>JAWZYV010001873.1:0-711257 GCA_038373885.1 Cheiracanthium punctorium | reverse complement strand
AGGTAAAACTTTGCCTTTTGATTGATTTTTTCTTTATGGAATATGTAGGTATAGGGTTGAAATTTTTTTATGTGTCCTGACTTGGGACACGGGTTCTTGATGTTTATTTGAGGTATTTTGCATTATGCAAAATTTTTTTTTCTTGCTGCCATGGCTGGTCTTCCCCAGGTTTAGTGGTCAAAATGGTATTATTCGCTGCTTCTCAAGACATTTCACCAGTGTGTTCCTGGCTTCTCGACGAAAAATTTTTTACTTCATAAAAAATTTTTTGGGGGAGAAGGAAGGATAATATGTTGTATTGTTTTTGGGGGATAATGTTTTTTTTACAAATCAAAAAGCTGTAATTTTTTTTAATTGTTTTAACCATTAATTATTTATTTTCTTAATGCTTGTAATTAACTTGGAAGTTTAATCTAAATACCTTTTGTCAGGAGATATAATGGTCTGGATGACTCTTCTTCTGTAACTCAACAGCTAGTCTTTTTTTAATTTACTACTAATTACCCCCCTTTTTTTTGTTGGGACTTTTTAAATAATTACCTTTTCTCTAAATTAATTCTGCCTTTGTTTGCCCTGTCTCCAGAGGTATAATTTTAATTATCAGGTAAATTCTGTCGATTTTCTGCTGACTATTAAGTTTCCCTTTCTCTTCAATAGCCTAACTCATTTCTTGCAATATCTCTTGTTCATGTCCGGTTTTTAATTAGTTTTACTCTCTTCTAATTTAATTTTTATTCCAAATTTTATCCAGGGTTGTCTCGGACGATTAGCTATCTCCCGCTAAAATTTTAGGAAATTTAATAACGTTTTTAATGCCCTTTTGATCAATTAAGCTTTTTTTTTTCCTATTTCAAGATGGCCGTTCTTGTCTTCGTTTCTTCTCGGCCAAGTTCGTTTCTTTCCCGCGTGTAGTAGTTGCTGGCCGCCATTTTCTTCTTTCTCGCTTCCTTCCCCCGTCGCTCGAATGTTCTCGAAGTTTCCCGGCTGAGATGGCGCGCTCTGATTGGTCCCCGCGGTCGGCGTCTCTTCGAAGCTCCCCACGCGTGGGGCAAAAAAGCGTCATTCGGAGAGCGGTGGTAGAGCGGCAAGGACGTATTCTGGTCCGGTGTTTTCTCATCGCGCATTTTAGGGGTCTAGCTCGGCTCATCCATCGACTTGCATCAAATTCATTAAGTAGAGATTAAGCCGGTAGGCCAGAAGGCCTGATAAAATGTTGGATCATCAGATCTGCAGATTTTATTTTTTACAATACCTAATAACCCGTTAATCGTTTGGTGTGGAGAGCGAGCGAACCCCCCTTGATGTAAATTGACGCGCAGCTGGCACCTTCACCATTTTTTTTGATACAGCGCGTGACCCCTGCCCGGCCATGATCGAGTCATCTTAGCCACATCGGGAGATGTCTGATTGTCCAGCCGTACGATGTCCTTCAAGCTCCAGCAGCTGATTCCCGGTAAGATCGTTGCCTTTTATTTCTGCAAGGATCCGGCCCACCCAGGAAGACGATCCACCTCACTCCTAACCACCATGATCTCCTCACCGAGTGAAGATCCGTTAAAATTTTATTAACTTTTCATCCTTAAAAGAAGGGGGTGGGGGAATTGAAGACAACTGTAAAATGCTAAATTTTCTTTTTTCAACTTTGTGTGCTATTCTGATGTATCACTTCCAGTAACAATGTTTAATTTTTTTTTTTTTTTTTGTTAAAATGATAATAGTGGATGCCATGTTAAATTCTGGTTTGGCCTATGCTAACCTCTGTAATTGTTTGAGTTGTTCTGTACAACAATGTATTTTGCTGCACCCTTTGGTGTAAAAATTGCAAAGTTCCCTTTTTTATTTTTCTTGGTAACTATTCAAACTCACCTGTTGGATTGAAAAATTGGGGTTTCAAGTATCAGTTAAGGATTTTGTCCGGGATTTTCATCAGATGCCTTGTGTGGCTTGGGGAAGGTGGGGACTTGTTTGCCCATTTTTTTTCTTTTCTTTTTTTGATAGGATAATTTTTTTTTTTTATGCTGCAGCAGAGCCTTTTAACTTAATTTTTGGATCCAATCGAGCTACTTTTGTCATGACAATTTTAATTATGCATTTACTTTTATTTTTATTTTTATTTTTTTGTTTAATCTACAAGGGCTAATAAATGGGAAATTAAAGCACTCAAATATTTTTGTTTTCGAGCATTACTACCACGCGCTGTAATACCCCTGCGCTGTGTTTTTCTTACTTAAATTTCTATTTACTGATGTCGCGAGCCCACCAGTTGTTTACCCCTGTTATTGTTGAATAAAATTTATATTTTGGTGATCTAATGCAATGTCTCTGTGTTTATTTTACCACATTTCTAACACACACTTCAGGCAAGGCTGAGATCATTGGGTTATTTTTCTACTCCAACAGTCACAACGCAATGGACAAAATCTTAATTCTGTTTTGGTAGCCTGCAAAATTTGAAAATCTAATTTTTTTTACCTAACTAAACTAAATTTTCACGGCAGTAGTAAGTAGAATACTACACGAGTCTAGGGGCCTTGGCCCCTAGTATTTAAAAAAATAAATAAACAAATGAAAAGTTTTAAGTAAGCAGCAGTGTATTCTCTCTCCCCCCCTCCCCCATTTTTTTTTTTTTTTTTTTTTTTTTCAAAATTGAAAGGTTTTTTTTTTTCATATATTTTATATAAATTTTTAGTTCAATAAGCTTGTGGTGCAATGCAGTTCATTTATTTTCAATAATGTTATTGTATTTCACAATTATTTAAAGGTGTTCGAAAAAATCATGCGATTTTGGTACATTAGTACAAATAAACTAATGTCAGGCACTTCAAAAATTTCAGACTGTCTCTTTAAAGCTGTACTGCAGACTTAAATAAACAATAGAACTGTATGAGTTACAAAAACTTATAGAAGAAATTCTTAAAAGTCTAAAATTTTGTAAAACATGTCACTCTTAGAAAAATTTAGCTCTGTAGTTCCTTGTTTAAAATTTTTTCTGAAAGTTTCACGAAAGGCACAGTTTTTTCATTTATTATAGTGTGTAATACAGCTTATGAAGAACCATCCTGATTTTTTCGAGATTCTGGTGCTATTAGTTTATTTCAGTTTGTGTACCAAGAACAGAAACAGGGTTTTTTTTTCCCCCTTCGAACTACAGCCTTAATTGTAAATATGAACGAAACAAAAGTGATCTCTCTTTAATTTGCAAACACCTTTGATCCAAGTCGAGATCCACTGTGCACAGTTAGTCTCAAATTGTGATTCATAGTGAATTATGTCATTCAAGTACTTCTAAATGTTAAAGTAAGAAAAAACATGGATCGATGCAGATGAAATTTGGATCCATTTTGCAGCCCTTTCACAAAATTACAGTAAATTAAAATGGCCCATTTACAGACATACAGTTGATCAAAATGGCATCCTTAGCATTTTACTCTACATTTCAATTAATTTTGTAAATTATTTAATTAATTTATTTTTTTAATGTGACTTCAGGTATAAGTATGAAAAATCACAAAAACAAACTTTTTTATCGGACCCTCGAAAAATTCCTGGATCAACCCTTGAAGAATTATTTTGTTGTGTGCCAGTAGTGTGTGTAGTTATTCTCTAAACTGAATTTAGATACATGTATTTTTACCCCTTAGCCTGTATGCCCACATGCTTATCTCATGCTTGGATTAAATACATATCATTCCATTATATATTTGACTAAATATTAAAAAAAAATAAATCTGTTGATATATACTGTAAAATGTACCATTTCTACTTAGTTTTAGAAAAAAAAAAATCATTTAGAGATTTTGTAGCAGTTTTTGTAAAAACTTTTTCCCCTTAGAGAATAGGTTGCATGATTTACCACATTAGCCCAAATATAATGCAACCCTCAAATTTTTAAGAAGAATAATATATTGAGACCTTTAATTTAGCGTCAGATTTTTAATGGGAAATGTTCAGTAAAAAAATATCACATTATATTTGGGCTAATACAATATTTTATACCTTAAAACACAAATATATTACTTTTAACTATTTCCCTTTTATTAATATATACCAGTAGTGCTTATACAGTACTTTCATTAAAATTATTTGAATCAATTGTTAAATTATGTATGTTTCAAAATAAAATATTCGTATATGTGGAATATATTTACTGCAAAGTGATATTTTTCTTTCCTTGCAGTGAATAAAAAAATACTCCTTTTCACTCACCGCATTTTGACCTCTACCTTGCAAGGTGCAAAAGAAGCCAAAATTGTTCTTTAAAAATTTCTTTTTCAAAGTAATAATAGGAATAGGGGAAATCAACCCTAGTGTGTGTGGTTGTATCTTAAATGTTTTGTTCCTTTTTGAGAGTTCAAATGATTATTTAATAAACTCTTTAAACAACTTAAGTTTTACCAGATTATTAAATGTTTGGTAATATTACCTTTCTTTTTCTTGATCTACTTTTTATTTAACCATATGTCTCCAAATTATAAATTTTTATAATTCCTCTTTTCCTTCTTTGTTATTAAATGTTGTCTTCTGTGTTATTTATATTTTATTTATAGAATTTATTTAAGGTTTCATTGTCTTTTTTTTTTTACCTCTGTGAAGCTTTAAAAGATAATTATTGAAGAATTAATGTTTGTTTTAAGAAAATGCACTGCATATTTTTTTTTTTTTTTTTAAATCTCCCATCGTATTAATTTATACTTTAATAAAGACAACATGTAATTCACCATGGTTCACAGTGCCTACTTGGCATGGAATTTTGTTCTGGTCACTGAAAATATTACTTAACTGTACTTTTAGTTTATACAATTTAAGAACAGTATTGATTATATTTATTTTAGATGGATTTAGTGACACCTTCGAAACAAGTGATTCCTGTGTCAGTGTGGGCAAGGCAGCTGCATACTGAGGAAGATCCTCGATGTTTAGTTGTAATGGAACCTGTTGAGAGATTAACAGGAATTGTTAGGCTAGATTCTTCTGTAAGTAACAATATCAGCGATTTTTACTTTTTCTAGGGCTATTATAAAGCATTTTTACAGCTGGAAGTATCTGCTACCCATTTTTCTGTTATATTTTGTTGGATTAACTCAGCCACTGTAATAATTAAATTGAATCATGTCTATGCATTAAGTTTTCTTGTAAGTGGAAATTTCCTTTTCATGTCTTAAAAAATGGCATGTTGTAAAAGCTATACTTTCTGTAATTTTACATACTCTTAATGATTTACTTTTTTCTTTTAATTTAAGAGAACTTTTATTTTGGTAAACTATAACTTATGTCTTGGCGAGGAGGCCCAAAAAGGGCCAGGCACCGCGACCATGGATCTGTTGTACCATGCCCAAGCAATATGGAAAAGGCCCTATGAAAAGAGCCCAGTAGCAGATGCGAACATCAGCATAGACCTAACAGACATTTTGTGAAGCTCCCAGGGCTCAATGATATGGCGCCCAAGATGCTCAAACCTGTAAACAGAGAAGTACTCACACTCACAGAGGATGTCTAAAGCAGTTTCCTCCTTAAGAAGACAACCCCGACAAGTGGGATCATCGACAACCTTCATTATATTTAGATGCCTTTTAAGGCAACAGTGCCCAGTTAACAGGCTAATAGCCCTACGGAGACTGGACCTGCTGAGACACAGTAGTTCCTTGCATCTAACACCAGGAAAGCCAAGATTGATCTCTTTGGCCTGCCTTTGGCTATTACACTTAAGCCAGCTAGAATACTGAAGCTTACTAAAGTGGCTAAACACAGTATCCCTGTCACACTTACTCGAGATACTGAGAACTGGCTCAGGTCCAACGAAAGACGAGCCAGAGCCTGACCTGGCAAGAGAATCTGCCATCTCATTACCAGGAATGCCAGAATGACCAGGAACCCAATGCAGAGTAATTTGGTAAACTAAGTATTGCGTTCACTTCTGAAAATATTCCTTACCTGTATTTCTATATTCTTTGGCAGGTTAAAATTAGAATATTAAGCAGCTTGAAATACATAAAATTAATTTCATCAATGAACTGTTATGTCATCATGAGGGAAGTTTGTTCCCAGCTCTTTAGAATTAACAAGAACTCACAGGAATAGAATCCAGCTTAGATTTGCAGCTGTAGTGTAATTATTATGTCATAAATGAAATCATAAATTTGTCAAGCTCTTTATTGCTCATTCCTCATATCTATCTTTTATTTTTGGCCTCATTAAAAAAAAAATATATAACATTCATATGTATTATGGCCTTTCTTTGCGCAATTTCTTTTTGCAAATTTTGCACTTCAAAGAATAGTTTACTAATTGTGTTTATACGCATTCACATAACTAACAAAGAAAAAAAATAAATGCTCTGAATATATGTGTAGTAATTGAATGAATATATGATAAAAATAGCTGCATGAGAAATCTCATTCTTTCTTGACATTGAAAATTGAAAAATCTATGGTTTTTTGACTTTGAATACTTGGTACACCAACAACTGTTATCATTACATACTTGCCAACTTGTCTGGATTTTGATGGTTTCTCCTGGTCTCCCAATTTTACATTAAAATCTCTTGGTTTACTGACATTTTGAAGCTTTAATAATTGGCCTATTTATTTCCCCACCAGTTCTGAAAGATTATTATTGTTGGGGTATATTCATACAATATGGACCAATATACCATGTTATTTTGAATTAAGAGATTTGTGCATATGTTGATTACTCATTTGTGAAGGATTCTTGAAAATTTTTGGAAAATGACAAATCTTTTAATTTTGAAATTTGAGTTCAAAGCCCCAAAATTTTTTCTAGTTTTTTCCTTTTTTTTAAACAAGCAGGTATTTTGTAAAATTTTGAACATTGAAGAAAAAAAACTTTTGTGGACCTAAAGAAACATTGAAGTTTTATTTATTTCATGTTAAAAACATTCTTTTATTTCTGAGCTCAAGAATTTTTTTTTTAACATCATGACCTTATGTAAAATTGAAATTTCAAATGTAAATTGTTATAAATAGCAAACTATTCATTTTAAAAACCATAATTGTATGTCATGTCAACTTATATTTAAAAAATGATACATAGAATAGATAATGAAGTTTAATGTGTGAATTTTGAAGTGTGTTTTGTGGCACAGATAAGTAATTATGACTTTAAGATTGTGATACTGCATAAATCGCCAGAATTTTTTTCGCTAGATGTTTGCGGGTGTGGAATTGTGCGTGCATGCGTAGTTTTGTTTTTAGAAAAGAATATTTTAGAATTGCCCTAAATTTTTATAAAATCTCTCTAATTTTCTACAAAATCTTGCTCATTTTCATTCTCTAAGGTTGGCAGCTACGTCATTAACTCACACAGGCCCTCTTTAATAGCTGACAACCTGAACAGTTGTCTGGGCTACCAGTGTTCAGAGACAGCATTTTTGCAGTACGTGTGAAAAAATATTGACATGCTAAATACCCATTTAATTAAAACTTATACAGATCGATTTTTTTTTTTGTATTGTTTAGGATAGCACTTGGATTAAATTTGGGAAATACCTTTTTAATAGCAAAGCAAGGTAGCAAAACAGGTCAAAGTCAAGCAGAGAAGGCCCTGTCTAATATCACATGCTACAAAAAAGTATGCTCCTTTCAAAGAGCAGAGCTCATATTCTGCCAGATCTGGATACTTACATCACAGTGGTGACATGTAATGCATTTGAAAATTATCATAAATAAAGAAATATCAAAAACAAAAAGTTCTCTTAAGTAGTGAAACTGAATAGTGAGTTTTAAAAGTTTTATTTGCAAAATTGAATTAAAGGAATTAAAAAATAAATCAAATGCTCAAGTATTTTAAAAAGTAATGATTAGCAGTTTGTTTCCTCTCTATGTTGTAAATTGTAAAAAATAACCTGCTGTAGAAAAAATATTTTTAAAAATTCTCCCTCTTTTCTTGCCGAAGTTCATTTCTTTGCATACTGTATTATTTTCTTTTTAAGTTTTCATTTAGGCTCAAGAAAACTTTTTAAGAAAGTAGAAAGATTTTGAAGGTGCCTCTACCTTAATTTAGAATGACTTATCTTTTTAATTTATCTTAAAATGAAATAATATTTTAGAAGAAATTTAAAACTGCATGATTAATACATACATATATAAAACTCGGCTGTTCGAGCCTCGTCAGGGGGAGACTCCCCCCCTGAACCCCCCTAATTTTTTGGTTTCATTATTGCTATATTAAAACGATATTAATTGACTGTCATTTTATCTCTCATCTTTCGTGTATTTCACCTGGTAACCCTATGTTGAAATTTTTATGTTTGTAACCTATTTATAGAAAAATACATGTGATGCATATTCTACAGCTTACGAAATTTTGTAACAATAGACTAAAGCTGTTGTGAACTAATAGTATTTAAATATATGTAAAACTAGCAGCATGGCCTGGCGTTGCCCGTGCAATGAAAGGGAAATGTGCATTGACCTTAAATATAGATTCTAAAGGGAAGGAATGTGAATCCTCCCACTGCAATGATAAAAAAAATTAAAACGGTATCTGATCTGATAGTGTACAGAGGTTATCGGGAATTGGACGTGGCCTGGCTTCTCCCCTTGTACATGTCTGTGTTCTAACAGTCAAATTGCTAATACCTATACATTTACTAAAAACAAATAAGAGTCCAGTCGTTGGTAGAAGTCTTCCTGCAGCAACGCGAACACAGAAGTGAAGGAAGGGAATTTAGCAGGGTTGCCTTCCCACCTCGCTCTCTTTCACCCTCGCCTTTGCTGATCGGAAAAAATGTCCCGACTCTACAGCACACAGCTTTGCCGAATGTAAACAATGGCACACATGTGCAAAACATTGTCTTTAAAAAATAACAAAATAAATAAAAGCGTAAAATCTTACTTTAAGGAAGCTAATTTAAAGTTTAATAAAACAGCGTGAATGCGAAAATCAGCAAATGCAAGATGAATAAAGTTTGACAATTTAAATGACCGAAATATAAAAAAAAGTGAAGCTATTAGCCAGTACAATCAATTAGTATTAATTGCACAGTTACCAGAGTGAGGGACGTGGACCCTGCTTCACAAATCACTCCACAGAATGCAGTGAAATGGTTTATGTCCCAAACTATAAAAATGGTTTGTAACATCCACCCTTACACTGCAAAAATAAATAAATAATAAATTCATAAAATATAAAGTACAGATACACATGCAACAGGCTACACGCACTGATTGCTTGAATACCTAAACTATATAAATAAATCAGAAATTAGAAGGTATAGACAGAGACACATGCAACAGGCTACATGCACAGATTGCATGTATACCTATACTATAAAAAATGAAAAAAATAAATCGGAAATAGTATAGACAGAAATGTAAATCTGTCTGCAATCCCACCCGAGACATCACTGAGGCATGCAAGGTGTACAGACATGGACTGTATAATATATCTGTATACACAACATTTTGTGTATTCCTGAAAGAGATAATACAAATTGTTCTGATCTTGAGGAAACTTCCTGCTCCTACATTCAACATCCTTTCAGTGCACTGGTATTGTCTATAGTTGGATCCAGAGATACCCCTTTATTGAAAGGAAAGATAGAGATGGTTGAGAGATACCCCTTTATTTAAAGGGGGAGAGATAAAATGACATAGTCATTAATATACATTAAAAGCAGTTATTAGTTTGATATTTTGACCATTATTCCATTGTAAATTTCTCAATACTAAAGTTACTAGCTTTAAATGAAACTGAAATGGCCTTAAAAAGTACTTAAATTCTGTTGTTTGACTAGAGTGAAAACCTTGGTTATATATGCATTTGTTTTCTTGTTCTATGTATAGATTGTCCATTTTGGATGAATGTTATGTCAAGATTTTCTATTTATTTATTTATTTTTTTAATCATGGTTTTCTTGTGCATGAAAATACATTTTTAGTTTTTCTATGTATCAGGATGTAAGTCAGAACAGATATTTCTTTTCAGTTTTTCTTTTTATATTCTGTGGATTGTTACTGTTCGCATGGCAGCCAGATTCTTAATTTTGATTTTTAACTTGAGAGCTTTTCTAATTCTCATTTGTAGCTAAAGGTAATGGTAGGTACTGTAAAAGCACTAAGTAAAGCACTAGCAGTACTATACAATTCTAATGGACAAAGTCGCAGAAGATATTCAGTGTTATTGCTATGACTGTGCAAATGGAAATCAAACAGTTGGATGTTGCTCCCACATGGTGGCAATTATCAGTGGCGGCCCGTGGTCAAAACTGTTAGTGCAGCCGGAAGCATATGAGCCCCCCCTTCCTCCGGGCAGGATTGGAAAATCTTTTGTTACTGAATTCGAAAGCTGGCGGATTAAGCCCTCACCGAGGGGAAAAAAAAAGAAATTACATAAAAAATGTAAAAGCCCGGCTGTACTTGCTGTATCCCACGAGCCGCCACTGGCAATTATATATTATTTATCAAATGCAGAATGTAAATCTCGTAGTTCGCCCAGCAGAAATATTATCCAGTTTTTATATAAATAAGTCACATTGTAATTAATGAAGATAGTGATGATGACTAATAAGTTATTTTTTATGAATATCGGTTTAATTATTACTGTGAAAAAATCATTTCATTTCCTTTTAAATCGTTCATCCCCAATATTGAAGAACTAAAAGTGTAATCTATATGATTAAAAATGTAAATGTCTGTTTGTTCAAAACCTCATATCTGCGAAAGTTCTTCACCGATTATTTTGGAATTTTGATACAATGTTGCATTTGTATATGCGCATGTTTTTAAGTAGTGTTCATATATAAATGTCACACCTGTGACAGATAAAAACGTGCTTTATTTGAAAAGAGCCACCAACCAGTAGAAACCAAATAACTACTGGAAAGAGTTATTATTGCCTTCTATTAAGTATTTTGGTTTGTGTAAAGATGTAAGTAACCTTTCAGTGAACAACATGAGATTAATGTTTTAGATATTGCAAGTGAGACTGACATTATTTTGATGTTCAAGTTTAAAAATGCAGATTTTAGAAATCCCTAATACAGAAACCCGATTAGGTTTAACAGGATTTCACAAAAAAATTATGCAACGCACAAAGTAATATTAGAGTGGAAGACTTTTTGTCACAAGTTCAATTGATTGTTTTAAATATTAATTTAAATTAATAATATCCCATGCACAAAATACGTCATCTGCAAAATTATTTTGTAACTTATCCGATTTCGGTTCTTGGAATATCTCTTTGAAATTAACAAGATTGATCCCCTTTTTCGTTAGACCTGGGTGGTTATTCACAGCAAACCAGAATGGAAAATTGCAAAATTTTGTTGATATTGCGGCTAAGTAAAGAACAAATCCACTCCAAAACAATGTAAAAATAATTCCTCCTGTCATGGCATTTGCAGAATGTTGTTGGACTCCGGATTGCTATTTGTTGCGAATACCCTGAGCTCTTAGACCTGGAAAATGAAAATACCTATTTTTAAAATAAATATAACACTAACTTAACGGCACTTTAAAAGGATTCAGATTTTTTAATTCTACTCTTGCTATTTTGCATTTTATTTCTTTCGCATGTGTGGCAACATTTGTAAGAAGCCCATTAGAGAAACACTTGCAGATTGTTCGGAGTCGGATAGGCATTTGATGTCTTGCAGGGAAGTGAAGTCTGCTGTTCGAAAAATCGGAATTGTTTTGAACTTTACCTTTGTAGATTATGTCTGTCCTTCAATATTAATTTATGATTGAAAATAATTAACTTTCAAATTCAAATAGTTCTTTTTGAGAGAGAAAAAGCTTCAAAAATAGTTTCTCTCAGGAGATCAGGAGATCAGGAGAGAGAGAGAGAGAGAGAGAGAGAGAGAGAGAGAGAGAGAGAGAGAGGAGAGAGAGAGAGAGAGAGAGAGAGAGAGAGAGAGAGTTCTAACTTGACAACTAAAAATAAGATCCATGCATTAAAACAGCTAGTAACCGCCTGATCACGAAACTAACGTTTAACCGTTACTTGCTGGTAACACACCGGTTACCTCAGAACGGTATTCACCAACTATTTAAAACCCTTGGTTTCCTGACCAACGTTTGACCACCGATTAACTTGCACTTGTGCATTCTGCTTTGTAAGCTCGTCTGTGATTGGCTTACGGCACTGGCTATCCAACCAGCTGATTGGAGACCCTTGACCCCTCTTCGCGAGCGCTCCAAAATAGTTGAAAATAAGCAGGAATGTAATGTGTTTTCATGTATTTTTATAATCAGAAATGCTTCTTTTATTTATTTCGGGGATTACTGCTGACTTTTTTGCAATTTATAACTGATATTTTATTTATATACACCTATGAATTTAAAATAGATATTGATATTAAAAGATAATAATTTTTTAAAGGTATTCGAAGGTTTTCTATTTTTATTTTTTAATGTATCTGACAGTGAAAAACAGTACGATTATTTAACATTTTGTTAATATATACTTAAGAGCTTACTCTGAGGATATTTTATTTGTTTTATTGTAGGAGATGGTATGGCGTTTTTTTTTTTTTTTTTTTTTTTTTTTTTTTTTTGAGTATCAATAATTAAAATTGCAAATGCATAAAGCAAGCATAGCAAATATTTTAACAATGTTTTAATACAATTGTAATGATTCTAATTTTGAAACCTACTGGTGACCATACTTTAATCACAAAAATATGGATCATAGAGCAGCTCTGCAATTTTTTGTAATTTTATACAGTAAAGAGTAAATATATACGTGAATATTAAAATGTGATTGTGTTGAGATGGTTCTTGCTGGGCCTTAAAATAATTATTTATGAGGTAGTCATTACTCAATTTTTCAAGTTATGAACTAGGCTGTCTCTTGATTTTTCATATCAAGGACTAGGAATTTTTGGACACCCCCCCCCCCCCCCCCAAAAAAAAAAAAAAAAAAAAAAAAAAAAAAAAAAAAAAAAAAAGGATTGCAAATCTCTACTCGAAATTGCAAGTTTTTTTCCCACAATAAAGATACACTTTAATCACTCTGTAGTCAGACATTAAAATAACATTTTTTTTTTTTTTTTGCACGTGATTAATTTATGAGTAATAACTTAGCACGAAGTGTGCAACTTATTTAAATAAAGCAGGAACGGGGAAAAGACTATTCATTTTAAATATTAATAGTGAATAATGCCTCTCATGTATTTTTATTAATGGGATAATGCAAAAATCAAGAATTATATTAGTTATTTTATCGGATGTATGTTAATAAATATTTAATACTGTAGGTTTAAAACAGAATCTGTTAAAATTCACATTTTCTTCCCTCTTGAAACAGATAAAACAAATGTCAATGAATTTTTGTCTCAAAGCTACATGTTCTTGCTTTTGCAAAGTCGAAGGCAAATAAAAATTGGGAGGGGGGGGGGATATATAGCGCTGAAATTTTTTTACCTATAGTTGAACTGCAGAATCAATGCAAATAAAATAACTACTAATTTCAGTGACTAAAATTTCGGGGGATGGTGGGAAATCAAACTCTCATGATCTCCCTCCCGGGGGGGGGGAGGTTACGGCCTTGTGTTTTTGGTAATACGGAATACAGCTAATATGATACGACTAATTAAAGAAACCTGTTCCAGCCCAGCTAACCCCTGCTAATTCACATGGCTTTGTCTATTAAATTTTGCAATGCTCTTGCAGGGTAAAAATAAAAAATTAATAAATTAATAAAATATAAATAAAATTAAGATTAGTTCTTTTTTTCTGACAGGATTGGGATCATTATTGATTTTGATGTTATTGTAGTATAATGTCGAATTTATACACCTAATTAAAATGGTTAAGTACTACATCCCAAAGGGTCTTACTTTTTTAGAAATAAAAAGATCATATTTTCGGAAATTCAGTATTAATTTCAAATATAATATTTTCACTCTTTCAAAGTAAAAAGAAAAAAATGCTGCTTATGACTTTTGGGGAAATGCATTCCTGATTTTTATTAGTCAAATAACATATATAAATAGATTTTGAGTGAAATAAAAGTAAACAAATTTGTTAAAACGCACTTACAGGAATAAGATTTTGAGTGTTTATTATTTCTTTAGTATTTAATGGAACTTTAGAACGGATGTCGTTGAAATTACTTAACCAAAAACTAGTTGTTTTTCCGTCGGAAAAAAAATATTGTATTAGATTTCATAAATTACATTTACATAATAAATGATATCATTTTCATGGTAAAATATATATATTAAGAAAATGGAACAGACCAAAACAATTTAGATATTTTTAGATGTTCTAAGAAATGTAAAAAAAAAAAAGAGAGAGAGAGCAAGAAGAAAAATTTAGGCCGCAGCGAGGCCAGAACCCTGGCACTACTACCTCCCAATCGCTCGCTTTACCGCAGCACCATAACTTCATTTACACGTTTTCCGTATATTAAAAGCATTTCCTTTTTCTCCTGTTTACCGTTTACTTACTTTGATGGCAATGTATTGGAAAATCCATGACACACATGCCTTCTAAACCGTTTACTTTCTCCTCACACATAAATTTTGCAAATCTATCAATAAATTCTAAAATTTCCACATCTTCTGTCTTCAACAGCGCTGTAGTCCGCCATGTTTGTTAGCAGAATAGAGCCTCACAGCGCATGCGTCGAATGTAACCGGCCGGTAACCACCCGAATTCGGCTGGTTACATTCGTCTGTTAAAAACGAGGTGTAACCAGCCGATTTAGCCTTGTGAATACCATTTTTTTTTTAACCATCCGATTCTATGGTAATCCGGCTGTTACCAGCTGGTAGAAAGTTTCGTGAATACGGGTGTTAACCATTTGAGAAATAAACTATCAAAGTTCAACAACAAAAGGTGACTTGTATTTTTTTTTTAAATTTAGTTAAGCTATCGTGATGTCAAGTTATAAGTAAAACCATTTAGTAGTTTTGCATGGATTAAATAAACCGTAATTATGTGTAAAGGAAAAATGTCTGCTTCCTCCTGTACAAAGAACGGGTACTCAGCTAGTATAATTTAAAAGCGCCAACATAGTAATCATAAGGTGGTCCAGTTACTTTAATTTTTTTTTTTTTTTTTTTTTTCATGTTGCGCCTCTTGGATTTTAATGAAACTTGGCATGCTGTTAGGTAGAGATGTAATAAATAGTGATTTGACCAAATAGACCAATTTGTCACATATTTGGCCAATAGTTCAAGCCGAATACCGAATATTCGGCATATAGTTTAGGTCGAATACCGAATATTCGGCATATAGTTTAGGTCGAATACCGAATATTCGACGGCTGAATATGAAATTTTTAAAAATTTCATTTTAACTGTAAATAAAATGTCACTTTTCAAATTTGTAATTAAATACTAAATAAAGACTAATTGAAATTATTTTTATATTATTTGTAAGTACTTAAAAACACACAATTGTATATTTATATTACCTATAAAACTAAAAAATCTTGGTCAGGAAAACTTAACTTTCATTACAATTCTTCAAGCTAAGGATGTAACGGATAGTGATTTTGCTGGCTACTGGATATCGGATATCCGAAGCTCCTTTGGTTGCCAGATATGGATATCTGGCACTAAACATGTATTTAGTTATTAAGTGTTTTTTCATGTTTTTAAATATGACATCAAAACAATAAATTGCAAACATGTTTCACACATCATTAAAGTATTTTTTAATAATTGACTTATAATTTACAAAAACTAGATATCTTTTACAAATATGTACATAAAAAAGTTACTTAAAATCTAAAAAGTTAAAATATTCAGTTAAAATTCAAACACGGAAATACCTTAGTTAATTAATTAAAACCATTAAAAGCCATTAAAATTTCCGTAAAATCTAAAAAACACGCACCATTTGAGCGCTTTTGGCAGTTCAATCCACTGCCGTCCTCAGAACTGAGCTCGTCTGACTCGCTCCCAACTTCTTCATCAATTCTTGCCACGATTGCTCTATTTGTGCATGCGCCATGTCGTTGACAGCTCTCTCTTGTGTCATTATTTCCAACGCTTCCCGTTTCAAGCCATAACTGTGGTTATTGTAATTAGCTATTTTCTTGCCCGTTTATGAACGCCCGTTATGCCCGTATAGTAACCTTCCCGGATACTACATTGGTGTTACAAAAAGAAAAATTAAAGAACACATAAATGATATAAAATACAATAGACAGAGTACTAAAATACAATAGACAGAGTACTGCCCTTTTTTGATGAAGAAGCGGGGAGCGAGCTAGACGGGCTCAGTTCTGAGGACGGCAGTGGATTGAACTGCCGAAAGCGCTCAAATGGTGCGTGTTTTTTAGATTTTACGGAAATTTTAATGGCTTTTAATGGTTTTAATTAGTTAAAATATTCTTTTTATGTGTGCACTACTGGTAGAAGCAAATAAATTTTAACCATGGCACATTTATTAATGTATCTATAATTGCAGATTATTTTCCCAAAGAAATGCATACTTTTTTATTTATGAATAATATATCTATTTTGATAAGATAACTATGATAGATAAGTTATTTTTTTCCAAAAATAAGATTAATGCCTTTTTTCTGTTTTAATAATTTAATATTAATTTACATTAAGTCATTTTTTTAAGTTAAATTACTGTAAGAGATTGATAAACTTTTTGATTTTCATTTTTTATCATCTACGTACTTATAGTATTGTTACGAATTTTCGGGGCAACCCGCTGCTCTGGGGCTTAAAATGATTTAAAATTCGTATTCTACGCTTCAAATAGATAAATTTTGCTTTTTGTTGCATCAAAATCGGCCAATTAGAACCGGAGATACGGAGGTTTCGCTTTCCCATATGTTTTTCTATGGGCTTCTAGAAATCTCGAGAAATATTAGTCCTAGAGCTTAGATCTCTTCACTTTTGAGGACTTATTTTTGGCGCCAAATTTGGCGATATTTCGCCAAAAGTCGCCAAGCTTGGCGACTTTTTGGTCATTTGGCGCGATTTTCCCAATGGGGCCTGGAAGTTGTTTTTCCTGCATTAAAAACGCATAATAACCTAACATTTCTCTTCTATGACGTAATCAATATTCACGCGTTATGTAGAACCCTCGAGAAATTGACTTTTCTGGAAACCTCTTGTAGCTCCTGCGCCGGCTATTTATAGAAGAGCGCGTCGCCCCGACAGTCAGTGCGAGCTGAACGCTCGATGTGTGAATAGCTCTCGGTACGTTTGTGTGAATTGATAGTGCTATAGAAGCTGTGTTTTAGCTTGTTTTGTGAAGCTGTTTTCAAAGTGCTGTGTGTAAATTCTTCATTGCTGTGTCTTAAGGGATTGTGTACTATATCCCTTGAATATTTCTACGGAATTTTTGCGTGTGAAAGTGACTTATTTTGGTGTGAGAAATACAGCATTTGTGAGAGCTTCTGATCCAAGCGGATTGTTAAAAGCACGTTATTGCTAGATTGTGCTTGTGAATTGTGTACAGCTGATTGTACTACGAAGATCTAGAAGCAATAAAGTTTGTGTTCCATCCTGACAAGTGACTTTTTACTTGAACTTTTTACACCAACAGGACTTTAGAACGACGAACCCAAGGAGTAGCAGAGTAATTCCGCAACATTTGGTGTCAGAATCGGGGTTCTAAATAAAGACTTTAATTTTCCAGTTTATGGTTTTGACTAGACAAAAAATGGAAGAACAACTTCAAAAGCTCATGAATATGATGCAAGAAATGAAAGCCGGACAAGACGAGATGAAAGCCGGACAAGACGAGATGAAAGCTGGACAAGAACAGATGAAGGCGGATTTAGAGAAGAAAATTGAAGCAGGACAGACCGATTTAGAAAAGAAAATTGAAGCCGGACAGACCGATTTAGAAAAGAAAATTGAAGCCGGACAGACCGATTTAGAAAAGAAAATTGAAGCCGGACAAGAACAGATGAAAGCGGATTTAGAGAAGAAAATTGAAGCCGGACAAGAAGGAATGAAATTGGGATTGGAGAAAATGGAGACTGCTTTGGGAAAATTAGAGAAATTCGAAAAGAGTGTGCAGGAAAGTCAAGAGATAATGGAGAAAAGAATGTCGCTCATAGAAGAAACTCAAACGAAATATGAACAAAGAATTGAAGGAAAAATAGAAGAAAATGTTAAGGAATTGCAGCAAGATATTTGCAGAATGCGGGAAGAATTTAAGAATAAAATTGAGGAGAAACTAGACTGGAAAGAAAATATAGTTTCGAAAATACAGGAAGAATGTGAAGCTAAAATGGAAGAAAAATTGGACTCTCTCGTCAAGCTGGGAAAGTTACCGGAAAACATCAGACTGTCGTCACGCCGCCCAGCAGTGAAACTTACCACTTATGACGGAAAGACTCCCTGGGAAGCCTACAAGACCCAATTTTTAATCGTCGCCAAAGCCAATGGTTGGAGCGAGTCCGAGAAAGCGGACCAACTGGCCGCTTCCCTTAGCGGAGATGCAATTAACGTATTGCAAACTATTGGAGCGACGAAGATAGGAGATTTTGACGCCCTCGCAAGTGCCTTGGAGATGAAATTCGGAGAGAAGTGCCAGAAAGAATATAGTAGAATCCAACTTAAGTCAAGGATGCAGAGATCTGGCGAGACCCTCCAAGAGCTGGCTTCCGACATAGATAGGCTGTGTCATCTAGCCTATGGCAGTTATCCTGATAATGTTCGAGAAGAAGTTGCAGTACAACATTTTATTGAAGGCCTCGTGGACTCTGAAATTCAGAAAGCATTGATCTTGGCGGATTATAAAGATCTCAGGTCTGCCCTCGTATTCGCCATGAAGCTAGAAGCAGCTCAGCTGGCCGTAAGAAAAGAGCGGCATAATGTTAGAGCTGTGTCATTCCAGGAGCCTACGGATGGAGAAATGGAGAGATTAGAGAATAAATTAAAGACCCTGGAAAATCTGGTGGAACGACAAGAACAGTCAGAGCCAAGAAAAGTGAAATGTTGGAGGTGCAACAGCGAGGGGCATTTACGAAAATACTGCGACGCACAAAAGAACTCTCGTCGTAAAGATCGCAGTTATCAACGCACCAGAGAAGCCCATGAAGGAAGACAGAAAAGAGACGACTTTCAGGAACAGAGGCTGAGGGATATTCAAAAGCCCCGTTTGAAAGTCTTACAGATTTCATCAGTGAATGGCGGCAGTGATGGACTATTCGTACTGGGATACGTTAATGGTTCCCCATGCCACATGGTGATTGATACTGGAGCGAACGTAACCATCATAAGGACGGATCTGGCCAAGAAACTGAACTTGAAGATTATCTGGACTCCGCCCTCGCTGACCCTCCAGACTGTGACAGGTGACAAGATCGAAGTGGGCGGAAAAGCGCAAGTAGAAATCACGTTTGGAAATGCCAGATACGACCATGTGGTATATGTCGCCAATATTACAGACTCTTTTATTCTCGGACTCGACTTTTTAAAATCGCACAAATTTAATTTGGACTTTAAGAATAATGAGCTTCGTTCAGACTCAGAAGAAATAGCTGCGTTCGATATTAGAAACGAAACTGTTTTGCCTGTTCAGCAAATAATAGCCCAGACTGATATCACTCTACCTCCCAGAACTGATTCCATAATTTCTGGAACAGTAAAAGAAAGCAATAAATTCCGCTTTGGATTAATCGAACACCCAAGCAATAGTGATTCCGTCAGAGGAGTACTTGTGGGAGCAACACTTGTGGACTTGTCGAGAACAGAAATTCCAGTTAGAGTAGTAAATGTGACGGACAAGTCGAAGGTGATAAAGAAAAATGAAGTGTTGGCGACATGCACTTCTGTTACCTGCATTAATAAGAACATCAGCCAAACAACAGCTAAATCTTCCGAGTGCCTGACGAAGGAATTAATACAAGACGTGGAGTTAACGGCAGAACAGAGAAGCGCTGCGGAGAAAGTAATAGCTGAATTTGAAGACCTCTTCTCCCGTACTTCGGGTGACTTTGGCCGTACGAGCTTAACTCAACATAGGATAGATACAGGCAGCCATTCTCCCATCAAGCAACATCCTAGGCGGCTGCCGTTTGCTAAGCAAGAAGAGGTGAGCAGACTTTTAGAGGAAATGAAGCGTGATGACGTCATCGAGCCATCGACTAGTCCCTGGGCCTCGCCAATTGTTTTGGTCCGAAAGAAGGATGGTTCCACCCGGTTCTGTGTTGACTACAGACGTCTGAATGACATTACCAAGAAAGACAGCTACCCTCTTCCCAGGATAGACGACACTTTGGACACTTTATCGGGAAACGAATGGTTTTCCACTCTGGATCTGAAAAGTGGTTACTGGCAAGTGGAAATTCATCCCGACGACCGTGAAAAGACTGCGTTCACCACGGGACAAGGATTGTGGCAGTTCAAAGTTATGCCTTTTGGACTCTGCAACGCACCGGCTACATTCGAGCGTCTAATGGAGACAGTGTTGAGAGGACTTTCCTACGAAGCATGTCTCGTTTATTTGGACGATATCATCATCGTCGGAAGGACTTTCGAAGAGCATCTCGAGAACATTCGAAAGGTACTACAGAAATTAAAAGAGGCAAACTTGAAACTAAGTCCATCGAAGTGTAATTTGTTTCGTCGGGAAGTACGTTACCTCGGGCACATAATATCCGCCCACGGAGTCCGAACCGATCCCGAAAAGACGTCCGCAGTCCAGAACTGGAGTCGTCCCGAGAATATCCACGACTTAAGAAGTTTTCTCGGTCTGTGTACTTACTATCGAAAATTCGTGAAGGGCTTTTCTCAAATTGCGAGACCTCTTCACAAATTGACCGAGACTGGACAGAAATTTCTATGGACTGAGGAATGTGAGGACGCATTCAACGAACTGAAGACGGCTTTAACATCTTCGCCGATCTTGTCGTATCCTCACCCTGACAAGCCATTTATCCTGGACACAGACGCAAGTAAGGAGAGTGTCGGAGCAGTTTTGTCCCAGGAGATAGATGGCCAAGAACACGTCATTGCTTACTGGAGCAAATGCCTTTCAAAGGCAGAACGTAACTATTGTGTTACGAGAAAGGAACTCCTTGCTATCATTAAGGCCGTGGAGCACTTCCATCATTACCTGTACGGCCGAAAGTTCCTGCTCCGAACGGACCATGCCTCTTTAACCTGGCTTCTAAATTTCAAGAATCCGGAGGGCCAAATAGCCAGGTGGATACAGCGACTACAAGAATATGACATCGAGATACGTCATCGGAAAGGGTCATCTCATGGAAATGCAGATGCTTTGTCGAGAAGGCCCTGCATAGACAGTTGTCGCTATTGCTCCAGGGCAGAGAAAAATTACCATCTGAAACATCCCGCTGTCCGCCAAGTCACATCATCGGCATCATCTCAAGATCCCTGGAGTGACGAAAATGTTCGGGCGGACCAATTAACAGACAGCGACATCAAACCTATTGTGGAATTTATGGAAAAATCCAGCGCTAAGCCCAGTTGGCAAGAAATATCATCTTACAGTCCGGCAACAAAACAGTACTGGGCTTTATGGGATTCGCTTCGCCTGAGAAATGGAGTCCTGTATCGTAAATGGGAGTCGGACGACGGCAAGATGCTCCGATGGCAGTTGGTACTCCCTCGCTCGAGGATTCCGAAGGTTCTAGAAGAACTTCATAATGGCTTAACTGGGGGCCATTTTGGCGTAATGAAGACCCTGCAGAAAGTTCGCGAGCGCTTCTACTGGGTTAGGGCTCGAGCCGACGTCGAAAAGTGGTGTCAAGCTTGTGACGCCTGTGCCGCCCGCAAAGGCCCGAAGAAACGAAGCCGTGGAAGACTACACCGTTATAATGTAGGAGCGCCTTTTGAGAGGATTGCCCTCGACATCCTGGGACCTCTTCCGCGAATAGGGTTAAACATTAATTATACTTACATATTACTGTATTACGTATTAATTATTGACTACTGTCATAGTATGTATAATTACTATGTATACTACCTACAGTAGTAAGTTGAACAGAAACAAGTTAATTTAATTATGAAACTCAATTTATTGCTGTATTAATATTGCATAGTGTACATATGTATTAAGGGTTCTGTAGTTACAAAAAAGTTGTATTTACTTAAGGAATAAAGATGAATGTTATGTTAATAATCTGGTCTGATATAGACATTAATCTTGCTTTGTCGGCAAGTTTTAAGTTTTGTTTTCACTTAGTGACAGAACAGTATGATAGTACATACTGTACAAAGGTTTTAAGCTGTATTTTGGGACAGATTCAACTTAATTACCTGGTCAACATGGAAGTTAGACAGGTAGTCAACTTCTAAGTGTTCACTTCATGTTAAAGTTACTAAGCCATTCCATTCTTAGTCAGTTACATCAACTTAGACATGTGGGCAACTTTACAGGTTTCACTGTACTTTTATTTAGGCTTGGTCCATTGGAAAGTGCTATAAAATAAACTGTAAAGTGTACCGTAACACTCCCATTTAGATTCCCCCCCGAAGTTTTAAAATTACCAAAGATGTTAAAAGTATGCTAAAATCCTTTTGATAGCATTTTCGGTGGCATGCCACCACCATCCTCAGTCTTTGCCGTGTGTGCACTGATCGCCTTCCTCATAATTTCATTCCATCCCGGATCTATTTGTGAATGCATCATGTCGTTGATGGCACCATCTGCCCTAAGTATTTGCAGGTCTTCCATTTTTAATGCATAATCAAGGTTTCGATAATCAGTGAATTTTTCTATTTTACTGAAATTAATTTCTAGTAATATAGGCAGGGGTGCGAGGCAGATCTACTTCCTCATTGGTGCACCCAGGAAACGTCTAGTATTGCAAAATGATCTACAAACAAGGCATACAGTCTGGCTCTTCAATCCATAAAACAGTTGTTTTGCAGTGGATACCAGCCCACTGCTGTATCGAAGGGAATGACTCTGCTGACTATCTGGCTAAAAAAGGAGCTTCTATTTTACAGCTGAATAAGCAAGATCTGCCTTACCAAACCATAAAGAAAATAATTAAAAGAAAGCTAATTAACTCCTTTTCCCAGGATCTTACTGGCAGAAATCGGCATAAGTACTGGTTTGACCTTTTGCATACTATTCCTGAGTGGCCTAGAGATAAGTCAGTGGCTCTCTTGTGGCTATACTCTGGCCATGACTGTCTTAGAAAATATCTACACAAGTTCAAGTTGGCTCATGACCCTTTTTGCCAATTATGTGACTCCAAAGCTGAAATGGACATGCATCACCTTGGTTTCTGACATGCTCTACTGTCAGTTTCCCTCTGGGAAAGTTACTGGATAGCCAGAAGAAAGTTGATGGATTACTGATTTCTATTTTACTTATTTTTTATTTATTTATTTTTTTTAAGATGCCAGTTTTCCTGTACACTCACAATTGGGGGGAAAAAAAAAAAAAAAAAAAACTATCGGCTGTTCTTGGGCTATTTTTGACAGGGCAGTATTGGACTTATTAAATTTAATATATTTATATGTTCTTTCCATCTCTCTTTTATTTTTCTTTTTGTCATACCTATGTAGCAGCCAGGTTTTTATGAGTTGTTATGTGTAAAACTTATTTTATAGATTCCGGCAGTTTCTTAATTTTCTATTATGTCTTTATCACTACGTATACATTTAAATATACTTTTATTTGGTTTTACAGGTATTTTTATATTTTTCTTTGCAGTTTCATTGGAAATTTTTATGGCTGCTCCCTTGCAGTAGGGTATGGCTTTCGTATATTTTTGTTTTTCTTTTTGTCGATTATCAATTTATTCTAGTTTTTTAATTCGACTTTTGTAAAGATAAAAAAAAGATATAATAACACTATCAACAACAACAACAACAACTAAAAAAGAATAACACCGTCAACTTTCTGGATGTTAAAATTTTTCATGATAAAGAAAACTTAATTCATACTACCATTTTCCGAAAAGCCACTAACAATAATGAAATCATCAATTTCCACTCAAAAACCCCATTTAAATTTAAAATTGCAGCTGTTCGTTCATATGTTAATCACCAATAAAAATATGCTTCAACAAAACCCTCCTCAAAGAAGAAATTCAGTTCATCAAGAATCACTGTAAAAATTCAGGATACCCCAACCACACTGTTAAGAATCTTTACAAAAATCGGATTTAAAAACTGGAACAAATTGATAATCGACAAAAAGAAAAACAAAAATATACGAAAGCCATACCCTACTGCAAGGGAGCAGCCATAAAAATTTCCAGTGAAGCAGCAAAGAAAAATATAAAAATACCTATAAAACCGAATAAAATTATATTTAAACGTGTATGTAGTGATAAAGATATAACAGAAAATGAAGAAACTGCCGGAATCTATAAAATAAATTTTACGCATAACATTTCTTATAAACCTCTGGCTATTACATAGGTATGACAAACAGAATAATAAAAGAGAGGATGAAAGAACATATAAATGATATTAAATTTAATAAATCCAGCACTGCCCTGTCAAAAATAACCCAAGAACAGCATATAAAAATTAATTTCAATAAAATAGAAAAACTCACTGATTAGACTAGGCAATGCCAAAAATGTTTCCAGCTCAAACATAGGTATTTCCGAAGTATTTTGTCTCGCTAAACACGAAAATCACCATAAAAAGTTGAGATTAGCTCTTGTTTTCAAGATAAAGTACCAATAAAATCTCACTATGGCTGGTTTGTATGGCTACTATGGATCGTACATTATCCGTGTGTTCCATCAGCTATTCGACCCATTTATCACTTGGCTTATCTGCCAATTTATAATCCACTTACAAATTATGTTATTGAAAAAGATAATGCTGAAGAAGTACACCTGGGACTTCTTATGATCCAGATTTTGAGGCACATGATTTGAATGAGCCCCACAGATTAGACCAGACAAAATTCACTGATTTCGTATTTTTAATGAAATATGATCTTCCGCATTATATTTATTAAACAGAACTTTTTTTTTTTTCTTCCGTGTACCTTTGAGTCGATGGGCAGGCTATTGTGTATCTTTCTCCAATGGGCTTCTGTATATCTTGAAAACGAGAGCTAATAAATGAATTTCATAGTCATTTTTTGTGACCCAAAATTAGTAAGAATTGGCTACTTAGAACCAGGAAACAAACAAAAATTTTCTTTTTGTTGCCTAGTGTTATAGAAACCTTGATTATGCATTAAAAATGGAAGACCTACAAATACTTAGGACAGATGCCGCCATCAATGACATGACACATGCACAAATAGATCCGGGGTGGAATGAAATTATCAGGTAGGAGATCAGTGCACACACAGCAAAGACTGAGGATGGTGGCATGCCGCCGAAAATGCTATCAAAAGGATTTTAGAGTACTTTTAACTTTTAATGTTTTAAACAATCCTTTTTTCCAATTTTTAATCAATTAACTAAGATATATCACTTAAAAAAAGTTGTCTGTTGACACTTTTTTCAAATAACTCCTCAATTAACTGTTACAGAAGTAATATCTACTGGATCAACTACTATAGCTCCTTGTACAATATAACATAGGTTATGATATAGGTTCCTATTGAAGGCAATTTCCCCATATAAGAACAGCTAGACCCTTTGATATGAAGGTATTTTAGGGTGTTCAAATAAATGTTAGGAGCACTCTGGAATTTCTAAAAATATTTGTGTACAGCACTAAAATTGAAAATTGCCAACAAATGTGATAAAATTTTTAATTTCATTCCTGTTTTATGAGAATGCCCCACGCTTGCAAAGATTAAACATGGCATGGATGTCATTAGACTAGTTATTTAATTTTTTAATCCAGGACAAATATCAGTCATTGCATTTGGTCAACCTCTGTTGCCCCTGCTAAGTAATTTACTTGCTAGTTTGTAATTTACTTGCTAGTTGAATGAATGAAATTACTATCATATAATTGATGAGAGAAGGAAGGGGGAAAAACAGTGTTATCATTATTCTGGCCAAAATTTGTGAGTCACAGTTTGACTTGCAGTTTCAAAAAGTGAGAGTAAATTTTATTAAAAAATTATCAATAAAAAGGCGAGTACAGATGAGTCCTGATCTATGTAGGAGAGATTATGTCTAAAAATGGTAATTTTGGCTGGAACAGCCTTGTGCTTCCTTATATACAGTACAAAGCCGAAAATCCAGAATGGACGGGACTACGGCAATTCCGGATTCTCGGATTTTCCGGATTATTGGTCATTAGCGGCTACGTCATGGATTACGAGGTCTCGCCGTGAACTATGTATTTTTATAACGTTTTTCGAAATCGCCGCGATCCGTAGGGCCAATTGGCGCTCGAGGGCCCCCCCCCCATACCTTTGTGGGATGATAGAAAATAATCATATATCGGTGTCTTTTTCAGTGTCCAGAATCCATAAAAACATACTAACCCCCCCCTCCCCCAAACCTACTGAATTGCTACATGCTACTGCGCCCCTATCGGATTGAGGGGAGACCTAGGGTTGAGCTACGGCTTATTATTACTGGTTTTCTTTGTATAAGGGCAAGAGTTTATTCTGATTCATGGTAATTTATCTTGTTAGCTCTTGGATTTTAAATAAGAAATTTTAGAATAAGGAACATTTAAACATTGGTACTCTTATTTTAAAGATGCCTTTTTAAAAACTATATTAAGTCAAAAATAATTTTTAAAAAATCTTCTTTAAATTAAATGTTAGTGTAATTGTAATGTTTTTAAACAAATTTTTAAATGCTGAAAAAAAAAAACAAAAAAACAGCAACACTTTTTAAAGGAAACTGGTTTAAAATCATTTAAAACTCATTTCTTAAAATGTAAAATATTAGTTATATATAACTGTGATTAAAATTATTAGTTAATTAGTTTTGTTAAAATTAGTTGGAAAAGTTTCAATAATACTTTCTAACTTTTGTAACTTTAGTTTTTAAACATTAATTTGATCAGAAATAGAGCCTTTGCTAAAGAACCTGACTGAGAATCAAAGACGACCTTGTAAATGAACGCGTCCGTTAAATATGTAGGGCCGTCTATCCTTTTGCCGGGTTGTGAGCATTCAAAACTGCATTATTTTGTGAAAACATGATCGATTCCGGTTCTTGTACTACAAAACAAACATACAAAATTTGCAAATCAAATTATTAATTTATAAGTTTTTTATCTAAATAATTGATTTACTTATTTATTGTATTATTTTCAAGACAAAGTACATATTCATTTAAAGATGGAGAACAATTCTTTGTAGTGTCACAGGATGTCAACACCCGTACTCATTTTTAGGGTATACTGTTTTTTTTTTTTTTTTTTTTTTTTTTTTTTTTTAAGTGTCAAACTCAGAGCCTGACAAAAGCGAGGGCAGACGGTGCAGCTACCTTGGGTCCCCAGTGAAAGGAGAACACAAAATGAAAACGCCCCTGTCCTAAAGTAATGTAATATTTTTCAGGAGAGGCTACTTAAAAGAAAAAAAGTTAAAAGTGATTATTACTAAAATATATTATTAATTATATCAATTATAAACAATCTTTGATTGCTGTTGAATTATTTTCTTCCGAATTCTTTGATAACAAATTTTAAGTGAATAAAATTGAATAATATATTAAATTTTAACACATTTTAAGTACTGATTTGAGCATTCTAAGATTTTGCTTACAGAAATTTAGTGAATTCTTTTTCATAGTGCAGCATTTCTTTCCAGAGTTTATATTACTTTGGTAGAATTATTTAGCCTGTCATTTAGAATTTCTGTAGTTAGCACATTTACAGCTTCTGCAGAAGGAAAAGAAGTGTTTTATTCAATTTTTATTAGTTATAGAAAATCAATATTCGTAATGTTATCCTTATAAATGACTCACTATAAATAATAATAATAAATAATAACAATAAATAATAATAATAATAATAATGAAAAAAAAAGTTTTAAACTAGAAAATTTTTTAAAAATTTGAACTCGTTTAAAAATTTAAATTCTAAATCACATCCAATAAACTATTACCTTTTTAAAAGTTATTTAATGTTTCTTCCTATGAATAAAAATCAGATAGTTATTTGCTGGAAAAAAAAAAAAAAAAAAAAAAAATACAACTGATACACTTTTTTACAAATGAAATAATTGGTATATTAATAACTTGTACAAATATTTATAAATTGCGTAGTCATTTTATAAATGAATGTTCAATTTATCTACACGAGAATGCTTTTCAAAGATTTATCACTTTTTCACCCATTTTTCTTTTGGGATTTTCGGAGTTTTTGATTGTGTGTGTGTGTGTGTGTGTGTATATATTGACATTATTGTTATGATAACAAACTAGTCTAATGCTTGAGCATCCTGTAGTTTATTTATTTATTTATCTATTTTTTTTGGGAAGGGAAAAAACTGAAATCCAAAAAATGTCCGGTTTTTAGGCGTCCGGATTTTCAGCGCTCTACTGTATGTGTATGAAAATAATTCTAAAACACAAAAAATCAAAATTTCTGTTCATTATTTTTATTTCACAATTATTCCACAATTATTTTATGTATTAGAAAGTTATTGGTGTTATGAAGCATTTGATTTTGAATTAAAGGAATGAAATTATATGTTTAGGAGTTGATTACTTTTTTTTTTCCCAAAATACTTTGATAAAATAATTGTTTTACCTTTTTTCTCCTCCAGGGTAAAATAGTTACTTGTGATAATGGTTTTGCTACTCTCTATGGATATCCTAATGCAGAAGATATGAGAGGACACGACATCAGAGAACTTATACCTTCCATTGATCTTGATACAGAAAATAATTTTGGAGACTTAGTTCCAAAGGTAATATTTAAAAAAAACATTTATGCATCCAAAAGAATCTTTTCCCCATAGACTAAAAAATATGTCCGTAGGTGCCAACTTGTATGGTTTTTTTGTATAGTGTACGAATTTTATATTAATGTCGTGATTGTACTAATGAATTTTATACAGGGGGATTCTAAATTGTTTTTGCAAATTAAGAGGGATGATAGTACCCAACCAGACTAGCAATAATTACACAGAAACAGAGGGTTGCATTCCACTCAGAGGCATAAAAGAGAAATATTAAAATTTCTACCTGAACTTACAACACTGTTGGGAAAGCAAATGAGCGATACCAAAAGTTGCACAATCAGATTTATTGTTCAGTGAAAAACTCACAACAAGTGTTTAAAATGCTGACACATGTGTCTTGCATAGTTGACACCAGCTGAAGAACAACAGGTGCACTCTCTCAAGGATTCCGGGTGTGCTGTTAATTTTGTCTGGGGCAACAACAATTCTCGCCACAAGATCTTCAGCTGAGTCCACAGGCATCTCATACCCTAAAGATTTCATCTGCCCCAGAAGAAAAAGAAAATGTGCCAAGTGTGCTCTCTTCTTCTGCCCTGAGGCGGAGCTAAAACTGACTTGAAGCAAAGCTAAAACCATTCACTGTAGTTTTCAGATAGTAAAATACTTCATTAGCGAAACAATCTGTCTTTCCGAAGAGTAGTCATAACAATAAATTAGATCCCACTGTAAATACAGTCCCTTCTAAATGCTGTAAATAATTAATAAACACTAATTTTTTCTTCTGTTTTGATCTTCTTTCTAGAGTCCATCCCCTATGATTGCATTTTTATGTTTTTCCTTGGTGACTGTGCTAAGGCAGTTAATAACCAGGTTCATAAAACCTGAATTGATGAATGAAGCCACAGACTTCCAAACTTTAAGAAATAGATATGGCTTCTGTGAAATCCCACAAACATCACAGTGAAATTAGTATCGGTATTGCAGCTCGAAGCTTCTTGAAGAAAAGTGGATCCAGCGATGCTGAAAATCAGAATTTTGTGAAGGAGTGTAAAAGTTTCCTGATACTAGTAAGAGACTAGTAAAATCATTGAGAAGAGCCCTATAAACTTTGACATAGTTAAATCAATGGCATGTTTAGATCCCCAATTAATAATTTCTAACACCCTACTATGAGAAATGCGAATGCAACTTTTATTGCAATTGTTGCACGATAGCAATATCATGCCTGCATTAGCAGCTGATAGAGCTAAACTGCAATTTTCAGAATTTACTTTCAAAGTTCATTCTGAGTGAAAAGAAGAATTTCTCTCCTACTCATCTACTGATACATTTCATTCAAAATTGTTGGATAAAAAGGAAGAATTTGAAGAGCTGTGGCAAGTTGTTAAAATTGTATTGACTCTAACTCATGGAAACGCATTGTCTGGATCTGAATTTTCCGTTAAAATATTTTGGTGGAAAATATACACGAAACATTGCTAATTCTCTGCATACTACATATGATGCTGTAAAGTCTTTAGGAGGGCCGTTGTTTGTTGAAATAACCCCATATATGCTGAGAAATGTAAAGATTGCACACACACGCTACCATCTTGCACTTAAAGAAAAAAAGAACCTTGAAGAGAAAGCTTGCGTTTGGAAAAAAAAAAAAGGAGCTCTTGACTAAATTAAAGTACTCCAGCAGAAAAGAGCAAGACTTGCTAGTGAATCAAATATTGAAAGCCAAAGAATCCTAGCAGAAATAAATGAACTTAAAAAAAAAAAAAAGTTGTGTAAATGTACAAAATGAGTGAGTTTAGCTAATAAACCATCCTAAAATAGTTCCAGTCGCTGGTGGCCTCTTAAAAATTGTATTGCAAAGTAATTTTTGTCTATCCAGTTTGGTCTGGAATTTTCTTGAAAATTTCCTGGAAAACCTGGAAAAGTCGCAGAATTTTTTTTTTCATGAATTGAGTGGGAACCCTGTTTTTTTTTTTCTAGGTTGGTTTTATTTAGTTTTTATACTACTCACATCACATAGTTACCATTGTTTCTCCCATCAGTTATTGAATTGCAGATGTGGGAGTTTAATCCCAGGAACTGCAAAACCCAACAATACTCTTATCTATGTTTGCAGGCAGCCAGTTTATGATTTTATACAGTAAACATAATAAACTTGTTTCTGGTGGGATTAAGAAATAGAATTAGTTTTATCAAGTGGTAGAGTAAGAAATGTGTACAATTTTATGCTTAAAACATTTATTTACTGATTAAAAACTAAGATTCTTAAAGTTTCCACCATACGTCGTTTCGTTTCACAAATGATTTTGGCACCATCTGTTTTAAAAAAAGAAAATTATATCACTAACAGAGTAACTATTATTGTTTTAAGCTTTTTTTTTGGGGGGGGGGGATTATATGGCCATAGATCTCAAAAAACACTGTCTCTCAAATTAAATATGATCATGCTAAAGTAAAAACTATCATTCTTTTAAAGGCTTTTAAAAATTATAAATTGTTATTTATCTCCCTGGGACCCTCATTACCAACCTAATGTTCAGGTGTTTATCATGTAAAATGTCAAGATGTACTATCATGAGAAATGGGAAGGTATTTTATCATGAAAAATGTTAATGTGTTTTATCATGAAAAGAAGTTACATTTTTCCTTTGTGATGATAAAAATAATTTCTTTAATTTTCTAAGCATTTAAAGCTTAAATTTTGGTTTATAATTCATGAAATGATACAGATTTTCATTGCTTTCATTCCATATTGAGATGCAAAAGAAAAATTTGAATGGTTTTACTTTACTTATTACTTTCCAAACATGTACCATGTAAGGAAAGTATTGTAATCATGAAAAAATTCGACTTCAAGATTTTGGTGTTTTTACACGTTTTGAGGGCTTCTGAATCCATTTATGCTATTTTTACGAGATGTATGTATGTATGTATGTATGTGTGTGTGTTTGTATGTGAGTGAACACGATAGCTCCTGAACGGAGCATTCGATTGAGCTCAAATTGGATATATATGTCATAAACCACCGTTACAAGACCGGTATTGATTTTGGTGTGTATAGTAGAGAGGAGACGGGCTCAGGCCCTGTAATTCACGATTGTGTTCGGGCTCGTGAAAAATGTCTCCTTTATTGAGCATACTCTTTGAAATGGATTTTAAAAAACGATTCATAGGAAAAATAAATGTACTGATGTGATGCTAGGACTTGCAACAAAATAATTGGTGGGTAAAAAGCTAGCTTTTTCACATAATTTACTAAATGGGCGTTGTGCTATTTCATTTGTGTATGTGTGTTAAAATGCTGTTAATTCAAAATTTCAGCCTCATTATTTACTGGTCTATCTTAGTTAAATGTACATATTCACATCTTATCATAAAATATTTTTTTAAAGTAATTTTGTTCCTATCAACTAAATTCTTATGCAATTCTATGCAAATATGCAAATTTCTTAAATTTATAATGCAAAATCTCTTTTCTGGACGTGTTTCAAATATAACATTTTTAATGTCACTATACGAGATTTATAACTTGTATTTTTCTGTATCAATATACCTAAGTGCATACGAATGTTTAACACTGATGTGAGTACTCAACGGAATTTTAATAAAAATTGAAGCATTATTGTTATTATTTGATAAACATGGATATAAAAAATTAGAAAGTGCATTAAGAGTTTGCAACTATATTTGTCTTTAATTTGCACAAACGGCAAAATTTATCATAAAGTATCAATGAAGTAACTGAATTTTATTTTTCTTTAGCTGAAATTTCGGGCTCGGGCTCCGACTTAAATAATATTGCTCGGGCGGGCTCGGATTAAAAGTCCTCGGGCTCAGGCTTAAAAAAAATGAGCCCGAACTCATCTCTAGTGTATAGGACTTATAGTTTTTCTACAGGGCTACGACAAAGATTTCTTTTACATTATGGCCTATGGGGGAAAATTTTGAAAGTGCGCTAGCATTTGAATGGTACATTCAATTGAGCTCAAATTGGGTATATATGTTATAAACCATCGTTGCAAGACCGGTATTGATTTTGGTGTGCATAGGACTTATAATTTTTCTACAGGGCTACGACAAAGATTTCTTTTATATTATGGCATAGTGGCATATGTGGAGAAATTCTTGAAAGTGTGCAAGCGTTTAAATGGTGCATTCGATTGAGTTTCAATTTGGTATATATGTTTGAATTATTCATGGATTAAAATTTATTTAAATGCTTGGTAATGATCTTATTTGTAAGTGTTCGGAAAGTCGAGTGGAGTCACTCCAGATTTTTTATTACCTTCTGATCATATCACTAAAAAGTAATGATATATTCCCATAAAAAACCCTTAACGGGTTTAAAGTTTGTGATGCAGCATTTTACTTTATAGCTATATGACTTTTAAATATAGGTCTTAAAAATTAGGATATCAAATTTTGAGTGACGTCCTGGTGTGACTGTAAGATTTGTTTTTAAATTCCATTATAGTTACTTTTGTTTTTTCTTAAGAAGATTAAGACATTCAAGTAATGCTTTTAATTATCAAATACACTGTCAAATATATCACACTTTCACTGAGCCTATATTATGTATTCAAATGAAATTAGATCTACCTTGCAAACCAGAGACTAGATAGCAATAAATATTCTGTCTACTGCTCACCCAAAGATATAAGGTCGGCTTTGGCGAGCTGCCAAAAAATGGATGCTGCAAATTTTTTTTTTTTTTTCAGTGGGGAGATTGGTTCAGATGTGCAAAAAATTCTCTCTCTGGTATGTGCGTACAGGGATGCCAATTTTGCCACCTTTTGGCTAGATTTTGGCCAACTGGCAATACGGAAGTATTTTGTAAATCAGAAATGAACTGAAATGACTCTGAAAACACTACTACCGTATAGAATTTTAAGATTCCTTGCACATCTAAATCCATCTTCCCTGTGAAACACATTGCAGCATCCATTTTTTTTTTTTGCAGCGTGCCAAAGCCGATCTTTTATTGTTGGGGGAGCAGTACCTAGGCTTTACCTTAGACCCTGAAATAAACTGCAAAATATATAGAGAAAATAGCAAATAAGGCTAGAAAAAGATTACAGATCCTGAAGTATATTTCGGTAAGAGACTGGGGAGCTGATACTTCCACTCTTAAAATCACTTATAATGCTCTCATTCTTCCCATTCTTGAATATAACTATCAGATTTTTCAAACGGCCTTGGCCACAAATTTAAAGATATTAGACAGAGTCCAACTCAGTGCAGTAAGAATGGTCACAGTGCAGAGAAACAGCTGCCCAAGTGAAGTGGTTCTTTATGAGGCTGACATCATACCTCTGACAACCAGATTTACAATAAATTCTTTTAGATATTTTAATAAATTGACGAGCCTTCGAGTTCTTAACAGGACCTCTAGCTATATTTTAAGTTGGACAAGTAACCACTATTTAAAGCAAGAGGCCCCACTTGACTACGTGTGGAAATATGGTTTTATAAATTTTAGGGTTGTTCCTTCATTGACTTTTAGTTGTTTGCCCCCTAAGACATCTTTTGAACATATTAGTTTGAATGAGGATTTGAAGACCCGTGTTTGTAAACAGGAAGAACACCCGACTCTTTTGAAACAGCTGGCCTTGGAAGTCATAAATAATATCCCATCTGAGGCCTTAGTTATCTACACAGATGGTAGCAAAGTCGAGGGTGGTAGAGTTGGTAGCGGCCTCTTGATCAATTAACTGTAAGAGGAATATAAATTTAGTATCCGTAACCCTGACCACTGCTCTGTTTTCAGACCTGAAATTTTAGCTATTGGTAAGGCTCTGGAGTATGCCCTTGCAAACGATAAAGTAGTATCTGTATATTAACTGATAGTAAAAGTGCCATACAGTATCTAAAAAAGTGGCCAAAAATTTTTGATAGACCCGATCAGGATATCTTTGTACTTCTCTTCAAGCTTACTCTTAGGAAGCCAATACGTCTCCAGTGGATTCCTTCTCATGCCGGGGTGTATGGTAATGAGACTGCTGATTTACTTGCAAGAAATGGTTGTGATTTCCCCGATCATCAATTCAGCAGAACTAACTCCTTCGGAAATCCACTCTCTACACAAGGGAAAATGCTTGCTATGTGGCGCTTCCCGCTAGTTCATCACTGGTATGCTGCTAAAGTTCTGAGACTAGTTTTGTCGTGCAGCAGTCCCAGGCCTCTCCAGACGTCCCTGGCGCTTTTCCGAAGTGGTCACTTGAGACGTTTGAAGTTCCAGAATGGGGAAAAGACCTTTTCTTTCTGTTCTTGTTTTATAGTCCCTGCTAGTCCTGCTCACCTTCTCAGCTGTTTGGGTGCCTCTTGGAGGCATTTGATATATGAGCAGGACTGGGGGTTTGATTCATTGATGCGACGGGGTCTTTTGGATTTGGTGTAGGTTTTCCTATGCCAGGGGGATGAGTAACAACAACACCATGAATTTATTTCAATAATTTAATTTATCTTTTGCATCACACTGTCCAAAAGAGCAAGTAAAATTTATGTAAATGTTTACTTTGTGTGGTGGTATCCAAACTAAGTTAAATGTATTCAAGTACATAGTGTGTTGCAAAGAAAGCATTTATGTGCCTAGTGATAGCAAACCTATGATACGCAGTTGCCATCACCATGTTTGCTGCGACACACGTTCAGAGCCATGCAAAAGTAGTTTTATTTTTTGTGATACAAAAGCCTGCAAAACTGATACAAAAGCCTATTTTTTCTATACGAAAGGCCTAAACCTGTATAGCACTACTGCTGAACTCGATGAAACTCACTTATTCATGTAAAACACAGGCGCGTGTCCACAACACAGATACACTCCTTACTTTCTTTTCAAATCAACGAATTCCATTGTTTGTTTTTCATAGTTTTTGTTGAGAAAAGGTTCAGCAGCATAATTTCAGTTTTTTTCATCCTCGGGTAGGCTAGGATCCTCGGTCCTATAGGGGGATAGGGGGACCCTAGGATACTATAAGGAGAAAACTATAAACATTGCTATTTCAGATATAGAGACTTAGTTAAATTGTATTAATTTTCAAATTAAAATGTTGGTACCTATCAAGGCTTGAAAATTATATTGCCTGACATGCCCGGAGCATGTAAAGTTCAAATTGGGCATCAATTGTGCATGCGTGCGATGTCCAGAAAAAACTACTGGGTGCAGAACTCTGAAAATTCGAACATATGAGCCCATTCCTTCGGTAATGTACACCTGAGGCTCAGAATTTTGAAATTTTAATTACTTTTTAAATTATTAATTAAAAACCGATTTTAGATTTTCATGTTTGGCGAACTTTGGCCTCATGAAAAGATTTATGCTTGAAGTGAGTGGTAACCGCAAAAGTAAAAAACCATTTTTTACGTTGCCATGCTTGGCGAGTTTCGCCCGAATGCTACTATAAAACAAATTGTTTGCATTTGAGAAGCATGAAATGGCATGAAAATTTCATCAGGTTTACGCCAAATCTATCTATCTCTATAATAATAAAAATGAATGTTTGTAAATCTGTCTGTGTGCTTTCTCCAGACAAATCTACTGCATACAGAACTCTGAAAATTTGAATATATAAGCCTATGAATGCTGATAATGTGCACAGGGTGTCCACAGATCAGGGAAATCATGGAAAAATCAGGGTACTTTATCGATCTGGAAAAATCATGGAAATATCAGGGAATTTTGCAAAAATATTTAAAAATCAGGGAAATTTTGTTTTTGCCTAGTGAACTAGATCATTTTTAACTGTCAATCTGATGCACAGCTCCGTTCTGGATCACACGATATGCAACTGATGCACAGATACAGACATTTTACGAATCCGAAACCAGAATACAGATCATACGAGAACATAGAAATATGAATCAGAGTTTCAAGTGATGTAGACACTATCACTATACGAATCCGAAAAGCCGAATGTATTCGGACTCGTTCTAAGATGCGGATCATACAAGAAACCGGATATATGAATCATATCGGCATGTGAATCAATTTTGCATGTGAATTGCTCATGGGTAAAATGAATGGTAAAAGATGATTTAGTCTTCTACTGCGCCGTTGTGTTTTTTAAAGTGAAGGGACAGTTGAGTAATGACTGCTAAGCTCCCCCGCAAGACGATTTTTTTTTATAGACTAGGGGCCAAGGCCCCCAGACTCGCTACGCTCGGTTTTCGTATGAGGCATTCGGCCCGTCATCAGGCTTATTCGTAAAAAAGACATAATTTCAACAGACAAAACCCGAAGATTGGATCAGATAGAATGTTACTGAGCTAAGCTACACATTGCTTGGTTCTTGCATCTTCATTGGTACATAAAAATTTAAACTTCACACTACAGTAGACCCGCTACCCCTCTTAACACGGAAGATATTTTGTTATGGGAATCCGTGTTGTACGGGTCCTGAGCTATACTCCACCTGGAGTGCGGACTCCGCTAATAATTGCTGGAAAAATTATTTGCACTCCTCAGAAACACAATGATATTTAATGTTGCTATTCAAAACTTATATTAATTAAGAGATAAAGCGTAATAAAATCAGAACATATGTTTCAGCTGTATTTTTAATAATGTAAAACCTATTGGACACCTTGCGAATTTGCCACCCATGGTGATTTTTCATTATTTGGCGACTTGCGTACATGTAAAGTTAATAAAAGCTACGGAACAGATAGGATAGCCTGCCACCAATGGCGACTTTTCATTATTTGGCGATTTACACATTCTCACAACCTATATTTACTGTTCATTTAAGGTTACCGGAAAACCGTTATCCATATTTTCATTTACATAATCGTTCGCAGATTGGCATACTTAACACCACGAATTATACCATCTCGTCGTGCTAGCAAATATCTAAAGTGTACTATAACTGCTATAATGGCATAGTTAACGCCGCCAAATATTTGTACTGGTAGCAAATAATCCAGCTGGACGAGAACCAGCTTTAAAATAATCTGCATTTTATTATTTTTCATTTTGAAGATATTAGTTATTCTGTTTTGGAAAAATGAATAATCACTAATTCTAAACTCCTGTTGTCTAAGCGAACTTACTATTTGAAAATTGTCAACTTTGTGTAACACATTTTGAGTTACTTATTTCGTATAGTTGTTATTTTGGCGTAAAATGGCTGTAATTCTAACTTATGTTTGTAAATTTCACCCGATTCTAGATACTTGGAAACGCTTTGTTGCAAAGGAATGAATGATTTTATGACAAATCTGGCAACCATTCGGTTTATTTTTTCAGTTTTTTATTAATACCTTCTAAAATAATTCGATTTTCGAAATTTAAATCAGCTTAGCAGGTTACTCGGAATTTTTAGAGTCTGTGGGCACCTTTGTCGAAACTCAAATCCCTACGGTTTAGGAGGAGATAGGTACACAAGCTTTGACAGCGCCAGTGGCGTTTACTTTTTTTTAGAATAGAGAGATAGTGCTCATTTTTAAGCCTTTTTACATATTTTTAAAAATTTCAAACGATACATTGATTGAAATAAAATAAGTTGACTAGGTGGCCAGTTTATTTTGATCAGTCATCCTTACGCTTAAAATTGAACACTATCTTTATAAAACGAGGAAGCGTTCTGCTACATATTGTCTTTTAGTGTTCAACTAAATTTTATGTTTGGATTTATGAAACTGAACTACAATTTTATTAATATTAAGCATTTTTTTGGTTTTCTATTATTTATTTCCCTATATGAAGCATTCACCTGTTGGTGCATGATAACACAATGGTGATTTACGTGAAAGATTATGGTATGTTATGTATATAATTAGTTCTGGAAATTTGATAAAGATAGTCAGGGAAATCAGGGAAAAATCAGGGAACTTTTTTCTCAATTTCTGTAGCCACCCTGTGTAAACAAGATGGCGAAGAATCTTCTTGAAGTATCTTGGAATGTTTTTTGAAAAAAAGGAACATAGGGCGAGACACATAGGAAAAAGCAGAAGAGAATTTACTAAGCAAAATTACTTAATTTAGTATAAAAAAAAGCTGGAAACTCTTATTTTTCTTACAAAATTTCCATTGTAGAATATTTTAGTTTATAAAAATAAAAATTAGAATTCCTTCAAAATTTTTACACCTATTAAAAAAAAAACAGTCCACTCAGAGAAAAAAAGGGGAAAATGTCCACTCAGAAGGGTTATAACAAATCACCATTTACTACATGTCATAAATTGAAGATTCCCTTAAAATTTGATTGAACAAAATAAAATCATTCTTTTAGTTTTTAATCTTACATAAATATTGAACCAAATTACTGTTAATATTTGTCTCTTAGGAGAGTGCTTATACACATTCAGTACCACAAACAGTTAATTATTTCTATTAAGGGGAGAGCATAGCATAAAATTTATCTTCTGACAAAATTAAAAATGGTTTTAATTAATTAAGCCTTATCCACAACTACTGAAAACAGCTTCATGCCTTTAAAGCTCAATAATCAACACAACAATTTTGAATAGAAAGATTGCTGGATGTATGAATCATTGCTTATTAAAATCAATTTGGCCATGAAAAAATGTAAGCTTGTTACATTATTGCATGGTAAGCAGTCACTGTGTTTTTTATTCCAAGCATTGAAACATTTTTATTTCAAAGCCAGAAAGCTCTAGCACAATGAAGAAAGGCTGTAGAAGTCAGTGCTGTATACTGGGTTTCAAAAGTGCTTTATGTAGCACTCCAGTAATAAAAAACCGAAAGAAATTTCTTATTTCTGTTTGAAGATCTTATGTTCTCTTGTTCAATTGTGGCAATTCCAGAGCTAATATTACTTTTGTAAATAATTGACTTAGAGTGGACTTCATATCTAACCTCCAGAGAATACGCCTCTGGTAAAAATCTCGGTGACTGTTGATTCAATGTTGTTAAAAGAAAAGTGTTATGGGTTAAAAGAAAAGTGTTCTGGGAAAAGTGTTAAGTTATCTCTGACATGAAAATATTTTGTTCATGAACAGTCTTATAAAAAATTGTTTGGTGGATCTTCATTAGTGCTGTATTTGAAATAAGCAGATATCAAAGAAATTGATTGGATGAAATAGCTGAAATTTAAAATTTGTAATTTACTATTTTATAATATTTTTATTGATTCTCAGATCATGTCCCATAAATGTTACAGAATACTTATCCTTTTATTGTGATTTTTAATTTTAGGAAGGATTTAAGCAGTGCACTACAGGAAGAAACAAAGAAGGCTCCCATTTCCCCCTAACAATAATGATACAACATGGTTATGAAAATAATCAAGGTATTGCTGTCAATAATTCTAATATATTATTTAATTTTGCTGTTCAATGCTTGTTTTTAAGTTGTTTGAAATTTTATTTAACTCTTATGTAGTTTTTTTTTTTTTTTTTTCACCTAGAAACTATCCAGGTCTGTTTTAATTTCAGGATTTTTCATAAAAAGAAAGAACAAAGTCTTAAATTATGGCATAGAAAAGCAGTTTGTTTAAATTAGTTTTTTTCAAAGGTAGTAACAGTCTTATGCCACCTTGGTTGAAAGGCTGAATTTCTTTAGAAACCAATTGCAAATTTTTATGTTTTTACTTATTTATGATTATCGTTTTACCAAATGTACTTTGAAAAATTCCAACTGTGTTATCGTGCATTTTTAGATATGTGTTCTGCAGTGTAATTCTTTTGTTTATTATTTAACACTGAATGTTCTGAATTTCTATGTTTTTGTAGATTCAAGGAAAGAGAAGACTTACAAAGGTGTTGTGTGGGTATTCAACAATATAAGTGGAATGATAACATTAATGGCTGATGGTACAATTCATAGTTGCAATACCAACTTTTCTCTCTTCCTGTTTGGTTATTCCCAAAATGAGCTTATTGGAAAGGTACTTTGGCTCCTTTTTTTGGGGGGGGGGGTGTTCTGTATAAATACTTAGTATTGTGAATGTGTAATTGGATAAAGTTGGTATTAGATTTCCTATTATTTCACATGAGGTATTAAAAAAACTTGCCTCTTTAGAGTGAACTTGGAGGGTGTGCATATCCCTGAATAGTTTGAAAATATCACACCAGGAATCATGTAAATTTAATAGCAAAAGTGTTTATTTTTCTCAAGTTATACTCAGGGTACACTTTTTATTATTGTTCTTAGCATTGGGTATCACTATAAAAAAAATCTTCTTTGCATTTTCTATATGCAAAGAATGCAATGTAATTTTGTGTTTCCTTATCTTCAAATTAAAGGTGAAAATATATCAGCTTTTTTAGGAAAATTTATGCTGAAGAGCCAAAACATTATGACCACTCCCACATTTTTCAATGAACTTGTCTGGGATGGCATGGGGAGCACATAATTAAGTGGGAATGGTGTTTAACTGTTGCTGGAGAAGGTAAAGAATCCTTTTTGCATTTATGTTTGTCAGTGATGGGAAAGGCTGTTGATCTAAGCAAATTTGATAGAGGGCAGATTGTACGGATCGTAATGGCCCGAAGAATTTGGAACGAGTGTAGCATAAATCTTTGCAATAGAGATGTTACGCTACAAGGTGTGATTCATAGCTGATTGCGTTGTACGCAAGAGAAGAAAAGAAGGTAATTACTTAAAGGAAAGAAACAATTGTTTTCAGTTCTTGGACCTAGAATGAATATATACAGAAAAGAAAGGAAGAACCCCCTGGCGACCATGCTGGAAGGATATATACACATAAAAGTTCACAAACATGTGCAAAAATTAGCCAAAAGTGTTTTATAAAGTTTTAAAGCAGACTTCAAATGGGTACAGAAAACTACTGCAAAGTAAAATTTTTAGCAAAGAAATTAATTTTTAATTTAATAACCACAAAAAACACTCTTTTTATTTTTAAAACATTGAAAGCATATTGTTTGCTGATTATATTAAAAAAATATGGTACATGTAACATTTGTTGTTTTTTAGATACAGCTTTTTGAAAATACTATGGTAAAAATCACAAGTAATTTTGACTGCTTAGTGACAATTTCATACAATAGTTTAAAGAACTTTTTTTTAGTTTTATTAATTGAAGAAATATTTAGCTGTAATCTGATACCAAAATGAACACCTTTGTTAATAAATAAATAAAGTAGAAAGATTTTTACTAAACTCTTAAATAATTTATTATCTTACAAGGATATACACACATAATGCAGGCATCTGCCTCATCACACATAAAAACTTATGTTGTTGACATAAGTGATTAATTGCTGTCTACTATTAATAGTGTCAGATAAGTCCCTCACAAAGTAGATAAATTTATCAGATTATCTATATATATATATATATATATATATATATATTGGTAAAGCTTAGAACCTCAGGGTACCCATGAAGCTAGAAATTAATTAAAATATTAAAAGAAAATGATATTTTTGCACAAAATCAAAGCAATATAATTTAGTTAATTGTAACCAAAAATTGACATTATATAACATATGCATATTACAGCAAGATTGCTAGCAGCATTCTATTTCAATCCCTTTTTTAAATATAAATTTTTAATAACATGATCGACGGTCTTAACAAAGGAAAAAAAAGTAAAGGAAATAGTTAAAAAAAAAAAAAAAATATGTTAATACATCTTTAAATGCAGCCCCCCCCAAAAAAAACAAAAACCCCGATTAATTAGATCTTAGAAATTAAACATCTGCAAAAAGGGCTCTATGCTGGTTATCCAGTGGTGAATGACTACAAAAGTAAAAAAAAGAAAAAGGAAAAAATCGGAGGTATGTTACATAGTCACACCACCCACGGTTGGAAAAAGATCATCAGCAAAACAAAAAAGAATACTTGGCTTATAGGGAATTTGCTATGATGAACCACAGATCTGGTGACAGAAATAGAAAATAACTGTCCCATTGATGTTGCCAGGGCCTTCCTCACAAAGCAAGTAAAAATTGAAAGGTCATCTCATCATTTTGCAGGCAGTATAAGGAACAACTTCCCTTAGGCTGGAATCCTGCATGGGGTCTCGATGAAGGTGCCAGCTAGCTGGCTTTATACGATGTGCTGACAGCAGAATATGCTGGATTAGCTCAGTGAAGCACCCAAATGCCTCGAGATCCCGCACCAGGAACGGAGGTGAAAGGGGAGTACAGTAGAAGACCCAAAATCCGCCGATCCGAAATCCGCAAGGCTCTAAAATCAACACTTCTGTTCAATGTAAACAATGAAATCTGCCCTGCCAGCTGCAAGTTCAGAAAACTACAGTATAACCACAAAGTAAAACTAAATAAGCTATTCCCACTAAAAAAAAATTTTTTTAGGAGTCTGTGAGCTCTAATCTTAACATTGATAACTTTCAAATGACTGACAGTAACATAATTGACACTGAATTATGATCACATGATACAGACTGACACAGTAACAAGTGAGAATGATCAAAAAATTGATAAATTAACATTTAATGAAGGTTAGGCTGTGAGAAAGAAATATTTCAGATTTGTAGAGCAACACAGCTGTGTTACGAACAGAAAATAATGATTTAAAAAAAATAAAAACTATAATTAGAACATCCCAAAGTCCTAACCTATTAAATATACATGTTTAAATAAGTTGTACTATAATCGCATAATTTTGTATATTGCATTAATCCTCTGTATTTTTATATCATTATTCTAATTATAAGTAACATGATTTGTTTCCCTTGATCTCGATTGTATATTTTTTTCTATTATTTCCTGAGGGGGCGGCGGAACTAGAATAAATTTCCTATTATGACCCAAAATCCGCAAAATTCTAAAATATGCACAAGGTCTGGAACCAAGCTGTGCGGATTTTGGGTCTTCTATTGTACCTCTATTTCATCCGGGTCTCACATGTGCTGATCAAACCTTGGTTGACGAAACATTGAGGGCGCATTAAAGATATAATATTTAGAAAAAATTTATGTTAAGTACGTCAATCACATGGCACATCTAGTGCCCGCACCTCTATGCTAACAATGCATAGTCAACTTCACTGCATTGCCATTTTGCTATGGCCGATCAAAAAAGGACAAGCTCGAGACTAGCCACCGTACATCTTGAAGCTCCTTAACGAATCTGACTCAAAATCGTGCGCCCCCTCCAAACTCCCGTCCGGAAGTTCCCTCTTAACTAATCAGAGTGGAGAGAAATCCTCAAGTCATTCCAGGTGCACCCAGGAAACATATACAATTCAGGGCAAACAGCAGGAAAAAGCTTCTAGAAATTTTGAGCAATCGCTGGAAACCCAAAATGGCGATCTTCAACTGAATGATGCAAGTGCATCAGAAATGATGCAATCGTGGGAAAAACAAAAACAAAAACAGAAAAAGCTTAAAAGATGAAGAAAACTTCTGAAATTTAACTGGGAGAGGCCTGACAACAGGGAAAAAAAAGCAATAAAATTTTGAAAAGAATGGGATTTTGGGAATATGCAAAAATTAATTAAAATCCCATCAAAACATATCTTTAATGAAAAGGGAGGTATGGTGCACAGCCATTATATGTTAAACCCCAGATTAACCACAGAACGGCAAATTTAAAAAGAAATATTAATTTTAAATATACTGATGCCTGATCAGAGCTGGTGAAGAGAAAATTAAACAAAAGGGAGTAAACATTACTTAGCTCAAAGCAAAACAATTAATTAACAGCTCCCCAAAGGTAAGAAATTACTTAGTGGTTACTTTATTTAATGTTTTATCCGGAAAGAACCTAAATTAAAAAAAAAAAAAAAAAAAAAAAAAAAAAAAGTCCTGGGTAAAGGCTATATAAACTAATCACTGAAAAAAAAAAAATTAAGTATAAGGTAACAGTGACAACACAACACTTTCCCCAGGTAGAAAAAAATCTTTGTCTGAAATTAACCGCACTCAAAAGCTAAAAAAAGTACGCGAAAAACACTTTTTTTTTTTTTTTTTTTTTTTTTTTTTTTTGTAAACTACCTCCTATTGAGATCGATTTTTAAAAATCCTTGAAAAGGATTTTTATGAATTTGTGTTCGATACCTTTTAGTGGAAGATTTTTATGGCTATCTTCATGTCCCTTCGATATAAGATGAGATGAAAATAACATTGTGGCCTCTTCACACCAGTTTGTACACGAATTCTAAAAAATCCTGAAAATGATTTTAGGTATTTCTGTGAGTTACATTTTAAAGCAAAAATTTTAAGGCTATCTCTTTTTTCCTCTGCGAGATGAAGGAAAATGTGAAATGAGCATTCTAGACCCTTACCCCAGTTTGGGTGCGAATTCTGAAAAAATCCTGAAAATGGTTTATAGGTATTTCTATTAGTTACATTTAAAGCAAGAATCTTACGACTGTCTATTTTTTTCCTCTGAGATATGAAAGAAATGTGAAAATAACGTTTTAGAGCCTAACCCCCATTTAGGTGCAAATTCTAAAAAACCCTGAATGAGAATAATAGGTATTGCTGTTAGTTATATTTTAAAGCAGGGATATTACAGCTATCTCTTTTTTCCTCTGAGATATGAAGCAAAATGTGAAAAAAATGTTAAAGAACATTTTAGGCCCCCTTACCCCGTTGGGGTGTGAATTCTAAAAAACCCTGAAAATGATTTTTAGGTATTGCTGTTACATTTTTAAGCAGGAATTTTACTCCTATCTCTTTTTCCCTCTGAGATATGAAATGTAAAAAGAACGTTTGGGGCCCCTTACTTCCGTTGGGGTGCAAATTCTAAAAAAAAAAAAAAACTCAAAACGATTTTTAGGTATTGCTGTTAGCCGTAAAATTCTTGCTTTAAAATGTAACTATATATTTTTTCTTTTGAGATAAGAAGAGAAATGTGTAAAGAACGTTAAAGAACGTTTTGGGCCTCTTAGCCCCATTTGGGTGCGAATCATAAAAAACCCTGAAATGTTTTTTTTCCATATATCTGTTAGTTACATTTTAAAGTAGAAATTTTATGACTGTCTATTTTTTTCTGCTGAGCTATGAAAGAAACGTGAAAAGAACGTTTAGGTCCCTTACCCCTGTTTGTGTCCGAATTCTAAAAATTCCGAAAATGATTTTTAAATATTTGTGTTAGTTACATTAGAGTTTTACGCCTATCTCTTTTATCTTCTAGGATATGACGGACATGTGAAAAGAACATTAAAGAACGTTTTGGGCCCCTTACCCCCCTTTGGGTGCGAATTATAAAAAAGCCTGGAAAAGATTTTTAGCTATTGCAGTTAGTTACATTTTTAAGCAGGAATTTTACGCCTATCTCTGTATCTCTCGGATATATGAAGGGAAATGTGAAAAGAACGTTTTGGACCCCTTACCATCTTTGGTGTGAAAGAAGTTCTAACGCACATATAGCTCTGGAACATCGTTTCGGAAGTGTGCCCAGGTTCAATAAATTTTGACAAAATAAACAAAATAAGTTTTCTAATGGGGTACTTACCCCTATAACTTCTTTAATAGCTTATTAATAATATAGTTAAATCTTTATACAGTTAGCGAACTTTTTCGCTTTTCTTTTTACTTATAAATAAATATATATACTATATATGCTTATCTCAGAAACTTTTGTCTATTAAATTAATTTATATCTTCTCATCTGGCTCCATATTTCATATTTGTGAAATTAATTGCAATGTAATTTTTTTCGACAAAGTTTGTTAGCATTAACTTACTAATGTGCTTTTAAATGCATACAGGGGTAGGAGCCGGTCACTAAAAGTCACTAAAAGTAACTTTTTTTCAGCAAAGTCACTAAGGTCCATATTTTTATTAAAAAGTCACTAATTTGTCATTATTTTGAGTAAAAAGTCACTTTTTCAAGAAAAAAGTTCGATAGTCGCGTATTATTCTGACGCGCATTTTTGGCGATGTGGAAAACGTTTAGGAAAAAGGAACTGTAAAGTATGCTTGAAACGAAACAAAGAGCTGGAAACGGTTGGCGTCTAAGCAAGTTGCCCTATTTCATTGGTTGTGCTGTGGTCAATCGTGAATGAAACACTATGACATTTATACATTCAAGGAAGTCTATCCTCTCCTGGAATGCACATGGAAGAAAAAGACCTAAGTTTAATTTTTTTCCCCCAACATTTTATATGTACTATTTTAAAAATATTGAACAGGGATGAGAATCTTTCGCGTAATTGCATGTTTTAGTTATTTTCTCACATTTTATTTATTTAAGAATAATATGTGATGTGGAATCTCGTAATTGCAGCTGCCAATTTCAGTTCGTAAAAAAAAAGCACAGTATTACAGATATTTTTGAAGGCTCTTTCCCTGCCTTAGCGTTTGCAATAATGAGATTTTTTGTTTTATTTTAGCATTAAAAATGTTTCACAATCTAATATGGGCCCCCATAAAAATAATTTTAAGGGGAAATGCACTTAAAGACCCATTCTTGGAAGCAATACTGTTCATAGAACAGGAGTTTTTTTTTCGTTGCTTCTTTTCAGTGATGAATCCTCCGGTATCCAATGATTGCACAAAGCTAGTTCCCAGCAGAGCATTCGAATACTTGCCAGGGAAACACCACTGATCACAGGAGTAGTCTTCTTCGTTGCATCTTTTCAAGCGAACAGGGCCCGACCAGTGGCATAGCGCTTTGAACTGGGAGACGGAAGGTGCCTGGTTCAAAACCAGGTCGCGTCTGCCCACCTAACCGTTTGGAGTTTTCGTTGGTTTCCTCCGAATCTTAGCATAAGTACGGGTTAGACCCCTTTAAAAGACCCCCACGGAGGGCACCCCATCCGTAGGCCTAGATCCCTCGTGCAGATAATTGGCCTTAATCCCACAACAACATCAAGCGAACTGGTTAAGCAGTGTGCTAAACTTCCTTGACAATTCGCAGACTTTTAGATTTAAGTGTACTCTGAAAAGGGTGACCGCACCTTTCACCTTTGAATGAGCAATGGCATGTGTGCTCTCACTAAATAACATTTAATTGATGTTGAGGTGCCTTTGTGTTCCGGGGGCATTTGTTGACTTGCGAGTGGGTCAAGAAGGAAGATTGGATAACGTCTTTTCCAAAGTATTTTGGCTTTCACGTTTGCATAATAGCAAAACAATGTATTTAACAGCATTTCATTATATAAGCTAACCATTGATTGGAATTTTATCATTATTATGCAATTACTTGCAAAGGCGTCGATAGGTTTTTCAGTGCCCGGGGACAACTAAAAATTTTGCGCCCCCTCCTACTTACCGAAATACAACTGGGAAAAGTTTTATAAGCAATTTGGCACTCCTTGTGTGCTGCGCCCAGGGACGCAGTCTAAGTTTTACATTAAGTCTGCCTTTGATTTTATGAAATTGCTTAAAATGCTCTTTTTGAATAATGATAGCCTATTTTTCCTTACTGAATTTTCTGTATCTAAAGTTAATTACTAAATATTTATTTATAAATGAAATAATTTGTTTTGTGGGTAAAATTTAATTGTAAAAACTATCTGGTACAACAAGGATCGCCGCAGAACGAAAATTGCTTCCGTTTTGCGACCCTTCACAAAATTACAATTGATTAAAATGGCCCCTTCACAAAAATATAATCGATTAAAACGGCCCTTCATTCGTATTTTACCCTATATTTTAATTTTTTATCAATTATTTTAACAAAAAAGTGACTTTTATTATAAATTGGCAGGAAAATTTACGAAAATAAGTGTTGTACTTCATAAAATTGAGCATTGAAATTCTCAAAAATGGGACCCTGAAAAAAATTCCTTAATCGACCCCTGCACACGCAGAAATCTTTTGATGGCTCAATTTGAGCTCACGCACTTGTACTCCTTTTTCATCTTGTGCTTTCTCATCCCTGGTGAAATATTGTATCTAATTAATGCTATAGTTAAAATTAAAGTTCTGAGATTCATTAGAAAGGCATTATTTTTCAATGTGTTAAAATAATAGCAGTGGCGCAACAACCGCGGCAAATGAAATGCCTTGATACATATTGATGCAAAAAGCATACTTTTCAAAAATTCTGCGCCCAAATCTGTGCTTTCCCCCTTCCCCCCCCCCAAAAAAAAAAAAAAAAAAAAAAAAAAGATGCACAAGTTATCATAGTAAAATTAAAACAAAAATGCTTAATGGCTTTAGAATTTTCTCACTTCCCCACCTCTTTCTTCGAACTACTTCATTTCATAGATTCGTGTAAATCAAACTCGAATATAATGAAAACCACTCCAAAGTTAAAAACCACTCTGGTAACTCAAAGTATCCCACTATTGGAAAGTTTGTGAAAATGTGTTTAACTATATATCATGGTAGTGCAGATGTTGAGAGAGGATTTTCTCTTTCATCAAGAATCCTAACAGGGGAGAGAGCTGCCATGAATGAACGAACTTTAAATGCAAGATTAAATGTTATAGATGGTTTAAAATTGTTTGATAACAACCCTTCTAATGTACCAATTACAAATGAGCTGCTGAATTCAGCCCAAAATGCTCATCACAACTATACACTGTACTGTGAAGAGCAGAAAAGAAAAAGTGAAAGCAAAAAAGTAGTAGAGAAAAATAAGAGAGATGCAGAAGAAGCAGAAAATAAAATTAAAGCAAAAAGGATAAAAGCTGATTTAGATGATTTAAAAGAAGCTCGAAAAAAATACCAAGAAAAAAAAAGAAGTCAGAGAAAAATTATTTGAGGAAGCCAGTAAGAGGCTAAAACCAGCAACCTCTAATGGTAACACTCAGTAAATTCATTTGGCTCAAGGAATGATGGAAGGTGTTGAGAACCTAAAGTGCGAAGAAATATAACTTGATAAAGTTTTAAACCTTGAAAAGAGTATCGAGAAGAAGAGATCCAGCCTAATTTCAACCTAAAGTGCGATGAAATACAACTTGAAAAAGAAGTTTTAAACCTTGAAAAGAGTATCGAGAAGAAGATATCCAGCCTAATTTCAAAATTTGTAAAGGAAAAATGAAATTTGAGTAGAGAATAATGCAAAGACCAAAATTATATTCAGCGTTGTATTTTTATTATTATTTTGAATGCAAAATAATAGACTAAATAAAATACTAAGCATTTTTAGTTCAAACTAAATTTTTTTATTTCTTTTAATTTCAACTTTACCACCAAAGCCTTTCATCTATGTAGTATTTTTTTTTTAATTGCAAAATGAGCAATTAAACTAAATTTTTTATTTTAATGTCTAAAAAAATTGTATTGATTAACAAAAGCACTCAAAATAACTTATTTAAAACATTAAAAACTTTGCACACACACAAAAACAAAAATACCACCTTAAAAGTTATTTGTAGGGCCATATAGCTGTTTCAATCGAAAAAATTTCAATCTTCAGTAGAAATAGAAGTCCTTCACAGTCCAGTCTCTCCTAGACAGTGAATGAAAATATATCTACAGAGAAGAAGCTCAAAATTTTTTTGATGGAAACAGCTATATAACCTGACTTTTTTATCATTTTATTGTTAGTATTGTTTGTAAAATATACTTCTAACAAAGCAAGCTTCACATATTCATTCTTTTTTCACATATAACATATACTTAAAAAAATCTGATGTGTCCAACACATGACTTCCTTGCACGTCTATTAATTCAAAAATGTTTTTTACGCACTTCCTCTAAACTCATTTGTTTGAAAGAGATAAAATATAAATAATAGTAAGGTATAGCGATTTCTAGCCAAATATTTCGATATCGCCAAGCTGAGTTCAATTTGAAAGATTTCCTTCTGACACTTTATTTGGCGATATTTCACCAAAAGCCGACAAACTTGAGATAGTTTGCGAGATTTTGGGGATAGCCAAAGTAGTCATTGACCACTGACTTTCAATGAATTTAATGCATCCATACACCTTAATGTATTTAAAGTCTGTAAATAAATTCCCAGTCGATTGCTGTCAAAAAAGATATTGAAAACAGTTAGATATTATAATATAGTTCTAAATACAAAAGTTCAAAATTGTACGGGTTAAAGTTTTAGAGTTATACAAAATACGAAATAATTTTTGGCGCCAAATTTGGCGATATTTCGGCGAAACTCGTCAATGTCGACGACATTTGGCGAGATTTTAAGCATGGACCAACAATGACAGATTATCGCCAAATTTGGCGATATTTCGCCAAAACTCGCCAAGAACGATGACAAATGGCGATACTTTGGGCATGGACCAAATGACTGACTATCGCCAAATTTGGCGACATTTCGTCAAAACTCGCCAAGGCCGAGGACAGACGGCGAGATTTTGGGCATATACCAAACAATGACTGACTACAATTGTATTATATTGAAGATGTCCATAGACATTAAAGTACTGAAATTCTTTTTGGTGGTCCTGTAAAGAAACTCCAGTAGATTGGAACCAAAATTCGAGATGCACAACTAGATGTTACAACAATCTTACATATGAAATTTCATAATAGTTTTTGAGATTTGAGAGTTAAATATGCACACACGTACACCAAAAGTCGCCAAGCTTGACGACTTTTGGCATAGTTCTTGAGGGAGGCACGTGACCGTGGTCCAACCATTACCTAACTTATGTTGTAGGACGGTATTGTGCTTGAAATGGAAGAATGCCCCTAAAATTGCCATTGACCGTAATGTATTGAAAATCTTTTGAGTGTTCCTGTAGCAGAACTGTAAATGATAAAGACACTTTTTTTAATGGAGAAATTCATTTTCTAACTCTTTACAGCATATATCACTCCTGAGTCGTTTGAAATAAGCCCAAAACCTCTAAAAAACGCTTTGATGAATGTCGGCCCATAGAGCGTAATGTATTTCGAATCTTTTAGGCGGTTCTGTAGATAAACTATCCAGTCGAATGGAACCGAAAGGGGAGGTGCACAACTAGATGTTACAACAATCCTAAATATAAAGTTTCAACATTCTACGCCTAATAGTTTTTGAGATATGCGAGTTTAATGAATTTCGGCCTATTGAGCGTAATGTATTTCGAATGTTTTGGGCGGTCCTGTAGATAAACTATCCAGTCGAACGGAACCAATAGGGGAGGTACACAACTAGATGTTACAACTATCCAAAATATGAAGTTTCGACATTCTACGCCTAATAGTTTTTGAGTTAGGCGAGTTTAATGAATTTCGGCCCATAGAGCGTAATGTATTTCGAATCTTTTGGGCGGTCCTGTACATAAACTATACATTCGATTGCGACCAAAAGGGGAGGTGCACAACTAGATCATAGAACATTACTAAATATCAAATCTCAACATTCTACGACCAATAGTTTTTGAGATATGCGAGTTACATACATACGTACGTACGTACAGACGGCATGGAAAAACTGACCACAATAGACTCGCCGCTGGTCAAAATGAGTTGCAAACGCGTTAATATGATCGTGCATGCTAGCCTACGATGAGATGCATCGAAAAAATTCTTAAAATTAAATTTAGAGGTAGTCAAAATCTGTTTTTTGTCGAAATTTGGCCCCCAAAATTTTTCGGGATCACATTACTTCCTTATACTACGTACAAGGAAGTAAAAATTTCATGTATAGTCACTTTTTTTCATAAAAATGGTCACTTTTTTTGCAAAAATAGTCACTAAATCAACTTTTTTTGAAGGAACGAGTGGCTCTGACCCCTGATAATGTAAAAAGGTCAGAATAATTTAGTTAACTTCAAGTTTTAATGTTGCCATTTAGTAACCATAGCAACAGTATCCATTGTTCCTCAAGTTGTTGAATGCTACTGTCAAACAAAAATTGAAGTAATTTTTAAAGTTCTTAAAATTCAGAAAATAAATATATGTATATCAATATTAAGCACACACACAGATGAAACAGTAGCTTTTGAAAACACCCTGATTTAAGCCTACCATATCAATTTATTTTCTTTTACTTCACATATGTGGCAACATATTCTCCATATCACCCAGAGCTGCACATATGCTCTATGCACTTTCCCCTAATCAGATGTAACGTCATCTGATGCTTTCAACAGAATATGTGAACATTTTGAAAGTTTTCGACTCAGAAAATGCATACAATGTTTACTTTAATCCATCCGTGGATCAATATTTAAGAATGAGAATCTTCATACTGAAGAAATGGTCTAAAAAAAATCTGACACCAGAGAACTCTGATTAACTCAGAGGGCTAAAACCATACAACCCTCTGTTACAGTTATACTTAAAGATTTAAAAATGTAAAAAGCAATTTTTGGCTACAAAATAATTCTTATTCGTATCTTTCATATAAACGAAAATTACACTCAATTCATTTAATTTTTCATTCAATTATTCATTTAATTTACTTAAAATACATAATTCTTTTCATCTTCTATTTTCAACATGAAGTTAACATAACCCACTGTTGCCACTTAATTTGTTAATTGAACAATTGAATAAAACTGATATCTTTCATTTTTAGAGTTCTCAAACTCAAAAAATGAAGCATGTGAATATGAAACAAATGAATTTCCCCAATTTCCCACGAAAAATTCCCATAATCACACTCATAAAAAAAAATCTACATTTTCAACATATTCTTGTCGTATGGGAAAAGTGTTCATATTCGAAAGATTTTGTTTTTAGGGGAACAACCCCTTTTATATTGATGCTGCATGCAGAGGAAATCATTTTATTTGTGAAAAAAAAATTATAGTACTGAGTAATCTTGAGAAGCTATTTCTGACAAACTGTTAATCGCAATTTTCCCTTCAAAGTCTGACGTAACATCAAAATGACATCATATCACTTACAATAGAAGAGTTTTTGTCACTCAAAAGATTTATATTTTTACTGTTGATATTCAGAGCAGCTGAAAATAGCAAAATCGCTAAAAATGAGGGAATGGGTGGATTTTTAGATTTTCAAAGCAGACCACAATTTGCCCTGTATCATATCTGTTAATGTGCTTGTGTAAAATTTCAAGCCGATTGCTCAAATGGTGTGGATTTGTATGCAATTCATCCAAACACACAGATTTTTGTTTTTATTTATAAGGATTCAGCTTTAGTTTTGAGTTTACCTCATTTTATATTCTTCACAAATTGAAATGTCTTTTTCTCTCATGCATTAGAATATTTCTGTTCTGATCCCGACATTCTATGATGATGTAGAATTTTTGGATACTGACTCTGTGGCATTACCTCCCTTTGATGATGACGATGATTCTAATGCTCGATGTTGTTGTGCATCTGATGGTCGTACCACTGCCGATTCTATTGGCACAGATCCACCAAGGTATGAAAAAGTTTACTTACTTTTCATACAGTAAAACTTGTATATGTGATGACTATAACATGATTTTCATTGAATGGCAGTGTGCAATTTGTGTTTCTCAAAGCTTGAATGCTTTTTAAAATGTTCTCTTTTATTTTATATCAAAATATTTACTTCAATGGATTTTTTTTGTTGCTAACGAGCACAATCATTAATCGTATATAAAAAAAAAATTGGTTTTTATGTACAGTCTAATCTTACTAAAGTAAACTTTCCGTGGTCCCAAATGAATATTTATTTTGCTACTGTTACTTTAAATGCTTAAAGTAAGCTTATACCAAAGTGAAACTGAACTGAACTGTTATACTGAACTGAAGCAGGGTAGTTAAGACCTGGTTTTTTTTTGTAAAAAGCCCAACCCGGGCGGGTTTTATTAAAAAACTCCGTGTTTAGGGTGAAAAAGCCTGGGTTTTACTGCAGACTACTATCATAAACTTTTTGTTCTGTAATAACTATTTAAAACCCTCATGTTAGAAAGCTTTTTATTTGTCATCATTGTAATAATTTAACCCTGATTCATTAGCTTGAGCATTTTAAAACTAATTTTCATTGAAAAATTTAGCTTATTCTAGATATGATACCTGCTATAAGCTTTAAAGGACAAATGCAGACATTCATATCAGCCCCGTAGCAGAAACACCGCGACACGGCGACAATGTCGCGGACACAGAAATCTGCTTGCGGACAGTTGTTGTCGGCATATTTAAAAAAAAAAAAAGTTTTTAATTGTCTGCCGTAAAAAAAATAAAAATAAAAATAAAAATAAATAAATAAATAAATAAAATTTAACTGTCTGCAACTTTTGGGAACATTTTGCCGCGGTTCGTTATGCTGTCTCCGCTCTGCGATGACGTCACTAACATGAAAAACGCGCGAAAAGGAACGGCCGAATCTAGCTTTTACACAGCTCTGAATCCTCCCGGTTTCCCATTTTTTTTATTTGCCAACGATCATCATTTTTTATTTCCCCTGCACCATTTTGGATTCGTTTTGCGGCCCATTGCAAAAATGCATTCATTTAAAATGGCCCCTTCAGATAAATACGATTAAATACAATAATCCCATCATAAAAATATGAATGACTGATTGAAAGCCCATTGTATGTTTGGCGTGGTTTTTGTGGTTTCACGGGTTATCCTTTGTTGGCGAATCCCGACTTCTCATTAAAAGCCTATAAATTTTTCGACCCTGCATGTTTCCCCCCTTTTACAAAGCGTGTGCGTGCAAATTGTCCTTTAAAAACTCCCCTCATATCGTGCAGTGTACGGCAATTGCACGCGAGTCTGTGCTCGCCTTAAGTGTCAAAATTCTCCGGTCGCTTATCTTTGTTTTTATCTTGCTACCTTTGCAGACCGTCCCCCCCTCCCCTCTTTTTACGCCACTCTTTTGCTTAATAAAAAAAGTGGAGTAATTTCAGAATTGGTAATTCAGACTATTGATAAGATTTGGTATTCTAAATTTACAAATCATATACATCTTCTGAAATTTTGAAAAATTTCAACATTTTACTAAATGAAGTAAAAAAAAATTAAAACAAAGGTAAACTAATTCTGGAAAAGTAAGTCTTCAGAAAACAAATAATTGTCATAGTCTAGCAGTTAGGTTATTCTTAGAATAAACTATTATCAATTTAAGCTTATTTTGCTCTCAAAAACTAAAAAAAACAATTTTTTTTATAAATAATTCCGGAAGTTTTTTTTCTTATGGAATTGTTTAAATACTTTCTGTAACAGAATGTTATTTATTTTAATCAGCCAGTTACAAAACTTGCTGCTTAAAATAAAATTTGTAATTCATACGATTATAATATACTTTTTTTTTTTTTTACATTACGAAATTGAAGTTTAAGAAAGAAGATTTATTGCTTTTAAGGGAACAGTTTACACCAAAGGTCAAAGAATCAATTTTCTTTCTGCTTGCTGAATTATAAAAATTTTGACACCTTATTTTTAATCATATGCCAATAATATCAGGAGATACTGCAACTTTTTTTCATACACTCAGCGCAATTTCATTGGCAAACTCTTTAGATGGCTTTTTCTCAATGTTCATATTTTCTTTAATTACATGTTTTAAACATGTTAAGGCTTTTTTTTTTTTTTTTTTTTTTTTTGAGTATTTGAAATAAAGATTTAATTTATTATTTTTATTTTTTATTTTTATTTATTTATTGTACATGTTCTTTATTACTGTTCTTATCTGATAAATCTGTGCATGGAATTAGCCTTCAGTTTTTTTTTTCTTTTGTATTTTACAGAAATCATATGAAGATATGTTACATTATATTATTTTACACTGTATCATATATTAGTAGAAAAACTATATTAGATGTATCTGAAAATCCATGCACAGCCTTGTGTAATATATATTTGAAAATCTTTTATTTTTTTTTAATTGGACAAAATTTTTTATTTTTTTAAGTAGATTTTTTTCTAAATCAGTTTTTTACTTTTTTAATAATTTTACTTAAATGTGCAGTTTAAAGAGATTTATTTTTTCAAAATGTACTATTAGTTGAACATTGAAAGGCATCCAGTTCATCATTTGTTATAGTCCAAAAAAATGCTGAAATGGTAAACTATTTCCTTAAAGGGACTTAGCATGCCACAAAAAAATTAAAATTATTTAAAATACTTTTAACATTATTTCTTACATATCTTATTTATAATAATAATTTTTATTGATATATTTTAAGAACAAAAGAATAGGGCTTTTTTAAAAATTTAAATTCACATTTCATGAATGAGCAAGCATCAAATTAGAAGAGTGTGTGTCAGAGGAAGAACGAATACATTTCAGTAACTTGATTTTAAATGGTGCTGTACATCCAACAGTTGGATGTAATACAAAATTTGTATATGACTGAAAAGGGAAAAAAAAAAAAAAAAAAAAAAAAAAAAAAACTAACTATGCACTGTAAGTCAAAACACACATTACAACACTACAAGTTTTGTGGATAAGCCCTAGTCCTTTATTATTGATTATTTCAGACCAGTTTTCTGTAATATGCTATCTAACTATACTTTATCATGGAACTCAAGTACCCTTTTTGAAAACAGGCTGTCCTTTTTTAATCTTTTCCCGGTGGCCTTTTTTTTCCTTTAGAGTTACCACTATTTAACAGCAGTGGTTAAAAATTGTTGGTTTTATCAGGCATGAAAACAGCTGAAGAGCAAAAAAGAGGAAATACACGTGGACATATTTTCCAGCAAAAAATTGAAAAATTTACGTGCACGTATTTTCAGGCATATATAACAAGGTTGATAATCAGCGGCGTAGCCGGGGGAGGGGGGATATTGGGATATATCTCTTTCCCCCCCCCCCCCCCCCAAAAAAAAAAAAAAAAAAAAAAAAAAATGTTTGGATTAGTGATGAAATTCCATCTATTTATACACATATAAGTTCATATCTCCCCCTGAAAAATTTTCCTGGCTATGCGCCTGTTGATAATGCAAAAACATGGAACTGGAGAATGATGTGTGAGCTTAAATTCAACCACTGTTAAACTAAATGGTGTACTAAACAATTTCTACCATTTAAACTTCAACCACAAACAAATTGACTGTGATTCTGAAGAAAATAATTATGCACTGTAAATGTTTAATAATCAGTTTTAGATATACAATATTTATTAAAAGAAAACAGGCTATAATTATTTAAAATAATTATCTTAAACAATATCGTAAAATCCTAGATCAAAACAAATCATAAGTCTCACATCCAAATTTCAGACTATTCTTTTGATATGAAAATAAAAAATTGATTCTCCAAAAAAAAAAAAAAAAAAAATATTTTAAGACCTATCTTTTTTTTTTTTTTTCTAATTTTGATCAGAAATGGAATGAAAAATTATACATATGGCATTGGCACTTTCTAAAATAAGCATTCAAATGATAGAATAAAAGTGAAGTTTTCTTGTTTTATTGGAAAAAGCTCACAGAAGTGGAACTTATGACAGGGACATATGTTCTGCTCCTTCCTATATTAGCTGCAAAATACCAACTCACAAGATTATGCTTTTTAAAATTAACTGTAAAAATAATTACCAAAGAAAAACTTGCACATGAGAATAAAACGAAATAGCGATTTTCCTGATTTTAAAATTGAAGTGAAAATGTTTCAGAAATCAATAAACATATTATGGGGAAAATAATAATTTTCTGTTGAGTTACTAAAATGCCTTAAATTTTAATTTAACAATAGAGTATTAAAAACTCTGTTTTACATCTTGTTTTTAAAATTATTCATTTACCAAAAGGCTGCAAATAGATTGAAGTTCAGTTGGCAAATATGGAACCCGGAGATCGGGGAAAGTTAGTTACCATAATTTCGCTAGTATAGTCCGCAGACTATGCATGTGAAAAAGGGATTTTTTTTCCAGGACACGGACTATCTGGCTGAAATAAATTTCTTTTGCAAAAAAATTTAGTATATTGATCTTGCTTTTTGATCTGTAGTTAGCGCGCAAGCTTCAGTGAAGCCGATGCTAACAAATTAATTTCTGTAGAAAATAAAGCACATAGATGCACTTGAAGTCGGCATGCAGGGAGCATTTGAATTCCCCCCCATTATGTCATTTAAAGCATCAACGTAGTTACAGGTGCGGACAAGCTTCGTGAAACCATTTTAGAAATATTTCCGTCCGATATGCAGAAGAACCAAATTTTGAATGTGCTTTAAAAAAAGAAAAATAATAATTTATGTAATACGGGGGGAAAACGGGCCTTCACAAACCGAGGTACCGACGCCGCATCAACATCGAGAAGGTTGTTATTGTTTTGTCTTCACTCACAGGCATGAAAATCTTCCGCTTTTCGGCGGATTTCCGCTTTTTTTGTTTTTTTTTGGAAGACCTCCGCTTTCCGAAAATGTTTTAAAACCTTTCCGCTTTTTCAAAAAAAAAAAAAAAAAAAAAGTGATTACCGAACCTAAAGCAAAACAAAGCGGACATAGAGGAACAAGAGGACGATAATGCGCGCCTGGGATGTACGTTTTCACTGCATCTCGCACTGCGCCTAGACTAAAGTCAGCTAGAGTGCAATGTTACTGATTTCCTGAGTTGGTAAATTCAAAACTTAGTTCAGAGGGGCAAATTCTTATTTTAGATCCTCGATGTTTCGAAAGGCATCTGATACATAATTATGTACTTGGCGAACTACTACACAACAATAATTATCTATCGAGACCTTTCGCCACTGGAAAACCGTTGTCGGTGAGCTATTGTTACTCGCGACGTGTTTTTATTGCTGTTTTGCGCACTTGAATCTATAAATTTTTTTCACGGACACGTACCAGCTTAACTGACACTTCTGTTGTGGATTATTGAGAAAATGGCAGATGTTATCGAATATATTAGAAAATGTGGATTGAAAACGAAATGTTTGTGGTCATTTTCGGATCCAAATATTTGCTTCGTTTTGGAAAAATCGTCGGCCGAACGAGAACTTCCAGACATTTTATGAATGCTAAACTAGAATTTTTGTTTAAATAAAGCAAACTGACGGTCTACACGACAAATAAAACTTGTATAAAAGTGCAGCTTTTAGTAATGGTATTTAAAATATAAATCTTGTCGTATTCCTTTAGGTCTTCAACATGCAAAGGAAGTAAAATAATTTATGGTAGTTTAAATATACTTTTCTTAAATAAATAAATTATTAATAATAGTTCCAATAAATAAATACTTCGATATTTATAGCTATTAAAACGTACACGTCTTAATTTTATGCTGAATAAAAGAATAATGCTTTTTTAAAATGTGAGTTAATGCTAAGAAATCCGTAAGAAAAAAAAACCAAAATTTTCAGGTTTTTTTTTCCTTCCATTTTCTTTTTTAAACAGTTACGCGGATTTTACTAAAAATATGTACCGTAACTTCGTGAAAAGTTAACTAATGGTAAGACCACGGACGGATTAAAGGGATTGAGGGGGGGGGGGAGCGATTACTCCTCCGCTACAGGAAAAAGAAATTCTATTTTACTTCCATAAACTAGACAAATTTCAACTAACCGACCATAAAATTGCATTAATCCGTCCTTAGGCAAGACGTATGGCCTCCTTAAATAAATAAAAAGATTACTTTTATTAATCATTTATGAAAATGTACATAACCAAGCAAAAAAAAAAAAAAAAAAGAAAAGATCATTACTAATTTTCATGGGTCAATCCACATAATACTTAATTTTAAACAACATTCAATTGATACTCTCTCTGGGTTGAAAGTTAACGAAATATGAAATTTAAAAATGCTCTTTATTAAAAATTCGCGTTCGCAATTGGAAAAAAAAGAAAGAAATTGAGGCGACTAGGCGACACAAGTCATGTTTTAACGTCTCAGCAGAATTCGCTCCGCCGAGTGAAGACAAAACAATAACAACCTTCTCGATGTTGACGCGGCGTCGGTACCTCGGTTTGTGAAGGCCCGTTTTCCCCCGTATTACATAAATTATTATTTTTTTTTTTAAGCACATTCAAAATTTGGTTCTGCATATCGGACGGAAATATTTCTAAAATGGTTTCACGAAGCTTGTCCGCACCTGTAACTACGTCGATGCTTTAAATGACATAATGGGGGGGGGGAAAAATTCAAATGCTCCCTGCATGCCGACGTGCCGTCACTTCAAGTGCATCTATGTGCTTTATTTTCTACAGAAATAAATTTGTTAGCATCGGCTTCACTGGAGCTTGCGCGCTAACTACAGATCAAAAAGCAAGATCAATATACTAAATTTTTTTTGCAAAAGAAATTTATTTCAGCCAGATAGTCCGCGTCCTGGAAAAAAATCCCTTTTTGACATACATAGTCCGCGGACTATACTAGCGAAATTATGGTAACTAACTATCCCCGATCTCCGGGTTCCATATTTGCCAACTGAACTTCAATCTATTTGCAGCCTTTTGGTAAATGAATAATTTTAAAAACAAGATGTAAAACAGAGTTTTTAATACTCTATTGTTAAATTAAAATTTAAGGCATTTTAGTAACTCAACAGAAAAGTATTATTTTCCCCATAATATGTTTAATGATTTCTGAAACATTTTCACTTCAATTTTAAAATCAGGAAAATCGCTATTTCGTTTTATTCTCATGTGCAGGTTTTTCTTTGGTAATTATTTTTACAGTTAATTTTAAAAAGCATAATCTTGTGAGTTGGTATTTTGCAGCTAATATAGGAAGGAGCAGAACATATGTCCCTGTCATAAGTTCCACTTCTGTGTGCTGATGTGCTGCAAGACTGCTAAGATTCTAAAATTTTACCTGAGAAAATATTTAGACATTTATTAAAGAATTATTCTTTTTCCAATAAAACAAGAAAACTTCACTTTTATTCTATCATTTGAATGCTTATTTTAGAAAATGCCAATGCCATATGTATAATTTTTCATTCCATTTCTGATCAAAATTAAAAAAAAAAAAGATAGGTCTTAAAATATTTTTTTTTTTTTTTTTGAGAATCAATTTTTTTATTTTATTTTCATATCAAAGAATAGTCTGAAATTTGGATGTGAGACTTATGATTTGTTTTGATCTAGGATTTTACGATATTGTTTAAGATAATTATTTTAAATAATTATAGCCTGTTTTCTTTTAATAAATATTGTATATCTAAAACTGATTATTAAACATTTACAGTGCATAATTATTTTCTTCAGGATCACAGTCAATTTGTTTGTGGTTGAAATTTAAATGGTAGAAAGTGTTTAGTACACCATTTAGTTTAACAGTGGTTGAATTTAAGCTCACACATTATTCCCCAGTTCCATGTTTTTGCATTATCAACAGGCGCGTAGCCAGGAAAATTTTTCGGGGGGAGATATGAACTTATATGTGTATAAATAGATGGAATTTCATCACTAATCCAAACATTTCGGGGGGGGGATATATCCCAATATCCCCCCCCCCCTGGCTACGCCCCTGATTATCAACCTTGTTATATATGCCTGAAAATACGTGCACATAAATTTTTCAATTTTTTGCTGGAAAATATGTCCACGTGTATTTCCTCTTTTTTGCTCTTCAGCTGTTTTCATGCCTGCACTCAGCGAGCTGGCTAATAAAGCAAGAGAGCGAATTCTGCTGAGACGTTAAAACATGACTTGTGTCACCTAGTCGCCTCAATTTCTTTCTCTTTTTTCCAATTGCGAACGCGAATTTTTAATAAAGAGCATTTTTAAATTTCACATTTCGTATGGGAATATGTCCACGTGTATTTCCTCTTTTTTGCTCTTCAGCTGTTTTCATGCCTGCACTCAGCGAGCTGGCTAATAACGCAAGAGAGCGAATTCTGCTGAGACGTTAAAACATGATTTGTCTCACCTAGTTGCCTCAATTTCTTTCTCTTTTTTCCAATTGCGAACGCGAATTTTTAATAAAGAGCATTTTTAAATTTCATATTTCGTTAACTTTTAACCCAGAGAGAGTATCAATTGAATGTTGTTTAAAATTAAGTATTATGTGGATTGACCCATGAAAATTAGTATTGATCTTTTCTTTTCTTTTTTTTTTTTTTTGCTTGGTTATGTACATTTTCATAAATGATTAGTAAAAGTAATCTTTTTATTTATTTAAGGAGGCGATACGTCTTACCTAAGGGCAGATTAATGCAATTTTATGGTCGGTTAGTTGAAATTTGTCTAGTTTATGGAAGTAAAATAGAATTTCTTTTTCCTGTAGCGGAGGAGTAATCGCTCGCCCCCCCCCCCCCCAATCCCTTTAATCCGTCCATGGTCTTACCATGAGTTAACTTTTCACGAAGTTACGGTACATATTTTTAGTAAAATCCACGTAACTGTTTAAAAAAAAAAAAAAAACTCTGAAAATTTTGGTTTTCTTTTTCTTACGGATTTCTTAACATCAACTCACATTTTAAAAAAGCATTATTCTTTTATTCAGTATAAAATTAAGACGTGTACGTTTTAATAGCTATAAATATCGAAGTATTTATTTATTGGAATTATTATTAATAATTTATTTATTTAAGAAAAGTATATTTAAACTACCATAAATTATTTTACTTCCTTTGCATGTTGAAGACCTAAAGGGATACGACAAGATTTATATTTTAAATACCATTACTAAAAGCTGCACTTTTATACAAGTTTTGTTTGTCGTGTAGACCGTCAGTTTGCTTTATTTAAACAAAAATTCCAGTTTAGCATTCATAAAATGTCTGGAAGTTCTCGTTCGGCCGACGATTTTTCCAAAACCAAGCAAATTTTTGGATCCGAAAATGACCACAAACATTTCGTTTTCAATCCACGTTTTCCAATATATTCGATAAATCTGCCATTTTCTCAATAATCCACAATAGAAGTATCAGTTAAGCTGGTATGTGTCCGTGAAAAAAATTTATAGATTCATCAAGTGTGCAAAACAGCCATAAAAACACGTCGCGAGTAACAATAGCTCACCGACAACGGTTTTCCAGTGGCGAAAGGTCTTGATAGATAATTATTGTTGTGTAGTAATTCGCCAAGTACATAATTATGTATCAGATGCCTTTCGTAACATCGAAGATCTAAAATAAGAATTTGCCCCTCTGAACTAAGTTTTGAATTTACCAACTCAGGAAATCAGTAACATTGCACTCTAGCTGACTTTAGTCTAGGCGCAGTGCGAGATGCAGTGAAAACGTACATCCCAGGCGCACATTATCGTCCTCTTGTTACTCTGCTTTGTCTGCTATGTTTTGCTTTACGTTCGGTAATCACTGTTTTTTTTTTTTTTTTTTTTTTTTTTTTTGAAAAAGCGGAAAGGTTTTAAAACATTTTCGGAAAGCGGAGGTCTTCCAAAAAAAAAAAAAAAAAAAAAAGCGGAAATCCGACGAAAAGCGGAAGATTTTCATGCCTGTTTTATGTATGAATTATCCTCTAAAATTACATGCAAAATTTTGCAGACTGATTATGAAACTCTGAAAGTTTGTCGCAGACAGCTACAAAACTTTCTGCCACTGGGCATATAAGATATTGTTAAAAGCTTCTAGTAAAAAAGTTTAAAGAAAAACTGTAAAATTATTTAATTATAGCAGTTTTATTAACAACTTTAATAATCATAATAAACAACCTTGAGAATGTTTCTTCTAGGGGCTCTCAGTATCTTGCTTTCTTACATTTAAAGACACCAATAAAAGCATTCTATTAGTTTAAGCTACAGGTATTTGTACATTGTTAATTTTTATTTAGGCCTGTTAACCCCATGGGAAAACATGTAGAGTTATTGGTGGATGAAGTGACTGAAGGCATACAAAATTTTGCTTTCACTCCATCTCCAAGTGAAAATCAAATTTCTGTTCACTACAATCAATTGTCACCATTCGTAAAAGACAAGTTTGAATTCAGTGAGGAAAAAATGCATGCAATTAATGAAAAAGCAACAACTGAACTCGAAGGATCCAAAAATGAAGAACTTTCAGAATCATCATCCCATTATGGCAACAGCTCGAAGCATTTGTCCTACAGTGAATCTCAGGACACTCTGCATTCCTGCACAAACAGCATCACAGAGTCTGACCTCAATGCAAACATGCTGGATCCTTCTGAGTGTGGTGAATGCCCCATCAAGAAAAGGGAAGGGAGGAAGTCACGTCAGAAATCCCTCAGTTCGGAGAGAAAAAGTTGCAACAGTGACTCTTCGGACAGTGAGGAAAGTTTTTCATCTCTTGCCGAGGACGTTTTTCCGCACAAAGTAGAGGGATGTTCCCCATGTGATAATGTAAAGGCTCATGTAGCCGAAGGACATTTCAGCACTCCTAGCAGAGTGACGGAAAATGAGAAGTTCCATAGTCCCCCTTGTTCTCGTCTGTCTGAAGGTAGTTCCAACTCAGTTGCTCTGGTCAAATCATCTACACCTCGAATTCCCAGTCAATCAGCTGCTATACCTATAACTGATGACTCTTTACAAAGTTTACCTGAAGGTGGATTCTATGGAGTAGGTCGCCATAAAGATGGTACTGACTTAGGTGAGTGTATTCTTTCAGAATATGTATTATTTCCATTTTATTCCACATGTCAAAATCTAAACTTTTTTTTTTGAGTACTTGAAAATTTTTTTAAAAACCTTTTGCAATGTTTAATTTATTGGTAGTTTCAAAGTGTTTTTATTTATAATGTTAAAACTATTTAAATATAATGAATATTCAATGTGAAATTATTGAATAAATCTTTTAAGTTAAAAATGAAGAATAATATCAAGATAAGTAAACAGTAAATATTAAAATAAACTTAAACAAAAATCTAACTAAAATAAGAAATGGATTTAAATACGAATAATTATTTATTTATTTACTTTTATTTTTTCCTTTCTTTCTTTTTCTAATGAAATTATCAAAATGCCTACATAACTAGCTCTGTTTCATTACTAGTGAAAAATAAATCAGCTTCCATTTTTTCTCACTTTTTTAAGTTTTTGTATATACTTTAACTATTTTTCCTGTTTTCAAATGTGGTATAACTTAATAATTTTGTATTTTTTTGTGAGTTATATACCATGAAATTAATTTCATTAATGAGTTTTAAAAGTAATTGTTCCTTCTACACAAAGAAGGATTTTGCAGCTAGTCTAGAAATATAAGAAAAAAACTTTTAATCTGTTTGATTAACAAAATTTATTTGTTAAAAAAAGAAATCATATCATTAATTTAAAGTATTAAAATATCTATCTTTATATAATTTAAGTTAATGTTTATCTAAGAAAAGATAAATTTTTGTAGCTACGGATATGAAATCGAGACACATATACATGTGTGCATGGTCTAAATTTAGATACAGCTTCTGAGACCTAACTTTTTTAATGTAAAAATTGAGTCTGTTCAGGAAATTCAAATTAACTCCTCAGATTTAGTTACAAAATAACAGGATATAGGGGGCAAGCAAACAGGGTAAGCAAAGTACAGGATTGTTTTCAGACTTTGCTTACGTGTTATATTTTGTAAAATAAGTGGGTCGTATGATTGTTGATTGTTTTACAAAGCAATATGTTTGTTGAACCAGATGGCATCCAAAATAAACCTGTACTCTTTTTCAAATGTTTTTTGAATTCCCAATGCTTACCTATGACTAATAATTAACTTGACAATTGTTAAAAGTGAGCAGCCCTTGCATTGTATGTGGAATTTTTCATTAAAACAAACAAGTGAAAGACACTATGTATTTTTAAAATTAATATGAACTCTTTTTTAGCTATTGAATATTATATAAAAAAAGTGACACTGGATGATGGAAAACAATTATATTGTTTGTGGGTCTCTCGTGATCCAGAAGAAATCAGGGAGACCACCTCTGATATACCTCCTCCTTCGTTTAGCAATTCAACCAGTCGTTCCGGCACAAACAGATCCCAAGCTGAGGTGAGAATCATTCCTCTGCATTAGTGACATCTCTCAAGTAATCTGCCACTTAAAATTTAAAATCAATGAGGAACTTTTTCAATAAAACACATGTATAAACAGTAGAATCTCCCTATAATGAACTTACTTGGTTCCAGTTAAAAAATTCACTATAGAGAAAATTTTTGTTATACAGAGATTAAAGATTTTTCAGTTATTTCAGCAAATAAGACAAACTTTTTAATTAATTTGATGTTTAAAGGTATTTAATTATGACTTTCAATTAAAAATAAATTAGTACATATTATAAATTTGTTAAAACTTAAATGTTCTTACTTTTCATTGAATAAATGAAATATTCAATTCAAGAGACAAATCAAGAATTTTGAGAATAAAATATGTAGTGCTACTTACGTTTATTTTACTTGAAAAAATTCATTATTTTGCATTGCTTTGCATTCTGTGATGTTAAATTTTCATAAAAATTTTCACATTTAAAAGTGAACTGAAAATAGAGTCAAGCGCATTTTCTTCCATTTGTAAACCTCTTTTTTAATAGTTTAGTGCCCACATCATACCAAAATGCTTGTAGCATTTTGGTATGCTTAGTATGTATGTGGTTTTAGCTGTGAAACGTCTTCATTTTCAGAGTCAGTTTCACTTTCCTGGCTTTCATTTTTGTCTATTACACTGTTCAAAATCTCTTCATCTGTAGATATGAAGCAATTAAGAATTCTGCATCCACTTCTAAAAAGTTGGAGAGGTCATTTGTTACTTTTCCATTCTCTTTCAGTGTTTGACATTTTTCTTTCAATTCAGCCAAGATCACATCTTTGTGAGAATCAATATCATCTGTCTGATCAACAAAGTCTGCCTTTTTGAAGCAATTACAGATCGTTTTAGCAGTTACATCAAATTTCCATATTTAATAATAAAGTTGTGTAATTGCTTTTCGAAGATCGACATTTTTGTCAACTGTTTAGTTTTTTTCAATTGCACTGATCATTTCTTTCAAGATTCTTTTCCTGCAGTGCATTTTTAAATTCTTTATTATCCTGAGATCCAATGGCTGAATTTTGGAGGTGTAATTTGGAGGAAAGAAAATGACCTTAACATTTTTTAGTTTTTCTCCACAATCTTTAGAATGAGCTGGATAGTTATCGAATAGTAATGCAATTTTACAGTTTTGTCCTTTTTGCTTGTCCAATGCTTTCAACCAGCTACTGAAAATTTCTGATGTCATCCTGGACTTTTTATTAGATTCATATTTCACTTCTAAAGACTATTCCTTTGAAGCACCTTGGGGATTTACTTTTGCTAATAACAAGCATCTTTAGCTTTTCTTCGCCAGTCATGTCGGCACATAACAAAACTGTGAGTCTTTGTTTACTTTTCTTTCCTCCAAAACATGCATCGCATTTTTGTAGGGAGACATTTAAAAAAGAGCCCTGTTTCGTCTGCGTTAAAAATGTTGTGCAGCGAAAATTCTTTCAGAATTACAGGCATTTGTAAAATTCAAGAATTACAAACGCCCTCTGGCACATCTTTCCCCACAAATTGATTTCTGTGTAACGCTTTTTAAATTTGTCCAACCAGCCAGAACTTGCTTTGAAATCAGAATAACCAAGAATTTTTGCAAATTCCACAGCTTTTTCTTGAATCAGTGTCCCTGAAATGGGGCAATTACAATCTCGAATCGCACGAATCCACTTCAGTATTGGGTGATTCTAAAAAGGTGGGTCACCAAACATTAACTATAATCCATTTTTCAAATTTCTGAATTTTACTCTTAATTTTTTTTACATTATAAGCCTAGAATAGAGAATACAAACATAAAAAGACAGCAAGTGTTCTGGAAAATTACTAATTAAAACCTTTAATTATCAGATCTGTAGGTTACAAATTTTTCGCATCTTTGCTCAGTAGGTTACAGATTTTGGACATCTTTGATCTGTAGATTACAGATTTTGGAAATTGATGATCTTTTGGCTGCAGATTTTGAACATAGGATTTTTAAGATATGTTCATTAAAAAATGCTAGAGGCTAAAAATACATTAAATAGGTTCTATATAATTATGTTTTGTTAGTCAAATGCATGATATTTTCTTTTCTTTTTTTTTAAGAAGTTGTCTTTTGATGAGCTGGTTTTCATGATTGATATTTAGAAAAAAGTGTTATAAGCAAGATATTTAATTTCAATTATACATGTTATGTGCATTTAAATGAATGTTTTTGGTCTCACAGCGTCTCATTAATAGAGGTATCGAACTTAGTTTCTTTTAAAGAATTAAGATATAAATTAAGAGAATCAAAAATAAACAAAAACAAATTTGTTGCTATTTACAAGCAATTTAATGTTCATCTAAAATGCAAATCAAGTTTTAAATGATGAAACCCTACAAAATATTATAGTGTTTGTTAATAAATTTTATTTAAAAATAAAATAAAAACTGTCTTGATTTAATTTTTAAAAAATACTTTAAAAATTTTGCAGTTTATCACTATGAATTTTAAATAAAAATTATTTTGTGTCCTGTTGACAAATTTATTTTAAAAAAATTATTAGTGCTTCGATTGCTTTGCAATTTTAATTCGTCGAATAATTTTCTTAAGTACATTTTCTGAGAAAAAAAAGCATTCGTAATAAAATAAAACACTTAACACATTGAATGTCAATTAAAAAAATTAGTTAGGTTTTACTACTCTTTATAAATCGCACTTTTTAATTAGTCATGTCCAAAAATTCGTAAGATCAAAGCTGCCACCATTTTGTTTCGACCGTACACATGTGTTTGATATGCTCATCAATAATGTTAACCATTATTTCAACTAAATACACTCTATTTCACAAATAAAAACTGTTGAATTTTAGAAATAAGATTGTAATTAATGACTTTCTAAGATTTCCAGGACACTGCCAATTCTGTGACAATAAATTAAACATTAAAGAAATTGGTGTTTCGATTGTTACGTGATTTGGACATTTTTGCTCAATCTAAATAATAATAGTGTGGTTCATAACGCTGCCGGGTTCGACTCATCGGCGCAGTGAATCTGTTGCCATGTTGAAATTTTGATAAAAACAACATTTTTATCTCTAACTAAAAGAATTTTTTTTATACAGTTTGAAAGATCGCTAAAAAATTTACCTTTCCTTAACTTGCTGCTTCTTCACAATCTAAATATCTAGCAAGATAGCACGCCTTGGAAAAGTAAGCACAGAATGGAATCAAATGATTCATTCCTGGTATCTTGAAAATAATCATGGAACATAATCTCTGGCATAGATCGATTAGATGACGTCATAGCGACATCATACTCGTTATTTAAGTTCTATTTAACTGAAAAATTTTGATAGACTTTGGGCAAATTTATTTAGAATGCTTAAAATTTTGCTAGCACAACCAAGGCTAAATTGCATAACTATACTTCACCTAGATAACCATACTTATCAAGTTTAGCATTGGCACAACACTTAAACATCCATTTGTAGGAATTCTTTTTAGAAATTGGCAACATAAACATATATTGTTATTGTTTTTGGAAGCCACTTTTTTTTTTTTTTTTTTTTTTTTTTTTTTCCCCCCATTCCATTCATAGCTCTCACCTGAGTGTTTTTAAATGTTAATGGCTAGACATTTTGTAAAATCATATTTTAAAAAGTGTTTGAGTGTTTTAGATTGTTTATTTTGTTTTTGTTGTAACCGTTTATTTTGAATTCGTTTAACCGGATGGATTTGGATTTCAGCATTGTTGGATCATAACTTTTATTTAGATTGTTTTGGGACATTTGTTTTGTTTTTGTCGTAAATCCAGAAGTGTTTGTTTAATTTTGAATTCATTGCTGTGGGAAGCTTTTTTTTAACTACGTAAAAAGTTGCCAATGGCTCTTTTCAGATCAAAAACTGCAGTTTTTTTAAACATTGTTTAAATGTAGTGCTTTTGTGAAAACTTATTTTAATGGATTTTGATTTCAACGTTGTTGGATTATAGCTTTTATTTAGGTTAATTTGTTTTTGTCGTAAATCTATAATTACTAGCCGACAAGCTGTCCAGCATCGCTGGCTTGTGAAAATTCGCTTCAAAAAATTGTCGACCAGTAAGGTAGATTTCGTGTCGCTGTTAACCGTGTCAGTCAGTCTTACGACTACACGTCTATGCAGTAGCGTAGCCAGGATATTTTGAGTGTTTCAGATTGTTTTGGTAACATCATTTGCTTAATTTTGAATTTGTTTAAACGGATGTATTTTGATGTCAACGTTGTTGGATTGTAACTTTTATTTAGATAGTTTTGGGACATTTTTTTATACTTTTGTCATAAATCCATAAGTGTTTGTTTAATTTTGAAGTGTTTAATTGATTGTTTTAGATTGTTTTTGGTGACATATGTATTTGTCATAAGCGTTTAATTTTGAATTCAATGTTGTTGGATTTCATAGCTTTTATTTAGGTTAATTTGGTGTTGCTTATTTTTTGTCGTAAATCTGTAATTACTAGCTGGCGGACGACCTGCACGGTACAAATTTTGGTTGCGGAGAGGGCCATGTGCTGCAGGTTGCACAACACAAGCCATTCGTGAAGCAGCCAGTGTGCTCTAGATTGCACATTTTGGCTGTGAAGCAGCCATTGATGGCCAAAACTGGTTGCCGAAGGCGGCTAGTAATTTAGAAAAGTATATTTACAGCAGAAGAGGCAGAAAAATTTATGAAAATGATTTAAAACATTTAAAAAATTATTTTAAATGCTGATGAATGAATTGAGATGATTATATATTATTTATTTTTGCTCCCACACAGCATTGTTTTGATTGTTACTTTTTGACAAACAGAACTGGCAAGAACACATTATGTGATTCTTGTTGTGATATTTTAATATTTTAAGCATACTACTGCCATACGTTGTCTGAAATAGTAAACAAATCATCATATGCATACAATATTTTGATTATGAAATTTCTATATACATGCTAGAATTTTTTTTTTTTTTCTTGGTGTTGCAGAGCATCAGTTATTGTTAATGTTAGAGATGTCCAAAAGTAACCATTTGCAGCAAAAATTTTTTAATTTAAGGATATTTACAGCAAACTTTTGTATTAATGATTCCAGCTCTTGTTTCTGAGCAGAACTGAAAGTTCACTGAGGAAAAAAAATTCAGTTATAAGATTTTTTTTTTTTTCTGAGATAACTTAAGTTAGGATGTGTGTTTGTACCCACCTTTTTAGAATCACTCTATTGCTTTATCCAACTTATCATACTGACAGTGTTGTACTCTTTTTTTCTAATACCCTTATCAGTTTCATTTAAAATTTTGATTTTATCAGTGGTACTAATGCTTTTTCTTCTTGATATTTCGGATTTCACTGAAGAATGGGCGATGACGAAGACACACAGAAGGTAAAACTAACCACTGAATTCTATTACAAACATTAAAAAAATCAGCACACACTAAGTCATTACTTCAGCAGTGCTGGGACAGACACCATTCATTTCTGGCTCCCACCCCTCCCCTCCTTCATTCTTAGAATCTTGACCCATAGAAATGTTTCTCTACAGAAGAAAATCCTAGTCCTACAAATGTATGCGAGGCTTTTCTTATTGTTATCTCTGGAGTGACCAGTGCCAGGTGGTTTCAGCAAGTGGTCTGTACAAACTGAGTAAGTGATCTGGCCAAAAATTAGAAATTTTCTTCAACGATTTAAAAAAAAAAAAATGTCTGAAAGTTAAATCTGAAAAAATTCGTTATAGGGAGACAAGCACTTCATTATATTGAGAGTATTTTTAATGTTATTTAAGCCTTAGAGTTCTGATTAAAAATTATGTTATAGGGAGAAATTTGTTATAGGGAGACTTTGTTACAGGGCGATTCTACTGTATTCAAAAAATAAGGTACGAACATAACAGTTGGCACAAAGGGTCAGCCCTCCTTCAGCTGTAAAAAATTCGTGCTTCTACCCAGGTGGGAACTGACTTTCATGCATTTAAAAATATTTTCAACACGCAAGTTCTGTTAGTTTTTATAATGTTGCTCTTTGAAGTGATCAGTTTATTAAACCATTTCAATCGATAAGTCCTTAACCTTCTGACTCTGGCGGTACAACAGTTGTGCCAAAAAATAAATGTGACTGAAGAAAGGCGCTGGTACAATTGCCTTACCCAAAACTTCTTTCCCCTCTTGTGACGGAAAATCCATTCACCCTTCATAGAAGATGGATAAGGAATTTCTGGAGGCGGGAATTTCTTTTCTTATACTGTGGGAGAGTCAGGTATGTTTGTCGGTAATTGACTGGAGAGAAAGTGATAGTCAATTGACCGGGGTTCTGCATACACATTTGTAGTTTGTTTTAGGGCTTGTGTGGTCAGTGAAATCTGCCCCCACCTGCCAATCAAAAGGTGTAAGGCGTGCTCTTCAATTCAAAAGTAGGGGAATGAAATCTTACATATTCTGCCATTTTCTTGGTCAAAAATTCTCCAGAGTAAGCCATGGCAAAAAGGTTAATATCTCTAATTTCAAATATTTTCTCTTTCAAATCAGGCGCATTAATAGGAATTTTGGACAAACTGTATTGCAGTAGAATATGTTGTAAAATTTTGAAAAATGAAAACGTTAAAAGCGTTAAGCCAGTTGTAACTATTTTTTTCCTCCACCAACACTATTATTATTTCAAAATTATTAATTCCAATTTATCAAAATCTGCTTAACAAAAACGTACATATTATTAAAAAAGAAGTCATCAAAATATATGGTAAACGATATATACAGGGTGTCCTGTGCTAACAGTGCCCAATGGCTATTTCCTAAATTGTTAGAGACACATAGTTCCAATTGCAAAAATGCTTTAAATTGTATAATCTATTATATCAGAAACAAACAAAGTCAATAAATCAATTCCTATAAAAATTATGGAGTGTGAATTTTATATGGTCCCCTGGTCCTATCAGTTATGTTAAGAAAATTTTTCTTTATAAAATTCCATGAACAATTAAGAAAAATTCCTGCTTCTACGACCAAAATTAACAGAGCTGTAAAGCTGCAAATATTTTGACTTAAGTCACTTTTCCACTTTAAAAAATGTGCTGTTACGGTAAACCGTTAAGGGACCATATAAATATTGAAATTTTAAATTATAGTTTTTTATTTCATTTTCTGGTATAATGCAGAGAAAGAAGTAAAACTAATTTTAGAATACTAATCTTTAAGCAGAAGGTTATAGTCATGGTCTATAAAAATCTATCCGGGGTCAGACTTGCTGAATCGTATATGTGTAGCATGCAGATGTGTAGCAACGACTATGCAAAGTACAGGAGGAGTTTTCTACATGGGTGCATATTTGTATTGCAGCCGAAGGAAGCTACTTTTGAGCAAATGTTATGGTAACAGAATTTGTGATATTATTTTAAGTTTCTAAAATGAATCTATTTGTATTTTAAAATATTTCATTTTCTAATTTAATGTTTAATGAAGTGTTCTATTTCCTTGTTTTTCTATTTTATACCAGTTCATTTAAAAAACTCTAAAAAATTCTATTTTCAGTATAAGCTATATTTTTATGTTAATTTATTTGATAGACATAGTTAAACATTGATCTTCTTTATTGCAGTCTACATTCATAAAATAATTAATGAAATTGCTAATAAATATTACAATTCTCAAAGCCATGTACATTAATTTTTCTCAGATTTATTTTGTGTACAACACCTATTTCATTGCTCAAAAAGTGCTCTAACTTTAAGCAGCTGTAACTCAGTGAATTTTGGTGGTACAAGGACAATCTTTTTTGTGCATGAAATTGTAAAAAGAAAATTTTTCTAAATATAACTGGTAGGACCTGAGGACCCTATAAAATTTTAAATTTCATAATTTTATAGGAATTAATTTATTGACTTTATTGATTTTTTTATAGTATAATAGATTATGGTTTAATGGATTAAGCATTTTTGCTACTGGAACTATGTGTCTCTGACTAACAGTTTAGGAAATAGCCATTGGGCACCGTTAGCACTGCACACCCTGTATAATTTATAACAAAGTTCAGAATTTCTAGTTTAATTCATAACTCCTAGGACAGGGATGGCGAACCTTTAGAAAAAATGGCACATTGATCAATAAAGAAATGTTTAATGAGGCCATAGACGTGCCATCAAATAATTTTGACGTAATGTGATTATTGGGAAAATAATGAAACAAAATACTAACAACTCTACTTATTAACAAAAAATACAGTTATATGTGTAATTCAAATTAAAGAGACATTAATGTTACTTCTGTTGTTGCAGATTAGATGACAAATAACTTATATTAGGGTTTCAAGATGTTATTTTTAGCAGAATGCATGCTGAACTGGAATCATCTGCCAAACTGTTTCTAAGCGAGTTTTTAATGTTATTCATCTCTGAAAATAATGACTCGCAGGCATAAGTAGATGAAAATATGGTTAAAATAGCATGAGTCACACTCACATACACAGCTTCTTCAAAGAAGTTACATGTATCTGGAATCGAATTCTATGTTTCCAAAATAGTGTTACTGTCAATTTTACTTATATTGCTTGTTAATCTTTGTTTCAATCAGTTCCAACTTTTTCCTTGTTTCAATAAATGTTTGAACCCACATTGAACTAGACAGGAAATCAATCAGCTGTATTTCAAATTCTTCAGTTTCCAACCAGTCAAATTGCTAAAAGTTCAGTTTATTGAATGAAATGACATCAGGGTACATAATAAACTTGAGCATTTCCGATAATTCTTTGAACTGAAAATCTTGTTGAAAATTCTTTGACTGAAGAATCAATTACAGAAATAAATTCATTAAAAACTTTTTCTTCGTCTCGTTTCCCATGTGCATCTAAATCTTAGATTTGTTTTTTTTTTTCAAGTTTGAGAAATATTTGTAGTTTTTTTAATAATATTGTTCCTGAAAACATGCAGTTTAGCATCAAAAGTGCGAATGAGATCCATCATGACGGTAATTGTTTTATTTCTGCTTTGAAGCTTTATGTTCAATTCATTGAAATGTTGGCGTATGTCTGTTAAAAAATATCAATTTTGGAAGCCACATGACGCCCAACAACTGTGGGTATTGATGAATTAGTACTTCTTTTTTAAATTTAAGCTTGAATTACGGATTTAAGATTTTAACATCGCACTATTTACCAAACACAGCATGAACACAGTGCTGCCTTATGACTTTCTGCCTGTCGCACTGTGCCAGGATCACCCCGTAGTGCAGGCGCACTCCCTTTCAAATATGATACTTCATAGTAAACTTTGTTATTTTTAGTTAAAATGCAAACCGTTTTGATTAGTGGTGTGCCCAAAATATTGTGTCCCGTGCCATGCCATTGGTTCGCCACCCCTGTCCTAGGATATCAAATAATGACTCATAAGAATGTCTGAAACTCTTTGAAGCTTGTAGATTTTAGATGTAATTATCCAATTGGTAAAATTATACATGTTGAAGCAAGATTAGCGAGCCAAACTTTTAAGGGTAGTTAAAATTCATGTAAGGGAGAATTTTTTTTATTGCAGTGTGGGGTTGAAATGCAAAATACAATGTAGTTTCAGTACTATGAGACTCCACTTATTTCTGCAATAATGTGCATGATTACCTCGGGATTTCCATTTTTCTGCTAATACTTGTCAATTAAGTATTAAAATTTAAAAGTGTGGGCAGAAAAACGGGGAATGCTGAGGTAATTGGGCACATAATTGAGGAAATAGGTGGAGCTCCATCTTGATGAAACCACATGTTACTTTTCATTTCCTATCTCATATTTCAATACAAAAATGCTTTTTTATATATTTTTTAATTACCCTTAAAGTTTGGCCCATGAATTTGACCTCACCCTCTATAATGAATAATTTTTCTAATTCTGTTTGTGAATACTATACAGGATGATGAAGAAGATAATGATCGGAGCTCATGCAGTTCCCTTATGTCTGATTCATTTTATATATCTGGTTCTTTTTCTGATAACTATACTGTTTTCCAACATATTGGCAAAGGTGCATATGGCTGTGTCAAAAAAGCTTATAGAAATGAAGATGGACTTTTAGTAAGCATTTTTAATATGAAAATATTTTTTTTAGTTACAATGTGCTTGAAATTATACAGTTTTTCTGTTTTAAAGTTTTAGAGAAAATATGTCTTTAAACAGTTAGTTTATATATTATGTGTACTTGTGTTTATATCAGGTTATAGCAAAATGCATACGGAAGTCAGAAGTGTACAAAGAATTGTGGGTGTATGATAATCAACAGAAGAAAAAAGTGCCTTTAGAAATTAGCCTTTTAACAACAATTGAGCATCCTAACATAGTAAAAGTAAGCTACTTTTTTTAAAATACTTTGAAGGGCAGTGAAATAAAACTCATTCTTTAAAATAATTATTGTACTCTGTTTAAAGCAAAATTATAAAAAAGTTTTTTTTATCTAGAAGCACCCAGAAAACGGATCTCTCAAATTGATTCTCAAAATTCGAAGTTATCATATGGCTTAGAGTGTGTTAGAATAATCTTTTTAGCATTCTCTTTTAGGGAGAAAGCTTACCAGAAAGATAATAAAAAGATACTGCAACTAACTTTCAAAAATTGATTCTGTTTCAATTGTAGATGTCATAAAAGACAAATTTATGGAACTCTTTGTCATAGTAAAATTATCATTGAAATAAATATTTTTTATTACTATTGTTTTTCCATTTTAGTACTGAACTACCTAAAAGTCAACCAGCAATAATTGATTAGAATTAGTTTGGCGTAGTTTGGTTGAGGTAACTAGCATGTTGTACATTAGGAATGTAATGAATTTTTGGCCACTATTCGGTATTTGGCCTATTCGGTTGTTCTGCTAAATATTCGGTAAGCGGAATATTGAACAGATATTCTGAAGAATACTGAACAGATATACTGAAGGGATATATTAATAAGAGAATCCATTTCCAGTGCCGACTGGTGGAAATATTTAAATCAAGTTTTCTCAACCTCTATTTTGCTACGAGCCAGATAAAAGGTTTCCATATTAGACCCAAAACAGCTTCCTGCTTGCTCTTACTATATGCTTCTTTGTTTTTGGTTCATGCCTCGATTTTGTGCTTAAGTAAACACATGAACAAGTAAACACATAGTAAAAAGTAAACACATGAAATTTATTCAACTTCAAAGCTTGCAAGTTTTATTTAGATTTTCTTTAATTATAATTCTTTCACATATGAAAATATTTTTTAGATTACTTAAACTGCTTTAAATTGTGATAATGCATAAACTGTACAGTATTATGTAAGTACATATGTATTTAGATATTGTTAATTAAATACGTATGTAAATTCTTCCCTTAAATTGCATAAGTTCGCATTAATTAATGGCTTTATTTATCTGCTCCAATTATTTAACCACAAATTGAATTATTAAATGTTTTAGCAAGGTTTCTTTTTAAGATGAACTCATATGATCATTTTTAAGTTCTTTTTGAAAATCCGAATATTTTGATTCTCCAGACAAGGTTAAGTCACACTTAATCCGAATGATCCATGTATTTGATCTTTTCCGTACGAAAAACAGGTACACACCGATTATTCCTATGTTTTCCTTATATATAAACCAAATACTATTCACAAGAAATGTTTTTTACCCCAAAATTTGAAATAAACTAAATAATAATTAGTATTACTTATTATACTAATACAGCTTCAACTTTTTAAATTAATACTATAAATAATTATTAGATATTGATAATTATTAAACTTCTCAAAACAGAATGATACACAAATCCTACATTCTCTCATTAATCTGATAGATAATAAAATCATTAAATGTTTGATAATTCGTACTTTTGATAGTGTGTAATGTTTTAAAAATGAATCTTTTAACTTCTGGACCAACATAATTAAAGTTCACAGGAGTCGCCAGTTTTGAAGTCACTGCCAAAAAAGTTAACTTCTTTGCAACACAAAAAAGGAATAAATTGTTTTTACAAATAGGTTTCGTTTATAATTTTAGTATCATTAATTTTGTCTCTGAAACATCTACAATATGAAGAAAAATATTTTTGCTCATTTTCAAGCTACGCTTTGGAGGGTCTAAATAAAAGATGCTTTTAATTGACGAGATTAAATGAAGGTTAAAGAAAAATCCAAAAATGATAAATTCAATTCAATTTTCAAGTCTTAAAAAAAGTTTCTACTTAAAGGATCCATATTTAATGAAACTTATCTTCAGTGTTTTTGTTTTTATGATTATTGTTAACATATTTATCTGTGATTGATATGAACAAATTTTATCTGTTTTAATTCTAAGCTCTGAGCAGGGGCGGCGTGACATGGTAAGCAAGGTCTGGGTGCCATCGTCGAATGGGGGGCCATTTCGAATTAAAACTGAGAAAATCTTGATCTTGAGCAGTGGTTCCCAAACTTTTTTGTCCTTCTGTTCTAAAAATCTTCAACTAGATTTTTTTCTCCCGACCCACTACTTCATAACGATAACCAATATAGGCAATATAAAATAGTATAGTTTACTATGTATATAAAATACTAAAGTTTAATTTTTCCCACCCTCTTCCACCCACCGAAAAAGTTCTATAAGCTAAATAGAAACAAATTCCTCAAACGTATTTCGAAGGCTGAAATATTACACTTTAACACACATATGGGCAACCACCGGTCTGCAGGCCGGATGTGGCCCGACATGGCTTTTGATCCGGCCCGCGGAACATTTGAAAACTCCGTATAAAACATTCAATATCCAATATAAATCCCAATTATACAGCCCACCACTTTGCTAAAATCTGCAAGTTTGGCCCGCGACTTCTAGCATCCTAAGTTTAGAGTAACAGATGATAAAAATGGAGGCCAGGAAAGTGAAACTGACTCCGATAATGAAGACACTTCACCAGTGCCTGATTATGACCAATAGGGGCACCGCGCATTGATAGATTTGGGGGTCACAAATCTATGAAATTGTTATATTTTTCATAAAATTTTGATATAAAAAAAATTATTTCACAAAAAACATTTAAAATTGGGGGCCCTTTGAAGTCGGGGGTCTTGGGCAAAGTTCCGATTTGCCCATATAATAATAAGGCCCTGCGCTTCACGACCAAAACTCCATTAAACTTTAATGCTTCAATCTTTCAAAACCATTAAAAAGAAGTTTCCAAATGGAAATGTGCCTCACTCTATTTTCAGTAGACTTTTAAAATGCGAATATTTTTATGAAAATTTAAAATCACAGAATGCAAAACAATGTAAAATAATGGAATTTTGAAGTAAAATAAACTTAAGTGCATTACATATTTTATTCTCTAAATTCATGGATTGTCTTTACTTTTGAACATTTCATTTATACAATGAAAAGTAAGAAACCGTAAGTTTAACAAATTTATAATAAATAGCATTTTATTTTTAATTGAAAGTCATAATTTAATACTTTTAAACATCGAATTAACTAAAAAGTTTGTAATATTTGTTGAAATAACTGCAAAAATCTCTAATATCTGTACAACGAAATTTTCTGTATAGCGAATTTTTTAACTGGAACCGAGCGAGTTCGTTATAGGGAGATTCAATTGTGTGTGTATATATATATATATATATATATATATATATAACTAACAAGTAAAACACAAAACATACTACAAAGAAGACATATCTCGCATAAAAATAACAGCTATTATCAAGAATTAGAAACCAGATTTTGAATCCAAATAAAGTGCAAGAATTATTGTGATAGTATAATGGAACGGAAATTATAACCACTGTCACCATCGTCAGGGGCCACAAACAGTGGATTATAATTTACAGTAAACCAAATAGTAGGGTTTCGGTTGTGTGGCATATCAGAAGAGATATTAACTCCACACATCTGGGCCCTACCCTACTATATAAAGGAAAGAAGAAATCAAAAAGATAACAAAAATTAGAAAGATAATTTTACATACCAGACCTTGAGCACATGGAAATTTTATTTGAACAGTTGATATGTGTTGCCAATGCTAAGAAATGTAAAAAGTGAATATATATATATATATATATATATATATATACAGTCAACTCCCGCTAATCCGCGACTCTATAATCCGCGATATATTTCAAATGTAAACAAACTTGTTTGTTTACATTTTGAGCGGCATTTGACTGGTAGTATTACTGTTATAGAAGTTATTTGATAGGCTGAATGTTATAAAGACATTTATTAATGATTTTCCATACGTATTTGAAGTAAATAATTTCATATATTTGAGCATATTATCATGTAATTAAACACACAGAAACTTATATCCTAAGTTGCATGTGTTCAGTGAATGGATGTAAATAACGAAATCCGAAGCAATGCACCGTCCAATCACATTGCTTTACAGGCTTTACTCTTCCTGAATGAAAAAAAAAAAAAAAAAAAATTCAATGAAAACGTTTGTTCTATGGGAGAGAGAGAAAAAAATCGCGAGACGATCCTAAAGATTGACCGTTGCAATTAAAATTGGGTGAAAATATGTAACATGTTTAACTTAAATGCAAACCGCGATTTGGCAGACGACACAACAGTTGCACAATTTTCCGATTCTCCCCCTACCTCACCCATAAACAGACCACATGGCCTTTGTTTACATTTAACTGCTGGAGGAGCACATGCAGAAATAATGAATCATCAGCTCTTGAAATGTAATGCACGTGTGTGTGTGAGAAGAGGATAACATTCTTTTCCTCTTTAGATCTTATATAATAGCATAGAATATTTTTACATAACGAGAAACTGAAAATTACCGCGCAAGATCTGAAATTAATGTAATACTGAGATATCAAATATACAAATGATGCACCGCATGCCCCCCCCCCCCCCAGTGAAATTCCTCCCTTTCTGATTGAGCTTGTTTATTTTATAATAGATATATATTTAATTAAAAACGGTCTTTTAAAGAAATTAAAAACAACAACTGCCCTTTAAAGAAAAAAGAATGTTTGTTGAAAAACTTCCGGATTTGGGGTCCCTTTAAACATTTTGCAAAAGCAATCATTTGTCAGTGACCAAGAGTTACTGACAATTAGAAGGCTTCAGGACAAAATTTCTGAAGAAAAATTAAAATCTCTTAAACAAATTACAATCACTGCAATGTTTGAAAAAATGAAAAATAGTGTTTTAGTTCAGCAGTATAAATATTTTCTTTCATCTGTCCTTTAGTAAATTCTCTAAATTTAATTGTATTATTTATTGTATTTATATTGACATTTAATTGTGTTTTTATTCAATAGCACAATGCATTTTCTTTCATCATTTCCTATTTGTTTACAGTAAATTGACTATAATTTAAAGGGAAATTCTAAATGTAAAAATGTAAACAAAAAGAATGACCTATAATCCGCAAAATCCTGTAATCCGCACAACCCTTGGTCCCAGTGAGTGCGGATAAGAGGGAGTTTACTGTATATGAATGAACTCTTTTTCGAGTCCACACAGTCAGAAAGTAAGCGTGTATAAAATTGAAGTGAAATTATAGCCCACCTCTCGACATTTGTTTTTTGCAATCCTTGCAGATAGCGTATTTAATGTTGGGCACCAATTGAAAATAATTTAGAAGAATCGACAATTGTCCTGTTAAACTGTCATCTAACGATTCTTCGTCCATAATTTCGACCAGACTTGGTGATATGACATCCATTTAGCGATAGTTAAGAATTAAAAAATAAAAAACACAGTTCGAAAACACTCTCACAAAGAAATGTGCCAATGAAACGACGCCTCTCATCTCATTACCAAAATTAAGATTCTAGAATGGTGTTGTCATTATCGGTTGTCGATACTATCGGTCGATCTCTATTAAATTATGAATATTTCAAAATATAATTTCAAGGACATGCTGCTGTTAGTGTTTAACTTTGTAAAAAATTTTTTCATGACCAAGATTTTTTAGTTTTACAGATAATATACTGTTATGTGTTTTGAAGTATCTACAAATAATGTAGAATGAATTTTAATTAGTCTTTATTTAGTATTTAATTACAAATTTGAAAAGCGACATTTATTTACAATTAAAATGAAATTTTTAAAAATTTAATATTCGGCTGCTGAATATTCGGTATTTGGCATGAGTATTGGACGAATGTTCGATATTCGGTTATTCGGCCAAATCACTATTCGTTACATCTCTAGTACTGATTATCACAATGAGCTAATAGTGCTTGTGTATATGTACAAGGGGCATTCCAAAAGTAAGTTACACTTGTTCCTCCATGGATGGCAACATTGCGAAACAAGACCAAAGCTTGCACAGGCGATAGCTCAGTTCCACAGCTTCCAACAGTAGAAATTTCATTCAGATAGTGACAATCGTTGGTGCGAAGGAAATGGTGTGTAAACTGGAAGCTTACTCCAACGTTGAAAGTACGTGGGACAGTATGATTTTTGTGGGCAAAACACTTCAAGCAAAGGCATTGTCTTCTCGCATGACAATGCGAGACCTCACAAGGCACGCACAACACAGGATTTGGTATTGTGTGTGCTTGAAGAGCAAGCTTTGAATGGGAGGTCTGGCAGCATCCACCGTCCAGTACCGACCTGGTGCCCTGCAACTTTAACTTGTTCGGGAAACTCAAAGGGCATTTGGGTGGAAGACAATTTTCCAACAATGGCCAGGTTCAGACATGTATTCTAAGCTGGCTCTGGGCCCAAGGAACAATATTCTATCATCAAGGCATCTAACGATTGGTGGAACGTTCCGACAAATGTCTGCAGCGACTGGGAGATTATTTAGAGAAATTGTGTGCTGTATGTGTGTCATATTGTATTGTAGTGCACGCCTCAATAAAGTGTTTTTGACCTACATTGTTCGAGTGTAACTTACTTTTTGAATGCCCCTTGTTTATACAAGGTATCCTAGAAAGATGGTGACATGCTTTAATTCTTAATTCATTAGAGTAGGCAATGCAACTTGAAAAAAATGTTAACATTAGGTGGGAAAAGAGAGGTGGACAATTCTGTAATACTCCTGAAATGTGGTCATCTGGCATGATATTTTCTCTTCAAAAGCCATGAAAAGTGGTTTAAGTCATCATATATTTATCTGTATATCTCTGAAACTTTTTAGGGTATAATTCTCAAATTTTGTGCATCATCTCATTTATGTATGGGACACATTTTACTAATTGGGATTTTTTTCAACACAAATTTCAAAAATGCCACTTTAAAAAATTAGAGAGGAATTTTTTCTTAAAATAATCATCAATTTACATTCCCCACTTATCTTTAATACATGAAGAATTAAAGTGCATTGCAATCTTTTGGGCACACCCTGTATATATATCTTTGTGTGTGTGTGTGTGTGTGATAATTAGAATTCAAAACCCTTTCTTGCTTGCATTTTTCCGCCCACATTGTACCTCAATAAATTGTACCTCATTGTACATTGTACAATGTTCGAGTCATTTCTGTCTGAAGACTGTTCTCTTTGTTGAAGGTTCTTGATGTGTATGAGAATGAAAATTGCTTTCAAATGGTAATGGAAAAACATGGATCAGGAATGGACTTGTTTGAGTTTATTGAACGGGAGCCAGTCATGGATGAACCTCTAGCCAGCTATATATTCAGACAAGTAAGTATTACATTTTTTCAACAGTTGGCTGGATTTTTGCATGATCCTCAGGCTTATGTCATGAGAGGAGAGAGGTACAAATTCTTTCCTTCTAGAATATTTTAGATCTTCTGTCACAAGGAGAGAACCTTAACTTTTTTTAAACTTTACTTTGGTACTTTACAGAAAGTACCAAAAAGGAAGCATCAACTCTTTCATTCCCAGTGATGCCAATTCAGGGTGTCTACCATCATGCAAAGGTCACGAAAGTCACAGAAAAGTCAAGAAATAGTAGAAAGGTCACGAAAGTCAAGAAAAGGTCAAGAAATGAGGCACTAGGTCACGATTAGCAACTCAACTACGCTATTTCCATTTCATTCAAATTCTTTGTTTCTAATTTTTTGCATTAAGTTCATTGCGAGAAATTATTTTATGTATCTTTTCTTAACTTCATTAATTCGTATTTTGATTTCATGAGTGACTTCCTTTGAGAAAGGACGTTGATTTGTTTATTCTCGTATCAATGGTGTGTGTGAGGTTAGGGAAGGGCATCTGCTGAGTGTCCGCTCTTCTCCCTCCCAACCTGAGGAGAGGGCTGAAACCGCTGTAGCTTCAGGTCATGAAATATCTCATTAGGAACAATCTGTCTCATGCAGAAGAGTAGTCATAACAATAAATTATTTCCTACTGTAAATGGTGCTTTACGGCGTTTTATAATAAACAACTTGGTTGTTGTTTATTTTTCAGATTTTCAAAACACATTCATTCAAACTTAAGGCTGGCTGCCCGGAAAGTTCAAAACAAGAGCAGTTCCGGAAGTGTGGGGGTCCCCCCTCCTCCTGCCTGTCAATGTACTAAAAAGAGTCGGAAAAAATTGATTCAATGACAGGGTGTCCAGCAGTCGGGAAATGCACTTGATTATTTTGCACGGCGAGAAAGGCGGGAAATACTGCTTGAAAATATCGAATTTTAAGGTCAGCATTAGTGCCAAATTGATGATAGCTCTGCTATAGAAAAATCTTAGTCGGAGAATGGGGTTGAAACTGTCAATACAAAATTTGTGTCTATTTTGCGGCCGCTCTACAAAAATGAAATTGTCGACAGTTGCGAGAATGTAAGTCTTTCGTCGACTGCACACGCCCCTAAGCTGTTCATTTTCACTGTTTCACTGTGCTACGCGTTCAGCAAAAGCCCAATCGGCAGTGCGAAAATGATCGGTGGCAGGGCCATTGAGACTATTTTGAATTCTTCGATCGGGAAATAAAAAATTTGTGCAAGATGGTCAAATTCTTTCCAATCCCTGAAGTGTCGGTAGATGTTTTATAATTATATAATTACGAATATTACATAACAATAATTATTAAGACTTTTTGGCTCTTTATAAAATCCGTTGATGCTGCGCATTATAGGAAATACTATCGCCCCCTCCCCCCTTTTTTTTACTATGTAGCGTACTTGCAATTTTTCCCCCCTCAGGCACGGCTTAGCTAAACTGGCGTTCCTGCATCAGATTATTTCCAAACATTATGCATATACAGCGCTGCAACTAGAGATCACGTCGCCCGGGACAAACCTTTGTTTAGGTGCTCCATTTTCTCTCTCCCTCTCTTCTTTCCATTTCCATTTTGACGTAGTAGCACAGCACTATGACTGAGGAAAGTGTCCCGTTTCCCTTCTCTACTTGCAGACTAGCATATATATAGAGAGAAAAATTGAAGATGATGCCGAATACGATAAAATTTGAATCTAAAACGGAATATTTTTGGTTATTCTTGGGTCCAAAAATTTGCGTGATTATGAAAAATTTGTCAGCAAAACTGGATTCCCGTTATTTTACGATTACGAAATTAAATTTTTATTTATTTACTTATTTTTTGTTGAAATAAAGCATAATGGTGGTCTTACACAACTTCTGTAAAAGTGTAGATTTCATTAAGTGAAAATATTTGGTAGTTTAAAATAAGAATCTCACCATACTTTTAAATTAATATATTTTGAAGTTTTTTAAAGAAAATTATGACCCATATTTTGTTTTAAAAAATCTCTTAAAATTTACTGTGAATGAAAGCACCGTAAAATTCCACCTGAAAATTAATAATAAAAAAAAAAAAAAGCCAAGTTGTTTGCTTTTACAAATGTTTTTTTCCCTTAGTTAAAACATCTACTCCTTCAAAAAAGTAAATAAAAAACTTTGTGAAAAACACACATAAGATGTTTTACCTATAACATCTTATGTGTGTTTTTTACAAAGTTTTTTATTTACTTTATCGGTTAACACCAGTATTTTGAGTGTTTTTTCCAATCTACTCCTTCATTTTCATTATTACTGTTCTGTTATTTTGCGATTACAAAACTTGAATTTTTTATGTTTTTTGTTGAAATAAAGCATAATGGCAGCCTTACATAATTTTTGTAAAAGTATAAATTGTATTAAGTGAAAAAAATGTGGTATTTTAAGATACAATCCCCCACCATATTTGGATTTTCTACTCATCAGGAAAGAAGTAAAATCATTAAGACAAGTTGAATATACTTATTCGTACTTTACCAAATTTACGCTTTCACCGTAAATTGTTTTTTCACAAATTTTTACGATTTTACATGAAACTTCCGTTTTTTATGAATTTTTGGAGTTTTAAAATAAAATATGCCCCGTTATTTCGTTTTAAAATTAAAATCTCTAAAATTTATTTTTAATGAGCTTTTCCCTCGGAATTTCGCGGTTTTGTTTATTTTAAGGTTGCTGAATTGCCATTCCCATCTCTTATTTAAATTTGAAATAAGATTAAAATTGATTCTTATTTCAAATTTAAATTATTTTTTGACCACTTTTTAAAATGTAAAATAGTAAAGAAAAAGTTTCATTGAAGATCCCCGATTCAAATATGAACGAAAATTGTACAAAATCATAGTAATGATAATGAAATTGAAACAAAAGCTGCTTTGACTAGGAAAAATAAAATATTTGTAAAAGCAAATGACTTGGCATGTTTATGACTTTTTTTTATTCTTCCTTTTCGGGTGTAATTTTAGAGTACTTTTATGTATTAGACAATTGCTTTTTTTCCCTAATGTGTTTAAAATAATAAATTTGTGTCCAGTATGATTTTTTTTTAATTTAAAAAATATATATTAAGTGTGTGTTATGTAAATGTTAATATTTTATACTATTTAAACTATGCAAATAGACAAAACTTAAAAGTATTTGTTTATTTCATGGGAAAACATTAAAATACTGTTTGTATGCTAGTTATAAAATTCATTTAAAATGTCATTTACTTGTTATTTAGCAGAACTTATAAAAAATGATGTCCGTCTAATAGTTGTATATTGAACTGACAATAGTTCAATATGGCAATTGCGTGTTATTTTACACCTTGGGAATTTTCAAAAGTTGGCAAGTATGTATCTTCAAAACTTGAGAAAAGTATATCAGTTATCCATCTTCCCTTCTCAAAAAAAAAAAAAAAAAATCTTCCTTCATTCCCTTTTCAATTCAGTGTTTTGATTATTTTCCACATTTAAAAAAAAAAAAAAAAAAAAACAGTTACTTGGATTCTACTTAAAAATTATAATTATCGCTGAATATTTCGAAAATATTTTTGCGTCCTTTTGGTAAATGAATATTCACCCTTAAGAATCTTTGTATTTATATCACTAAAATCACTTCCCTACACAAATGCATATATTGAATTTTTTTAATTTAAATTTCTTTATTTTTTAATGCATCTGTGATTTTGATGATTCTGTGATTTTGAAAGGATATAGATTTGGATTAGACTGATTTTACATGGCTAAAATGGGGGGGGGGGGAAGAAAATGGCTATTTTATTTTAAATTCTTCTTTTTTTTTAAAATGCAATTTTTTACATTTGATTGTAAATTAAAATAAGATATTTTTGGGGTAATTCAACTCAAAAGCTCGAGTACTCAAACTGTTATTACAGTGTGTACATTGCAATTGAAGTAATTTAAAATAAATTTTAATCAAGATGCTTTTTATATAAAACTTTTAAGAAATAAATTTGTTTAAAATATTTTTAAATTTTACTGATTACTTGTAGTCGGTTAGTTACTTTTTAAAGTATATTACATATTATCATAATCTTTAGGTAATACTTAACATTGTTTTGCTTTATTGAGTAATTCCCACAACTTAATGTTATACAAAAATATGTAATAATATCTATTAATTGTGTTAAATTTAAAAGTATAATTTTCCTTCATTCTATCAGCATAATGCAGGGGTGCAGAAAATGTTTTTATTTTCAACATTTCCCTCAATCCATTTGAAAATATCCTTAAAATTTTATGATATGTTATAGTCAAGTCTGTTGGCCCAGAACTTTCAAATGCTATGAATTCAACTGAACTCTAACTTAGTTTCAATGTTATTCAACTTAATTCTACAGTAATTACCAGTCAAATGCTTGTGCAGTAATATCCACATTCTTTTCCACCTTCCTTAGCTCTAAATAACTTTTACATGCTTTAAAATTGCAAATACTGCTTTACTTAAACTTAGCACGTAAGCACTTTGATGTAAACACTTATTCCTCCAGCAAACTCGGACATCGGCGAACCCGCCATGTTGTTGAATCATGATCGGAGTCGGCAGGCACATGTATGCTGGAGTGACATCATACAGCAATCTGATTGGCTACTGCTTATCGCCGCTTCACCACTCGGCTGGAGTGGGCGTTTCCTCATATCAGTCCGCGGCAGAATTGTTTAAAAGTAGCGATCTTGCGTGCCAGCTTCAGTTTTGTTTTTAGTTTAGCACTATGCTAGTGTAATACAATCAGCCAAGAAGGCTACCTCTGCTCAGAAAGGACATTTCTTCTAATTTTAAGCAGTTTCTAATATTTAAAGGAAAGTTTTTTTTTTTTTTTTTTTTTTTTTTTTTTTAGCAATACTTCAATGAAGTTTAACGTTTTTAAAGTATCTCAAGTATATATACTGTAACCAATTATAAGGAAGTGGACTTAGAATAATCGCTTGTTTAATGAAGATAAATATGCCCCGGCATCCAATAAATAAAGTATCAACCTTCAACAAGAATATTTGAGATCAACAGATTGTGCTGCTGCCATGTTCTCATTTTGTTTTGAATGAAAATTAGTAAGATAAATTGATCTCTTTAAATACATCAATTAATAGTCAATTTACTGATAATTAAATTACCTAGTCATTTTATAACAGTTATTTATTTATTTATTTATTTATTTGTAAATTGTTAAGTAAAAATTAATGTTTGTTATAAATTTAAAAGTCTGGTTATTTGAAGTCTATAAAGCAATATTTTCCAGCATTTCAAATCTGAAATTTATAGGTATCTAGGAAAGAACAGCAAACGCTACCACTGCATGATATTATGACTTTGCTAAATTAAACAATGGCGATAGAAATTTTTCGCATTTACAAAAAATAAAACAAAAAACAACACAAAAAATCGCATTTACAAAAAAAGCAATTGGTCCAAGTAAACAGAAAGCAAACGGCTGATCAGCACAGGTTGAAAAAAAATCTCTTTAAAAATGGGAAGGAGGGAAGAAAAACTCAAAGAATTTTGTAATTCATTGTTAAAATCAAAATCAGTTGTATATTTTTCTGCAAAATTTTCCCCAGATGGGCAAAATTTCCCCCGATCCTCGATCGCCGGATATGACATATTTTGCATCCCTGGGACTCTACCACCATAGTATTGGAAAGCTTTCGCTAGCGAATATATCGAGCCTTCTCTTCTCATGACGTCAAAATCCGAGAAATATCCGATATGCCCTACTACGATCGTATCATGATAGTTTCACTGTCGTATTGACTATCGGAAATATTGCTGTTTTTTCCCGACACGTTGGATGAAGGCGAAAACTCGCATTCCGGTACCGGATAGTACAAGATGGATGGGTTTTTATTGTGTGGATCGCGGAGTGTAAAGTACTTCCACAAAAGGACCCCTCTCCCTAGCATGTTGGGTCTGTCAAAAACGGGCTTCCACTCGTGATGGATGTCTCCGGAGTCTTAGGAAATTCTGAAGACAACGCCTTCGTTTAAGAAAAGGGGGAAAAGCCTAGTGTTTTGATTGGTTGATCACTCTGAGTGTCGGATAGACCTCTAGCAAGCACAAAAATACTCGCTTGTTTTATTCGACACTCATCGTGGTAGCGCCAAAAGGAGAGTCGTGGCTATTTATTCGAAGTATCTGACTATCCGTGAGTGAGAAATATCCGTCATGGATATTCTACAACACCATGGTAGTAGAGCCCCATGCACGATGTATTTTTGATTTTAGAGTTTCGTATTTGTTATGGTCAAGAAATCAAGCTTACTTTTTATGTGGTAGACACCCTGCAATTGGAATCAATTTATAGTTCTTTCCCTTTCCCCTTTCTTTTCTCAGAGTTGCTACTGATATAAAATTTTACTGCAGTACTAGCTAAGTACCTGCTCTTCAGATTGAACAGGTGGAAGCAGACATTTTCTAACCCTCGTAATTGAAATTTTTGTTAATCAGAAGAGCAGCAAAATTGTTTCACTCAAAATCTGGCATCACAATAGCTAATGTAAACTTAAAATCACTTTTTCAGTTTACTTTGTGGAACTTTTTAATAGTTTTTCCTATGCACTACAGACAAAATTATTTAGGTAGCCTGTTAATCATTTGCCTGTATGTTTTTACCCAAAACAGTGCAATTTAGCACCAATAATGTATGACAATTTTTTTGGTTAACAAATTATGGGCAATATATAAATACCATAAAATCCTGATTATAAGCCTCCACCCCATTTGTTTGGAAAGAGGACAAAACTCGATCCCGGCTATGGTCACTGCTACAATTGTGATGTCACCAAGAACGGCAGCTGTGATAACATCGGTGGGGGGTTGAAAAAAGGGGCAGCTGTAAGACCCTCCTTGTAATTCAACTGTTTTTAATTAGCAGAAGGGGGGCTTAAATTGGGATTTTACAGCACATTAATGACTGTCATTTTATCTCTCACCCCCTTTATTGAAAATTGTCCGAAAAATGTGTCCCAAAAATGCGACATAAAAGTATGCAACATAATTTTACATACATTTAAATACTATTAGTTCACAACAACTTTAATCTATTGTTACAATATTTCATAAGCTGTAGAATATGCATCACATGTATTTTTCTATAAATAGGTTAAAAATTTCAACATACGGTTACCAGGCGAAATACACAAAAGATGAAAGATAAAAGGACATAGTCAATTAATATCATTTTAATATGGCAATAATGAAACTAAAAAATTAGGGGGTTCAGGGGGGTCTCACCCTGACGAGGCTCGAATAGCCGAGTTATATGTATATGTGTATATATATATAAATTTATTTAAATATATGCTCAATAAAAAGAAAATAAAACATGAAACTTTCAGCATTTGATTCCTGCATTTTCTATTGAACTGCTGAGATAATAACTATTTCAATGTTTTTTTTCCTTCCAAAAAAGTTCTTTCTTGAAATTTTAAAGAGAATTTCTTTCAATTTTGGGCAAATATTGAAGGATAGGCTTAGGCATCATCAATGAAGCTAGAGCTCTCAAAACAGTTCAGACAGTAGATGCCACTGCCACTTCAAAGGATTAAACTCATTTTCGGCTCCTGCCAACATTACTCTAATATGGGTGTAGAAATGTTGCCACACATATGAAAGAAATGAAATCCTAAATGGCAATATTAAAATTCTGAAGTTTTTTTAAAGTGAGTGTAAATTAATATTATATTTACATTGCATTTATATATGTTCATTTTCCTAGTCTAAGAACTCTAGGAATGGAAATCCCCAGCTGAATAAAACTCAGGATCCAACAACCATGATCAGTACTTAAGGATGGAAATCTGTATTACAGCTCTTGAAGAGATGTACTGGATTTGATTAGTTTATTTGTGTTATGTTAAAAATCACTTTTTACCATCTCGGTTCCAAAAGCCACTATAACCCACTAGTACCTTGTATTTTAAAATTGATTGTTTTGCTTCAGTTCACATGATTTCTTTAATTAAATTCAGGGAATTGGATTGGAGTTTCTGTACTTTTTTTTTTTTTTTTTTAAATTAGATTGTTTCTGCTCTGAGTTATCTACATAGTTTATTTATTCTGCATCGTGACATAAAAGACGAAAACATCATATTGAATGAAAGTTTTCATGTAAAACTTATCGACTTTGGCTCAGCAACTTTCATGGGTGAAGAATTATTTTCTACTTTTTGTGGAACTATGGAATATTGCAGTCCTGAAGTAATTCAAGGAAACAAGTAAGGCTGCATTAGCTTGGTTTAACATTTTTTTCTCCCCTTCTTATATGCTATTTTTATGTTGGCCTTAAGATTTTACGCGGGCTTGAATATTGATCATTATGTTTTATAATATTTTTGAGAATAAAATATTTGTAAATGAATTTTACAGTCTTTCATATTTGTATTAAGGTTAATAATTAATGCACAAATGATATTTTAATTTTGAATTTCTCAAAATATTTTATGTCTTAAAATTTCTACTCAAATTATAATGTTCTTAAGTGATTTAAACTTTTTAGATATCGAGGTCCAGAATTGGAAATGTGGGCTCTTGGAGTTACTCTTTACACTTTAATATTTGGAGAAAATCCTTTCATTGATGTTGATGAAACCCTGAAAGGTGAAATTAGAATTTCCAAGCTGATATCTGATGGTAACTTTTGTTCGCCTAAAAAAACAAACAAACTATTATTTAATTTTGTGTGTTGATTTATCATAATTCATATGTTGAAATATCTGCTTATTAATTCCTAAATTAAAGTCTATTCTTAATAGCTACCATTCATTTCCAGTTTCTCATCTGTCCTCTTGCAGGAAAATTTAGTCTTCCCTTTTTTCAGATCCTCTTGTTTTTCTCGTGTATGCTGATAAAAAACCCAACAAAAAATATTATGTCTTTAAAAATATAAGAATGTTAGGGATCGACTGATACCGCTTTTCACCGATTACCGATACCTTACCTATAAATTCATTCTTAGAAATAGCCATTGTATCAGCCGATACCAATACTTGACCGATACTGATACTTTACATGATTTACTGCCATTGAAATCTACATTTGTGGGCAGTTTTTGCAACAAGAGTGCAGTTCTCATTAAAATGAATAACACCATGATGAGCTCATAGATAAAAATATGAACCCAGTAGATATCATTAAAAGGAAACAGCAGTGAATACATTGAAGTGAGTGTACAGTAATAGTCCTACTTTTCTATTAAAACATGCCAAACAATGGCCGAATTTATAAAATGCTGAACATTGGAAAATGTCTGACGTGTGCAGGTTCGGGATTCTTTCTGCTCGCGTGGCTATCGATCTAATGGTCTAGAGTTTTGGGTGGTTTTCTTCAGATGTATCTTGAATATGCGTTAGAACTCCTCAAAAAGTTCTCCTACCAGTGTTTTTAGAGAACTTACTTTGTCTAGGTTGTCAGACTATCTCTAGAAATTGCAGTACTTCATGCTTTTGGTCAATTAGTCTCAATTAGTCAGGTATCATTAAATTCTAATTTTACACTGAGCACAAGACTTTTTTAATAAGTAAAATTTATTTTTAACATCAAACAAAACAAAATTTTTTAAAGAAAGCCTCATTACGCACAAAATTTATAAGCTAAAACCCCCAATTGTTTCATGAATACGATTGACAACACACATATTGTGATAAATCAGAGCGAATTCCGCATCAAAAAATCGTTATTGTAAAGGAAGTTACTATTTTTTTTTTGCCTGTGAAATTCATATACAAATTGAATGCTGATTACACTATCGCATGTCTAATAATATTCTATGCAAGTTGTAAAATTAGCTCATGCAAAAACCCTTAACTGGTTAAAAATTTGACACAGCATTTTACTTTATAGCTCTATTAATTTTAAATATGGGTCTTAAAAATAATGATATGAAATTTTGAGTGACGCCCTGCTGGGATTTTTAAAGATTTGCTATTAAATTCCATTACAATTACTTTCGTTTTATTTTCTAAAGAAGATTTACGCATTTAAACAATGCTTTTAATTATGAAATACACTGTTGACTATATCACACATTCACTGAGTCTATATAATGTATTCAAATGAATTTATTTCAATACTTTAATTTATGTTTTGCGTCATGCTATCCAAAAGGGCAAGCAAAATTTTCATATACATTTCACTTAGTTTGGTTACTATGACACTAACTAAATATTTACGTAAATTTTACTTGCCCTTTTGCATTCAGTTTAATGCTAAACGTAAGTTAATTTTTTACTATAATTATGTAAGTATTGCACCCCATCAGTGGCCGAGCGCATAGCGCTCTGAACTGAGAGACAGAAGGTGCCTGGTTCAAAACCAGGTTGCGTCCGCCAACCTAATTGTTCGGAGTTTTCCGTGGTTTCCTCCAAAACTTAGTGTAAATACGGGTTAGGACCCCTTAAAAAGACCCCCATGGAGGGCACCCCACCTCTTGGCTTAGGGCCTACGTGTAGCTAATCAGCCGTAATTCTAGAACAACAACGACAATACATAACTATTGGTTCTATTGTTTTAATGCATTGTGATTCATTAATCTGCATTCAGTTTAATGATAACCGTAAGCAGTGATCGATCTAGGATTTTTTCAGAAGAGTAAAAATACTCTTTAACCTTTTTGGAGAGAGTATTTTCAATTCCAAAGGAGTAATTAAAGCAAAGAACAATTATGCTAAATATTCAAATACATAATTCAATTGTATTTGACACATAAATATCAGTTCAACAAAAACTAGTGCAATAATTGGGTTTTTTAAATTTAAAATCAGCAAATCATAATTATTTATCAAAATATACCTAATTTTATGTGGAAAAGCAATGCGTAAAAATACGCATTCCACAGTGGCGGCTCGTGGGATACAGCAAGTACAGCCGGGCTGCACTTGAAATTATCAGCACATACTTTAAAATAATTTATTTTACTAATTTTCCTAAAGTCAGATTAGAATTGTGGAATTCCTACGGTAAATTAAAAAAATCTCCGAAAAAAACCAAACAAAAAAAACGTATTGTGGCCGGATCGCTCATTCAGAAAAAAAGCACTTTAATCTACCCGCAATTCAATTGGGAAAATCTTTGGTTCAGTCCAGAGCTCTGAAAAGAAAATTGGCAGCAATGTTGCAATGACAACGGCTACGTAAGCAGCCTCTCCGGCATAGGGAGTATGCAGCTGATACAGCCGATGGAAGACTTTTTAACGGCGGCTGAACTTGAGAACTCGACTAACTGATTGGCTCTGACGAGAAGTGAGGGAGGGGGTAAGGAGAATATATGTTTGGAAAACTCTCGACTTTATATTGCTGAATTTATCAAGAAGGTAAGCCTGAATAGACGCTTATGAATGGACAATTACCCATCAAAGCAGTATTGTTTTTAAGTAAGCAAGAACTGGCATTTAGAGGACATGGCGAGCGAGAAAATTCTTTAAACATGGGAAATTTTAAAGAGCTTTTAAAATTATTGATATCTGAATTAAAAGAACGCCTTTTTATGGGGGCATCACTGACCGATTCGCATGTTTAAAAGAAAGGAGGATTGATTTGACTTATAAAAAATAAGTAAGTTTTCTTTTTTTTTTTTTCTTTTCGTCTCTTATCGTTACAAAAGAAAATTCTAAGAAAACTTCGAATCAGACACTGATTAATGCAATTTTGAAATGCAATTCAAAGTGCAATATTGCAAGAAATGATTGAAGGGAAAAATGGGCTACAATGAAACAAAATTTCTTGAAAACAAAAAAGTTCTCGAATGAAAGGCATCTCCATTCAACTGTTGGAAAATCAATGTAACAGATTTCCTAACTTTATCAAAATAAGGAGGGGAAAAAACAAATTTTCTCACCAGCCAGCTGTACTACAGCAGATGCCCTGTTCACATAAACACGGTCAATTTATGGGGAGGAAAAAGGTAATTGAATTCTTACAAAGATTGAAAAACAGTGTTTTCGATCAATAATTTTCTCCAGTCTTAATAAAAGATACAAGTACTGAATCTCCCCCCCCCCTAATTTTCTATGCATGATTAAAAATACTTTGTTTTCATCATATTATTTTGGAATGACAATTTTATGACTATCATCTTATTTTAATAACTAATAAATGTTTCTCAATATAATGCCATTAACCTGTTTCAGATTTGTTCAGGCTAATACACCAGTTATTGGAACAAGATCCTTTGAAGAGATGTACACTATTGGAGGCTGAACAGCATCCTTGGGTTAATCAGCCAGTACGGATTGATGATTATAAATTTTCTGATGTCATTTCAGTTAGTAAGTATTTCAGTGTTTTCATGAACCTTCTGTTTTGTTTCCTAACTATTTAAAGTTTACTTATGTGTCTTCTATAACTAACTTGTGAAAGGTAGATTACTTTATTTTAATTTATCTACTTGCATAATATCGTAAAATATCAAGTGAACTATGCATTCTTTTGGCAATGACATTTCATTGTGTAAATTGCTTTATAAATCAAACATATATCATATCATAACCTATGTGGCAGAAACAGAATGACCCATTGCAGACAGATTGTCTTCAATGTTTTGCAATGTACTGCACTGATTTCACCAACATACACAAAATTGTAAATTTTCTACAGAAGGGCAGTTCCATATGAACACTTTTATTTTTTAATAATTTTTTTCGGAAATTATTCCAAATTGTTGTAGCTGTGTTGGCAACAGTTTGTTTTGTGTAAAGGTTTCTTTTTATCAGAATGGTAACTCTTCAAAGTCGGACATCAGAAGATGTTGTTACATGCAGCGTTAAATTTCAGCAAAAAGACATGCTGTTTTTGTAGTTTTATTAAATTATATTTTCGGATTGTTTTCTGATAAATATACTCATAAAGTCTATAAAAATAATGAAATAATGGTTAGAATCAAAGTAATTATATACATGTATTACTAGCTGCTACCCACAACTTCATTCATAGGCTTTAGAATTAGGTCGAGAGAGAACAAATTTGTTTGCACTATAGACAAAAGTGACTTATTTAAATATTATTTATTTTTACTTATTTTAAATGAAGTATAATACATGGTGGTATACTTCATTTAAAATAGGAGAGTATGCAGAGTTACTAAATCTAGATTTCCCCCCCACGCATTTGGAAAATACAGTTACGCCAATATTTGTGAACTAATTTAAGTGTTCTTGTGAAAGAAATATTTATATATACATAAGATATGCTGTTTTTGTAGTTTTGTTAAATTATATTTTGGGATTGTTTCTGATAAATATACTCATAAAGTCTATAAAAATAATGAAATAATGGTTAGAATCAAAGTAATTATATACATGTATTACTAGCTGCTACCCACAACTTCATTCATAGGCTTTAGAATTAGGTCGAGAGAGAACAAATTTGTTTGCACTATAGACAAAAGTGACTTATTTAAATATTATTTATCTATATATTATTTCGAAACATGTTTTTCTTTTGGAAACTAAATTGAGAGAACGGCTGGGTGTAAAAAACTCGGTTGAGGTGTCTGAAGAAAGGTCCCGGCCCATAGATGTGCCATCAAAAGAGAAAATCAGAAAAAGTCGAACGGTTTAGGCATGGCGGAACGGCAAAGGTGCAAATTTTCGCCATAGAACAAACATTGTGGTTTATTAACCCCATTGTTGGCAGACGATTCATATGCGTAAGCTCCGTAAGGTTTGATTTATTTGGAAAAATATTTGTTAGAAATTGCATCCGTTTGTAAATGTTGTGTGGCAAATGTGGCAACAGTGTGTAGTGATAATAAATGTGTTGTTCTAAATTCTGATTAGAATAAGAGCAAGTATGATTTAAAAAAAAGAAATGAAAACCGACTTCGAATTACTTCACCATAAAGAAAAATTAATCGCATTCTAAATTAAAAGGCTTTGGCCAAATTCTCACAAAGTATAGCAGATATTGCCAAATTGAATTCAGTCTTGGAGACATTTTTTGACGACAAACTTGGCGATAACTCGCCAAACTGGTAATATTTCGCCATAGAAATAACATTGTGGTTTATTAAAACTCATTGTTGGCAGCTAAAAACGCCTCCTTTATTTTGACGCTTTATGGCTTATTGGTTAATCTGGAACGTGTTTTTACTATATCCACTAATTTAGAGAACGGCTAGGTGTAAGAGAATTTTTAAAGTGTCTAAAAAAGGCCTTAGCCTGTAGATGTGTGATCAAAAGAAAAAATAGGAAAAGTCGAACAGATCAAACATGGTGGAACAGCAAATGTGCAATTTTTCGCCATAGAAATAATATTGTGGTTTAATTAAATACATCTGGAAATCATAAAAGCTTTCTTTATTTTGGTTCTTCATCGCTTATTTCCTTAATTTTTTCTATATATTAATTTGAAACATGTTTTTCCGGTATCCACTAAATTGCAAGAACAGCTATGTGTAAAAATTTGGTTGAGAGGTCTAAAAAAAAAGTCTTGGTCTGTAGATGTGTCATCTAAAGAGAAAAATTTTTAAAGTCGAAGGGATCAGGCATAGTGAAACTTCAAATGTGCAATTTTTCGCCATAGAAATAACATTGTGGTTTATTAAATACATTTTGCTGTCATAAAAGCTTTCTTTATTTTAGCACTTTATCGCTTATTAGCACTAGGGTGCTATTTCGTTCACGCACAGACTTCGTCTACTCGATTCTGTCGATATGATTTGTAGACAGGTTTTGTAGAGATTGGGGGGGGGGGGGAGAATAAGTCTGACAAGATTTGCGATTTTTGATAATTGATCATCAAGTTTGCGGGGAAAAAAAAAAAAAAAAAAAAAAAAAAAAACGTAAAAACCGAACCATGCCTGGCGATGGTTGTAAAATAGCTTTAGTAGGCAAATTTAATATAGATGGTAATTCCAAAGATGTGTTTTATACAACAAGAAAGACAAATAGAGCACACTCATGGATTATGATGCTCATTCCGAACAGTATTTAAAATGGTGAAGTTAGTTGGAATATGCTTGGCGAAGATTGTAAAACAGTTTTAGCAGCTATAGATTTAGATTCTAAAGAAGTGTTTTGTGGAACAAGGAAGAAAAATACGGCACGGCCATGAATAATGATACACTTTTCAATTTAATGAAACAAGGAAGAAAAATAGGGACGGCACATGGATTATGATACGCTTTTAATATACAGCACTTTAGTGAGTATTTAAAATATGAAAGTGTTTCAGATTTTTTTCAAACTTTTCTCCATACAAATACATTGTGGTTTGTTAACGACATTGACGGCAGTTATAAACCCCTTCTTTAGTTAGTGATTTATCTTTTATTTCTTTAATTTTTCAGTTTTCTGTCTTTTACTGGATCTTTACCATCGAGGGTAGCTTGAGAAAAGGCAAATAAAGCAGGGAGCGTGCGATCGTCATTTGGCGGATTAGATTTTTTTGTCTCTTGCAGAATTCCGAAATTTTTCACTATTTTCGCTTCATACTTTTGGCATTTACCTTTCTGTGCCCGTATTTTCTCATGGAATGTTGTATGTCACTTTTTCAATGGTTAGTTGAAAGAATACTGTGGCAGTCAGGATCATTTAAGAGAATTCACCTGGATGTTTCGTGGTCGATGACTTTACCCAAAATATCATCTTCAACGAAATGCTCAATTAGAATTTGTAACTGTATTTGCTCATTCGTCATTTAATATTACTCTTTTTATTTACTTAATAAATATAGTTGAAAACAAATTTTAAAGATTTCAATCATTTCATCGTCATTGTACAGTTGCTAAGAACTAGCATGAAACCTTTTGTTTACTTTCTGTCACAAGTCATGTTCCGTTCGCGTAGCTCTTCGATTTTTCCTGTTAGTTTTGTTCAAGACCTTGGTGACATTCTTGATCGTTCCCATGTATTTTTGAATATTACAGTTAATAAAGTAACCGTCGAATTCGACGGGTTCCAGCTAGTTTTTACTTATTTTAAATGAAGTATAATACATGGCGGTCTACTTCATTTAAAATAGGAGAGTATGCAGAGTTAATAAATCTAGATTTTCCCCCACACATTTGGCAAATACAGTTACGTCAAAATTTGTGAACTAATTTAAGTGTTCTTGTGAAAGAAATATTTATGCTATTTGCATGAATTTTAGCCTATGTTAATCAGGAATAGTGCAACTTTCTGTTAGTGGAAAAGTTTTAGAATCGATTCTGTAGTTAGAGATACCCATAGAGCGTAATGCATTAGAATTATTTTGAGTTCCTGTAAAAGAAGTATTTATGCTACATGCATAAATTTTAGCCTATAATACTCAGGAATAGTGTAGCTTCTATCCATTTTTTTTTTTTTTTTTTTTTTTTTTTTTATTAAGTTGTTAGAGATACACATTGAGCATATGTAATTCTTATGAGTAGTAATTCCCTGTAAAAGAACTATTTGTGATATATGCATAAAAAGTAGCCTATAATACTCAGAGCCCCACCAGTAGCTGAGAGGTTCTGCTCTTGAAACTGGAAGGCAGGAGGTGTTAGGTTCAAACCATGTTTGCATCTGTCAATCTAGCCATTCAGAGTTTTCCGTGGTTTTGTATAAACCGTGTACAGGCTAGGATCCCTTAGAAAGTCCCCCACAGAGGGCATTCCCCATATAGGCCTAGGACCCTTGTGCAGTCAATTGGTCTTAATCCACAAACAACAATACTCAGGAATAGTGTAACTTTTGATCGGTGAAAAAAGTTCTAGAACTGGTTCAGTAGCTACAAAATGCCCGTTGGGCATAATGTATTCGAATTATTTTGAGCGTCTTTGTAAAAGAATTATTTATGCTGTATACATAAATGGTTGCCTGTATGCTAATCCAGGGTATAAGCTATCTTCATTCCCAATTGTATCCAAATCTGTTCAGCAAGTTTTGTGTGATTCAGTCACAAACACACCAATGTACGCATCAGGGTGGGTCGTTTTTCACTTAAAAAGAAAAAATCAAAATTGCCTGTGTTGGAAAAAGTTGTATTGACATCAAATGTCTGTAATTTTTTTTTATTATTAAAATATATTTAGACCCCCTGCCAGGCCCATGAAATTTCACCAAATATGTAAATTCAATGTTTTTTAAATTTATTTTAAAAAATTTTTTACATATAAATTTTTTTTAACCGCCTGTAGTGGGAATAGCTGAATAGTAAGACACTTTGTTTGTGTGCGGAAAAATTGATATCACATCATATTTAAGTCCCCGCCAGGCTTTTGAAATTTGTATAATTTGTTATTTTTTAAGAAAGTGACTCTTTCTGTACCATTTTCTCTATACGATTTTGTTCACTTTAGTTTTGAATATTATCGATCTATATTACAGTAGCAGGGTTCTCCCCATGCCTTTAAAGAAGGGCGCACCGTCTAGCTGATTTTACTGACCGCCCGGGTAAAAAAAAAAAATGAGATCCTTCTCGACACTTTAGGTAGCTTCCTATCAACGCTGGTCAAGGTCAAATGCAAATTCCGATTTTACTTGCTGATTTGTTCTGGATGCATAAACTGAGTATTGAATTATGCAAAAGTAAACTTTAAACTACTGTTTCTTTAAAATCTGAGCTAGACTGTAATGTAAAAGTAACAAAAAATGATAATGAAGACAGACTCTATTATGGTTATCGATAAATGTAATAAAATAAACAGTCAAAGGAAGAAAGTTCTCCTGGACTTGCAAAATAACTTAGCAAAGATTACAATAGCTTTGCAGGCACTATATTTAGATGGAAGGAAGGACTGAACCTTAGTAATTGTTAAAGAAGTGGAAGTTTCACACAAAAGAATCAATGGACATATAGTGTTATTGCAAGAGCCAGAAAGCAATTTCACCAGAAAATGGCACAGCTAATGAAGTGCTGTCTAGCATTTTAGATTATTTGAAAACAAATTGGTTATTTACTGTGGATTTAGCTGCAATTGGATCGGATGGAACAGCCTTGAATACTGGTGTTAAAGGTGGTGTGACACGCTTGTTTGAATTGCATGTAAGAAGACCCATGCAGTTGCTCATAAGACTGTTGTATAAGAGCAACCTTTACTTCATTAAGTACAGTATCTAGTTGTAAACACTACAGGCCTTTTTACCCCAGTGGCAGAAAGTTTTGTAGCTGTCTGTGACAAGCTTTCAGAGTTTCATAATCAGTCTGCAAAATTTTGCGTGTAATTTTAGTGGATAATTCATACATAAAGCCAACAGTTTTAACAACTGCTGTTAAATAGTGTTGCCTCTAGAGAGAGAGGAAAAAAAAAAAAAAAAAAAGGACAGCCTGTTTTCAAAAAGGGTACTTTCCAGTGGCAGAAAGTTTTGTAGCTGTCTGGGACAAGCTTTCAGAGTTTCATAATCAGTCTGCAAAATTTTGTGTGTAATTTTAGAGGATAATTCATACATAAAGCCAACAGTTTTTAACCACTGCTGTTAAACAGTGTTGACTCTAGAGAAAAAAAAAAAAGGCCCCCAGAAAAAAAATAAATAAGGACAGCCTGTTTTCAAAAAGGGTACTTGAGTTCCATAAGAAAGTATAGGTAGATAGCATATTACAGAAAACTGGTTCGAAATAATCTGAAAAGGACTAGGGCTTATCCACAAAACTTGTAGGGTTGTAATGTGTGTTTTGACTTACGGTGCATAGTTAGTTCTTTTTTTTTTTTCTTTTTTCAGAGTCATATACAAACTTTGTATTGCATCCAACTGTGGATGTACAGCACCATTTAAAATCAAGTTACTGAAATGTATTTGTTCTTCCTCTTACACACACTCTTCTAATTTGATGCTTGCTCATTCATGAAATGTGAATATAAGTTTTTAAAAAAGCACTATTCTTAAAATATATCAATAAAAACTATTATTATACATAAGATATGTAAGAAATAATGTTAAAAATATTTTAAATAATTTAAATTTTTTTGTGGCATGCTAATTAAGTCCCTTTAAGGAAATAGTTTACCATTTCAGCATTTTTTTAAACTATAGTATAAATTATGAACTGGATGCATTTCAATGTTCAACTAATAGTACATTTTGAAAAAATAAATCTCCTTAAACTGCACATTTAAGCAAAAATTATTAAAAAACTTTTAAAGATCTCTACTACTCAATTAAAAATTTTGTCCAATTAAAAAAAAAAAGAATTTCAAATATATATTACACAAGGCTGTGCATGGATTTTCAGATACATCTAATATTGTGTCTAATATAGTTTTTCTACTAATATACGATACAGTGTAAAGCAATAAAATGTAACATACCTTCATATGATTTCTGTAAAATACTAAAGAAAAAAAATTGAAGGCTAATTCCATGCACAGATTTATCAGATAAGAACTGTAATAAACATGTTAAAAAAAAAAAAAAAGCCTTAGCATGTTTAAAACATGTAATTAAAGAAAATATGAACATGGAGAAAAAGCCATCTAAAGAGTTTGTTTGCCAATGAAATTGCACTGAGTGTATGTAAAAAAGTTGCAGCATCTCGTGGTATTATTGGCATATGATTAAAAATAAGGTGTCAAAATTTTTATAATTCAGCAAGCAGAAAGAAAATTGATTCTTTGACCTTTTTCTGTAAACTGTTCCCTTAAAAGCAATAAATCTTCTTTCTTAAACTTCAATTTCATAATGTAAAAAAAAAAAAAGTATATTAAAATCGTATGAATTACAAATTTTATTTTAAGCAGCAAGTTTTGTAACTGGCTGATTAAAATACAGAAAGTATTTAAACAATTTCATAAGAAAAAAAACTTCCAGAATTATTTATAAAAAAAATTTTTTTTTTTTTTTTTTTTAGTTTTTGAGAGCAAAATAAGTTTAAATTGATAATAGTTTATTCTAAGAATAACCTAACTGCTAGACTATGACAATTATTTGTTTTCTTAAGACTTATTTTTCCAGAATTAGTTTACCTTTGCTTTAATTTTTTTTAACTTCATTTAGTAAAATGTTGAAATTTTTCAAAATTTCAGAAGATGTATATGATTTGTAAATTTAGAATACCAAATCTTATCAATAGTCTGAATTACCTAATTCTGAAATTACTCCACTTTTTTTTATAAGCAAAAGAGTGGCGTAATAAGAGGGGGGGGTTGCCGCTCCGCGAAGGCGGCAAGATAAAAACAAAGATAAGCGATCGGAGAATACTAACACTTAATGCAAGCGCAGACTCGCGGGCGATTGCCATACGCTGCAGGATATGAAGGAAGTTTTTAAAAGTTCAATTTGCATGTGCACGCTTTGTAAAAGGGGGGGGGGGCAGTGCAGGGTCGACTACCGATGTGTCCCCGACTACCAGTGCAGGGTAAAGACTACTGGGGGGGGAGGGGAGTTAGTTAGAAGATTGACATATACATCCATTTTATGGAAGTAAAATAGGATCTTTTACATTAATTTTTTTTTTCTGGGAGGGGGGGGGGCGGTCACCCCCTCCACCCCCTTTAATCCGCCCTTGGCCTGACTGGCCAATGTCTCGGTCCACTCCTGCCAATTCACCACTTCTCGAAAGTAGAAAGACGCGACCGAAAGCCGCTATACGGTGAATGGTTACGTGTTAGGAGCGTACATCTGGCAGTAACAATGGGGGAAACAAAAGCGCTCAGATAAAATGCAACTCCGAATTTGTAGTGGCCATTTTGTCCCACAAACTTGTAGATGTGTGATTATTACTACAAGTAAGATGCAATATAAATCAAATAAAGTAAAATGTGCCTACATTTTGTTTTCATTTAAAGAACAGTTTTTTGGCCGATTTCCAAAATTAATAAATAAAAATAAAAAAGGTTAATTAATTGTTAAAAAATAGTATGATTTATCCTTTTGATTTACAATGTTGAACTCAAATTGAAATATTTATAAAATAGTTTAAAATTATTAAAAAAAAATTTAATTATAAATTGAAAGTATTAATTTTTTTTCTTAAGTTTACTACAATTCCCCCCTTTTTAGTGTTTATTACACTTCTATTAATCACAAATAAGCTTTAAACAGCCTTTTAATTGAAATTAACTGCTACAAATCTACATTTTCTTGCTATAATTATGCATTTGAACTGCTCCAAAAGTGAGATTTTTCTGCTCCAAGCTGCTCCAATATTGAGATTTTTCTGCTCCAAGATTGCTCCAAAACTGAGATTTTTCTGCTCCAAGACTGCTCCAAAACTGATTTTTTATACCTGCCGGAGTCGACTGTATAATAATCGTTATTTCTTGTGCCAGGATTCTGGAAAGAACCCCCAGCAGCACACTTACGTTTCAAGTACGAACTGTGAACATTCAGTTTAAACGTTCAGGGTACATAAACAAAAAAAAAAAAAAACGCTCTACTAACGTCTGTGTGTCCGGGCAGCTCACATGTTTAAAACGTAGAAAACCTGTTCAAATTATGTATTTCCCGAACTCATCTAGAACCATTAAATGTTTCGGTAGGACGTTCACACTGTGTTTAAATTGTTTTCTCTGAATGTACTACATTGATGTGACGTCACCTCCCTCTTCTTTCAACCAATCAACTGTAGAATTGAATGTTGTCGTAGCTCAATTCGATATGCATTTTTCACCAAACACTTATTTAAAATCGATAGTATCGATATCGTTCATCGAAACTGTTTGTATCTAAACTAAATATTGTTATAAACAACGATATTTAGTTCCGATTTCATGCTTCCCAAATAATTTTATTTATGCATGTCCTGTTATGAATTTTAACTTAACTGTTATGCTCTAGTTATTTATATTATACACAGGTTCTCAAAAATGGACATGTTTCTCTTGTCCTTGAACGATTCCATTCACTCATCATTCAGTTCGCTCATCAGATAGTAAATTTTTGCAAGTGAATGTGAATGTTAGTTGGATTTCCAACCTTTTCTTGCAAAATTATGTTTATTTTAAAATTTAGATGGGAAGGATTGGCATTTTCTAATTTAATGAAAGTTATTAGTCTGTTGAATATGCATATACTTAATTGATAAGTACTTTCTAGAACCAGTACTGATCCCCCTTTTCAAAAAATTGCTAACTTATTTATAGCTACAAATTAAAACTCAAATTCTGTTAACAGTGCAAGTTTTTTTGTGCATTATCTGCATAAACTGAATTGCAGCTTGCAGAAAAAATATTCTTTTATTGTTCCTAAATTTTATAATTAGACTCCACTGGATTTTTCTTTGAAATCCAATGTTTCATTCTGATATAGGTAAAAAATGTAGATTCATTTAAATGATAGTATCTACATGACTTTTTCATAATACTGCTGCATTTCTTGCCAATACTTAGCTTCTTGGTCACATCTAAAAATGCATTACCTTGCTTTTTTCAAATTTTCAAGACAGCTAGGAGAAAAAAAAGTTTGATTGCTTCACATTATTCCAAACAAAGAAACATAATTCACCTACCCTCCCCCCTTTTTTAAATGAAATTTTTTTTTTTTTTAAAGATGTGTTACTGTAGTCAACAGGCTTGCTTAGCAACAATAGAATTACAGCTATGACTTCATTTTGCCTATGAAGATATATGTTGAAATTTTCAAGTAATTTGATAAAATTTTATCACTGTCAACTGCTCTCCAATTCTATACTAAAACAAGCATCATTACTACGCTCACTCCCCCAATTATCAGTGTCACTACAAACAAAATTAAGAAAACGTGATCCAACACTTGTAACCATGAGCTAGTGATCGTAAGTCTAAAAAAAAAATCTTATCTAGGCGAGGCCTGTTACCCTTCTCAGATCAATGTCAGCATGGCCATCAGATAGTATTTTCTATATGAAAACATTCAAAATCAATTACATAAATTATAATCTTGGAATCTTTTGTTATTATTCTTTTTGTGTGTGTGTGAATAATCCTTTGAATAAAAAATGTATGAATGACCACCCTCATAAAATGTTCTAGATTAAAACAAATTTCCTAATTTCTTGTAAATTACTAGTTACTTGAACTACTATTTCAATGGGAAGCACTATGAAACCAATGCAGGCTAGTTGTGATATTCCCTCAAATACTTTTATAAGTAACTTCAAGATTCAAAATTAATATTGTACATTAAAATTGTCAATCTTTAATACTTAATTGTACATTTCTATCTATAAGGAATTTAATTCTTTCTAAGCATAAACCTGGGTGACAATAAAGGGGGCAAGTTAGGGCACTTGTGTTGCCCTTACTTGCCCCCCCCCCCTTTAGGGCACTCCCCCCTCAGAGTTAGTATATTATCTTATACAAACAAAGCTACATCACAAAGCAATATCAAAACCTAAATTGTTATAAGTGTGTAAAATTTGCCTTCCTTCAGAAATTTTCTTTGAAGTCACTACCCAACCCTCAACCCCACCCCTTATTTAAAAAAAAAAAAAAAAAAAAAAAAAAAAAGTATTTTATTTTACTGACTGAAGAAAACTGGTGTCCCCCATGCCTCGGTTATAACATAAGCACAGATAAGAAGTAGGCCAAAAAATTAAGTTTAAAGTTATGTATAGGGACAGATGTACTGAGCTAGATGTATTTAGGGGTATAAAATTTAAAAAAGTCCCTGGGCACAAGTTAGGCTATCATTTTATCACTATAGTCAAGTAGATGCACAAGTAAACAAATACTGCAGAAACTACTACAAGTTCATTGTGTATACCATGTTTGTATGCAGATTGCATTCTGTTATCACAGGCTATTATTAGTTTGCAAAATATTCTGGATGAAATGGGCAGATTGATTTTTATCTGACTAGGGTCATCACATGCAGTTTCCATAATTGTTAATTTTGATTTACTGTCTCATTTATCACTTTTAGAATTAATTTTTTTAATTTAATGCACCCTGTAGCAAGCTTTCACACTGCAAATTGTTTAGTGCTGTAATTAAATATTTCAATATGTTAATAAGAAATGGACATTCACTTTCAATTTGGCAAACATTTGAAGGATAAAAAAAAAACCCCAAATCTTTATCTCCTATGCTGTTACCTAACAACTTGTATATTTAGAAAATTGTTCTGAAATACATTTTCAGAACATTTTCAGTGTAGTATCCAGGAGAGTGAATTTTCATTGAGTACATCCCCATTAAATAAAGTTATTTGCATTTCATCCATTGCTAAGTTCAATCTTTTTACTTAGTTTTTCAAAAGTATAAACCATCAACGGATGTACTGATGGATCACATATTCAGCACTCCATATATTATTCAGATGATTTGAAAATGCCAGCAGGACATGTATCGGTGAGCATAAGAAAGATAGAATAAAGGAAAAAAGTGAAACAAAGCAACTATTTTCCCAATTTTTTATTTCTGTAGTTAAATCTAAAGGTTGCACGTTTTAACCAGTCTTTAATAATATCTTCTATTTGCTCTCTCCGCACATCTTTCCACAGAGGATTTGTCTTTATGACACCTAAAAAGGGAAGAAAAAGAAAAAAAAATGTTAAGTAAAGAATTTTCTTGACATTTCACTGTTGTTGCTAACTGTCAAAGTACTACAGTATACATTAAATCATGAATACTTTTGAAAATACTAGCAAACTATTTGATTTTAAAAGTATCATAGCTAAAGCTTTTGTAAAACCGAATTTGACAGCACAGGAAATAAACATTGAAATTGCATGAAAAAATGTAAAATTAATAGAAATCAGCTTTATAGTTAGAGTTAGATTAATTTTTAGATCTAAGTTTCGCTCCTTCGCCGATTTGGCACTGCTACCTGACCACATCACTGTTGCCAACTCTGCCGGAGAAAAAAAACTTGGCAAACTGGCAATACCGAAGTATTTTGTAAATCGGAAATGAAAGTCCAAATGACTCAAAGAGCATTAGCAGATAAGCATATTTCAGCAGCACGAGCATGTAAATGCCAAAAAAAATTTTTTTTTTCTCAGCTTTAAAACATTTGTAGCCATTTCTGGATACTTTTAACTTTGATCTGAGCCACGCTTTCTCCGGCAGAGTTGGCAACAGTGGTAGGAACAGGGACTGCAGAACTTGGGTAGCAGTGCCAAATAGGTGAAGGAGCGAAACTTGCTCTATGCAAAAAAGGAGCTTTTTCAGACAGCCTGTACTTTTCTCAGTGAGCCATGCTCCAGAACAAGCCGGGGAACGAAAACAAAACTACTAAGAGAGCAAAATAAACAACACGACTAACAGGGACTGCAGAACTCATGTTTTTCCTTTTTTTTTTTTTTTTTTTTTTGGATTGATTCCTGTTTTCCTATTTTTTCAATCTATTGCAATTGCTCCTCCTATTTTTAACTTCTTTGTCCTATTATTCCTTTTTTTCACCGTCGGTGACCTCTTGATTTTTTCTTTTCGAATAATGGTGATAGGGTTACAGGGTTGCCACTGTCGACTAAATGACGAGTATTCTTGAGCTTCGGCACCTTTTTACAGCGAAAAATGGGCAAAGAGCAACTATTTGAAAATGGAACTTTTGCAAGGTTTAGGCGACTATATTTTCAAACTATCTAGGTTAACCTTCTCACTCCGGCGGTACAACAGTTGTACCAAAAAATAAAAGTGACTGAAGAACGGCGCTGGTACAAATGCCTTACCAAGGACTTCTTTCCCCTCTTTTGACGGGGAATCCATTCACCCTTCATGGAAGACGGATAAGAGATTCCCGCCTGTAGAAATTCCTTTTCTTATGCTGTGGGAGAGTCAGGCGTGTTAGTAGATAATTGACTGGGGAGAAAGTTGTAGTGAATTCACCGGCATTGAGCATACAGATTTGCATTTTGTTTGAGGACTTTTGTTGTCATTGATATTTTCCCCCACCTACCAAACAAAAGGCAAGGCGTGCTCTTCAGCTGGGAAGTAGGGGAATGAAATCTTACAGATTATGCCGCTTTCTGGGACAAAAATCCTCAAGTGTGAGCCGAGTCGAAAAGGTTAAAGAGGGAGGTCGCTACCATCGTTATTATTTGAGCACACAAATGCTGATAACATTATCGCGGCACCAGTTTTCCGGCCCGATGGAGACATTCTCTGCCAACTGAGATTTTTCTGCAGATTTGCAACAATCTGACGTTTTATTTGCAGCAGATTTCTTCTTTCTTTATACTATACTACCTCGACTTATGCGAACCCGGAGTTATGCGATTTCCTAATTTCGCCCGCTGGTCTTCTGTTTACATCCAAAATAACTTAGGTTTAGTATTATATTAATATAACTTGTCGAACATTCGTATTATCTATGATTTTATTAAACATTCTTTCCTAAATTGTTTTCTTTATCTCCGGCCCCAATTAAGAATAATTTGTATGTGCATATTTATATGCAAAGTTATACCCCGACTTATGGGAATTCGACTTAGGTGGTCATGGCTTGGTCTCACTTATCGCGCTTTATCTAGGTATTACTGCAGGTTGTACAGCAGTCGGGAAATGTACTTGAATTTGTTCACATCGGGAAAGTCCAGAATTATGCTTGAAAATATAGAATTTCCGACCAGTGTTGGGAAATCTCTCTTCCACCGAAGAAGAACATGGCCAAATTAGAACAGCTCTGCTGTAGAATATTTTTAGGTGGAGAAAGAGTTGGAAACTATCAATACAAACAAAATTTGTCTAATTTGCAGTCGCTCCACAAAAATGAAATCTGCGATTGCGAGAAGGTGGGGCTCGGGCCCCACCTATAATGTGCATACACACACATACATATATGTAATAATAAAATAGCCTTTGGCAATTTAGTCCTAATTTTAACTTTAAAAGTCTATCTGAAAAACAATCTTTGGTGAAACAGAGTCACTTTTCACTGTACATATGGTTTGGTTCTCTCGGCCAGGACAAAATATTATGTTCAGAGCACAATTTTTGAGAGCATTTAAGAATCAAAAGGGCGAATTAAGATAAATTTGCAGGCATTTGCAGTTTCCGGTTGCCGAACCTAAAATTCTTGAGCTAAATAAGTAAATGACATCACTTTAGAGAGCCAATATCGCAAAAATTGTGATTTATGGCACAGCTCGTTTTCAAATCATGATTTAAATCCTAGTCTAAACTCATTAATCGAATCTATTGGCTTCAAAATAATAACATTTTAAGACTGATGTTATGCTTTTAATCTTCACTACGTATCTCTCTATTCTAAAAAAAAATAATGGCTGCTGTCGGCGCCGCTGTCAAGAGATTGTTGGCACATCTTCTCCTAAACCGTGGGGATTTGAATTTCGAGAAATGTGTTCACCAATGCGGGAAATTCCGAGCAACCTGATAAGCTGACTCAAATTTCAAAAATAGAAATATTTTAGAATATATTAATAAAAGACTGAAAAAACAAAACATAATAGTTACCAGATTTGGCATAAAATCATTCATTCCTTGGCAACAAAGCAATTCCTAGTATGTAGAATCTCATGAAATTGACAAACATGAAATAGAATTACACCCATTTTTCACCAAATTAAAAAGTATATGAAATAAATAACTCAAACTGTGTTACACAAAGTTGACAATTTTCAAATAGTAAGTTCGCTTGGACAACAGGAGTTTAGAATTAGCAATTATTCGTTTTTCCAAAACAAAATAATTAATTGTAACTGATTAAAAGCGTCATCTTGGCATTAGGTACAATCTGGCAAAATGGTATATTTCCAAGCAGGGTGAATCTAAACAGCAAATTCAAAAATGTTAGAACCCAATATCTTGAAAATTAAAAATAAAATGCAGATTACTTTAAAGCCGGTTCAGTCCAGCTGGAGTATTTGCAAGAAGAAGAAATATTTGGTGGTGTTAACTATGCCATTATAGCAGTTATAGTACACTTTGGATATTTGTCAGCACGGCAAGATGATATAATTCGTGGTGCTAAATATGCCAATCTGCAAGGATTATGTATATGAAAATATGGATAACGGTTTTTCAGGAACCTTACATGAGCAGTAATTATAGGTTGTGAGCATGTGTAAATTGCCAAACAATGAAAAGTCACCATTGGTGGCAAGCTATCCCATCTGTTCTGTAGTTTTTATCAAAGAAAACATATGAAGTACTGTTTTCTTAGAGCTAATTATTAACTATATATGTACGCAAGTCGCCAAGCAATGAAAAATCACCATGGGTGGCAAATACGGAAGATGTCCAATAGGTTTTACATATTTAAAAATACAGCTGAAACAGATGTTCTGATTTTATTATGCTTTAGCTCCTAATTAATATAACTTTTGAATGGCAACATTAAATGTCATTGTGTTTCTGAGGAGTGCAAATATTTTTTCCAGCGATTATAAGGAGTCTGCACTCCAGGGGGAGTATAGCTCAGGACCCGTACAACACGGATTCCTATAACAAAATATCTTCTGTGTTATGAGGGGAAGTCTACTGTAGTGTGAAGTTTAAATTTTTATGTACCAATGAACATGCAAGAACCAAGCAATGTGTAGCTCAGTAATATTCTCTCTGATCCAATCTTTGGGTTTTGTCTGTTGAAATTATGCCTTTTTTTCTGAATAAGCCTTTTAGGGGCCGAATGAATCATATGTAAAGCGAGCGTAGCGAGTCTTGGGGCCTTGGCCCCTAGTGATATATATAATTATTTTTTTCCAACCACGTGGTAATGGCATATGAAACCTTGGCTGGAGGTGGATCGTGCAAAGTGACGGACACTTGTGAAGGGGCACCCGATGGACAACCATTATTGCCCTAACGAGTATGTCACAAACACTGAAGCCCGATCCGAGAATCGATCACGGATTCAAGATGTGGTAAAACAAACACTACCTGGGCGTCTATGTATAATTATATAAAACATGCTAATTTATTACTGCAACAAGAATTTCTACCGTACAACTTAATTAAATTAAACTAAAATTTATTTTCAGCCAATAAATGGTTTGCGGTTCCAACACATTACGATCACTCGTGTATATATATATATATATGTGACGTCAGATATTTCAAGTAGGCTTCAGAGTTAAGGCAGGTAATATAGTTTATTGAACATTACAATTAAGTTACAATTTAGAATGAGAAGAGGGGAGGGGAGACGGGTACAAGAATCAGCGTGGACTCATGAAGCAGTTCCAGTGGCAGAAGTCCCCCGATTTTCGATGTGCGGGAGTATTTACGCTTACCACACCACGTGGTCTGCGAAGACATAACTCCGCCTCTCTCCCATCTCTGATCGAACCACACACATTTACCAACATGACCCCATCCGGGGCTGCAAAGGCGTGGGAACACGTGTACACTCATCGACGGCCTGATGTCTGACAAATAACAAAATAAATAAAACACAGCTCCAGAGCGCGCGTGGCAAGTTTGACAGGAAAGCAAAACTTACAGTGAAAGTACCGCTTGAACAATACCCAAACTAGTAAAACCCAAATCACCTTTTTATACATTACACACACATATATATATATATACCTTGATTCTAGTTAGGTTGTTGTTGTTGTGGGATTAAGGCCGGCAATTATCTACACGAGGGATTTAGCCCTATGGGTGGAGTGCCCTCTGTGGGGGTTTTTCTAGGATGTCCTAACCCATATTCACGCTAAGTTTCGGAGGAAACCACGAAAAATTCTGAATGGTTAGGTCATTGGACGTGACCTGGTTTTGACCAGGCATCTTCCGATTCCCAGTTCAAAGGTAGGCTCGACACATCTACCTTGATTTATCATGACTCTTCTGTGTATATATATTTTAATGGGGAATGTGCAGGATAGTAGTTTTTCATACAAGCATAAAATTTTCAAAATTACAAGATAGGGGAGCATCCATCTACTCCCACGCACGCACGCACACGCACACACAAACAAACAAACAAACAAGGTTGGAGCTTCGACGAGCCTTTACAGCCTTTGGCTATTTCCTGTATCGCCATTTCAAAAGAGAAATCCCAAATTAAATATGTTTCAAACGCAAAATGATACACCTTTTTTCAACTAATATTGCATATTGGAATTTATACAGGGTGTCCCAAAAAGGTGGTAACAGGCTTTAATTCTTTATCTATAAAAGATAAGTGGGCATTGTAAATTGTAAAAAAAATGTTCAAAATAAGGTCGGAAATACTACTCCATTAAGGAAAAAATCCTCTCATACACTTTTTAAATTTTTATACGACCCCGTACGAAACAATTCCCAATTAGTAAAATGTGCCCCTTACACTAAAGAATTGACATATAAAATTTGAGAATAATACCTTTAAAAGTTTCAGAGGTAAGAAGATAAATATAACGCTGACTTAAACCACTTTTCAATGGCTCTGGAGGGGAAAAAATCACGTCAAATAATCACATTTCAGGGGTTGTACAGAAATTACAAAAGGAAATATTTTTTTCTACTCTAGGAATAAACGTTTACATACAAAATCATGGATAGTCCCTGTCTGGGTTTAGCAGAGTTAGAGTTTTTATACTTCAGAACTTTTAAAGCAGTGAAAGCTATAAAAAATGAATTGAGGGCTTGCCAGGTAAAGGATGACAAAAGAACGTTTACCTTGATACTTCTTTTAAGTAATGAGATGTGAAGCTTTTATACAGATGAGGATGAACAGGAAAAACAGGTATTTGATGTAATACAGTATCCATGTGTCGTTGGCAGGGGCGTAGCCAGAAAATTTTCATGGGGGGGGGTTATGACTACTACAACTCATATATATGTATAGGTGCGTGTGATAATGTAGTGAAGTATATACATTTTGTATGGCAAAAAATTCCTCATGGGTGGGGTGTTATGACCCCCCCCCTGGCTACGCCCCTAGTCGTTGGACGTTCCGGATTATAATCCAGCTATGGTACCAGGTCGACTTGAAATAATTTGCAGGAGCGGGATCAAAAGGCTTTATTGGAAATGGTGACGGGAAGGCTCCAGGTTAACCACTTGTCTCGGCTCCGAGCATCTCACGCGGTCAGCTACGAGCTTCCTTCCACACACATCTTATCCAGGGTGTCTACCATCATGCAAAGGTCACGAAAGTCACGGAAAAGTCAGGAAACGGCAAAAAGGTCACGAAAGTCAAGAAAAGGTCAAGAAATGAAGCACTAGGTCACGATTAGCAGCTCAACTACGCTTTTTCCATTTCATTCAAACTCTTAGTTTCTAAATTTTTCTGTGTTAAGTTTGTTGAGAGAAATTATTTTATGTATCTTTTCTTAACATCGTATTTTGATTTCACGAGTGATTTCGAGAAAGGAAGTTGATTTGTTTAGTCTCGTATTAATGGTGTGTGTGGAAGGGGGGGGGGTAGGCATCTGCGGAGTGTCTGCTCTTCTCCCTCCCGACCTGAGGAGAGGGTTACAACCGTTCGCTGCAGCTTCAGGTCGTAAAATATCTCCTTAGAGAAGCAATCTGTCATTCAGAAGAGTAGTCATAACAATAAATTATTTCCTACTGTAAATGGCGCTTTATGGTGTTTTATAAATGCTGCAAGTAATTAATAAACACCACTTGGTTATTGTTTATTTTTTCAGATTTTCAAAACACATTCATCCAAACTTATAGCTGGCTGCACGGAAAGATTAAGACCACAGCAGTTCTGGAAGTGTGGGATAACCCCTCCCCCCTTTCATACCTTTTGATGTACTAAAAAGAATAAGAAAAAATCGATTCATTGACAGGGTGTCCACCAGTGGGAAATGTACCTGAATATTTCTCATGGCGAGAAAGTCGGGAAATACCACTTGAAAATATCGAAAATTCCGGTCAGCATTGGAGCCAAATTGATGGCAGCTCTGATATAAAACAATTTTAGGCAGAGAATGGGGCGGGAACTGTCAGTACAAAATTCGTGTCTGTTTTGTGGCCGCTCCACAAACCCCCGGGACAAACCTTACCGCCCGGGACAAACCTTTGTTTTGGCACTCCCTCTCTTCCATTTTCACGTAACAGCACTTTGCTTAGGGCAAGTGTCCCGTTTCCTCCTCTAGTTGCAGACTAGCATATATAGTGAGAAAAATTGCAGATGATGCCGAATACGATAAAATTGGAACCTAAAACAATGTTTTCGGTCATTTCGGGGTCCGAAAATTTGCGTGATTATGAAAAATTTGTTGGCAAAACCGGATTCCCGTTATTTTAGGAATGCGAAATTTAATTAAAAAAAAAATATTTGCTGTTGTTGTTGTTGAAATAAAGGATAATGGCGGCCGTACACAACTTCAAAAGTGTAGATTTCATTAAGTGAAAAAATTTGGTAGTTTAAAATACAAATCCCACCACTCTTTTGAATTTATATATTTTTGAAGTATTTTTAATAAAATTACGACCCATATTTTGTTTTACAAAATTATCTCTTAAAATTTACTGTAAATGAAAGTACCGTAAAATTGCTCCTGAAAAGGATTAAAAAAAAAGAAAAGAAAAGAAAGCCAAGTTTCTTATACAAATGTTTTTTTCCCTCCTAATCAAAACATCCACTCCTACATTTTCATTATTATACGTAGTTCCGTCATTTTGCGATTACAAAACTCGAATTTTTTAGGGTTTTTTTTTTTTTTTTTTTTTTTTTTTTAAATAAAGAATGGTGATGGTTTTGTACAGTATTTGTAAAAGTGTAAATCAAAAATTTGGTATTTTAAGATACAAATCCCCCACCACACTTAAATTTTCCACGTATGAGGAAAGAAGTAAAATCATTAAGACAATTTCAATATACTTGTTCATACTTTACTAACTTTACACTTTCGTTGTAAAGTTGACGTTTTTTACCAATTTTTACAATTTTATGCGAAACTTCAGTTTTTTTTTTAATGCTTTTTAATGATTCTTTGAACTTTTTTATTTTAATAAAGTAGGCCCCATATTTCGTTGTAAAATTAAAATCGCTTAAAATTTATTATTAATGTGATTTTTCTGCAGTTTTGTTTATTTTAAGATTAATAATGCCACCCGCATCTCTTATTTAAATTTGAAATAAAAATAAAATTGATTCTTATTTCATATTTAAATTAATTTTTGACCACTTTTAAAAATGTAAAATAGTAAAGAAAAAATTTCATTGAAGATCCCTCAAATATGAACGAAAATTATACCAAATGATAATGAAATTGAAACAAAGGCTATTTTGATTAGGAAAAGTAAAATATTTGTGAAAGCCAAGGACTTAGCATGTTTATATTTTTTTAAATTCTTCCTTTTCAGGTGTAATTTTAGAGTACTTTTCATGTATCACATAATTGCTTCCCCCCCCCCCTTCCCTAATGTGTTTAAAATCATATAAATTTTCTGTCCAGTGTGATTTTTTGTTTGTTTGTTTAAGAAATATATATTAAGTGTGTGTTGTGTAAATTTTAATATTTATACTATTTAAACTATGCAAATAGACTTAAGACTTTCATGTGTTTATTTCATGGGGAAACATTAAAATACTGTTTGTATGCTATTTACAAAATTCATTTAAAATGTCTTTTACATGTTATTTAGCAGAAATCATCAAAAATGATGTCTGCCAAAAAGTTGTATATTAAACTGACAATAGTTCAATTTGTCAATTGTGTGTTGTTTTGCATAATGGGAATTTTCAAAAGTTGGCAAGTATATATCTTCAAAACTTGAGAAAAGTATATCAGTTACCCGCTTTCCCTGCACACACACACAAAAAAAAGTTTAAGATGTTGAAAACAAGAGTAATTTCTTTTTCTTCTTTCATTCTCTTTTAAATTCAATGTTTTGCTTATTTTCTACATTTCCTTTTTTAAAAACAATTACTTAGATTCTACTTAAAAATTATAATTATCGCTGATCTCCATGTTTTATAGCTAATAACTTCAATATTTTTGCATCCTTTTGGTAAATGAATATTTACCCTTAAGTATTTTTATGTTTATATCACTTATCTACACAAACACATATTTCGAATTAATGTAAATTTCCTGATTTTTTAATGCATCTGAAAGTTTGTATAAACTGAAAAGCTATCACATCACACTGATTCTGTGATTTTGAAAGGATACAGATTTTGATTAGACCGATTTTGCATGGCTAAATAGAGAAAAAAAGAAAAATGGCTGATTTTATTTTAAATTCTTCTTTTTTAATGCAATTTTTAATGTTTGACTTTAAATTAAAATGGGACATTTTTGGTAATTAAATTCAAAAGCTCGAGTACTCAAAGTGTTATTACAGTGTGTACATTGCAATTGAAGTAAAGGAATTTTATTTTAAATAACTGATTTAAAATAAATTTTAATCGATGTTTTTTATATACATCTTTAAAGAAATAAATTTGTTTAAAATATTTTCACTTTTACTAGTGTTGGCGATTATAATTACTTTTTAAAGTATTACATATTATCACAATCTTTAGGTAATACTTTATATTGTTTTCTTTTATTGAGTAACTCACGCAACTTAATGTTACTATACAAAAATATTTACTAATATATATTAATAGTGTTAAATTTAAAAGTATAACTTTCCTTCATTCTATCGGCATGATGCTGGAGTATAGAAAATGTTTTAAATCTCAATATTTTCCTTAACCCATATGAAAATTTCCCCAAAATTTCATGATATGTTATAGACTTGCATAAGTTCTGTATTACCATAAATGTAGTAGGTTGTAACGAAAGTTTCCCGCCACCGCAAATATGATCTGCACAAACAGTTCGCGTTGGCGTGTTTGCTCATATCTTTCCACACTCTCTTTGGGATATGGAAAAAAAGAGATTTACTTTAGAACACTGTGCAGTGAAATCTGTAAAAAATATATCGTTATCATTAATTACAAAGTATCTCAAATGAAACTAACCGAGTTAAAAACATCCAATTCAGTGGCAAAAAGTCAGCTACAGAACGTCAACGAATTATGTGTACAGCTTTAGGTACTACTGTTGTATCATAAGACACTGTAAAGGTTTGGTACCTAAAGTTCAAAAACAAGGACTATGACGTACAAGTTCAATCGCTGGGTGCCGCATGAGCTGCGTCCAGTAAATTTGGCGGAAAACTTTCGTTACAGCCTGATTAAAAGATCTGCAATGTACAAGCTACATGCATGTTTACTAAATAGCAATTTGTACAAGTTAACAGAAAGCAAATGGCTGATCGGTGAAAATGTTGAAAAAAAAATCACTTTAAAAATGATAAGGGGAAAGAAAAACTCGAAGAATTTTGTAATTCATTGTTATAATTGAAATCAGTTGTATATTTTTCTTCAAAATTTCCCCCGATCCTAGATCGCCGGATCGCACATATTCTGCATCCCGGGGACATTAGGATTTTGTATTTGCTGTGGTCAAGAAAAGGTCAAGAAAAAGTCAAGAAAAGGTCAAGAAATCAAGTGTACTTTATGTGGTAGACACCCTGTTATCTCATCACCCAAGCTTTTCGCCTCTCCTCTCTCTATCGCAGCAAACGGCGGACTTTTATACTATCGGCCAGGCAACGACGTTACTAATTACTGCGGACCTGTGACGTGAAAAGAAAAAAGAAAATAGCTCCGTGGCAAGTCGCCGGGAATACAGCGCCTCTAGCGGCCAAACACAGAAACACATTATGCAAAACGTTTTGCTAGCACTTAGGTGCTTGTTTGAAGCGTCAATATTAAAATAGTGTTAAGTACGAACTTTAAGAGAGAAAAATATAAGCTATAAGTGCCTTTAGATTTAAGGCAAATAATTAAAGTTAAGTTGTACAGCATTCTGTTATAATAAAGAAAACCACAATTACATGTCATGGAACCTTTAAGGTAAGGTTTACAGTTAATTTTCCTAACAGTCGATCCTCTTTCTTTAAAGATATCTCTGCGACGTTGTATGATGAAAGGCTCAGATTTGGTACATCACCTTATGAGTGTATGGGGCACATTTTACTAATAAGGAATTATGGGGTCGTGTAAAAATTTAAAAAGAGTAACTTTTTGGAAATAAACGAGAGGAATCTTTTCTTAACGGAGAATTATTTCCGACCTTATTCGGAACATTTTTCTAATTTATATTGCCCACTTATCTCTAATAGATAAAGAATTAAAGCCTGCTACCACCTTTTTGGGACACCTGTATATGTCCAGGGGCAGAAAAATCTCCAATCATTTACATGCCCAGTCGGGCATGCAGCCTAAAATAGTACATGTCCGAACAAAAAATTTACAAGCCCAAAAATTACTATATTTTATTGCTCTATAAAATTTATATTATTCAGACTGTTTGCATTGAAAGAAAATGCTGCAACCAAAAACCAAATCTGTATGATATATGAACAAGCATATTAAAGCTATTTTATGAATCTCTTTTGATCGATTTTTTTTACATGCCCGATCGGGCACGTGGCTAATAAAGTACATACCTGGCTAAGAATTTTACATGCCCCGGGCATATTGGGCAATAGATTTTTACGGGCTTGTATATCTCCAAATTTTTTAAGGGGTCTTAGGAAGATTAAGGATAAAAAAAAAATTGATTTTTTCAATTTTAATTTTATTTGAAAGCTCAATTACTTCTGAGCATTTTGACCCCAATTTTATGCAATTATTCCAACTAGAACTGGTGATAAACATAGAAACATTTTATGAATATTTATGTTTGAAAACAGTAAGGTAACTTTAAACTGCATTTTCTCAAAACGCATTTAAAAAAAAATGAACTATCAGTAAATAACAAAATTTCTATGATTCGTATCTTCACAAAACTTTGTATAATTATAGCTAGCATCAGTATCTATATAATGATTTAATATTAAAAATGAAAGTGAAAAACTTTTGAAATTTTAACAGAAATATAAGAGAAAAAGTCCAGGTTTTTTTCAAATTTCACTTTAAAATAAAATTTAAAATTCTAAATCTAAAAATTATCTTAAATATTAATTCATTCTATAAAATATTAATTTTACTTAATTTTGCAATAAAAATTTTGTTTATATGTGTATTTTAAATTGACTTAGCTTACGGATATTGACACACACTATTGAAAAAATATATATATGTGAAGTAAAAACTAATTTTTTTTTTTCAAACATATCTGAAAGGTAATGGATTTTTATCTGAAATTTTATGATGTACTATAGTGTATTATTATATGAAAAAAGTTTCATTATTCTGTGACTTTTATTTTGATCATAAAATGTAAAAATGCTAGGGTTTAAAATACCTGTATATTTGCTACTCAATTCTCCTAAGACCCCTTAATGCAGAAGTGAAAATATAGATATATGCTTACTGAAAAAACACTCAAAATACTGGTGTTAAACGATAAAGTAATTAAAAAACTTTGTAAAAAACACACATAAGAAGTAAAAGGAAAAAGGATACGCGTTTCGTTCAAAAATTGTTTTGAACTTCTTCAGTCCAAGCCCTTCGACGTAAAGAACACAGGCCCTGTGTTCTTTACGTCGAAGGGCTTGGACTGAAGAAGTTCAAAACAATTTTTGAACGAAACGCGTATCCTTTTTCCTTTTACTTCTTATGTGTGTTTTTTACAAAGTTTTTTAATTACTTTATATGCTTACTGTTCTGTGCGCATATCACTGCAACTTGCATTTTTTTGTAACGCTTCACTTGCAGTTGGTTCCAGTGTTTTTTAAATTTAATAAGGTACCTATCCTTTATAGTGCCTTCCTACCAATTTATCCTTCTTAAAATGCAGTGAAACAAATTCAAAAATGGAAGCAGAGTGAAAGATGCAAAGGTGGCGGGGCAGGAACATTTTCGATTACTGAACGCATTTTAGGCTGTAATCTTTTGATGTCATAATTCCCATTGCATAGACTGTTTTTTATTAACCAGTGCCTGGCACGGCCATCTTAATAACATCTTGTGTTATGTGGTGTCAGAATGAATCTCAAATAACGATAGAAAACGAAACCAGAAGAAAATTTCTATGAATAAAAGAAAAGTTTTTTTTTTTTTTTTTTTCTATAACTTGAGTGAAAAACTTTTTCTTTAAATTGTAAAAATTGAATTAAATGCAATTTTTTTTTAAAATTTAACTTAAATTATTGGGGGGGGGGGGGCTCAGCCCCAACTCATAATTTATTGGGGAGGCTTGAGCCCCATGGGCCCATATAACTTTATGCTTATGCTGCATGCGCCTTTCAGATGCTTATTTTCACTGTGCTACATGCTCAGCAAAAGCCCAATTGACTGTTCAAGTATGCCTGGTTGCGATGCAGTTGAGATTATTTTGAATTAATCATTTGGGAGGGAAATTCCAAATTTGGGTAAGGGGAGGAGAGAATTCTTTGTGCTCCCTGATGTGTCTTGGATTGTGCTTATGTAATTACAAACTACTACACTCAACAATAATTGTTAAGACTTTTTGCCTCCCACTTCTCCCCCTTCTTTCCATTTTGACATAACAGCCCGACTAGGGGGGGCACGTTGCCCTCCTCTGTCTTATAATGAGGAGTCTACACAAAAACACACAGGTTCGAGATGACAGATGTTTATTCTACGACTTGAGAACAGAACCACGGCTGTTGCCAATTACTGAATGCCGTAACATAAAACTAGCTGTTGCCAAATTACTCAACCATATGACATCCCTCCTTTTTTCCAAAAAAAAAAAAAAAAAAAAAAAAAACTTGCTTAGAAAGAAGAATTAGAAAATTAATAAAAGAATTAATAAAAGACAATATATAAACATTAAAGCTAGTAAAATTATTTCAAATAGTAAGTTAAAGTTTAAAAGTCTATAAATTCAGTCTGTCTGGCAGTCGAACCACCCGATCCACAACTGATATGCCGAGTAGTTACAGTCTTAGAAGCAGGAACTGAAGTAACAGTCTTTGCAGCGGGAATATCTGGAGCATTCACAGAAGCAGTGACTGAAGCTCTTTCAGAATAAGAACAAACAGCAATCTCAGGATTCATAGGAATAACTGCCTTGGTAGGTCGAATCATGCTTGTATTTTGGTGATAGGTTCCAGAATCGGTCTTAACGAGGTAAGATCTAGGAGCCTCTAGAACAGACTCAACCACTGCTGGTATCCAATTTCGATGAGTGGTTCAAAGTTTAACCTCTTGTCTTTTACGAAACAAAGGAACCACGGCATTAGAAGTAGATTTTGCCTGTTGAGCTTCTCTTGTCATCTGAAGAGGTATCGAAGAGGATTCTCTTGGTAACCTCAGGGACGGATGAATCGGAATAAGACTTCTAGTAGGACGTCCAAAAAGTCGTTGCGCTGGAGACGGCAATCCTTGCTTTGGCATATTTCGCAAATTCAGAAGAGCCAATCTAACATCCGTATTGTCAAGTCTGCAACACTTTAAAAGCAATTTTGCTTCCTGAACATACTGCTCCGATAATCCATTAGATCTTGGATACATTGGACTTGAAGTTTCATGTTTAATTTTCCAATCTTGTACAAACTTTTGAAAGATCTCAGAATTATACCGAGGTCCATTATCTGACTCAAATATGTCAGGGACTCCATGAATTGCAAAACAGTCTTTCAAATAATCCACAACTGATTCAGATGTTACACGTGTTAGCTTTTTAAGATAAAAAAAATCCAGAATAACCAGTAGTAGGGGGGGGGGGGCAAAATTCGGGCGCCCATGCAATCACGACTCAGGGCATCAGGTATGGGTATATCACTGCCACGCTTAAAAACTATTTTCTGCTGAATACTGGAGAACATCAAATAAGAAACGTTGTACATGAGGGGGTGCGTTTGAAGGGGTTTTTTAGCTATAGCTTCCAGTGGCTTATGATCAGTCTCTATAATGACAGACTTTCCGTAAATGTAATTGTGGAACTTTTTGCAAATCTAATAGCATACGCTTCCTTTTCAATCTGAGGGTAGCTTTGCTGAGCAGGTGTTAAAGCCTTAGTCGCAAAAGCAATTGGCTTATTTTCTTACAAAAGGACCGCTCCAACAGCGTAAGAACTTGCATCCACCGAAACAACTGCAGGCTTTTTAACATCATAATAAGCCAATTTTGGAGTATTTTCTAAAGCCTGTTTCAATTTTTGAAAGGACTCTTCCTGATCTGTAGGCCATTCAAATATAACGTTTTTGTGAAGTAGTCTTCATAAAGGTTCTGAAATTATAGAATAATTTGGAATAAATTTAGAAATGTACTGAACCATACCTAAAAATCACTGTAATTCAGCTACACAAGTTGGAGTTTTCAATTTTCTCATGGCCTCCACTTTTGAAGGATCTATTTCTATTCCACTAGATGTAAATATATGACCTAAAAACTTAATTTTGGTCCTTTTAAATTTGCACTTGTCTCTATTTAATCTTACGCCATGCTTCAACAGTCTCTGAATAACTTTCTCTGTTAGTTTACTCAAATCCTTTTGATTATCAGCTCATAGTAAAATGTCATCCATAGAGCATTCAACATTTTCAAAACCTGATAAAATAGTTTCCATAACTTAAATATCTCAGGAGCTGAAGCCAATCCGAATGGCACCCGCATGAAGGAATAACGACCCCATAGGGTATTGATGGTCAAATAATCCGACGATTTCTCTGAAACACGAAGTTGCCAAAATCCTTTTTTAGCATCCAAAAGGGTAAAATATTTGGCTGTTCCAATATGTGCAGCAATACCTCGACCGTTTTAAGTGGAAAATGCCTTCACTTAATCACTTTATTAATGTCCGAAGGATCCATGCAAATACGTACTCTATCACCCTTCTTAACGTTAACCGGAGGACTCCCTGCAAGGGTAGCATGTATAACTGGTTTCAAAATTTTCAACTTAACCATTAAATCAATTTCTTTTTTAAGTCTTGCGCAAAGCATAGGGAATTTTATGTGGAGGATGAATTCTAAAGACTGCCCTTTCCTCAATTTCAATGTCGTACTCAAAATTTTTTATACAACCAATACCTTCATAGATTTTTTCTGGTACACTAACCTCTACTCAATTGCAAACAATCAAAGTTTCGTTTAACTAAACTGAGCTTTTCAATAGTACTACATCCCAAAATGCAATTAAAGTTACCATCATGAGTTTCAGCTGTACCGGTTTATTTTGTATTGTACATTTTGCTTGGACTTCCACCAAGCACCGGAGTATATGCATTATTAAATGACTTCAAACATTTAACAGTAGAACTTTTAAGTGACACTGACAATTGCTTCATTACCGATTTGGTGACAACATTTCCCTCCGCTCCAGTATCAATTTTAAATTTGACACTAGGTCCGTTATCAAATTTTGCTTCTGTATACCAAGAATCTTTACAAGATTCTATTTCATACAAATTTGGTACTTCATGAATATTCAATGCATCAATGTTATACTCAGACAGTTCACATTCAATACTATTTATCAATAACTTACCAATATGCAAAGAAGCATCAGTATCACAATTAAACAAATCATCATTTTCACTATTATTTTCTCTTATTTCATGTACCCTTTTACTCTGAGAAAGATTAGTATTCTTACGTTTAAATTCACACTGCCGGGCAAAATGCCCCCTTGCCATGGGCATAGCCAGGGTGGGGCAGCTGACCCCCCCTAAAATGAGCTAGTCATAGGGTCTGATTATGATAAACCGGGCATTCTCCGGTTAGACTCCATGTTCTCCCCCCCCCCTCCAACAAATGAAAATCCTGGCTACGCCCTTGCCCTGCAGGCTCTGCAGTTTACATTAAAAGCTGGGCAATTCCTATACTCATGTTGTACTCCACAACACCAACATACTTTAGTTTGCTTTACAGAACTATTCATTTTCGATTTTGGAAACTTAACATCAGCTTTTTGCTCAGATTTCACTTTTCTCAGCGATAAAATATCTTTTTCATTAGAACCAGAAATCACATTCATTAATTTTAACTGAAGAGTAGCCTGCTCGCTGGCACGGCAAATATCAACAGCTTTTTGCAAATTAAGCTCTCTTTCTGATAATAATAATTCACGGACCTTGTCCGAACAAATGCCACAAACAATTTGATCTCGCAACAAACTGTCTTGCAAAGTTGAAAAATGACAGTCATTAATCTTCGTTCTTAACTTAGTCAAATAACAATCAAAAGTTTCTTGCTTACCTTGAATACAGGTGAAAAACATATACCTCATGTAGGTTTCATTCTGTTGCGGACTGAAGTAAGAATCAAATTTTTGTTTAACCTTCTCACTCCGGCGGTACAACAGTTGTACCAAAAAATAAATCTGACTGAAGAACGGCGCTGGTACAAATGCCTTACCAAGGACTTCTTTCCCCTCTTTTGACAGGAAATCCATTCACCCTTCATGGAAGATGGATAAGAGATTCCCGCCTCTAGAAATTCCTTTTCTTATATGCTGGGGGAGAGGCAGGCGTGCTAGTAGATAATTGACTGGGGAGAAAGTGGTAGTCAATTGACCGGCATGGAGCATACAGATTTGTATTTTGTTTGCGGACTTTTGTGGTCAGTGATATTTGCCCCCACCTACCAAACAAAAGGCAAGGCGTGCTCTTCAGCTGGGAAGTAGGGGAATGAAATCTTATAGATTCTGCCGCTTTCTGGGACAAAAATCTTCATGTGTGAGCCGGAGCGAAAAGGTTAATAATATCCAAAGACTTCCCCCTCTTCCTCTGTTAAGCCGAAGGCATTAAAAATAACAATAGCCGCCGGTCCTATAGCAGACAAAAATGTCACCGCTTGAACTTATGCTGGTTTACTATTCAACTGAGTAGCAACTGCATAAAAATCGAATGTCTGCTTCCACAGTTTCTATTTCGCTGACATTCCATCTTTGGTAACTTCCAACTCCCGTGGAAGACATGCAGCAACAGATTCATTTGCATTATTCGGCATATTTTAAATAAATCAAACTAATAACTAATATACTACAGCATACTATCACCAGTGGCGTCCCTAAGCATGGTGTCAACCGGTGCGGGCTCATCCGGTGTCATACCCTGTCAGCTAATAAAAATATGGCATTTAATTCAACTAAACGTTAAATTATCTACACACTTGAAATTTAATGTCTCATGAGACCTGTTTCATTGAAACCAGTTGTTTCATTCAACACTCACTACAAAACTGCTTTACTTAAGAGTTCTTGTACCTTTTAAAAGTAATGAAAATCGATAAAATTTTGACTGAATATACACAATATACAGACATCTGAATATACATTACAGATTCTTTTTGACTGAATATAAAGAGTTATTCTAAACTCCCTATACAAACTTATGGGATATAGGGCACATAATATAATGTCCTATCGCCCCTATAGTTTATAGAGTTTTGAACCGCCTTGCATATTGCTGTGTAAAGTTCCACATTGTTCGTACATTGCACAAAAAATTTACTTACTTTTCAATTTGGCCAATTTAATCAATGGTTTTAAAAAAGCTGATATAAATATTGTAAGTGAATGAGCTGCATTTTGTTAGTTCTATTATTGTTTTATATTCAAGATATAGTTGTAAGAAAGAAATCATTAGGAAAGCGTTTGTAACTGTGCAATAAATCATTAAATTTTGCATTGTGGAAAAATTCTGATTTCTTAGTTTTTTTTTTTTTTTTTTAAATAATAACAACCTCTAGAGGATTTAAATTTCACGATTACGACGGGGTTCCCGGAAATTAATGCCTCGCGAACAGGGGCGTAGCCAAGGGGGGGTGGGTGGTAGGGGGGTCATACCCCCCTCCCCCTCCATGAGAAATTTTTTGCCATACAAAATGTATATTCTTCACTACATTATCACACATATGTATACATATATATGAGTTGCAGTAGTCGTAACACCCCCCCCCCCCCCATGAAAAATTTCTGGCTACGCCCCTGCTCGCGAAAATACATAATTTTACTGTACTATTTTCCATATGTGGTTCATTGCACGGAGCCGTACATACATAAAAATCTTTTAACAAACTCAAATATTTTATGCCTATACTTAAGACAAAATTAAAGTGACATATTGTTAAGTAGAAAATACATATACCTATTTTATACACTTAAAATTATTATTATTATATTTAAGCTTATAAAATCTTTTGTAAATTAAAATTTTATACAGAGAATAAAATAATTGAGTTTGTAAAATGATTTTTGTGTTCATAATCTGTGCGCAGCGAACTCCATGTGAAAAACGATACCTTTTAATAATTACAATTTTTGAAGTTAGTAATACAAATAAAATAAGATATTATACAGGGATGTTAATTCTGTGCCGAGCTGCGCCGAAACACAAATTCTTGCGCCGAACTGAGCTTTTAGCCGATTTTTGCGCCGAATACGTCATTTTGACTCTTTCAGGGTGCGCCGAAACACAAATATTGCGCCGAACTGCGCTTTTAGTCGATTTTTGCACCGGTCTGCGCCGAATATGTCATTTTGACTCTTTGTTAAATTTTTGCCACGCTCATTTATTTTTTAAAGCGTGTATGGAAAGCTAGGTAGCAGTAAAGCAAGATTCAAACTTCGTACGAAAGCTGCATTCTGAAGCCATTCTTACCCGCCCCGGATCGGACCAGTCGGGCTTTGTTAGTCACCTCAATCAGGGCCGGCCAGATAGGCAAACAAGTAGTAATCATCGCAACGGGCACCGTTTTTTGTTTATGAAGGGGCACGATTTGCTATTTGGAGATGAAACATTATGGACCAATTCGTTTTTCAACATGTACACATGCATTGTTTTTTTTTTTTTTTTTTTTTAATTGATATTTAACCTTTTTGAGAAAGAAAAATGGAGGAAAATGTTTTTTTGGTGCAAAATAAATCTGCTGTCTTTAAATGAAAACTTAAAGGAGAAATCAATACGCCTTTCATAACTTGTTATTCGAAAAGTTTTTATGTATTCACACTGTTTACAAAAGCGATTCATATGTTTTACCTTTTCGAGCTTAAAAAAAAAAAAGCCCCCCTCCTCTGAAATGGGTAACGATCCGCCACAGCTCTATGTATACGTATTTTCCCGATTTGAACTGGCACTAATTTTTCGGGCCCCACCACTGAAGCAGGTCACGAGCCGCCACTGGCTGTTATAGAAAGTGGACAGATTCTATTAACGGAAGGGAAGGATAGACTTGCAAAAACATTAAAACCATTAGAAGAAAATGAAAAAGCTCAAGAAGAAATTAATAAAAATAAAAAAAAAGAATAAATAGAAAACTAGATAACTTATGATACTTAATTTGTAATCTCATTAATTTCTTATAATCTTAATTTTTAACTTCCCATAATTCTTAATTTCTCTCAACAGTCATTAAATATTTTTTGTTTACATTTGCTTTGTATATTGTGTTCAAGTATTATAGATGAATATGTAAATATTAGATGAGGTTAAATTACTGATACAAAAGCATATGCTATTAAAAGTACACACATTTAATTATTCTAACCATCAAATTTATTTTGTTTTCGATACTGCTTACCAATTACGTGTTGTTGTATAAGAGGTATAATATTTAGGTTTTCAAAAATCTCCATTTAGTACTACTTGTGATTTGTAATAGAACCAAAGAATGAGATAGAAGCTTTTGTTTTAAAATTTAGTTTTCATTTTATTTCTGCTCTCTTTTTCGAGAGGAAGATTCCCTAAATGATTCTGAAAAAGAAAAAAAAAAGAGACGGGGATTGGCAACCTGTGGCTCGCAAGCCGCATACAAATCATACTCATGGTTCTTGAGTAGGAAAAAAATGACTTAACCAGAAAGGTTGCTGACTCCTGATATGTATTGTTTTTACCAAGTTGCTGATAGCATAGCCTGTATACACCCTTTTTTTCCCCAGAGCTTTCCTAAAGTGCTTTCAAATAGTGTTTTGCTTTTAGCAAATGGTGTTTGCTCGCAAACTTTGCTTTTCTTGTATGCATTTATTGTATTCCTAAATCTTCAATTTCATGCTCCAAAATCATGTTAATTCTGATCTCGAATCTTAGTTTTCCTCTCGGAAACTATTTTTTTTGTGCTCCCGAGGTGCTCCCAAATGGAATTTTTCTGCTCCCAAATGGAATTTTTCTGCTCCCAAATAGAATTTTTCTGCTCCCAAATGGAATTTTTCTGCTCCCAAATGGAATTTTTCTGCTCCCGAGGTGCTCCCAAATGAAATTTTTTCTGCTCCCGGGTTGCTCCCAAATCGAGTGTTGGAGTTAACATCCCTGTATTATGTAAATATATAAAATTGCTTACTTGTAAACCAATTATTTATGTAAATGGGTGAACATTTATACACATGCAAGCACTCTTCTCAATTTTCATTGCTTTTAAAAGGTATAAGACCTTTAATGAAACGCAAAAATTAAAAATAAATTGTTTCAAAATTTAATTAATACTCTCCTAGACACCTAATCTATTTATTACGTAATTTGAGCCTCAAAAGTTTCAATACATTTTGTTTATGGATTAAAAAAAAAGAAAAGAAAAAAAAGAGATGGGGAGAGGAGTTTTATCTACAAAGTAAGGGCCTTCTTCTAATATATTTACTTAAATACATTCTATACAGCTAGAAATCCGCTCCTGTAGCCTGTACCCTGCTTCTTACAGGGTGTTCTAAAACTTCCATGGAATTTTCAAAGGTTCAACAACATTCGTTTACACGTCTTGAGATTCTTTGTTGCAATGAAAAAATAAATGACATAGGTACGAACTAAATGTAAACTGAAAGGCCCATATATGATACAAGGCACATTGCATTCGGAAAACGATTTCGGGCTCATCACGCAGTCATCGATCTAACTGTCTGGAGTTTTGGGTGGTTTTCTTCGGATGTAACGTGAATACGCATTAGAACCCCTTAAAAAATCCCCCGAACAAGGTACCCATCCCTATACAGATGGCCCTCGAGTAGCTTCGCCTTTGTACACAATAAAATATAATACAATTCGGAAAAACCGTCATCCATCTAAAGTTCCGTGAGAACATAGCTGTTTAAGACAACTTAACCACATGGAAAAGAGAGAGAGAGAGAGAGAGAGAAAAAAGAATGGTCTCAAAAAGCATTTTCTGAAGCGTTTTGCCCCGCTTTTAGTTGATCGCCTACATTCGCACCCTCCTTGGGCCGGCCCTGCGTTGAAAACGTAAAATATTTCAATTATGAACTTACCAAAAGAATGATAGCATAAAATGAAAAAGAAATAAGCAGGACTTGCGTTTGAAAAATAGTACTTTTACACAATAAACGAACTAAACTATATGAATGATCGGTCAGCGTTCTCAGAATTCTGAGAACATCTTTAGAAACCTTCCTGGCGTCGTCCTTCTAAACCTTTCATTTTGACGCGCAAATCCATCAGTGCATTTACGTTAGTGTGTTTCGTACTTAATAATAATAATCATGAGTATGCTTTTCAACCTTTGAAGTGCAAACATTTTCACATATATATGGAAGACCCACCGGATAGACTGTCCAATGCTCAAAAAGTACAGCCGACGGGCACCCCCAGTTTAGTCAAGCACCTCATTCGCACCCCTTGTCCAAAATTCCCCCCCCCCCCTCCCCCCCTAAATAGCAAGAGAAAGTGTTCGTAGTTAGCCCCTGGTTAAAAGCGATACATACAGATGAAATGGCTACACATAAGTTGAGAACAACCTGCCGTATTCTTGTTTTATGGGGGAAATATGGAAAATTTTTAAACTGGAAAAAAAAGTTGAGATGAAGGAACACATTTTATTTCTGCAGGTACACAGAATGTTTCTTTCATATATTTGTTCTTAATTTTTCTCTCGGATATTTTTTACATCACCAAATTAGGTCTTTTTTCAAATTAATTAAAAAAATAAATAAACCAGCATTTTTTTCATTTTTTTTTGGGTGTCACCCCCCTCTGTTGGTGTCACCCGGTGTGGCCCGCACCCCCCCACGCGACGCCACTGACTATCACCAATAAATTTCACCTCTATTCTGACACCATGTCTTATAATGAGGAGTCTACACAAAAACACGCAGGTTCGAGATGATAGATGTTTATTCTACGACTTGAGAACAGAACCACCTAGTTGGAGGCCTCTTCATACATACTGAGAAAAATTATAGATGAAGTCGAATACGATAAAAATTTGAATCTAAAACGAAATGTTTTCGCTCAGATCGATGAATTCCCGTTATTTTGCGATTACAAAAGTTGATTTTTGTGTGTGTGTCGGGGGGTTATAAATGGAAATAAAGCATAATAACGTTCTTAAAGAATTTTTGCAAAAGTGTAAATTTTATTAAATAAAAGAAATTGTTAATTCCTCCACACTTTTGAATTTTCAAAGCATGAAAATTAAAATCATTAAATATAGTTATTCATACTTGTCAATTTTTACGCTTTCAGCTTAAAGTTTATGAATTTACGAGAAACTCCCTTATTTTTACGATTTTATTTGAGTTTCCTGTTTTTCAATGCATTTTAATGAATTTAAGTTTTATTTTAATAAAATCACAACCCATATTTCTCTCCCCCCCCCCTTCTATAGTCTGTTAAAATTTACTATTCATTTGAGTTTTCAGCGTTTCTTTCAATTTTGAGATTACTTAATTGGCGATAAAGATAATTGCAAAAACAAGAATCTATGATAAATCGATAGGTTCCCCTCAATTACAAAACCGATTTTTTCATAATTTTGCTGAAATAAAGCATAATGACATTCTTGCACAACTGTTGAAAAAGTGTAGATTTTATTAAATGAAATAATTTGGTATTTTAAAATACAAATTCCACTGCACTTTTGAATGTTCAACGCATGAAGAAACAGTAAAATCATTAAGACATCTTAAATATACTTATTCATACTTGCCAATTTGTATGCTTTCAGTTTGAAGGTTGCACTTTTTGACCGATTTTTACGATTTTATGCAAACTGCCGTTTTTTTTTTATGCTTTTTGCCACCTATTTTTACGATTTTATGCAAAACTTTTAAATTTGGCATCTGAATAATAATTTCATAGAAACCAAATGTGTGTAAAGTGCAGTTGCAATTATTATAATTTCAGGGTTGTCACTAAAAAATGAGGCGGCCACCCACAAAATTCATGTCATTGCAAAAGAGTTTGGAAAAGCTGAGGGGGAAAAAATATTTATAAAGCAGTCTCCTCCCCTCCTCCCCCATTTTTAACTGCCGTACTATTTAATTTTAGTGTATTTTTTTCTGACACCAAAAATATTTTGTTTGATTTTTTGTTGATTATGAATTAGAATTTTTCTGAATTAAGGAAGTTCTAAGAATATGAATTATTTCAGTAGCATTATTTATTTTTGTAAAAGAGAGATAAGTGTTAAAACAATACACTTAATTTGGCTAGAAGTTTTCTTGCAGTTAATCATAACCTGCATTAACGTACACCCTTTCTTGAGCATTTTCCATTGCAATTGGACTTATTAATTTGTATTCTGTCTGAATTAATGAGTGTCTTTACTCTCCTGTGTATTTTAAGGTGTGATTCAGATGTATTGGGCAAATGCTGAAAAAGTAATGTGTTGCAGTTGAATTTAACTTGGAACATTATATTAAAAAAAAAAAGGATCTAGATTTGTTTTTCAAACATGTTATAAAAATAAATTTATCAAATCTAAATAGAAATAATTCCCCCCCTCCCCTATAATGCAGGTGCTGCAGGCAGAGCAATAGTGATGATCAATAACATCATTACTCTTTTACAGCTAAGCATGAGTCAGTCATAGAGAAAGGAGAAAAACTGAGGCATAGTTTACGCATTTATGTTGGTGGAGTGGTTGATTGAAGTCGTGTCCATGGGGAGATCTATAGATTACTATGAGTGTGCAGAACACAGCTGGCTATCGCCTTGATGTTTTCGGAGTATAGACTCAAAAGATAGTATAGATGGGGAGTATAGGTGGAGGTATAGATCTCAAAAGGAGTATAGATGTCAAAGGGGAAGAATCCCCCGATCTGAGCCAGAGATCTTAAAATGGCAGGGCAGTCAAAAATGTGTTTTGGAGTTAGTGGAATATTATCGCAATTATTGCAGAGACGATAAATTCTATTGCCATCTCTTTGGATCTTCATGTCTCGATAGTGGCCTGCTCTGAGGCGAGTAATAGTTTTAGTGAGCTCTCTATTAGCATTTATTTCACAAATATGTGAGTCTTTTTTAATGGTGTTTTCTCTTAGACGGTACCTTGCAATCGCATTCACATCGTCAAGAGTGACTTTGTTGATATTTCCATCATTGAGATTTCTCCCTTCCTTGGCAAGTTGATCTGCCTCCTCATTTCCAGGGATGCCAATGTGTGCAGGCATTCATTGCAGAATACATATCTTGTTTAATTTGTCAATTTCTTTCAATTGGTGTAGGATGTCAGGGGTCTGTCCAGACTTTTCAGACAGGGTCCTGTTTTTGTGAAATTGTGAAAAATTTACTTATAATTTTGTGAATCTGAAATTACCAGGGTTCTGTTTTTGTAAATTTGTGAAAATAGAGTCCTGTTTTTGTGAAAATAGGGTCCTGATTTCATTAATTTGTGAAAAATATGTATTTGGGTAATTTAACAAAAAGTGATCTTGTGTAGCAAAAGAAAAAAAAATTACTAGCATAATTACTAATTTCTTGACTCCCTCTAGGCCTAAATTTGTAAGTCATGCATGTTATGTTATATGTGTGACTACATTAGGATATAACGGATAGCGATTTTGCCGGATACCGGATATCTGGCGCTAAACATGTATTTAGTTATCAAGTGTGCTTTTTCATTTTTTTATATGACATCAGAACAATAAATTGCAAACATGTTTCAAACATCATTAAAGTATTTCTTAATAATTGACCTATAATTTTAAGTCAATTATAAAGATTTAATGGACATACATCCTTTAGCGTCCAATGGTTTAACTTTTTTAATATAATAATCGCTATTTCTTGAGCCAGAATTCTGGTACGAACGCTTCATGATGAAAAGAAAAAACATGCGGTATGTGTTAACAGCAAATGTCGCATTCACGTGCAGCGAAATAAACAACCAGTGTTGCCAGTGTTGCCACTCTGAAACTTTTATGAGGCGAAAAAAAATATACTCTGGATCCATGACTCAGAGGGAGAAAAGCTAAATCGCCTCGCTGTTTTGACGCCGCTCAAGTGCTACATGCAGAGTGGCAACGATTATCAATGACGTCATCTGCAGCCGTAGAAGCAGGTTGTAGGCATCCGTCTTGTACCTTCCTGGTCAAGTTAAGAAATGAAAAGCGAAGCATTATTTACGCTGCTATTTATGTTGGGAGGGAGGGTTCATGGGCCGTTTTACAAATGAAAAGTAATATGAAGGGTCCGTTTTAACAGTAACATTTTTTGTGAAGGGTCCGTTTTTAAGGTAAAATATTTTGTGAAGGGTCCATTTTTACGGTAAAATATTTTGTGAAAGGTCCGTTTTCAGCATAAATTATTTTGTGAAAGGTCCGTTAACGGACCCAAATTTCGCCTAAACAGACCCCTGGATGTCGTGGGCTAGCCTTGATTGACCGTTATTTAATGCTTCTAAAGCAGCTTTGGAGTCACAAAAGATGACAAACCCATTAGCTTTGTCAGTATTGTTGAGTAAGATGTATTCATGCAATGCATAATTTATTGCTCTAAGTTCACTGGTGAAATTTGAAGCAATGGAACCAGTGCCCAATGAATGGTTTGTAGTTAAGCCGTTGGGCAATACAAAGTGTACACCCGCTTCTCCATTTTGAATAGTTTCGTCAGCTGAGCCATCAGTAAATGCATGGACAAGGTTACTTTCCGACCTTGCATTGATAGTCTGCATACCCTTTTCAAAAATATCTGATGTAAATTCCTTTTTGGAGCATGGAACAACAAGATTTGCAAATATTAGTTATAAACATAAATACAGATTTGTGAAGGGTCCATTTACAAGCAGAAGAATTTTGTGAAAGGTTCGTTTTTCAAATGAAAAATATTGTGAATGGTCTTCTTTTAAGATAAAATATTTTGTAAAAGGTCCGTTTTTAGGATGAAATATTTTGTGAAGGGTACATTAAATTTCAAATATTGGCGCAACAGCCCCTCTGTGGGGCCAAGCCCTGCACTGCCCAACTGCACCTTTGTGACCATGGACTCTGGGGTGCGGATGCATATGCCTCGGCCAGGTGGCCAGCCTGACGCGAAGCCCCCAGTTTTTGACCCCAAGCAAGCTTCGTCCTCATTTTGTTGACCCACTCAAGAGATGAAAGGCTGAGTCGACTTTGCCCAGCCTGAGATTCGAACCCCGAACCTGTGGGGCGGCAGTGAGGTGTGCTAACCATTACACCACTGGGCTTCGAAGGGTCCGTTAATGGACCGAAATTCCTCCTAAACAGACCCCTGTGGTAGGTTCTACACTAGGGCAGATCCAAAGAGAAGGAGCATGAGTTGCTCACCGCCTCTGAGAAAAGTATATTTACAGTAGATAAATGGCTTTTACTAATATAAAGTTGGCTTTACACTATAAACTAAGTATTTATGATTTGCTCCCCCTATGAAAGAAGTTTCTGGATCTGCCTTTGATTCCATGTAAATCAGATTTTATCCCTGTCCTTCCCAGATTTCTTTACTTAGGGATTTATGAAAATCGAAGGTGTACCACTCGAAGTTTTCAACATTGTACAGTTTAAAAAAACAGACTGACCACTATTGAGAACATTATCATAGTGTTGTGCCATAATTTTTGACCACTGTAGAATGGCAGGTTTTGCACTTGACTTGCAAAAGAAACACATGAGATGCACTCCTGATCTGATATGAATCCTTTTTATTGCCTGGATATAATTTATGCAATAAAGAGGACAGTAATGTATAGTTACTTTATGATTATACTTTAGTTATTAATCTAAATATATTGAGCACTAGCATCATAGAGTTGGGTTTTGACAGCTGTATTTTTTTAACATGATAGTTATATTTTCTAGAAGCTTTTAAAGGATTCAATTCAATTAAGTAGATTCTAATCAGAATTTTAAAACAAAACATCTTGCTTGGTGGGAAAGGATAGTGAGATACCAGATTCTTTCTGGGTCTTTTCAGGTCTAGTAACTGACTGATTGCTTGAGAAAACATTTAAAAGACTTTCTGTATCCTTTTTGATGTCCTCCTGACTGACAAATATAGAAAGAGCAGGGTGAGGATATTTAAAAGATAAGTGAGGTTATTTAAAAATTTCTTTTTTATGTGCAGTAATTATTACTGTAAATAAGTTCTGAAAAAGAAGTTTTAATAAAATCATAAAGCTTTCTAATAGACTATGAAACTTTATTTATAAAAATACTTTGAAATTTGTATACAAACCATTTCTTTCTTTTTAGTACACCCATATTTGTGTAATACACTTATGCTGTCCCAAAAAACTTCTTCGTAAATGGCTGTGCTCATAGTTAATAGAAATAAGATTGTGAAGAGTACAAATTGGGTATTGCATAATAGTTTTCCATTATTGATTAAATTGAATAGTTTTGTTTTTTTTTTGGGGGGGGGGATCACTGATTAAAGCCCAATACAGAAGTAAAACTATTATATTTACTAATTTTACTCATTGTGATTACTTTTGCAAAATAAACATTTCTTGTTTGCATGGTAGTGTATTTCTACATTTATCATTCATAACTATCTGTACTGGCATAGAAATATTCTATAGAGGTTGCCCTAGTTCTATTAAATATGTATGTTATTTTTAGGTCCTGAAGAATTGAATCCTCCAAAGTACATAACTACTTTTGAAGAGATGGCTTTAAGTAGTAGCAACTACACAGATTCTGGAGTTTCATATGAAACAAAGAAGTCAGTCAGTGCCCAGCCACGTTCATCAACAGAAAGTGAAGCGGAAAGCTTATCTTGAGTCTTTAAAAGGTCTTCTAGAAATTTTGATATGTACAATTGTAGAAAGTCAATCCAGAACTTAACAAGTATATGGTCATTTTATATAAAAAAAAGTGTATATCATTTTACCATAACTTGACTCTGTTGTACATTACTTGCATTGAAAAAACATTAGGATTCCTGTCATTGTGCCAAAAAAAGGCAAAGAAACTCCTTTCTTCCACTACTTTTTCAGCACAGTCTATAAATATGCGATAGTTTCTAGCATATCCACGTGTGTATAAATAGCAAATTTAGAGGGCAAACAAGATTTGTTTCTTTATCTCTCTTTTTTGTCCATATGTGTGCATGTTAAAAGTAAATATATTTTCATAAAATATGCTAAAATATGAATCAAAATAATTAAAAGATATGCAATAAATAGATTAACTATTTATTTAGATAGATAAATAAAATTGGTGAAATGTTTTTATATTTCATACAGGGGGGAGGAGAAACTATTTTTAGAAGTCAAAAAGGTTTGTACATTAGTAGTGTTGCTTGGGCAATTGCTTTGTGTTTTTATCATGCCAGTTGTTGCTGATGAATTGTGTTTTAACTCTCTGTATTTGAGTCAACCTTTCTTTTAATAAAAGGATTTCATGTTATTCTACTATAACATTGATAGCTGAAAATAAGAATGTTTTTTAAAGGTTGATTATTTAAAGAAATTTAAAAGTACTTTTCCAGCTCCAGAATGTGTATAATTGGATCATAAATAAGGACATTAAAGTTCAATTTTGAATTTCAATAAAATTTAATTATCTTTAACTAACATAAGAGTACTTTAGTTACATAGTTATATATTTTGTATTAGTCTTAAGTAGCCAAAATGATCATTAAAAAATGAACTCCTGTTTCTTTATTCATACTATAAAGCTGCAAAAAAGCTCCATTCACTTCATTTTTAAATAATTCCCCCCCCCCCCCCATCTTTGTCAGAATTACAATCCTCTTAAGTTTTAGAATAGCATTTAAAACTGAATTTGCTTATTGCAATAATTTAAGCAATCATTAGTATTATTTTTTTCTTCTTTCCTCTTTTCTTCCTAAATTGATTTAATTTATTTTTGGCTATTAGAGTATGTTATAGTTGTATTTATTTGTATGTGAATATTTTAATTGTGAAGTGAATGTAGTATTTAAAATAAAAACTTCTTGATGGATAATTCTTTCTTTTTCTCAAAATTTGAATGAGCATGGAGCATTAGGCAAGATCATTTACTTCTGTAAAAAGAAAAAAAATCTATTCTGAAAAAGGCATTTTTGACAAGTCAGGAGAAAGAATGAAGTCTTTCAACAAAACAATCCGTTACAACACACACACACACACAAAGAAAATTGTTTTAAAGTGTAATCTCTGTGCTCACACATATTCGTAAGCATTTTCCCCAACCCTTCAACCCTTAGTTTCCAACTAAATTTTATGGACAGTGGATTCATTCTCCAATAATTTTATGAATTCCTATAAGATGTGATTTTCTGTTATAATTTAAAGTTGAATGTTTTAAGAAAAATCACAAGTATTGCTTTATCGCAAACCATAACTGAAACGGCCCAGTAGAAGCCAGGACGTTTTTTTTTGGGAGGGGGGGGGGGTCGGACTCTCCCTAAAATTTTGATTTTTATTAGCAAAATTATATGGGTGAAGTTTTTTTTTTCTTCAAAAAATTCTGCCTTTTTCATTGTTTGGACTTTTCTGAAATTTTCTTCTGGATATGTCCCTGATTGCAAAGGAGTACATACTGTTTCAACCATCTGTCAATAAAATAAATGCGACCAAACTCTGGCATTGTATTTTTGTTGGTATATTAAAATTAATTGTATTTCATTTGTGTAACTTACCCATTCACCTATGATCACCATGTTAGTGTCTTAAATATATGTGCTCCTGCTCAAATCTCTAGCCTTGTATGTGTGTGTGTACATATTGTCTGATAAATTTTTAATGTTTGCTGTGCTATATTATTATTATTATTTTTTATTTATTTATGTTTTACATGCATCTATGCAAATTGTCACAGGCATCTTCTCTCATAGTCCTATGTGCAGAAGATTTTGTGCTTCCATTTTTTGTTTTCTGATTTTGGATAGGCTTAGCATTATTTGGCTTTAGCTTGCATTTGTCATATCATATATTATAAATATAGTACATATTCATAAAGTAATACAGGCTGTACTATTTTGTTGTATAAAATTTGGCAAAATAAATTTATTTATTATTTTACTCAGATGTGTGTTGCTTTTACTTTTCACTGTTGAAGTTATTATTAGAGACTTTTTTTTTATTGAACTTGTACTATCTTTGTTGATTTAAGTGTTTAAGTTACTCATTAATTGCAGAAGTGGAAATCTGGAAATATTTATAAGGAAGTTTAGCAACTTCCTTATAAATATTTCCAGATTGCACCAAAAATAATTTTTAAACAGACAAAATGTTTTGTTTTCCTCAAAGCTAAAAAAAAAAAAAAAAGGAGAAGAAGATATGTGCCTCTCAGTGCCGGATTAGCAATATAGCAGAAGTAGCAAATGCTACGGGCCCCATGCTTGTAGTTTGAAAGTTTTTGTCCTACCCCCTAAGATCTAGCTTTTTTTTAAGCAAAAGATAAATATCATAATTCTTTCTTTCTTTTTTTTTTTGATAAGACAATTTTTGAAGCTCTATTATGGAACGGTAAATCAATTGTAGATAACTCATTGAAAGAATATATATAAATTTAGTGTGGCTATCACATGCCTGCATTATTTAAAGACAACTGATTACTTAGACTAAGCTGAATAAGTATTCTAAAGACAGCAACAAGAGACACACACAAGAGTATTTTTAACACACAGACGAACAAAAAATGCAGTACCCAGAAAAAAAATTCAGAGAGGGTCCAAATGGCGGAGAGGCATAATTAAAGAAAAAAAAAAACTTTTATCATTAGCACTACAGTGCTATTAAAATTGAGCAGGTTTTTATCTTTTTGTTGAGAAAAATCGCAACTTGGAGGAGGGGTATCCAGACCCATACGATATAGGAATACTCACCTATGTATGGTTTTTAACCCTTTAAAGCACAGTGCTCCCGCTCTGGGAACACCAAACTCTGACGTTTTGACTGTTGCCAGTCACGAAGAATAGATTTGATTTCTAACAAAATAATTGTGGGTGACATAGCTCCACGAGAATGCTTTACTTTTTAGCACGTCATTTCCCATAAAAAAAAATTGTCACAATTATTTTTAACAGCACTGACATCTGCTGAAAATGCAAGAATGTGAGTACTGCTGGATAGATTGCTCACTGTGCCGCACAGCCAGCTGTCGTCAAAAAAGGGTCTCTAGATCTGTGGCACGCGATGAACGTTTTGATTGTCCGCCATGTTGCTGGTTAAAAAATGCATTCCTTACCTATAATGTTACAAGTTTGTCAATTTTTTGAATGAATCCAGAAATAGACAAATATAGAAAGAAAACTAAATGAAAGAATAGAATCAGGGCAGGCTCAAGGACGTATTAATGGCAAGGGGGGAGGGGCGAACGCCCCTCCTGAGAAAAATGAAATTAATCGATTTTACTTCCATAAAATAGATGTATATGTGAATCTTCACCTAACTGCTTCCATCCACAAAATTGCATTAATGTATCAGTAGGTTGGATTATTCATTAGGCTGTGTAGCCCATCGGCCATGATCATTTCAGGAGCTTTGCTGTAAAAAATCGAATGAATTTTTTAATGAAGTTGTAATCAAACTTTTTAAAATGACTCAATATACAGAAACTTCAGAAATAGCCACAAATAGTTCAGAGAAGATTTTTTCTGTAAAGCGAGTTGAGCTTCTGCATTTCCATGAGAACTGAGGTCCATAGGCATGTAGGAAAAAACGCGACCCATAAAAAAGACATTCCCCCTCGAAACAATAATTTTTATTTAAATATTGGATATAAACTTATTTTGTTTTGTAAATATGAAGATCGTATTGAATCGGACGTTGGGCCATCCCGAAATTCTTTTGTCTTAGAGTAAAGGGGGTGGTTTTGGTGACATTCAAAGGTATATGAAATAGGGAGTAAGCCATCTTTAGAAAGCTTTTGGTGTTTGGCTTGCTTTATTTTTATGTATTTATTTATTTACATTTAACAGTGTTTAAACGCAGTCGAATTATTATTTCAAACAATAATTAGATATAGAATGTATGCCATTTTTTATATTTTGAGAATCAGCAGTTCTGATAAATTATAATAGTAATCAGTGAAATTAACAACATTAAATATAAAAGAATTGCTTTTGGTCTGTCGAACTACAGGTCAAGGTCGCGAATCTCAGTAAGTTCGTTTGGATAAAATAATTAGAATCGGGAGGGCTTTTGCCCAAAGACAAGATGGTCGGAGTATCCAGGAAGACATAACCCCAGGCAAACTGAAAAGAAAGGATGTTTTCTGATACTCTTGCTCCACAAAAAAACTCAAAATACTTGATCTAGGGAATGCAATCCCGCTTTTGCGGGATTACAATATCATGGCTATAATTTTCATATTTATGTAAGGTACTGTTTTAATTATGAATTAACATAAAGTATTAAACCTGATAGTGCTTATAAACTTACTTTTTCGTACTTTTCTCTATTAATTTTAATAGAGAAAAGTGGGAAAAAGTAAGTTTATAAGAACTATCAGGTTTAATACTTTATCTTAATTCATAATTAAAACAATACCTTACATAAATATGAAAATTATAGCCATGATATTGTAATCCCGCAAAAGCGGGATAGCATTCCCTAACTTGATCCCATTTAAGATTATTATATCCTGCAAAAACATTTGAAAGTAATACAATAAGGAATGTTTTATCCAAATTTTTTTATTATTTATTATATCGATTATTCTATTTAGAAAAGATACAATCCTCTTATTGAGATTTTTTAAAACAAAATATTTTATACCACTTTTATGAAGGTAGGTTGAAAAGTAATTCACGGATGCTTGTAGAACTCAAACGAAATTTCCTTTTTGAAGAGCTCTAAGCTGTATGTCGAAGTAACAGTCCCCTTCTGTACGCATGTGCAGTTTGAATGCGCTCCGTTCATGCAGTGTATTTTGAAAAGCGAAAGTATAATTTGATAGTCAGTACCGAACAGGCAAGTGAGGAAAGGCTGAATAAAATTTTAAAGTCTAATAATTTCACTCAAGTCCCTCAGTACTAACTTTTAAAACATAACTAGATAAGTACAGGCTGTCTGAAAACAAGTTTCTCCTATGGGATTTAGCATACGCGCAGAGTTTTACTCCTTCGCCAATTTGGCACTATTACCCGACCATATCACTGTTGCTAACTCTACCGGAGAAAAAGATCTTGGCAAACTGGCAATACGGAAGTATTTTGTAAATCGGAAATGAAAGTCCAAATGACTCAAAGAGCATTAGCAGATAAGCATATTTCAGCAGCACAAGCACGTAAACGTAATTTTTTTTTTTTTTTTTTTTTTTTTTTTCTCAGCTTGAAAACATTTTTAGGCATTTCTGGATACTTTTAACTTTGATTTGAGCCACGTAAAAGGAAAGTGCGGTAGCAATTGTTCACATTTGAAAAAACTAATGAGGTAAGAAAGTTTTTAGAGATGTTTTATAAAGCGTTACAGACGAAATTAATGCTATGAATTAATTGGCCGATATTGAATTACGGCAAATAAGACTTTTTAAAGGTAACTTTTAGAATCAAATAAATGTGAACGAAAACCTGTTTTCAGTTGCATTTAAGCTTAAAAGAATACTTTAAGAGCAAAGTACGGTAACAAGATCGAAATTAATGCTTTAATGCCTGATAGGGCTAACACAATTACGCTAGATCTGCCTATCCACAGTTTGATATGAATTAATCCATTAAATACATGAAGTTAAAAATATACAAACTGTTATTAGTAAAGACCTTCCAAATAATGGAATAATTTTACAAGTACGTATTTTTAGAGGGGGAAAAAACTGTATTTAAGCTCACAGTTTAAAGTACATTTTGTTTTCGAAGGTTCTAAATATTTTATAGAAACAATATTGCAATTGCAACTTAACAAGTTATATGTTTGCATCTGGGAAAGTTGCGGGGGGGGGGGGTAATTAGAAACTCGAAATATGTACCCATGAACATTAACATTCACCTTTAAACATCGTCAGTCTCGCTATCTTAGCCCGCTGCCTTGAATTACCCCCCCCCCCCCCCAAAAAAAAAAAAAAAAAAAAAAAAAAAATTAATAAAAATTAATGAAAATGCTTATTTCACCCAATTTAAATGTACTATAAATATTCAGCCTTCAGCTGAAATTAGTTTCCCCTCCGCTAAAGAGGTTTTTGACAGAACCTTTTAATTTGTATTGGCAGCCATGTACAGGATGTATTTGCATGTAAATCAAACGGGGAGAAACCAACCGTTCTTCCAGTTTTTCAGATTTGAGAGTTAAATATGCACACACGTACACCAAAAGTCGCCAAGCTTGGCGACTTTTGGCATAGTTCTTGAGGGAGGCACGTGACCGTGGTCGGACCATTACCTAACTTATGTGGTAGGACGGTATTGTGCTTGAAATGGATGAATGCCCCTAAAATTGCCATTGACCGTAATGTATTGGAAATCTTTTGAGTGTTCCTGTAGCAGAACTGTAAATGATAAAGACACTTTTTTAATGGAGAAATTCATTTTCTAACTCTTTACAGCATATATCACTCCTGCGTCGTTTGAAATAGCCCAAAACCTCTAAAAAACGCTTTGATGAATGTCGGCCCATAGAGCTTAATGTATTTCGAATCTGTTAGGCCATTCTGTTGATAAACTATCCAGTCGAATGGAACCGAAACGGGAGGTGCACAAATAGATGTTACAACAATCCTAAATATAAAGTTTCAACATTCTACGCCTAATAGTTTTTGAGATATGCGAGTTTAATGAATTTCGGCCCATTGAGCGTAATGTATTTCGAATGTTTTGGGCGGTCCTGTAGATAAACTATCCAGTCGAATGGAACCAATAGGGGAGGTGCACAACTAGATGTTACAACTATCCAAAATATGAAGTTTCGACATTCTACGCCTAATAGTTTTTGCGTTAGGCGAGTTTAATGAATTTCGGCCCATAGAGCGTAATGTATTTCGAATCTTTTGGGCGGTCCTGTACATAAACTATACACTCGATTGCGACCAAAAGGGGAGGTGCACAACTAGATCATAGAACAATCCTAAATATCAAATCTCAACATTCTACGACCAATAGTTTTTGAGATATGCGAGTTACATACATACGTACGTACGTACGTACGAACATACGTACGTACGTACAGACGGCATGGAAAAACTGACCACAATAGACTCTTTGAAAGTTACTTTGAAATTTTTCAAGTATCCATTATTCCAATCATGTGTCGGATCTTGGTGTGTTTCAAATTTCCGTGAGATCTGTAAGATTTTATTTACTATCAATTATCATCCACGACTTTTTTTGTCTGCCCAAAACTATTACCCTCTTTAGCGGAGGGTAAAATAATAAAAATTAATGAAAATGCTTATTTCACCCAATTTAAATGTACTATAAATATTCAGCCTTCAGCTGAAATTAGTTTCCCCTCCGCTAAAGAGGTTTTTTGACAGAACCTTTTAATTTGTATTGGCAGCCATGTACAGGATGTATTTGCATGTAAATCAAACGGGGAGAAACCAACCGTTCTTCCAGTTTTTCAGATTTGAGAGTTAAATATGCACACACGTACACCAAAAGTCGCCAAGCTTGGCGACTTTTGGCATAGTTCTTGAGGGAGGCACGTGACCGTGGTCGGACCATTACCTAACTTATGTGGTAGGACGGTATTGTGCTTGAAATGGATGAATGCCCCTAAAATTGCCATTGACCGTAATGTATTGGAAATCTTTTGAGTGTTCCTGTAGCAGAACTGTAAATGATAAAGACACTTTTTTAATGGAGAAATTCATTTTCTAACTCTTTACAGCATATATCACTCCTGCGTCGTTTGAAATAGCCCAAAACCTCTAAAAAACGCTTTGATGAATGTCGGCCCATAGAGCTTAATGTATTTCGAATCTGTTAGGCCATTCTGTTGATAAACTATCCAGTCGAATGGAACCGAAACGGGAGGTGCACAAATAGATGTTACAACAATCCTAAATATAAAGTTTCAACATTCTACGCCTAATAGTTTTTGAGATATGCGAGTTTAATGAATTTCGGCCCATTGAGCGTAATGTATTTCGAATGTTTTGGGCGGTCCTGTAGATAAACTATCCAGTCGAATGGAACCAATAGGGGAGGTGCACAACTAGATGTTACAACTATCCAAAATATGAAGTTTCGACATTCTACGCCTAATAGTTTTTGCGTTAGGCGAGTTTAATGAATTTCGGCCCATAGAGCGTAATGTATTTCGAATCTTTTGGGCGGTCCTGTACATAAACTATACACTCGATTGCGACCAAAAGGGGTGGTGCACAACTAGATCATAGAACAATCCTAAATATCAAATCTCAACATTCTACGACCAATAGTTTTTGAGATATGCGAGTTACATACATACGTACGTACGTACGTACGTACGAACATACGTACGTACGTACAGACGGCATGGAAAAACTGACCACAATAGACTCTTTGAAAGTTACTTTGAAATTTTTCAAGTATCCATTATTCCAATCATGTGTCGGATCTTGGTGTGTTTCAAATTTCCGTGAGATCTGTAAGATTTTATTTACTATCAATTATCATCCACGACTTTTTTTGTCTGCCCAAAACTATTACCCTCTTTAGCGGAGGGTAAAATAATAAAAATTAATGAAAATGCTTATTTCACCCAATTTAAATGTACTATAAATATTCAGCCTTCAGCTGAAATTAGTTTCCCCTCCGCTAAAGAGGTTTTTTGACAGAACCTTTTAATTTGTATTGGCAGCCATGTACAGGATGTATTTGCATGTAAATCAAACGGGGAGAAACCAACCGTTCTTCCAGTTTTTCAGATTTGAGAGTTAAATATGCACACACGTACACCAAAAGTCGCCAAGCTTGGCGACTTTTGGCATAGTTCTTGAGGGAGGCACGTGACCGTGGTCGGACCATTACCTAACTTATGTGGTAGGACGGTATTGTGCTTGAAATGGATGAATGCCCCTAAAATTGCCATTGACCGTAATGTATTGGAAATCTTTTGAGTGTTCCTGTAGCAGAACTGTAAATGATAAAGACACTTTTTTAATGGAGAAATTCATTTTCTAACTCTTTACAGCATATATCACTCCTGCGTCGTTTGAAATAGCCCAAAACCTCTAAAAAACGCTTTGATGAATGTCGGCCCATAGAGCTTAATGTATTTCGAATCTGTTAGGCCATTCTGTTGATAAACTATCCAGTCGAATGGAACCGAAACGGGAGGTGCACAAATAGATGTTACAACAATCCTAAATATAAAGTTTCAACATTCTACGCCTAATAGTTTTTGAGATATGCGAGTTTAATGAATTTCGGCCCATTGAGCGTAATGTATTTCGAATGTTTTGGGCGGTCCTGTAGATAAACTATCCAGTCGAATGGAACCAATAGGGGAGGTGCACAACTAGATGTTACAACTATCCAAAATATGAAGTTTCGACATTCTACGCCTAATAGTTTTTGCGTTAGGCGAATTTAATGAATTTCGGCCCATAGAGCGTAATGTATTTCGAATCTTTTGGGCGGTCCTGTACATAAACTATACACTCGATTGCGACCAAAAGGGGAGGTGCACAACTAGATCATAGAACAATCCTAAATATCAAATCTCAACATTCTACGACCAATAGTTTTTGAGATATGCGAGTTACATACATACGTACGTACGTACAGACGGCATGGAAAAACTGACCACAATAGACTCTTTGAAAGTTACTTTGAAATTTTTCAAGTATCCATTATTCCAATCCCACGACTTTTTTTGTCTGCCCAAAACTATTACCCTCTTTAGCGGAGGGTAAAAAAAAAAAAAGTGATGTGGACAACACATGACTTCCTTGCACATCTATTAAATCAAAAAATATTTTCGACGCACTTCATCTAAACTTATTTGTTTGAAAGAGATAAAATATCAGTAATAGTAACCCAAGTAGAACAAGTTCGTTTTTAAAACGTTGCTAACACGAATCGCCTTCCGTTGCAAAAACGTCAACTGTAACGCAATGAATTCGCAAATGTGCCATCGCTTTCCACCGATTTAACACCCATTCTTTCCCACGTTTTATAAACGTTTGCCGAAACGAAAGAAAGTGGATAATACACCTATTTTGCCACCATTTTTAAACGTTTTAAAATCGTTAACACGGACGTACTAAGCTAGCATTTTAAAGCGTTTTAAAATCGTTGCAAAAACGATAGAGTGCCTATATAGCAACCATTTCCCAACATTTTTAAACCGATGCAGAAATCGTAGTACGCCTTTTTATCGACCATATTTCAACGATTTAAATGCGTTTATATAACGACAATTCACCACCATTTTCAGCGTTTTAGATCGGTTGCAATAGCGAAAAGAAATCGCTGATGCTTTCAGATTTACAAGTATTTTACCACGTCTTAGATAGTATGCATAAACAGTTTTACTTTGAAATTTTCTAACGAATCATGAACTCGTTTTTTCATAAACTTAAGTCGCAATAACAAATTAGAATTTTCAGAAACATTTCTTCTTAGTCAAAACTTTCCTTAATTTTTTTTCTTTGAAAAAGTACACCCCCCACCAACAAAAATAGTTGATTAAACTCTAAAAAAAACTCAATATTAGAAATCTGGGAGCGAAGGTATTTATATGAATATATAGTATAGAGTAAATACTATATATACATATATATTAATATAAAAACCCTATGCCCCCCATATTTGGAATATTTAGATTTTAAAGTAATAAACCACATTTTGGTTAGGTGAAGGGGTGGGGGATGTAATTAAAAAAAAAAAAAAAAGGAAAGTTTTGATCAAGAAAAAGTATTTCTGAAAATTCTAATTTATTAGACGACTTAAATTTATAAAACATCGTTCATGATTTGTTAGAAATTTCACAAACTGTTTATGCATAATACCTAAAATGTAGTAAAATAATTACAAATATGAAAGCACGACCGATTTCTTTTCGTTATTACAACCTATCTAGTGCGCTGAAAAGTGGCATACTTATAAAGTGTATTCACAATGATTTTTAGACTGAAAATTCTATCTTCTTAATGTGACTTAAATGTAGAGAACATCTTTCTAGAAGGGTTTGAATTTACAAATACATAACTTAATCATAGGAACATCTAAAAAAGAATTAGAATTAACAATTGAATATACATACTTTTTTATAGATATACTAGCTGAAGTACCCGTTCTTCGCACGGGAATGAATGGACTTTTTGATATTACGATTTGTGGTGATTACTATTCATTGTAATAAAGAGATATAGCAAAATGGATATCGCATTGTATTGTGTTCAATAACCATGCATACCGAATTTCAAGGCAATCGTTTGTACGGTGCAGAAGGCCATGCGGCGTAGCGCAATCTAGTGGAGAGTTTTAGCAAAACGGATACGGCGGAAATTTTCTTCGCATTCAGATATCGATGAATACGAAATTTCAGGACGATCGGCTGGACAGTCCTGACGACGCGACATCTAGTGGCAAATTATATAGGAAAATGGATAGCGCCAAACTCTTCCCCGTGTTCAAATATCTATGTATACCTATTTTCATAGCGATCAGTTGCACAGTCAAGAAGTGATTCACTGCAGCGCGATCTAGTGGTTAAATAAAGTAATGATTTGCTACAGTGCCGTCAAGTGGCGAGTTATAGCAAAATGGATAACGCCAAAATATTCTCATTGTTCAAATAGCTATGTATACTGATTTTCATAGCGACCGTTTGAATGGTCAAGAATTTGGCCTGCTGCAGCGTCATCTAGTGGCGAGTTAAAATAATAATGCATTGCAGTGTCATCTACTGGTGAGTAACATCAAAAGGAACGAACGCAGTTAGAATATATTCTTCGTGCTCAAATGTGTAAGTATAAAAAATTTTATGCCGTTCGGTCGAACGGTATAGAAGTTGATGCTTTGCAGTGCCATTTAGCGGCAAGTTACAGCAAAATGGATAGTGAAAAATATTCTCCGTGTTCTAATATTCGCGTGTACCAAATTTCATCGAAATCGGTTGGACGATATTCGCATAGCAAACGGCTAAACGGAATTTTAACGTTGAATTCAACGTTGTGCTGCGGCACCAAGTGGCAAGTTAAGGAAAACGGATAGCATAAAAACCTTCTCCATCATAAAAGACTTAGGTGAAGCAAATTTCATCGTGCAACGGTGCTCAACGGTGCTGGAGTTTTTCAACCTCATAAACACATACCAACATTCATTTTTATCTATAACCAGTGTTATCATATATACCAGTCTCAAATAAAATCTAGTTTCAAGTCTAAGCCTCGCCAAAGTGCCAACATACGCCATTTTGCAAGAGTTTTTTCAGGGAATCATTCACTTAGCAGGAAGCATTGACTTAGCAGCAATCAATATGGGAAATGGTTCGACCGCCAAAGAGTAGCACGCATTTATTTGAAAATTGGAATTCCTTAATACAGCCGATTTTTTTTTTAAATTATCAACTATAATGTGTTTTATTCATCGTTACTCCGATGTACTAAATGAGAAGATTTCAATTTTCTGAAATTTGGCGGAATTCCCCCAACTTAAATCAATGTACTCAATTGGCGAGAATTCTGAAGTTAGATCGCTTGAAATCCCTTAATAACTGCATTATTTCTTCACGGATCATTAAAATTTAACGCTGTATTCAAATAAAACCTTTGCACTTGTTTTCAAAAATCTATTTCCTTAAGCTCTCAATAAATTGCGCCAAGCTGAGAACTGTGCAAACCGCTAGAACTCACTTACTCAAAATCCATATTTCAGCCATTTTATTTTTTCGCCAAACTAAAAAAATTTGCACATTAGCCTCGGAAATCTTCAATTCTTATTGTTTTGCGTGTGAAGCATTACATTCCTGCTCTGATTTCCCATGCACACGATATTATAATTTAAAAAAAAAAAATAACCTTACGAATATAAACTAACAAAAAAAAAATCATTATTATTCTTTTATTTTTACTTTGAGAATTTAAAACATTTTATTCGGCAAAATCGCCACACATGGCAACCACGATCCTTATTTCATACTTTTTTCACTACAGGGGTTACCATTACGGAAAGCTTTTTGCGTGAAGAGCATAAAAAATCTCTTAAATTCCGGGAACGGGTGGACTTTCAAAGTTTTAAAGTGGACTGTGATTTATTCTATATTATTTTACATATCTGTGCAAAATTTCAGGCTGATAGGTCCATTTTTGTGGATTTGTATACGAACGACATTTTATTCGGCAAAATCGCCACACATGGCAACCACGATCCTTATTTCACACTTTTTTCACTACAGGGGTTACAATTACGGAAAGCTTTTTGCGTGAAGAGCACAAAAAATCTCTTAAATTCCGGGAACGGGTGGACTTTCAAAGTTTTAAAGTGGACTACGATTTATTCTATATTATTTTACATATCTGTGCTAAATTTCAGGCAGATAGGTCCATTTTTGTGGATTTGTATACGAACGACATTTTATTCGGCAAAATCGCCACACATGGCAACCTCGATCCTTTTTTCACTACAGGGGTTACAATTACGGAAAGATTTTTGCGTGAAGAGCATAAAAAATCTCTTAAATTCCGGGAACGGGTGGACTTTCAAAGTTTTAAAGTGGACTGTTATTTATTCTATATTATTTTACATATCTGTGCTAAATTTCAGGCCGATAGGTCCATTTTTGTGGATTTGTATACGAATCAAATCCACAAACAAACAAACAAACAAACAGAATTTCATTTTTATTTATAAGATTTGTGTCAATTATAATCTGTAGTATTCAGTTCTCCTTTTTCTGTATTAACATATTTTCGACAGAGGCTGCATTATTTCAACACGTGTTTATACACACGCACGGGAATTTATAAAATTTTTACTCCATATTGCACATATGTACAACCTCCGTCCGCGGGCCGGATGTGGACCGCCGCGGCTTTTCATCCGGCCTTAGAACATATCAAAACCCGTATAAACCAATCAAAATCCCATATAAATGCCAATTATACTGCCCGCGTCTTCGCGAGTATCCTAAAGTTTAGCCCACAACTTTTCAAAGGATCCCATACATGCCATATTGTTTCAGAAGATCAAGATACCGTGGAACCTGGTAAAGGTATTACAGGTATATATCCCAACTTTTGTACAATTTCACTTAGCAATCAGTATGCTTTGCCATCTATAATCACGTAGTGTTCACTTAATACACTAAGTTATGATCACTCTTAGTCATCTGAATCTTTAAAACAGGTAATGCTATTTAAAATTTTTAAAATCTGTTATCCAAAGAATGAAAAAAAAATCAATAATAATGTTAGTGATTGCAATCAACTGTTAATGTTATGAACTCCTTACTATATTTTTTCTGTAATAAGTAACTTCCATGCAAAAAAAACCCTTGAATTATTTTTATTGGGACATATATTCAAGCAACTTTTTTTCTGTTTGTTTCACATTTTACAGGTACAAGGTCAAAGTTTAGAATGCATTCCATGCCTTCTTTCATAACTTTTCATCAGCATCTCCAAATTTTCAACTTTTAGCCATAAAACCTGAAAGAAATACGAAAGCATTAATTAGAAATATAGATAAGTTTTTTCGGAGGAGTGGGGTGATTGCTTTTACACAACCCTTTCCTATTATTTATTGTTAGTACAATTTACATTTATTCTTATAGTTATGCAAATTTTCATGTTTATTGCTCCTAGTTAAAAGCTCTTGGTTCTTTAATTCCGAAATGAATTTAACATGTTTTCATCACAATAAACTCAATTATGGGGTTAGCCATCATCATCCCAGTGACGTAGTAAGGTGAGGCGAAGGAGCAGTCTATTTCAGGCAGCAAACTAAAAACAAAGATGGGTCTGGCAAAAGACCTAAAGTAAGAAATAATAGGGGAACAAATTAAAGGACAGAAATGGGGGGGGGGAGACTCCTACACTTAGAATAGGGCGGTAAACTGAAGGACTACAATCGGGACGAATAACCTTTGTTATGTCAATACATCTTCCTAGACTACTTCATATCATTGCTGTACTAAAACAAGAAATTATTTTTCAACACATTGGGGTAGAGGGTCTTACACATGTTTCAAACTATAGTCTAAACTTCTTAAATCTACGCCCCACCATGGCTGAGTGGATAAGGCACTCAAAATGGTAGACGGCGAAAGTGTGAATGTCCCGGGTTCGGGCCCCATCGCCCGGCTGTCGATCTAATTGGCCAAGAGTTTGGGTCGGTTTTCTTCAGTTGTAATGTAAATAAGCGTTAGAACACGCATCTTAGGCAGATACCCCACGTGCAGGTTTGCTTTATTATACGCAATACACAATCTTAATTCCACAGCTGGATTATTTGCATTGGGTAAATTCCGTATTTCGTAGCTACATAAATTGCGAAATCTGGAAAGACTTATGTGTTTACGGTTATCTTGAGAGAATTTGTACATGGAAATTCTCCAGTTTCCATGCTTTAACAGGCAGAATAGCGACGCAGTTTTCTGAAATGCAGAACAAAAGCTAACATATTTTGAATTGAAAACAGCAACAAGAACGTAGCAGCACCTATGATACATACCTCTCATACATGCGGCAAAATGAGAGCCTGGTTACGCCAATAAATACTCCAAATAGGCTGAAAAATATACTTCGTCTTGCTCAACACGGCATTCTGACAAGGATTATGTATAAGAATACGAACAGCAATATTTTATAAACAGCCTTCATGTGAAAAGATTATCCATTACGCGTATTTTTCTTCAAGTAAACACACATCGTTAGTAGAAATACACACACACACAATCATTACAATAATATTAACATTTACTTACTTTTCTAATCCATATTTGAATGAGTAGAGCAGCACACCATTTTGTAATAGCGGATGTAAACAAGCAACTGCGCTGGATAGTTACTTGACCTTGCAGTAGATAACATGGAGTTTGCATGCTGTGCTCTTAAATATACCAAAATGCAACGCTTATGCAACGTTTTCGAAACGTCCTAAACACGGAAAAACGAAGTAATATGAAACGGTTGCAAATTGGTTTTAAAAATGAAATTTTCGCGAAAACAAGAGCTGGGTAAAATCCTAAAATCTCAAAACGCAACGTTTCTGCCACGTCACAGGTTTGTCATATTTGCAACGTAACCAATATACAACCTTTGAAACGAAAAAGCAACGTTTCTGCTACGTCAGAAATGGGAATATCTGCAACTTAACGAATATGCAACCATTGCAACCAAACTGCAACGTTTAAAAACCGTTACGTGCTACCTGGGAAGGTTTAGCGATTTCTAGCCAAATATTTCGATATCGGCAAGCTGAGTTCAGTTTGAAAGATTTCCTTCCAGTGGCGGCTCGTGGGATACAGCAAGTACAGCCGGGCTGCACTTGAAATTATCAGCACATACTTTAAAATAATTTATTGTACTAATTTTCCTAAATTCAGATTAGAATTATGGAATTCCTACGGTAAATTAAAAAAAATCTCCAAAAAAAAAAAAAAAAAACCAAACAAAAATACCGTATTGTGCCGGATCGCTCATTCAGAAAAAAAGCCCTTTTAATCTTCCCGCAATTCAATTGGGAAAATCTCTAGTTCAGCCCAGAGCGCTGATAAGAAAATTGGCAGCACCGTTGCCATGACAACGATTACGTAAGCAGTCCCTCCGGCATAGGCTATAATGGGGATATGCAGCTAAGACTCAGCTCATCAAAGATTTTCAAACGTCGGCAGCACTTGAAAGAGCGCGGTGAATTCGACCCACTGATTGGTTCGAGAAGTGAGGGAGGGAGTAAGGAGAATATATGTTCGGCAAACTCTCGACTTTATATTGCTGAATTTATCAAGAAGGTAAGCCTGAATAGACGTTTATGAATGGACAATTACCCATCAAAGCAGTATTGTTTTTAAGTAAGCAAGAACAAGCATTTACAGGACATGGCGAGCGAGAAAATTCTTTAAATATGGGAAATTTTAAAGAGCTTTTAAAATTATTAATATCTGAATTAAAACAACGCCTTTTTATGAGGGCATCACTGACTGATTCGCAAGTTTAAAAGAAAGGAGGATTGATTTGACTTATAAAAAATAACTAAGTTTTCTTTTTTTTTTTTCTTTTCTTCTCAAGTTATCGTTACAAAAGAAAATTCTAAGGAAACTTCGAATCCGACACGGATTAATGCAATTTTGAGGATAAGAGCGGCTGGTTGAAATTTATGTACATTTTATGGAAGTAAAATAAGATCTCTTACATTTTTTATGTAATTTCTTTTTTTTCCTCCTCGGTGAGGGCTTAATCCGCCAGCTTTCGAATTTAGTAACAAAGATTTTCCATTCCTGTCCGGAGGAAGGGGGGGAGGGCTCATATGCTTCCGGCTGCACTAACAGTTTTGACCACGGGCCGCCACTGTTTCCTTCTGACACTTTATTTGGAGATATTTCACCAAGAGCCGACTAGCTTGAGATAGTTTGCAAGATTTTGGGGATAGCCAAAGTAGTCATTGACCGCAGACTTTCAATGAATTGAATGCATCCATACACCTTATGTATTTAAAGTCATTTGGCTCACCCTGTAAATAAATTCCCAGTCGATTGCAGTAAAAAACATATTGAAAACAGTTAGGTATTACAATAGTTCTAAATACAAAGTTCAAAATTCTACGGGTTAAAGTTTTAGAGTTATACAAAATACGAAACAATTTTTGGCATCAAATTTGGCGATATTTCGGCGAAATTTGCCAAGGTCGACGACATATGTCGAGATTTTTTGCATGGATCAAACAATGACAGATTATCGTAAAATTTGGCGATATTTCGCCAAAACTCGCCAAGAACGATGACAAATGGCGATATTTTGGGCATGGACCAAATGGCTGACTATCGCCAAATTTGGCGATATTTCGGCAAAACTCTCCAAGGTCGACGACAGACGGCGAGATTTTGGGGATGTACCAAACAATGACTGTCTACAGTTGTATTATATTGAAGATGTCCATAGACATTAAAATATTGGAATTCTTTTCGGTGGTCCTGTAAATAAACTCTCCAATAGTCTGAAACCAAAAATCGAGATGCGCAACTAGATGTTACAACAATCTTATATATGAAATTTCAACCTTCTACGACTAATATTTTTTAAGATTTGAGAGTTAAATACGTACACCAAAAGTCGCCAAGCTTGGCGACTTTTGGCGTAGTTCATGAGGGAGGCACGTGACCGTGGTCGGACCATTACCTAACTTATATGGTAGGACGATATTGTGCTTGAAATGAATGAATGCCCCTAAAATTCCAATTGACCATAAAATATTGGAAATCTTTTGAGTGTTCCTGTAGCAGAACTATACATGATAAAGACACTTTTTTTTAATGGAGAAATTCATTTTGTAATTCTTAACAGCATATATCACATCTGAGTCCAATATATTGTCCAATACCACGAAATCACGATTTAATGAATTTCGGCCTATAGAGCATAATGTATTTCGCATCTCTTGGGCGATTCTGTAGGCAAACTATCCAGTCGAATGGAACCGAAACCGGAGGTGCACAACTGGATGTTGCAAAAATCCTAAATATAAAGTTTCAACATTCTACGACCAATAGTTTTTGAGATATGCGAGTTTAATGAATTTCGCCCCATAGAGCGTAATGCATTTCGAATCTTTTGGGCGGTCCTGTACATAAACTATCCATTCGATTGAGACCAAAAGGGGAGGTGCACAACTAGATCATTGAACATTCCTAAATATAAAATTTCAACATTCTACGACCAAGAGTTTTGAGATATGCGAGTTACATACATACGTACAAACGTACGTACAGACGACATGGAAAAACTGGTCAAAATAGACTCGCCGCTGTTGAAAATGAGTTGTAGACTAGAGTTGGGGAAAGAATGAACACCCTGTTCTTTTGAACCTGTTCTCAAGAAAGAACGGGAACACCCTGTTCAGTGATCACAGCAAAAACGTGTTCTCAGTTCATTAAGGTCCGACGCTTCAAAATTTTATGGCAGGCAAGCGCTTTAAAAAAATAAATTTTGGAAAATGCTTAAAGATGAAATTTCTCATAAAAAGGCTTGATTAATATTTTTTTGCTAAGAAAAATTTAAATTCTGGGGAGCCAGACCCCTCCCCCCCCTCTCCTGTTCACGCAGTGGCTACGTATCAGATGGTGTCGACAGAAGTTCACAATTTTAGCTATTTTGAGAAATAATGATAACGATGATGATTATCTGGGGGGGGGGATAGAAATTTTAGCCCAACCTACCATAATTTTAGAGTGGACCCGGGCTAAGGATAAGAACCTTTCTTATACGAAATGCATTCACAGTAAAACAATGCGTCAGTTTTTATTATTCCAGCCAAACTACCCAATTTCAATCAAAGTAAAAAACTTAATAATAAAGAAAATGATAGTCTGAAACATAAACAAATCGAAAAAAAATATTTTATCAACGTCAAACTATAATAAAAGCATTAAAATATCTCCTTATAAAACGCGCCATCGCTTGATATGCTTTCACCCATCTCCTATTGGCTGAAAAAGAACAAGTTGTTTGATCAGAGCTGGAGGAAGGTGTTCAGTGAGCTGGAGCTGGAACGCCTAGTTCAGCGTTCTTTTTCTGAACTAGGTGTTCTTTCACGGAACGGAGAGATAGGTGTTGTTTTGCGGAACGGAGTAAAAGGCGTTCTTTTGCTGAACCGGGTAAGCGAAGTGTTCTTTGGTGGACGGGGTGAAGGGTGCTCTTTTATTGATCTGTTCTTTTGCTTTAATTCCGTTCTGAGCTGAGTAGAGGGTCTAACTTGTAGACTTGGAGTCAGAAGCAAGGCCGTACTTAGAAAGGGGGGAGGGGTCCTATATGTTTGGACTCCTCTCACCCGAAATTATTACATTATATGTATATGGTGTATTTATACAGAGACGTAGCCAGAAATTTTTTTTGGGGTGGGGATGGTGAGGGGTATGAAATGCAGTGATGTATAAATGAACGAAATTTTTGCGCAATAATTAAAAAAACCTAAAAATATTGCAAAATAAGTCGAAAATTGTGTGTGGGGAAATTTTTGTCCCGATATACCATGCCCCCTGACTCCGAAATTATTTTCTGGGTATGGCCCTGGTCTGAAGCTGGATTTTCGGAGCCATGTAATTTTATATGCCAAAGTCGTATTCATTTTCTTAAATCGGAGTCGGAGCAATATACATACTCATATACGCGTATTAATTTTCATCTGGAGCCTGATAATTACAGCTTTCTAAACGGAATGTCCTTCATTTTTAAGCTGGAGCATCTACTTTTTAAGCTGAAACTGCACTTCTTTTTTTTTCTTTTTTAAGCTCTAAGAGCGTATCGACTCTTTTGTGGGCTCCCCCATTGGAAATAGGAAGGTCCACGCCGTATATTTTTTAACCAGAAGGCAACACAATGCTTTTTTAACACTTTCCAACAAGGTTGAAAAATGTTTATGATTTCGGTTTGTCTGTCTGTCTGTCCGTCCGTCCGTGCTCTAACTCCCGTAAATACGCATCGATTTCGATGAAATTTAAATGTGATATTCTTATCTATTGTACCATGTACCCTATTGAAAATGGTGTATGTAGCATTTATAGTTTTTCTGCATGGGTGCTCAGAATATTCCCAGTACATTACGCTCTATGGGAAGGTTTTCTTCAAAGCGTATCATCCTTAGTATATAGTTACGCTGATCCCTGACTTCAAGATAAAACTCATTTCCACCAGTACTGCAAAAAGATTACGAAATTAAGCACTAAAAAGCCTAATAATATCGACACCGTTTGTACGATCCGCTCGAAATTTTTCATAGATATGTATAGAAATATAGAAAATAGTCTGCGCTACTTTAAAATTCTGAAAATCCACCCGTTCCCTCATTTTAAAGCGATTTTTCGCTATTTTCAGATCCATTTTATTTCCGAGAGTAAGAAAAGTTAATCATTTGCGTGACAAAAGTAGTTGTTGCAAGTGAGTATGGCGTCATATTGATGTCACAATTATCCGGATTTTTCCTGATTTATGAGTTTAATTTTTTTTCATAAATAAAATTATTTCTTCGGGATTGCGAAGGTATATTATAGTAGTGGACACTCTCCATAGCTGCTTGCTTAGGTCTTTGGTACCCAAGTTTCAATAATGTAAACAATTGAAATTTGGTAAAGTGCAGAGATCCTAGCGGTATATAAATATCCAGGCACAAATGGGTTAATAATAACACCATTCCTCCCCCATATTCCGAAAGTTAACACATCCTAATATTTATCTGTTACAGAATAATCCGGGCCTCCCTTCTCGTTGAGACGGGCGGGCCCCTACCCTCCCAGTCCGGGCCTGCCTCATGGATAGAAAAAAATCTTTTGTTTGGACGTATTTTAAAGTTATTGATTCCGCTGCTTCCAAAGCTTTGTGTAGTATAGTCTAATCATAAAAAACAGTAATGAATATTGTGTCATTTTAAGAGCTTTCAGAATCAAATACTGTTTATTCATGTAAGCAATATTGTATCACTCAGGTAAGTAATCGAAAATTAGGCCTGGCCTAAATAATTCTCTCTAGAATTGAGGTTTTTCCTTTTTTTTTTTTTTTACATACATGCTATGAGTAAGGATAACAAAAGTTAATAAAAAGCATCAGGAAAATTTTTGATTTTACAAATATGTGCATATTTAACACTATATTATAAAACGTTAATATAATAAAAATATTTTTATCAAAAATTACTGTTAATATTGTTACGAATTTTCGGGGCAACCCGCTGCTCTGTGGCTTAAAATGGTTTAAAATTCGTTTTCTACGCTTCAAATAGATAAATTTTGCTTTTTGTTGCATCAAAATCGGCCAATTAGAACCGGAGATATGGAGGTTTCGGTTTGCCATTGTTTTTCAATGGAGGTTCTAGAAAACTCGAGAAATATTGGTCCTAGAGCTTAGATCTCTTCACTTTTGAGGACTTATTTTTGGCGCCAAATTTGGCGATATATCGCCAAAAGTCGCCAAGTCGCGCCAAATGACCAAAAAGTCGCCAAGCTTGGCGACTTTTTGGTCATTTGGCGCGATTTTCCCAATGGGGCCTGGAAGTTGTTTTTCCTGCATTAAAAACGCATAATAACCTAACATTTCTCTTCTATGACGTAATCAATATTCTCGCTTTATGTAGAATCTTCAAGAAATATACTCCTCTAGAAGCTTCCCGCAGTTTCTGCCTCCTCTATATAAACCGGCGCGCTGTCCCGACAGTTCAGTGCGAGTTGAACGCTCAATGTGTGAAGAGCTGTCAGTGAGAGTACGCTTGCTTTGTGAATTGGTAGTGCTATAGAAGCCGTCTTTTAGCTTGCTTTACGAAGCAGTTTTTAAAGTGCTGTGTGTAAATTCTTCATTGCTGTGTCTTAAGGGATTGTGTACGATATCTCTTGAATATTTTCACTGAATTTTTGCCTGTGAAAGTGACTTATTTTGTGTGAGAAATACAGCATTTCTGAAAGCTTCTGATCTAAGCGAACTGTTAAAAGCAAGTTACTGCTAGATTGTGCTTGTGAATTGTGTACAGCTGATTGTTCTACGAAGTTCTAGAAGCAATAAAGTTTGTGTTCCATCCTGACAAGTGACTTTTTACTTGAACTTTTTACACCAACTGGACTTTAGAACGACGAACTCCGGAAACAAGAAGAGCAGTTCCGCAACAATATACTTGATTAAAGAAAGCCAGTATGTTGGTTGCAAAGTTTTTTTAAACATTTTACAATTGTACTAAAGCATAATACATGTAAAAAAGGACGTATATTTACATTTTTAAATTGAATAAACTAGTCATAATAAAGCTACGATAAATCAAAGAACCTGTTCTCAAAAGAACAGGAAAAAGAACTGTTCTTTAAAAAAGAACGGGAACAGTGAACAACTGTTCTTTGAAAATGCTTTCCCCATCTCTTTTGTAGACGCGTTTATATGATCGTGAATGCTAGCTTACGATGAGATGCATCGAAAATAAATTTAGAGGTAGTCAAAATCGTTTTTTTTCGTCGAAATATGGCCCCCGAAATTTTTCGGGATCACATTACTTCCTTATCCAAGGAAGTAAAAAGAGAACTTTATATTTTGAGGGCTGTTTTTTTCGCAAATTAATTTACTTGGAGAAATTGATTTGTCTAGTGTTAGCTCAAATTTGGTCATATTAAATCAAGAAAAGTTTGTAATTAATCAAGTTGTCTTTTATTTTATTATCGCACAAAACCTAGACATTTGCGCACCCAAGTGGGAGGAAGGGTTGGTATAAACCTCTCCCAGATCTAACGCTTGGGAAGTTTTAGTTTTATTTACATCTAATTAGCATTAGCAATCCCATTAACTAATTAATTCACACTAAAATAAATTATAATATAATTAGCAGTATTTCTTTTCTCGGTTAATTTATCTATACACTATAATGTGAGGGTGAAATTGAAATCCTCCCCCTCAAAAAAAAAAAAAAAAAAAAAAAAACTTTCTGGGTTCGCTAATGAACATATCTCCCCTTGATAACATTTGGTACAGGAACCCCGCAGTCTTAATCCGGCACTGGTGCCTCTATGCGTTGATACCTCTTAGAAACTGCTAACAACTACCCAGAAAACTATCATAATGTAGATGCCAAGGTCAGATGTAATGTGCGCATACTCAGTAATCTTTATAGGATCTAACTTCATGGGGCTCCAGCCCCCCCCCCACACGCATTATTTTTATTGAGGGAAGGGGGGGGGTAGCCCCTTTAAGAATTTCTCCACAATTTTTTTACTGTCACTCAAATTATATTTTCCCCGCAAGTTAGTTAAACTTAGATCCCTAAATATAAAAGTGTATGACTGAAAAAACACTCAAAATACTGGTGTTAAACGATAAAGTAATTAAAAAACTTTTTGTTTTGTTTTTACCAGAACGATTCGGGAATTAAACTGGGCGCCTCCAACACTGGAGGCGTAGATGTGGAGCTTTTCTATCAAAAGCGCAGAAGTTTTTAACAGATGACCAACAACAGGGGCGTAGCCAAGGGGGGGGGGTTAGGGGGGTCATAACCCCCCATGAGGAATTTTTTGCCATACAAAATGTATATTCTTCACTCAGAGCCTGATTATGACCAACAGGGGCCCCGGGCATTGATGAATTTGGGGGCCCCCATCTATGAAATTTGTTTTATTTTTCATAAAATTTTGATATAAAAAAGAATATTTCAGAACAACATTTGATATTGGGGCCCTTTTGAGCCGGGGGCCCTGGGCAAAGTCCCGATTTGCCCATGCGATAATAAGGCTCTGTCTTCACTCCCTTATCACACACATGTATGCATATATGTGAGTTGCAGTAGTCGTAACCCCCCCCCCCCCCAACCCACACCCCATGAAAAATTTCTGACTACGCACCTGCCAAGATAACCATAAAATGTTTGAGGGAGTAGAATAATGTGTTACCCATTTAATGTCCACTTTACCATAGGCGTCGCAACATACAGGGATCCGGTGACACATCCCCGAATATTTTGACTTGGGAGGGACGAAGGGTACCGAGGACTGCTCTATAAATTTTGTTAAAAAAACTATCAGCTTAAAAATAAGAAAGAAAAAAAGAATCTGTTGCCGGATATCTCAACACAAAGTACTTTTTCCAAACACTTTGAGGTAGGTGGGTTAGAAATAAAACTTTTTATGACTGTTGGACAAAAGTGCTAGGGGAACATCAGGGAACCTTACACAAACTTCTCTTATCCCATTGATCTCTTTTAAGAACCCAGCATCCTTTATAATCCCTTTTTTGTTTGTAAGTAGGGATTTTCTCTGTGCAACCAGTCCACAAGAAATCACTGCAATTTGGACAAACAGTTTGTGTTTAGACATTTTTTAATTCCATTTGGATATATATATATGTATTGTTGCAGAATACTCTGCTAATTCCTGGGTTCGTCGTTTTCAAGTCCAGTTGGTGTAGAAAGTTCTAGTAAACAGCCCACTTGTCAGGATGGAACACAAACTTTATTGCTTCTAGAACTTCGTTGAACAATCAGCTGTACAAAATTCACAGGCACTGACGGCCAGTAGCTCGTTTATGACAGTCCGCTCAGTACCGAAGCTTTCACAAATGCTGTAATTCTCACACAAAATAAAACACTTCCACAGGTAAAATTCAGTGGAAATATACGAGGGACAACACTAACAGTCCCTCAAAACTCACCAATGAAATATTTACACACAGAACTTAAAAACCAAGCGAAAATACCGCTTCTATAGCGTCAATAAAAAGCGTAACGAAGCAAATTCAAAGAGTGCTCGATGAACACTGACTGGATCGGGGCCGCCCGCTTCTATATATAGGTGACGAATTTTGATTACGTCATAGAGAAGGCATGTTAATGCAAAAAAACTAACTTTACAAGCCCCATTGGGAAAATCGCGCCAAATGACCAAACTGTCGCCAAGCTTTGAGACTTTCGGCAAAATATCGCTACATTTGGCGAAAAAATAAGTCCCGCAAAAGTGAGGTTAGCGAAGGCCTAGGACCAATATTTCTCGAGATTTCTAGAAACCCCTTACAAATGAATGGGGAAACCCAAACAACCGTATCTCCGGTTCTAGTTGACCAATCTTGATGCTACAAAAAGCAAAATTTAACTATTTGACGAATGGAATACGAATTTTGAACTATTTTAAACTCCAGAACAGCTGGTTGCCCTGAAAAATTCGTAACATTGCCCCCTTCCCAAGGGCTGCACGTCCCAGTCAGTACAATCCCTATCCTAATAGCACAGATGGTCACATACTAGTCACATTGTGACTTGTGAGTGATGTGACTCTACTGTGTGGTCACTGTGAAGTTTATTTGTGAACAGTCACCAGGGGACGTCGCCGTGAAGTCATCATGTGACTAGTATGTGATCGGTCGCTAAGTGACTCCACTGTGAAGTCACCATGTGACTAGTATGTGATCGGTCGCTCAGTGACTCCACTGTGAAGTCACTGTGTGACTGTTTTGTGACTACTGATTTTTTTGGACTTCAAAATGACGTCAACTAGCCGCTTTTACGACTTTAGTAACAGACTCATTTTTCTAATATTTTGTGGCAATTTCTTTCGCGAAACATTTAATAAATAAATCCGAAAATAGTAATTCTATAAAATCTCGCAGTTATGAAGTAATGGAATTTAGTTTGATTTATTAATTTTTAAATTATTTCGTTTAAACAAGACAATATTATTTAAAAAAAAAATATTATTCTTAAAAATATTAGAGTTGAGAGTTCTAATCACAATGCTGAAAACTAAATATCTGTGAATAAAATTAACAATTTCTTTCATATCCCCATGGCATATATGTTTCGATAGCGTATGTAGGTTTAAATTTCGGATGGGGGGGGGACTATCCGGTATTTTAAATCTTATTGTTACTGGAGTAAATACAAATGTCTCAAAATTGCTGTGTTTTAATAATTGTTTTTCGGATGGGGCCCGGGATCCCCCCCCTCCTCCCTTTAAATACGTCCCTGGTATGGTTGAAAGTCCCGCTAGGAAAAATTTGAGGAAAAACTATGGGTCTAAGTCAAACATACTTTATTTATTTCATCTAATGCATGTTTTTCCAATTAATTTTATTTATTTTTATATGACTAGGGGCCAAGGCCCCCAGACTCGCTACGCTCGCTTTTCGTATGCGGCATTCGGCCCCTAATAAGGCTTAATTCGTAAAAAAGTCATAATTTCAACAGACAAAACCCGAAGATTGGATCAGATAGAATGCTACTGAGCTACACATTGCTTGGTTCTTGCGTGTTCATTGGTACACAAAAAATTTAAACTTCACAGTAGACCCCGTCCATAGCACGGTAGATATTTTGTTATAGGAATCCGTGTTGTACGGGTCCTGAGCTATGCTCCATCTGGATTATATGCGATTATATGCGGACTCCGCGTATAATCGCTGGAAAACTTATTTGCACTCCTCAGAAACACAATAATATTTAATGTTGCCAATCAAAAGTTATAATAATTAGGAGCTAAAGCGTAATAAAATCAGAACATCTGTTTCAGCTGTATTTTTAATTATGTAAAACCTATTGGACACCTTGCGAATTTGCCACCCATGGCGATTTTTCATTATTTGGCGACTTGCGTACATGTAAATTTAATAAAAGCTACGGAACAGATAAGATAGCCTGCTACCAATGGCGACGTTTCATTATTTGGCGATTTAAACATGCTCACAACCTATAATTACTGTTCATTTAAGGTTACCGGAAAACCGTTATTCATATTTTCATTTACACAATCGTTTGCAGATTGGCGTACTTAGCACCACGAATTATACCATCTCGTCGCGCTAGCAAATATCCAAAGTGTACTATAACTGCTATAATGGCATATTTAACGCCGCCAAATATTTCTACTGGTAGCAAATAATACAACTGCACTGAATCGGCTTTAAAATAATCTGCATTTTAATTATTTTTCATTTTCAAGATATTAGTTATTCTGTTTTGGAAAAACGAATAATCGCGAATTCTAAACTCCTGTTCTCTAACCGAACTTACTATTTAAAAATTGTCAACTTTGTGTAACACATTTTGAGTTACTTATTTCGGTACTTACGTATTATCTCGGGGGTCTTTCCCGCCAAAATGTTTTTTCGTCAAATGAGTTCCCAAACTGTTGCCAATCGTATTCAAAACCATTAATAATTTCATGTGCCCGGCATTTCGGCGAAAAATCGCTTATCTTGGCGGACCGCCGGGACAATACGTAAGTACCCTTATTTCATATAGTTTTTATTTTGGCGTACAATGGGCGTAATTCTAACTCATGTTTGTAAATTTCACGCGATTCTAGATACTTGAAAACGCTTTGTTGCTAAGGAATGAATTATTTTATGCCAAATCTGACAACCATTATGTTTATTTTTTCAGTTTTTTATTAATATCTTCTAAAATAATACGATTTTCGAAATTTAAGTCCGCTTAGCAGGTTCCTCGGAATTTTTCGAATTGTGGGCACCTTAGTCGAAACTCAAATCACCACGGTTTAGGAGGAGATAGGTCAACAAGCTTTGACAGCGCCAGCGGCCTTCACTTTTTTTTAGAATAGAGAGAAACACCTTTTAGGCAAAATATAGCAAAAATATAAATCTTATTCCTCATACCTTAATATATATCAAACCCCACATGTCACACATTACAAATTTATTTCATAACCGAATAAAAAATTTCAATAAATCATTTGCTTTTTTGGATGAATACTTAAATAAAACAGCATATTATCTCCTAAAAATAATTTATGTGAAAAAAAAAAAGATTTCCAAGATTTTTAATTTATATTTATTAATTATGGTATTTTTCCTCCATTTATAAAATACTCCAGAAAATTTTTAAATTTCCATAACAAGCCATGCCAGAACTATATTTTGCAGCAATCAGTTTACTTTTAAAGCAACTTGAACAAGATAATCACAGCGCTGAGGCAGTGGTGGCGCTAGACTTTCCCCGACGGGTGGTCACCACTAGCGTGCCTCAATACTAGGAGAGTGATGACAACGGCAAGTCATCCCCTCATTGGTCAAGCAGCTATTTTTACCGCCCGAGGCAGTGTCCAGATTTCTCCCCATTGAAAAAGCATTGCGTTTTGAAACAGTCTTGCTATAAAGCGTTTTTTCTGACGAATAAATAATTGCATTAATTTTCTGTTTCGATTCTTCATTTTAAAATGTCTTACGATTTGTGGCGAATAAATTTAAGAAGAGATTTTCCTAAGTAATTTGTAAAAAACAAACTTTTGTGATAGTTTCTTTTGTGAATGCCTCGTTTCTCCTCTCTAAAAGTACACCTTTCTTTTACTTGCTTTGGTACGAACACATTATAATTGGTGCTCCTACTATGTGAAGCTTAAAAAAATGATATACAACAGAAATTATATCATAGGGTAGCGTATAATGATAATATTTACTGTTTAAACTTCATAAAATAAAAATGTCATGTTTGGCGATACTTTTCTTGACATTGGCTTAGAATTATACTGGCCAATTCACGGCTGTTTGCTTGCAAGTGAAAAGGACAGAATCGAATGTATAATAGCCTCTCCATCTTTTGTTGTGTGTGTGTGTGTGTGTGTGTGTGTTCGTATGGGTACTTAAACGCTTTTATAATCTTGTATGAAATTAAAAAATATAACTGAATAACATGTGTTAATTTTTGTTGATTTATACTAGGTGTCATTTAATATGTCAAAGTTGAAGCTTTCTTTTAAGAGTTTAACTAATATCTGAATTGTTCGTACACTTTCATTTTTAAATAATAGGTGATAATAAGTGATTTTACAGTATTGATAATATACAATAAATAGGAAAGTCACGTTAAAAGAACCAGAATTTCATGATAGCGATAAAAAAATTCAGAAGATTAAATCGAAAAAAATATTAAAAATGGAATTTTTATAGGGACCCCGTACAAAAAGTTCCCAATTAGTAAAATGTGGCCGATACATGGTAAGTGGATAAAACATTGAACATTGGTAGATGGCTGGGAAATGAAGGTCCAAATTTCTGGCCTATAGCACAGCTGCCGGTGCAATGGTCTGGAGTTTTGGGCGGTTTTCCCCTGATGTTATGTAATCACTGAAATCCATTAAAAAGTCCTTCGCCTAAGGCATTTTCCCCCTTTAGTCAGATAGATCTAGTGTGCTTTGTTAAACAAAATAACATTTTTATAAATTGCTTTATTTATTTTGTTTTTTCATAATGTGTATTTCAAGCTTTAAATTAGTAATAGTACTAAATATCTAATAATGATTTATTTTCTCTAATATGTTTTAAGGAATGACACTGTTTGTTTAGCGTTAGAATGCTTTAACAGGAAATTTGAATAGCAGTATTATTTTTATTTCCATACAAGATTTTAGGCTGTCTTCAGACATCCTAAATTTATTGCTTAAGATATAGACGACAATGCCACATTAAGTTAAATCAAATTTAAAAATTTTAAAGTGTTTTTATAAAAAATCTTATTATAAATATTATATACAGTTAAAAAATCTAAATATCTTCCAACAGCCTAAATAAGGTTTTAGAACTGAATTAATTGAGTCAAGGTGATATTACTTGTTTTCCTAAAAACTGCATTTTCTATAAAATTTTATGTTAAAACATATAACAATATTGAATGCCATTCCCAATCTAAAATCATAAGTTTCATCGAAAATATCGCAGCGAAAATTATCTCTTATTGAAAGAAATTAGTGCAATATTTCTATTTCAAAAACTTTCAGCATTAAAAAATATACACGATTACAGTTTAAATTATTATTTTTTTAATATCTTTATTCTTCGAGTACCTTATATAGATTAAACGCTATCGCTTCGAAAGCATCTCAATCTACTGCACGATTTGAAAAAAAAAACGCCACATGGGCGAGTAGCGTGAAGTGCGGACATTTATGGGCAACCCTAAACCTGGTAAAAAATCTCAAGCTCGCGCACTCTCAGTGACTGGTTTTTCAACCATTGTCGCCACTCTCCTAGTATATAGGCACGCTAGTCACCACCACTCCCCGAAGCGGGGGCACAAATATACATGTACATATGCTGAGTGGCGTATCCAAGAGGGGGCTTTGACCTCTCTCTTGGATGACATTTTTGTCACCAAGTATGATATGGATATTTGCAACTATTTGCACCACTTGAAAATATTTTACTTTAGAAAGAGATTTGTTCACAATAAATCATTTTCTAAATTAAAATATTCAGGATCCAGAGAAGTTTAGAGGAGATGGAGAACAATATACAGTTTTGTATTGTGAAATATTTTCAGGAATCGGATCGACATACATAATCGGACACCCAGGCCCCGGATATTTTAAAAGAACCACTGCAGAATCTTTCCTGGTAGATTATTATTTAAACTGACCCTAATTAACGTATCTCAAAATCCTTTTACATTACACAAATATTTTCCCCAAGGCCTCAGCAAGCAAAAAAAAAAAAAAAAAAATTCGGTGGGTGGAGGGGATCTCTAGTGCTAAAATTAAATTAACTGATCTCTAGAATCAACGCAAATAAACTAATAATGCATTTGAACTGAAAAAACACTCAAAATACTGGTGTTAAACGATAAAGTGATTAAAAAACTTTGTAAAAAACACACATAAGAAGTAAAAGGAAAGAGGATACGCGTTTCGTTCAAAAATTGTTTTGAACTTCTTCAGTCCAAGCCCTTCGTCGTAAAGAACACAGGGAACTGAAAAGAGAAAAACAAGCAAGATGTTGCCACAAGGGGCAAAGAAAAGTCGAACAAAGCCACGGAGAGGAGAGAAAAAAAAATTCAAAAAGGGGGATAAAAAGGAAAGGAAAGAAGCACAAAAAATACAGAAATAAAAAAGGAATAAAGAAAAATAATAAAAAAGGGAACACAAAAGTACAAACACACACACAAAAAAGAGAAAACAGAACAAAAAACAAATAGCACACTTTTTTTTTTAAATAAAAACCACGAACAGGACAGCACAATAAATATATATATAATTTTTTTTTTTTTTTTAATAAAAACGAAAAAGAAAGACAGTAACACACGTACATACACTTTAAAGAAACAGGGAAAAGAAAAAAAAAGGGGGGGGTAGACGAAGAAAGTGAAAAGAACCTTACAACAGCAACTTCCAAGCAGAATGAACGGAAGGAACGGAACCATCGAACGGAACCATCGCGGAACCATCGAACGGAACCATCGAAGGAAGGAACCATCGTTCACAAGACGATCTAAGTGCTGGGTAATGGAAAAACCTTCCAAAAAATCCAGATGGGACAAAGACTGAGGAGTGCACAAAATCTTAGCCTTAGAAAACTGAAATCGATGATTGGAATTCCAACAATGTGAGGCAATAGAAGATTTGGAAAGTTCGTGCTTAGAGACATATCTCTCATGCTCTTTGAGCCTAAATTTGAGAGCTCTTCTGGAGCTGTTTTACTTGATAAATCTTCTTATGTTGATTGTATTAATAACATGCTAACCACTGGTCCATACACTAAATTAAATTCTGATCCTACTAACAGTCACCTTTCTGAAATTAAACACACTGTGAAGTCCTCTGTAATCTTAAATGCTCAAACTAAACGTTATGTTATTCCTTCTTTTGCTAACTGTGCTCGTTTCTATGCCCTTCCTAAAATTCATAAACCTTCTCTTGCCTTTCGCCTAATTGTTTCTAACATTGGTACTGCTTCTTATAACCTTGCACGTTTCCTCTCGCATACTCTTTCACCTTTGACTGCTAGTAATACCCACACTGTTAAAAACTCTTATGATTTCGTTAACAAAGTTAAACTTCTTTCTCCTACTTATTGTAAAATGCTTTCTCTTGATGTTAAATCTTTATTCACTAATGTTCCTATCCAAGGTGCGATTGACTGTTTGGAAAAGCGTTTACGCGAGTTTCATTATTCTTCTATTGAGATTAAAGAGTTTATAGCTTTAGTAAGAGTTTGTATTAAACAAACTGCTTTCATTTTTAATGGCTCTTTCTATAAACAAACCGAGGGTCTTGCTATGGGTAATTCTCTCTCACCTCTCTTATGTGATATTTATATGCATTATTTTGAAGAGAAGCTCTTCAAGGTCTTTAATTTTCCGTGCTGGGTCAGATATGTTGACGATACTTTCGTTCTAGTGGATTCCAATTGTGATATTTCTAATTTACTTTTGATCGTTAATTCTGTTGATCCGTGTATCCAATTTACTCTAGAAGAGGAGTGCAACAATTCTTTACCTTTTATGGATGTTCTTGTTTCTAGGAATCCTGACGGTTTCTCTACTTCTGTTTTCCGCAAACCCTTTTCTATATCTTTACCTCCTCATGCCCTATCTAATCATCCTTACCAGCAAAAACTTTCTGCTTTTTACACTTATGTGTTTCGTGCTATCAAAATTTGCTCTGATTCTTCTTCTCTTAATAATGAAATTAGTTACTTAAAATCCTTAGCTGTTTCTCGTGGTTTTAGCCCCTCTATTATTGATAAAGCTGTTTCTAAATTTAATAAGCCTAATACTTCTACTAATACTATTAATTTTCACAACGAATTAATTGTACTACCTTTCTTTTCACCTTTATGCTACAAAATTTCTAAACTTCTCAAAAATTTCGGTTTCAAAGTCATTTTTAAACCTGTTAATAAACTTAAATTTTCTTCCCTTAAAGATCCTATTCCTACTGAGAACCGTTGGGGTGTTTATTATATTCCTTGTGAATCTTGTGATTTGGGCTATATTGGTCAGACCAGAAGAGCTCTCAAATTTAGGCTCAAAGAGCATGAGAGATATGTCTCTAAGCACGAACTTTCCAAATCTTCTATTGCCTCACATTGTTGGAATTCCAATCATCGATTTCAGTTTTCTAAGGCTAAGATTTTGTCCACTCCTCAGTCTTTGTCCCATCTGGATTTTTTGGAAGGTTTTTCCATTACCCAGCACTTAGATCGTCTTGTGAACGATGGTTCTTCCGTTCCTTTCGTTCATTCTGCTTGGAAGTTGCTGTTGTAAGGTTCTTTTCACTTTCTTCGTCTACCCCCCCCTTTTTTTCTTTTTTTTTTCTTTTTCCTCTTTCTTTAAAGTGTATGTACGTGTGTTACTGTCTTTCTTTTTCGTTTTTATTAAAAAAAATTATATATATATTTATTGTGCTGTCCTGTTCGTGGTTTTTATTAAAAAAAAAAAAGTGTGCTATTTGTTTTTTGTTCTGTTTTCTCTTTTTTGTGTGTGTGTTTGTACTTGTGTGTTCCCTTTTTTATTATTTTTCTTTATTCCTTTTTATTTCTGTATTTTTTTGTGCTTCTTTCCTTTCCTTTTTATCCCCCTTTTTTAATTTTTTTTTCTCCCCTCTCCGTGGTTCTGTTCGACTTTTCTTTGCCCCTTGTGGCAACATCTTGCTTGTTTTTCTCTTTTCAGTTCCCTGTGTTCTTTACGACGAAGGGCTTGGACTGAAGAAGTTCAAAACAATTTTTGAACGAAACGGGTATCCTCTTTCCTTTTACTTCTTATGTGTGTTTTTACAAAGTTTTTTAATTACTTTAATAATGCATTTACTGAAATTTTGGAGGGTGGGAGTCAAACCCACATGATCCTCCTCCCCTGGTTACGGCCTTGTACGTTTCAATAAAATCTCGAAAGCTACTTTTAAGAGTTCTTCAGGTTAACGCTTAAAATATTTCATATGAATGAAATTCCTTGAAAAAAGTTCAGCGAAGAAAGTTCTACGTATTTTTTTTTCCCGCAGAAAAAATATCAGAAACAAGTTTTTGTGCAAGAATATTGCTGTAAATTCACTGAAAATTTATTTTAGAAATTAAGCACGCTTTTACACAAATTGCAGTCATTTTTATAAAATTAAGAGATATATGTAAATTTAATTACAGTTTAACTTCGAAATCTCGAACATCGAAATTCTTGATATCTCGAATAAATGTGTTTTCCCTTACAAATTGAATCCCGTCCCACTAGTGGCATAGCGCTAGCTCTTTGGGGGACGGAAGGTGCCTGGTTCGAAACTAGGTCGCGTCCGCAGACCTAGCCGTTCGGAGTTTTCCGTGGTTTTTTCCGAAACTTTGCATAAATACGGGTTAGGACCTCTTAGAAAGTCCCCACGGAGGGCAATCCCATTCCCGGCCTAGATCCCTAGCGTAGATAATTGGCCGTAATCTACATTTACATTTACAAACTGATTCCCTTTAATTTCAACTCGTTATCTCAAAAACTTTAGTTCTGGCCAACATGTTTTGCTGTAAAAATATTAATCGAATCGTTAATTTATATAATTGTTACATAATGATGTAACACTGTTAGCAGAAATCAACGAGAAAACAAAAACATACAACATGTAAATAAACAAACCAGCCCTTGCCACTCACGTTAAAAGAAATAATTCACCTTCATCGGTTTCGCCTTGCGAACTTCCCCAGTATGGGAAACGCCACGTCATGGAGAAAACTGGTTTTTCCTTCTCCCCGGTTGGCAGATGTCGAAAAGAATGACTCCGAGGGAAAAGATAAAAGTTTCCTCACGCGCAGTGTGGCAACAGTTTTTAAAATAAGTACGTTGAGAGACGCTAAGAAATCAGTTGAGGAAAAGTCGTGATGTAAGAAGTGTGTGTTGCGGAGGGGCTTCCCATTCCATTGTTAGGCTTCGAGCCATTTTGCAGCGTGGGGAGCCCCAGGCTGAATATCTGTCAAGTTTTGATTTTAAAATTAAGAGAAGACTTTGGTCTGCTATTTCTAAAGGAAGCATCTGAATTTATTCAACTATGAAACCGCTGAAGTAATTTTTCAACAAAAAATCATTTCTTCTTGCCGTCGCTTCGAAAATAAAAAGTTAGCAAATAATGGCGAATGTGAACAATAATCAGCAATAGTGAATGTCTCGCGTCCACATGTGATCAACGATATGAATGTCAATTATTGTGAAGATTTCTGCAAATCCAATTAAAATCAATATAGGTGACATTCTAATAGCATCCTTCAAGAGAATGTTGATGTAAAGAGCAGTGCCGTGGTCCTCGGAACAATGGTTTGAGTTCAGGAACTTCTTTGGAGATCAGCGAATGAACTAAGTTGGAAGAGTTCCAACTTTCAAAATCTACAGAGATCTTCGTGTGATTTGAATCGGTAATTTTATTTCAAACTGTGTGTGTAATGTTCAAAGAACTTTTTACGAGACTCTCGTGCGAACTTTTAGTGGAACTTTAGAAGTGATTCACCTTCTAAATGATCTGAAAGCTGCAAGAGAATGGGACTTCGTGTTTTTTTTCTCTTTGAGTATCTGCTATTCCAGGACTGGGTAAATATTCTGTGATTTCATAACTGGCATATTTGAGAGTAATTTCATATCTTATACTTTTAAATCTAAAATATGTTACCATTTTATACTTCAGAATTTTCTATCTAAAGTATGTTGGCTGAATTTTTAATTTCTGAAGTGATATCAATTTGATATTTTATGTTGATAATATGCCCATTAAAGTTTTTCATTTTTAGTGAACTAAAGTTTAAATTTTAATAATCGGTTTTTTGGACAGTTTAAAATGGAAATTTTAATTGGCATGTTATCTCAATGTGTGATAATTGAATCTCATTTGTAGTCCATTAATTACTAAACTTTTAAGATTCAGCTTAACTAGATTTTCACTATGTTTCACTTTAGGACAATTTTAATGATTTTTAATTATCACAACATGCAATTGGGGTATTATAACTTTTGCTTGAAGGTGTATTTGATTTTGGGGTTTTCAATTCCTATGTTATTGTTCAGGTATCAGATTTGAATTTTAATATTGTTTAGCTTTTAGAGATCTCATGTCAGAATTGAATTTGAATTCTAATATTGTTTAGCATTTAGAGATCTCATATGAGAATTGAATTTGAATCTTAGTATTGTTTAGTATTTAGGGATCTCATACTTAGAATGCCATACATATTTAGTCAAGATATTGTTTGATGTTTTTGTCATTTTATAATTGTCAATAAAAACAAAACTCAGAATTTGAAGTATTTTATTTTGAGTTAATCAATTTTAGGAAAATTTTCCTTTTCAGCTAAAATTATTAATGTGTTCTGAGTCATATACCTTGATTTTACAACAAAAATTTTCTTTTGAGAAAAACGATTTTGAAGGCTTGCAGTAAAGTGGTATACCGAAACTTTACCGCTTGTTTCTAGGCCTTTAAATTGATTCTACTTCAATCACTGACCGTATTTCACAGTCGGCGGGCTGATCGATTGTTTTAAACATTTTGAAGTAGCACTGTACTTAGCACACTGCAACAATACCAATGCAAATGGCGTCGTTTGACGAGCAAGGTATGCCGGGAGTTGGTACGCATGCGCATTTCAATGTTTGCGCGACATTCGATTAGCTACGACGATTCGGACCTTAGTTTCCGAATATCCCTCGTAATTCATGTGGTGATAGTACTTATTGAAAGCTACAAGATAGCCTGTATCTCAATTTCGAAAAGAATTGTTGTGAAGTGTACCCCTGCAAGCTTCAGTTAATAATAATAATAATAATCTTATAAATAAAAATGAAATTCTGTTTGTTTGTTTGTTTGTTTGTTCGTTTGTTTGTTTGTTTGTTTGTTTGTTTGTGGATTTGAGTTGTATACAAATCCACAAAAATGGACCTATCAGCCTGAAATGTTGCACAGATATGTAAAATAATATAGAATAAATCATAGTCCACTTTAAAACTTTGAAAGTCCACCCGTTCCCGGAATTTAAGAGATTTTTTATGTTCTCCACGCAAAAAGCTTTCCGTAATTGTAACCCCTGTAGTGAAAAAAGAGTGAAATAAGGATCGTGGTTGCCATGTGTGGCGATTTTGCCGAATAAGATGTTTTAAATTCTCAAAGTAAAAATAAAAGAATAATAATGATTTTTTTTGTTAGTTTATATTCGTAAGGTTATATTTTTTTTAATTATAATATCGTGTGCATGGGAAATCGGAGCAGGAATGAAATGTTTTATACGTAAAACAATAAGAATTGAAGAATTCCGAGGCTAATATGTTAAAATTTTTTAGTTTGGCGAAAAAATAAAATGGCTCAAATGCCGAGAAAGTGAGTTCTAGCGGTTTGCACAGTTTCAGGCTTGGCGCAATTTACTGAGAGCTTAAGGAAACGGATTTTTGAAAATAAGTGCAAAGGTTTTATTAGGATACAGCGTTAAATTTTAATGATCCGTGCGAAAATAATGCAGTTATTAAGGGATTTCAAGCGATCTATCTTCAGCATTCTCGCGATTTTGAGGAGGATTCTAACGCTTGGCGCTATTTATCGTAATTTAATCGTCTGCTATTTGAGTTATGAATACACCTGAGAATAAGTTTTTGAAATTTTCATTCAGTTGGAATTGTGCATTTTTCTGAGCAGCTTTTCTGCATCTAATGCATTACATCCAGGAAAAAGGATGTTAGAAATATCAATTTTAATTTTGTTTAATCACACCCATGAATAATGATACACTTTCCAACTTAATGAAAGAAGGAACGAAAATAGGGAAGACCCATGGATTATAACTCTTTTTATATATAGCACTTTAGTGCGTATTTAAAAATCTGAAAGTGTGTCAGATTTTCTATGATTCTAGCGCTTGGCGCAATTTAATGAGAGGGTATTTTTAAAAACAAGCGTAGGTTATCTTATAAATAAAAATGAAATTCTGTTTGTCAATTTGTTGATTTGGGTAGTATACAATTCCACAAAAATGGACCTGTCAGCCTGAAATTTTACACAGATATGTAAAATAATATAGAATAAATGATAGTCCACTTTAAAACTTTGAAACTCCACTTAAAAACGTTTTCCTCCTGAATGGTTCTCTTAATTTCCGTTCCCGGAATTTAAGAGATTTTTTATGTTCTCCACGCAGAAAGCTTTACGTAATATTAACCCCTGTAGTGAAAAAAGTGTGTGAAATAAGCATCTTGGTTGCCATGTGTGGCGATTTTGCCGAATAAAATGTTTTAAATTCTTAAAGTAAAAATAAAAGAATAATAATGTTTTTTTTATTTATTTTTTTAGGTTATTTTTTTAATTATAATATCGTGTGCGCATAAGAAATGAGAGCAGGAATGAAATGTTTTATACGCAAAACAATGAGGATCGAAGATATCCGAGACTAATATGTAATTTTTTTTAGTTTGGCGAAAAAAAAATGGCTGATAGGCCGATTTTTAGAGAGTGAGTTCTAGCGGTTTGCACAGTTTTAGGCTTTTTGGCGCAATTTACTGAGAGCTTAAGGGAATAGCATTTTTGAAAACAAGTGTATAGGTTTTCTTAGAATACAGCATTAAATTTTAACTATCCGTGCAAGAAATGATGCAGTTATTAGGGCATTTCAAGCGATGTAGCTTCAGAATTCTCGCCAATTGAGTACATTGATTTAACTTGGGGGAAAACCGCCAAATTTCAGAAAATTGAAATCTTCGCATTTAGTACATCGAGGTAACGATGAATAAAACATGTTATAGTTGATAATTTAAAAAATGCGGCTGTATTAAGGGATTCCACTTTTCAAATAAATGCCTGGCGGTCGAACCATTTCCCTTTTTGATTGCTGCTAAGTCAATGCTTCGAATGATTCCCTGAAAAAACTCTTGCAAAATGGCGTATGCTGGCACTTTGGCGAGGCTTAGATTTGAAACTGGATTTTACTTGAGACTGGTATATACGTATAATAAGACTGGTTATAGATAAAAATGAATGTTGGTATGTGTGTAGGAGGTTGAAAAAGTCCTGCACCGTTTCACCGATCACCATGAAATTTGGTTCACCTAAGTCTTTTATCATGGAGAAGGTTTTTATGCTATCCGTTTTCCTCTAACTTTTCACTAGGTGGCGCAGCAGAACGTCGAATTCTATTCCGTTTAGCCGTTTGCTATGCGAATATCGTCCAACCAATTTCGATGAAATTTGGTACACGCGAATATTAGAACACGGAGAATATTTTTCACTATCCATTTGCTGTAACTTACCGCTAAATAGCGCTGCAACGCATCAACTTCTATACCGTTCGACCGATCGGCATAAAATTTTTTATACTTACACATTTGAGAACGAAGAATATATTCTAACTGCGTTACTTTTGATGTTACTCACCACTAGATGGCACTGCAATGCATTATTATTTTAACTCGCCACTAGATGACGCTGCAGCAGGCCAAATTTTTGACCATTCAAACGGTGGCTATGAAAATCAGTATACATAGCTATTTGAACAATGAGAATATTTTGGCGTTATCCATTTTGCTATAACTTGCCACATGACGGCGCTGTAGCAAATCTTTACTTTAATTAACCACTAGATGGCCCTGCAGTGTATCACTTCTTGACTGTGCGAATGATCGCTATGAAAATAGGTATACATAGATATTTGAACACGGGGAAGAGTTTGGCACGATCCATTTTCCTATAACTTAACACTAAATGTCGCGTCAACACATGAACTTCAAGACTATTCAGCCGATCGTCATGGAAATTCGTATACATCGATATCTGAATGCGAAGAATATTTTTGCCGTATCCGTTTTGCTAAAACTCGCCACTAGATTGTGCTACGCTGCATCACCTTCTGCACCGTAAAAACGATTGCCTTGAAATTCAGTATGCATGATTATTGAACACAATATAACGCGATATCCATTTTGCTATATCTCTTTATTACAATAAATAGTAATCACAGCAAATATTAATATCAAAAAGCCCATTCATTCCCGTGCGAAGAACGGGTACTTCAGCTAGTAAATTTATAAAAATCTCCGAAAGGAACGTAAATATATGCGCTATTAAAATTTTTCAAAAAGTCAAGCACTCATGAAGAAAATTAACCACTTTCTTTTATAATCTAAAATAAAAAACATCGTTAGCAAAATATAATCGGACAACTTATAATTTGCCGAGACACGACAAAAATAATTATTTTTAGCGAAACTAACCTTGATAAAAATTCACTTTTTTATAATACTCCAAGATAGTTTTGAAACGAGGTTTCCATAACGTGCTGAATAATTTTCTAAAGCAAGCTCATTTACTAATAATTCATAGTGAAAGTGTCACTTTTAAAATTTCAACATTAACAAAAAAGAGTTTAATTAATTAGAACACATACTATTTAGAACACATACTATTAGTTTATTTTAATAGTTTATATCAATGCTGGTGCCATACATGGATTCAATAGAGATTTGTATAAGGATTCAAAATAAGGGAAGTTGCGGTGGCTTGCGATACGCCACTGTATATAACATACAAATCTACACGCAAATATAAAACTTTTATTGTATTCATTTTATTTACTTATTTTACAGGATAAAAGTGAAAATTTCGGAAAGGCGATATAGACGCTATATACCGTAATTTTTATTTACTTTGCATTAAAATAACTGAATTAAAATTCACAAAAGTTAGTTATTTTTTCCGCAACGATGTAAAAATTAAATTATCAGTCAAGGTTAATCAGTTTCCTTATATTCCGTTTTCAGATCTATTCACAGCCACCTTCATACTGAACTGGAGAGGGCTTTCGTCTATCAGAGGGGCTGGTTATTATTATTATTTAATTTTTAAAATTATATATTTTTCTTTTTTTACCAGGCAAAATGTAATAAATTCTAATTCGCTTGCAGTTGTTAATCTTCTTGGTGTGCATAGCTGTGAACTCTTAGCTAAAGAGGGCCGGTTAATCCAGTTAGATTTCTCTATATAGTGCGAATTCTCACTCGTTGTACATGTATAAAGTATGTTACCAAATAAAGAAACTATGTATTTGACTAATTCTTAAATTACAAAAAATAAAATAAAAATAAAAGCGAATCTTACTGCGAAATGTTTATAAAATTAAAGATTAAATCGTGCGTATTGTGTTCGATTGGATCTATTTCTCTCTATTCTAAAAAAAAAGTAAAGGCCGCTGCTGGCGCCGTCAATAGCTTGTTTGTCTATCTTCTCCTAAACCATGGGGATTTGAATTTCGAGAAACATGTCCACGGATTTGGAAAATTCCGAGGAACCTGATAAACTGACTTAAATTTCGAAAATAGAATTATTTTAGAAGATATTAATAAAAAACTGAAAAAATAAAACATAATGGTTGCCAGATTTGGCATAAAATCATTCATTCCTTTGCAACAAAGCGTTTCGAAGTATGTAGTATCACGTGAAATTGTCGAACATGAAGTAGAATTACACTCCTTTTTACGCCAAATTAAAAAGTATATGAAATAAATAACTCAAAGTGTGTTATACAAAGCTGACAATTTTCAAATAGTAAGTTCGTTTAGACAACAGGAGTTTAGAATGAGCGATTATTCGTTTTTCCAAAACAGAATAACTAATTGTAACTGATTTTAAAAGCGCCATCTTGGCATTAGGTACGATCTGACGAAATGGTATCTTTCCAAGCAGGATGAATCTAAACCGCGAATTCAAAAATGTTAGAACCCAATATCTTCTAAATGAAAAATAATTAAAATGCAGATTATTTTAAAGCCGGTTCGGTCCAGCTGAAGTATTTGCTACCAGTAGAAATATTTGGTGACGTTAACTGTGCTATTATAGCAGTTATAGTACACTTTGGATATTTCCCAGCGTGGCGAAATGATATAATTCGTGGTGCTAAATACGCCTATCTGCAAAGGATTATGTAATATATGGATAACGGTTTTCCAGGAACCTTAAATGAACAGTAGTTATAGGTTGTGAGCATGTGTAAATCGCCAAATAATGAAAAGTCGCCATTAGTGGCAAGCTATCCTAGCTGTTCTGTAGTTTTTATCAAAGCAAACATACGAAGTATTGTTTTCTTACAGTTAAATATTAACTATACATATACGCAAGTCGTCAAATTATGAAAATTCGCCAATAATTGGCTAATACGCAAGGTGTTCCATGGGTTTCACATAATTAAAAATAGTGCGAAGTTTAAATTTTTATGTTCCAAGTAACATGCAAGAACCTAGCAATGTGTAGCTCGGTAACATTCAACCTGATCCAACCTCTGGGTTTTGTTTGTTGAAATTATGCCTTATTTACGAATAAGCCTTATTAGGGACCGAATCACTCATACGAAAAGCGAGAGTAGCGAGTCTAGGGGCCTTGGCCCCTAGTATAAATAAAAAGCACATTTAGAATTTATAACAATAACAGGATGAATGATTACTCAGTAACTATAGTTACTGACAATCATTCATCCTGTCCTCCACAGTCATAGGGCTCCCGTATGATACTCCTCCGAAACGGCTCGACCGATTTTCCGATAAAATTTTATATGTACAGCTGCGGAAAAAAAAGGCCCACTTGCTCTTTATTTCGCCATCGTTCGTCGTATACCAAAGTTATATATACCATTCGTTTGCAAATAACGCGTACTTTAATTTACTATTAATTTAATTCGCATAAGGGGCCGTCTTCATATTTAATTCTGCATCAACTTCGTTTTTCTCAATGGCAACCCCATATTTTGACTTTATTAAACGAAAGAAAACCTTCAAATTACCCTAAATATAAATTTTCACCAATTTTCTACGATAATTTCCGGAGATATTGTGAATTCATTTTTGCGCGTTTTTAAGGGACTTTCTGCAAATTGAAACACGCTATTTGTAGGTTCCGAACTTTTCGCCTTTCATTTATTTCGCTCGCGAGAATTAAAAGAAATTAATATTATTTTCAAGGAAAATATTGTTCCCATCTCTCTTAAAGTTTTTTGTACTGAGAATATCAAGGGTAGAATAGAATATTTAGTCTGTGGTCCAAATGACCCGTGAGTTCATAACTTCCTTGGTTCGTACACATGATTTAAGGGAAAAATGCAAAATGACTGCTAAGGATTTTGAAAATCTTTGTAATTTTGAAATTGTTATTCAGTGTTTCCCTTGATGTTTCTCAGACAGCTGAAATGTTGGCAGGAGTTAGAGGCTGCTCCCTGCTCTTCTGACTACAAGCATGAATATTGCTCGACTTAGCTATGGTCGAACTTAAAGAATGGTTTCATGATTGAAAATTTATTTGTTTGAATTTCATGTAAAAAACGCAATTACTTCTTTGCCGACCCAATATTATCACTGTGTTTGTTATTTCACTTTCTTCATTTAATACTATCGCCTGCAATGTGCAATATTCTTAAGACTTTTGGCGGTATTTTAATTTATAGTTAGATGAAAATTTTTTTTTACAGAAAAACGTGATTTTGAATGTTTGATAAAGTATGGGGAATTCCAAAGACCTAATGTTTCTGATATTAAAAAAGGTCACATTCATGCCTGGAAAGTTGAGGATGTTAGTTCTTCAGAAATAGGACTTTGTATTAAAAGACATACATCTACTGCATCTAATTCTATAGCTGGAAAATATTTTATTTGGGGGAATATGGTAGCGGACGCAACAATACACGCTTTATAGAATCCCCAACAAACTGTAAAAACCTCTAATTTATTTGCTTCAAAATTTGATATTTTTAATACTGGTATCTTTTACTGTGTTTTTGCACAAAATAAATCTAATTTATATTTATTTTATGCAATTTTCAAAAAATTTTCACTTAATAAATTTATATATGGTCCCTTAACTCATGAAAATAACACATTTTATTTAATATAAATTAAACTACTGAACGTAAAAATTTGAAATTTTGCACAGCCATGTAATATTAATTTCTGCATCTATTTCCATCGAAATTTGGCTAGGTCGCTATTCATATTTTTTTTGAATATTAATTTAATAATTCATAATTCATATTTATGATTTATTAAAAATCATAATAACATTAAATTATGTTTGGGTCGTTTAGTTCTAATAGTACGAATAAAAATCAGCTTCTTACTACCAATATTATATGAGATATGAATTGAAGTATGAAAAAATATTTTAACAAAGGGGGAGGGGGATTTTGGGTGCTCATAACTCACTCATTTTCTGTCCAAATTTATTGAAAATTGGTGTCCGGGGTTAAAATTAGCTAAATTTTTGAAATATGAAGTGAAATCTAGGGGTTGCTATTGAGAAAAAAAAAGTTAGTGCGAATTTTAATATGTAGATGGCCCCTTATGCAATTTTTATGCATAGCAAATTAAAGTGTGCATCAATCGTAAACGATTGGTATCTGTAACTTTGCTGTGCGACGAACGACGGCCGAAAAATGTACAGGTGGGCCTTTTATTTTTCCGCAGCTGTACATTCGTTTGGTCTGAGAATAGGTTTTTAACTATGTCTCACACCCCTAAGTCACAAGGGCGGTCCACCCCAAAATTTTTAGCACCAGAGAAATTTTTATTAATTTCAATCAGGTTTTTTGTGTAGACATTAGCGCATTGAGTCACTTTTCAAATGTGTTTGCCAGATAATGTGTAGAGGGGGGGGGGTCGCGTTAATAAAATGTTGCAAGTCACACAAGGTTTGCAATTTTTGATAATTGATCGCTAAATGTGGTGCCAAAACGTGACAATTTATTATAAATGTATTTCGAGTATAGTTAGAAAACGCCTGGCGTATATTGTAAAACAGTTTTATTAGGCGATTTTAATATATATTTCTATTCCGAAGAAGTGCTTTGTGGAACAAGAAAGGTAAACATGTTACACTCATGGATTATGATGCCAATTTGAAACAGTATTTAAAATGTCTTTGCGGTATAGTTGGAATATGCGTATAGGACGAATATGCTTAACAGTTTCAGTTGGCGATTTTAAGATAGATTTCGATTCCAAAGATGTGTTTTATGGTACAAGCAAGAGTTGATTACTATTTTAACGCCCTCAATCTCGCCAATCTAAAAAATCCCCGTACTTTGGCGAGCTTTGCAGTCATGGGTCTCCGGTAGTTATGCACAAGTTTCAACGGTACTTACCTATTATCCCGGCGGTCCGCCAGGACAAGCAATTTTTCACCAAGATAAATGCCGGGCACACGAAATTGTTGATGGTTCGGAATACGATTGGCAACAGTTTGCTTGCAAATTTGACGATAAAGTAGTTTGCCGGAAGTGACCGCCGGGATAATGGTGACTTTTCCACGGAACGTAAGGGTTCCGTGGAACTTTAGGAATCGATGCCCTAGAGTGTTGCGACGCCATGTGTTGCAAAAGTGCATCTTTTTATTTACTTTCATTAATATTTTTGTGATGATAACTTTTTAAGGCTATAAAATAAAATATTTTAATCATTTTGGGGTCCCCAAAATTTTCTGGTTCTACACAGAGACCTAGACAGGCTGTGTGGTAATCTAGACCGGACGAAATGCAGAAACGAACTTGCGGAAGACGAAAATTGAGCATTTTCACTAGAAATTTCTGAAATTTAAAACATTTACTTTCTTTTAATGTAAAATTACGAATTAATGGATAGAAGGGCCATCGGCCTGAAACACAAGGCTTGAAATACACCAATTTTTTTCAGATTACTTTTAATTGGGTGCTGTCTATGAGCAGTCATTTTTCAATCGATTCCAAGTGCAATCTATAGACGTAAATCTATTTCTAGCAAAACAAAATTAATATATAGTGTTACAAATTTGTAATGTTATTTTCCGCGCCAGTATGTATTGCGGGAATGTGCGTTATACACGCATTGTTGCAAGTGCAATGAGCTTTGAAACCCCTTGACCACGGAGACAAACATAGCAACTATTTTAAGACTTGGCGACAAATTTGGCGACGGAAACAGGTGGAATTTTGGCTCTATCTCAATTAGGAGAGAAGTTTCTGGAAAAGCCTTGAGAATTATGCCATATCCTACTTGACGTCACATCCGCTGGAAAAATCTATAAATAAAAAAGTGGCGCTCATCTGGAGAACTGTCAAAAAGCTTACCAAAAAGAGGAGGGAATTCCCTCCCATCCTCATGAACCGATCAAACATCGATAAGGCAAACGCCATTGCCCTCAATCTCCATCAGATGAGTCATGATTGGAGATCAATTCTCCAATCATGACTCATCTGATCTATCGATCGAAGAGGAAGTGGATCTGCGCTTACGTGCCCATCCTGTTACCCCCATTGATGGAGTCTTCCCAACAGAGAGCATAGAAATTATTGACAAACTAAAAGTAAAAAATGCCCGGGTCACGGCGATATCTCAAACAGGGTTATTCAAAATCTTCCTGCACAACGCATACTCCGTCTCACAAGTATATCTAACGCTATCTTCAAATATCATTACTTTCCTGAATCTTGGAAGCGTACCATCGTATGCCCCATCTGTACACCTGGGCAAAACTTGTCAAACCCCAGTTCCTACGGCCCCATCAGTCTTTTCTGTGGACTGGGCAAGGTAGTGGAAAACGTTATCCTTCATCGAATGGACGCCTTTCTTCAAAATAGCAACATTATGATCACTGAACAATTTGGGTTCAGGCACAAGCACAGCACTGTCCACCATCTCTTTAGAGTTCTTGAGCACCTCACTGAGGCGGTACAATCAAAGGACAGTGTTGCGATGGTCCTATTTGACATATCTAAAGCGTTCGGCAAAGTCTGGCATGCCGGACTCATTTACAAACTGTTTCGTATGGCATGCCAGACACCGTTGTATATATTGTAATTAATTATTTGTCAAAACGCAGCTTTGCTGTACGTGTTGAAGGAGCCATCTCCGACTTCCAACCAATCTTTAATGGGTACCACAAATCTCAATACTAGGACCAACTCTCTACAGCCTATATGTCAAAGACATTCGTAGGAATACCACCACTGAATTAGCTCTTTATGCAGGTGATACGGCCATTATTGGCAGGGCCAGAGACCCTCGTACTCTGCATAAGAATCTACAAACACATATCAACCGACTTGAACGCTGGTTACTCAATTGGAAAATTAAGTTAAATCCCAGTAAATGTACTACCCTGTCTGTCGGAAGGAAATTCCCTCCTTCCCGGCTTCAAATTAATAACACCGTCCTTGAATGGACAGACAGCGCCACTGGGTATCGAAATAGATAAGAACTTGACCTGGAAGAAGCACATCGCTAAAACCAGGGACAAGATGAATGCGGCTTTTAAAAGCCTCTGTAGCCTAATCTATACGAGGAAACTTAACACTAACAACAAGGTCCTACTGTTCAAGACTATTGTACGTCCCATGGCCACATATGCTGCCCCTGTGTGAGCCTATGCGACAAAATCCAACATCAAACATCTATTTCCCATGGAAAACAAAATATTACGTACCATCAGGTATGGTCACCATCACCTGGCCAACGATATCATCTTGAAAGATCTCTGTATGAGATCACTTAAACACCATATCCTCAAACTTTCAAGAAAATTCTAAACCAACATTAGGAACATACCTAATGAAATTGTCACATTGCCTGACTATGAGCCTTCCGATCCTCTCTTTCGTAAGAGACCGTTCTTCATGCCTTGCAGGTTTAGCCTCACGCCTCACCCACATCTATACATACGGTCGAGTAACCTTTTCAACGAAGTCCACTTGGGTGGAGGGAGGAAGGGTCAGCCACAAACATAACATGACACTCGTAAACGACTTTCTGCACTGATTCTTGCAGCTTCTTATTGCTGCATTATTTACTAACATCCATAATATAAACATTCAATTCAAACACACACTGGAGGTGCGCAGGAACTCCGATAATCATGACTTCAGTTAGACAGTATCAGTTAGTGTATGATAGACTGTGAAGCGATACGTTGAGTTTGCGCTATTATTATTGCTGTATTAGTTAATGTTTTTGCCTTGGCCTGTGTACTAAATCCTGTATTTTTGTGAGGTATTTGTGCTAAGTTTAGTCGAATGAAGTGTTCGTGTAAGTTGTATTTTCGAGTTTACAAGCTTGTTGGACTTTCTTGGCTTACACCCGCTACCGTATTTCGTAACAATATACACTGCCCTCCAAAAGTTAAGGTACAACCTGTTTTTTTGTGAATAATATGGAAACGAATGAACATAGAAGCAAAAACTGGACTAACGGAGCACAAAATAGTTCTTTATTGAGTGCAACATAGAAATTTACATAAATACAACACAAACATGGTGTAGAAGCAAAAGAATACTTTTGGAGAAAACAGTTTATCAAAGCCTTTTGCGGAAACATGTGGTGGAAACATTACAAAAATGAGTTCTAATAAGGAATGTGTCCACCCCTAACTGCAATGTACTGGCGGCATCGATTCTCTATGCAGCTAATTAAGTTGTTGGACCCCTCAATAGGGAGCGAAGACCACGCACGGATTAGTCCTTGTTCCAGCTCATGCAACGATCTTGAAGGAGGACTTAAAGCAGCCACTAGTCTGCCAAGGTAGTCCCAAACATGTTCTATCGGATTGAGGTCTGGAGATTGAGATGGCCATTCCATTCGCTCCAAACCTTGATTCTCAAGATAATCCTCAACAGGCACAGCTCGGTGAGGTCGGGCATTATCATCCGTCAGGATGAAATCATTGCCAATAGCAGCAGCATATGGCCGAACATAGGCATCCAGGATCTCGTCACGATATCTCACACAACTGAAATGTCCTCCATAGAACACATGCAGGTCAGTGTGACCACCGAGAGAGATCCCTGCCCACACCTTGATTCCACCACCTCCAAAACTATGTCTTTCAACAATGTTGGGTTGGTTGTATCTGGTGCCTTGTTCTCTCCAGACCAGTACACGCCCGGAATCGCACTGCAATGTAAACCGGGACTCGCCAGTGAAGAGTACAGAAGCCCATTCTTGTCTGGTCCAGAAGACATGTTCCCTTCTCCAACGTAAACGAGAACATCTGTTCCGTCCGTTCAAGGGGACACACACAAATGGTCGTCTTGCAAACATACCTGCATTATGAAGGCGTCTTCGTACTGTAGTGGCTGAGATCCTTCTTCCGATGCGACAAAATGATCTGCAACGAGCTGAGGTACAGTAGTGGCTCTCCTTCTTCGGGCAGAAAATGCTAAATAATGGTCTTCTGCAGGTGTCGTAACTCGTGGTCGGCCTGGAACAGGTCTTCTAGACACTGAATCTGTGGTTTGAAATTGATTCCACAGCCGTTGGACCATACTATGAAACACATTGAGACGTCTAGCAGCATCAGCTTGTGACAACCCCATTTCCATCAACCAGACCGCCCTCCACCGTAAAGAATCAGGTAAGCGATTTCTCCGGAATTAACGACCAAACTTACAATCAACAAGGACACACAAAAATTACAGCCGACGACACAAAAGTTTAGTTTTTGCACATTTTCTTTCCCTCTTATATTATAAGTATCCATTTTTTAAAAAGTAAAAGTGGTAACTATCATTTTTGCATATGTTTTGGTAAAATTCTTTACTATTATGCAAATGAACTACAAATTTTCTTGTTGATCCCTTTTTTTTTATGGTCAGCTTCGAAAAAACAGGTTGTACCTTAACTTTTGAAGGGCAGTGTATATTAGTGCAGAAAACTCTGCTTAATTCCTGGGTTTGTCGTTCTAAAGTTCTGTACTTGTAGAAAGTTCTAGTAAAAAGTGAACTTGTCAGAATGGAACAGAAATTTTATTACTTCTAGAACTTCGTAGAACAATTTGCTGTACAAAATTCACAAGCACAATCAGCCAGTAGCTTGCCTACAACAGTCCGCTTAGTAGAGAAGCTTTCACAGATGTTGTATTTCTAACACAAAATAAAGCAGTTCCTAAGGCAAAAATTCAGTGTAAACTCCCGAGGAAAGTCATGAACAATTTCTGAATCCTGAATTCCCCAGGAGTCAGAAATGGACAATTTGCGCACAGCACTCAAAAACAAGTTTCTAAAAGCAAGCAAAATATTGCTTCCAAAAGCGCAATTCACAGAGTAATGCGAACTCAACGAACGTTCGGTGAAAACTAACTGTTCGGTTTATCCTGCTTCATATTTATAGATGTCGCCGAAGTTAAGAGAAACTTCTCTAAGAAATCTCTATTTCTCGAAGAATGATTTAATGCAGAGAAACCAACTTTACAGGTCCCACTGGGAAAATCGCGCCAAATGTCCGAAATGTCACCAAACTTGGCGACTTTTTGACAAAATATCTCCACATTTGGCACCAAAAATAGGTCCTCAAAAGTGAGGTAACTAAGCCTTAGCACGAATATTTCTCGAGATTTCTAGAAAACCCTATGTTAACCAATGGGAGAAACACAGAACTTCGTATCTCCCGTTCTAGTGAACCGATTTTGATGCAACAAAATGCAATATTAATTTTTCGACGCGTAAAATACGAATTTTAAACTATTTTTAATCTCAAGAAGGCAGAATAAACCGAAAATTTGATACAACATACATAGGGTCAAGTGGGGGGTAAACGATGGGAAAATCGTGTATTTTTTAAAAAAAGGTCCATAAATTAAGCAATTAAATTTATGTTAAACTATTGAGATATATGAAATACATTTGACTTATATATAGATTGGAAATATAGCCTTATTTTTAATATCATCAAAATGCTTTTCTGTGAGGCGTCATTTTTAATTAGGCAAGTATTGATACCCCCACTTTACCCCATGGTGGGGGAGAGTGAGAATAGTGCAAAGCTAACTGTATATTTTAGGTAAAAATCATGTTAATGCTATGAATGAAATAAAAAGCACCCAATTAATTGTATTCTTAAATATAGCGAAAGAAAAAAGTGCACAGAAAAGGATTATTTTTCAAAATGCACTGGCGTCTAAAAATTAAGGAACAACATATTTTTCGAAACTCACCATAAAAAAATAGGGATGGACGCGAGACGAAAAATAAGCGTCTCGCAAAATAGCCTAAAAGCTTGTCTCGTCTCGCAAAAATCCCTATACCGTAATGTTAAAAATGTGTTTCTCGTCTCGCAAAAAAGCTGTAAATCTCTGTCTCGTCTCGCGTCCATCCCTATAAAAAAAATGATGCTAACAATGAAATTTATAGTTTATAATATAAACTATAAATTTCATTAGTAGCTATCATTTTTGCATAAATTTCCATAAAGTTCATTTTTATCATTTATATAAACTTTATATAAATGATAAAAATGAACTTTATGCAAATTTATGCAAAAACAATAGCTACTAATTTATTTTTTAATAGAAAAGAACAGGCTTATATGAGTCTGAGAAAAATATGCAAATATCAGGCTTTCGTAATTACGCGTGTAACTTTAGTTGATCTACAACTTCTGCTATCAAATTAGTGGCAGTAGGGTCCCGCAATCTGCACTCTTTGCAGACGAGTCCAGATTCACACTGGAGAGCAATTCACGAGATAAATGGCCAGTGTACATTTAAAAAATGTTCAGAATAAATAAGTCCAGAAAAAGATTGTTAAAAAAAATTGTTCGTATTGATTTTCAAATAATTACAGATTTTAAATTTGTATATTACCCCAGTGCAAAAAAAAAAAAAAAAAAAAAAAAATCCCAATACTGAAAATACATTAGTGAAATATGCCTCATACACTAATGAGGTAATCACAAAATTTGTACGTGTCATCATAAAACGTCTCAGAAATATCTTTAAATAAAAATGGTCTGGTATTACACATGAATTCTCGAATGTACACACTTATAGCTAGAGTGTAAAAAAATTTTTCTTTCGTAATTTCTGTAACACCCTTGAAATGCGATCGCCCGAAGATATTGCTTTCTTTCGAGAGCCATTGAAATGCGGTTTCCGTCAGCATATTTTTTTATCTATCTATCTCTGACACTTTTTAAAATATAATTCTCAAAGTTTGTACATCACGTCATTAGTGTATGGAGCACGTTTTACAAATTGGGAATTTTTTTGTACAGGGGTAGTATGCAGATTTAAAAAATGTAATATTTTGAAAATTAATGAGAGGAATTTTTTCTTAACGGAGTCTTATTTCCGATCTTATTTTGAACATTTTTTCAATTTACACTGCCCACTTGTCTCTAATAGATAAGGAATTAAAGCTCGTAGTTGTAACCATCATTTTAGGACACCCTGTATAATGTAACGAAATTTCGCGACTGATATGATTGTCCGTGTTATCCGAGGTAAGCTCGGTCCCGTCTACCTCGGATAATCGGGAATCATTTCCAAATGAAAAAACACTCAAAATACTGGTGTTAAACGATAAAGTAATTAAAAAACTTTGTAAAAAACACACATAAGAAGTAAAAGGAAAAAGGATACGCGTTTCGTTCAAAAATTGTTTTGAACTTCTTCAGTCCAAGCCCTTCGACGTAAAGAACACAGGGAACTGAAAAGAGAAAAAAAAACAAGCAAGATGTTGCCACAAGGGGCCCTTGTGGCAACATCTTGCTTGTTTTTTTTTCTCTTTTCAGTTCCCTGTGTTCTTTACGTCGAAGGGCTTGGACTGAAGAAGTTCAAAACAATTTTTGAACGAAACGCGTATTCTTTTTCCTTTTACTTCTTATGTGTGTTTTTTACAAAGTTTTTTAATTACTTAATCATTTCCAAAGTTATAGAAATTTATTACTATTTTTTTAACTTCTGAAAACAGTTCACTAAGGGGTTAAAATATTCGACATTCAAATGTGTGTCTTTTACTTAAATGACCGACTTTCTTTCTAACCCAATTAAATTTTAAATGTCTTTTTCTTCTTCTTCTTCTTCATTTTTTTGTGTGTGTTTTGAATAACAAATGATTTCGAATTCCCTGTGCATTGAAAACTTGCACTCCAGGAAAGAAGAAAATCTTTCAAGTTTGTTAATTAAACATTAGAGAGAGGGGGAAAAAAAGAGAGACAGAGATATCTAATCTAAAGTAATCAATAAATAAACATGTAACGAAGCCAGAAAAAAAGTAATTTACCGTTAAAGTAATTAATTATACAAGGTAATTAAAATAGTTTAAAACAGGAAAAATACTAATTGCCTGGTGTGTGTTTCTATGAGTTTGGATATGACGAATGATAAGTTTTTACTTTGAAAAAACATTCAAAATACTGGTGTTAAATGGCAAAATAAATAAAAACTTTGTGAAGAAAACACACATAAAATGTTACTTATAAGATATTACGATCGTTTCGACCAAAAAATTCTTTCGGTCTTCACCAGACAAGCCCTTCGACTCATTGAGCAGAGGGAACTGAAAAAGATAAACAAACAAGCATGTTGCTACAAAAAAATATATTATGTGCTGTCCTGTATGTTGTTAAAAAAATATTGTGTTTTTATGTTATTTTTGATTTATGTTCTTTGGCTTGTTCTGTTTTCTTTTTTTCTTCTTTCGTGTTATTATTATTTATTTATGTATTTTTGTTTGTCCTTCTTTTCTTTTCTTTTTATCCCTTCCCCTCTTTTCCCTCTCCATGGTTTTGTTCGCCTTTTCTTGTTTCATTGTGGCAACATGTTTGTTTGTTTATCTTTTTCAGTTCCCTCTGCTCAATGAGTCGAAGGGCTTGTCTGATGAAGACCGAAAGAATTTTTTGGTCGAAATGATCGTAACATCTTGTAAGTAACATTTTATGTGTTTTTTTCACAAAGTTTTTACTTTATTAGAAATCAAATTTAAGAGTGTTTTTGAGGGAGGACGGGAAAATACAAGGTTCCTTTTTATTTCTGGGGATTGTTTTCAATCGCTATGAGTCTTCTTTCTTTTGCACATCTTTTAAAGTGTGACTTATGCACCAATTTCCTTTAAAAAAAAAAGAAAAAAAGAAAAACAGGATAAAGGTACAAATTGCTTTTTTTCGAGAAAATGTAAAACAGGAAATGCAACAAATTTAATTAGCATCGTGAAAACAGTCTCTGAAACGGCGGTGAGGTCGAGGGGCATTGTGGAATAATCCCACGATAAAACACCAGACACTCCGGCATTGTTTTGACGTAATGTCGGCGCCGGCGAGATGGGGCCCTTTTAGGCACTTTTTTGCCTGGCCTCAGTAGTTCAGGGTTTCGTTAGACTGTAGACACGCAGTTAGATGTGCAGTGTAAATAGAACCATATTTTCATGTATATATATTGTTGCGGAATTACTCTGCTACTCCTGGGGTTCGTCGTTCTAAAGTCCAGTGGTGTAAAAAGTTCAAGTAAAAAGTCACTTGTCAGGATGGAACACAAACTTTATTTCTTCTAGAACTTCGTAGAACAATCAGCTGCACACAATTCACAAGCACAATCTAGCAGTAACGTGCTTTTAACAATCCGCTTGGATCAGAAGCTCTCACAAATGCTGTATTTCTCACACAAAATAAGTCACTTTTACAGGCAAAAATTCCGTGGAAATATTCAAGGGATATAGTACACTATCCCTTAAGACACAGCAATGAAGAATTTACACACAGCACTTTAAAAACAGCTTCACAAAGCAAGCTAAAACACAGCTTCTATAGCACTATCAGTTCACACAAAACAAGCGTACTCAGAGCTCTTCACACATTGAATGTTCAACTCGCAACTGACTCTTCGGGGCGATGCACGCTTCTATAAATAGCCGACGCAGGAGGTACAAGAGGTTTCCAGAAAAGTCAATTTCTCGAGGGTTCTACATAAAGCGTGAATTTTGATTACGTCATAGAAGAGAAATGTTAGGTTATTATGCGTTTTTAATGCAGGAAAAACAACTTCCAGGCCCCATTGGGAAAATCGCGCCAAATGACCAAAAAGTCGCCAAGCTTGGCGACTTTTGGCGAAATATCGCCAAATTTGGCGCCAAAAATAAGTCCTCAAAAGTGAAGAGATCTAAGCTCTAGGACTAATATTTCTCGAGATTTCTAGAAGCCCATAGAAAAACATATGGGAAAGCGAAACCTCCGTATCTCCGGTTCTAATTGGCCGATTTTGATGCAACAAACAGCAAAATTTATCTATTTGAAGCGTAGAATACGAATTTTAAACCATTCTAAGCCCCAGAGCAGCGGGTTGCCCCGAAAATTCGTAACATTGCCCCCTTCCCAAGGACTGCACGTCCCGGGCAGCACAATCCCTAGTTAGGAGGTCACACAGGTACCTACACTGTATAACACTTAACAAGATCTTAACAACATAATTCAAGCAAGTAATCAATAGCACAATAAGCAAATACACATTAATAAATAAATAATCATCATAATAAATAATTACACTGTAATAAGTAATCAATGTAATAACAAATACACATTAATAAAATCCAATATATTACAAATATGTACACTAAACATGGCGTAAGTGGTGAGAGAAAGAGAGTTGAAGAAAGAGGAAGAGAAGAGAAAGACAGGAAAGGAATGAGAGGTGAAAGAAAAGAGGAATTACGCCATAGTGACCATAGTCTGAGCTAATTACAACCGCGGTAGATGGCTAGCCGATCGTAATGTACAACTCTTGGCTTCGAGTTTGGTGACTTACGAATCCGTACGATTACGTCATTCAGCCGGTTTAGGACTGTGTAAGGACCATCCCACGGCGATTGCAGCTTGGGAGACAGGCCTTTCCGTCGAGTAGGATTCCATAGCCAAACTTTGTCACCTGCGTTGAACTCGTGTCCCGTAGGCTTCGTGTCGTAGCGAGTCTTCATCTTTTCCGTGTTCAGGTTGATCCGCTCCCGAGCAAAATGATGCACATCTTCAAACCGTGCCTGAAGGTTTTCCACGTACTCCTCTGGCGATGAAGGCGCATCTGGAGGGCGGCTGAACACTAGATCGGCGGGAAGACGAAGATCTCTGCCGAACAGCATCTGGGAAGGTGTGAAGCCGGTAGTCTCGTGGACGGCACTCCTATAGGCCAGCAGGAACAGGGGGAGTTTCTTGTCCCAGTCCTCTTGATTCCTACCCAGCAAGCGCACACACGTTTAAATTACGTATTCCCGATGTCGAAATGTCGAAAATAGGTCGAGGAAAAATTACAGCAAAAAATAGCGTTTAAAAGAGATCAAACATACATTGTGTTGTCGACGTCTTAAAGAGCCGTTCGATTTTGGTCAGGGAGGCGGCTATCTTCGACTGTTAATGTTGGTCGCCCTCAGGAGGTCTATGATCCGTCAATACATCGCCGATTTTCCGCTTATGGCTCTGGCGGTCTAAAGAGACCCCCCCCCCCCCAGCCAGCCAAGAAGAAACACGCGATGGAGCATCGAGAAATTTTTTCAGCTTAGTTAATAGTCAGGTGAACGTCGAATAAACAGTGCAGGGGAGACAGAATTTACAGGGTCCTTTCTCACGACCTTTGACATGTCCACCCCAACCGTTTTCTCAGAAAACAGATGCTTTTTTTTTCTTTTTTGTGTGTGTATTCGTTCATGGTTCGCGTGGCTCGTACTTCGCAGTTTTTTATGCAAGGGCAGAACTCGCTTCAGCGTGTAGTCAATGGCTAAGCTCCGCTACACAGAACAGTAAAATTTCCATAGTTTTAACTATAAAAGTGGATATTTTTCAAGTATCTCTTGGAATATTTTTCAAGTTCAATGCTAACACGATTTATCGTTAGCTTGGTATATTAATAAGTTTGTCTGGCTCTCTTTAAATTGTGTTGGCCGGTGATGTTATTAAAGTTTATCGGGGTAGCTACAAATTTTAATTCCAGCCATCAAAATTTTAGAGGTGAGTTAAGTAATTATTTAACTAATAATTATGTGCTTTGTTTCTTTTATTCATTTTCTTTTTAATTGCTAATTATAAGTCTTCTTATTTGTATTATAGAGTGAAATATAAAGGTACAATTGGCATAAAATCAACTGTTTACCTTAAGCATATGAAATATTTTTTCTCATTATAAGCACAAATTTACTTAATGTAAACTTACTATAACAAAAGTCAACTTATTATTGCATTATGGCATAACTTACAATGAAACAGATTAAAGCACTTTATGCAAAGTTTTTTTTTCTTTTTCAATTGTATACTAATATGTGTGCATTTAGTATGTAATTTAAACCTATTTGGAGTAGTGAATTTGAACAAATCAAAGAATTAAGAGAGATAAATAAAAAACTGTTTGTGTAATGAAGTAGACAAAATTTTTCTCGTGGGAGGGTGAGAGGGGAGGGGGATTTGTAGATAGAAAACTTCTTCATATTTTATTACAGGAAAACTATAATGAACTATGGAGATAAAAAAGCAGGCTTATTCGTCTAATAGAAGTGGTTCCTTGACGATTTCGTCGAATCCTGACAGTTTATAAACGTAGTAATTATGCCGGAATTCCAGACATTTAGAGAATATGTCAGTCACACACCATTTACATACGTCGTGAAAGCATGGAAATTCAAACTTCTTGTCGGGTGCACATGCCGTTTAAAAGGAAACACTCTATATTTCTAAATATAATACATTATACTACTAGTTGTTAGCTAATGAAAAGCAATTTTGAATTAAATGATTAGAAATAACAAGTTTTAAATTAACTTCTAATCGTTTAGATAAAGTTATAAAATTTATATTCATAAAAGTTTGAACATATACAAAAATATATTAAAGTTAAAATATAATCTTGATTTTTAATTTAACAGATAAGTAACTCGCACGAACAACTTATGTCACTAATTTACATTTTAAAGGGTTTCCATTTTTTCCCCCCGGTACATTTTATTAATCGTTTTGGCTGTATTAGGTATTTTTAATAAAAGGGTGCAAAAAATTATTTAATCTACTCTTATAAACTATCTAAATATTTTCATATATTGGTTAAAAAGTAATCTTTTTTATATAAAATAAGTAAATTATATTTACTGTTAGTAAAATTGCATTTTAAACTGTATTCCTTACTTAACTAAATTTACTAATATTTTATTTAATTTTTAAGTTACTTTTTCACCATCTTTCACCAATATATGAAGATATTTGGATTGTTTATAACATTGAATTAAACAGCGTACCCACCCCCGCCTTTTATTAAATATACCTACAGTAAAAACAATTCATAAAATGTACCGGGGGGAAAAAGTAAACCCTTTAAAATGTAAAATAGAGACATAAGCTATTTATGCAAGTTACTGATCAATTAAATTCAAAAAATCAAGATTATATTTTTCTTTAATGTATTTTCTCTGTGTTCAAATTTTTATGAATGTATATTTTACAACTTCATCTAAACGACTAGAAGTTAATTTAAAACTTGTAATTTTTGCACATTTAATTAAAAATAACTTTTTATTAGCTAACTAACTAATATTAAAATGTATTATATAGAAATATAAAATGTTTCCTTTTTAAAAGGCCAAAGTTCACAAGATCAGAACAGTTTGAATTTCCATTCCTTCACGACGTATGTAAATGGTATTTGTCTATTCTCTGAATGTCTGGAATTGCGGCATAATTACTACGTTTATAAATGGGCAGAATTCGACTAATTCTGCGAAGTCTTTAAAGAACGACTTCTATTAGACGAATATAAGCCGGTTTTCTCTGTCCTATTGGAGCGATTCGACAAGGTATAACGTAAAATCAACCACCATGAGCTGAATTTTATAAACGAATTCCGAGAATCTGTCTCCCTTCGCCGTTATAGCGACGAGTGTTCGACCAATATCGGGGATTTTCTCTTCCTGGCGGTCACCCTTTTCCATTCTTACGCCGTAGTTAAGCGAGATTGTTATCTCTCACGGTCACCCCTCGCGTGTAATACGCCGTCGAGAAGTTCAGCGCTCGACGGGCAAACAGGTGGACATATCCAAGGATTTTTAACGTCGATGATTACGTCGAAACTACGTCGACGGCGACGTTAATTCGATGTATCGTGGCTGGCTGGGTAGATACCAGGAGCGAGAGGTTGTTCAAAACTGTGCGATTGAACCTCTCCACCATGCCGTCGGATTGCGGGTGTAAAGGCGTAGTCTGTGTTTTGTCTATTCCGAGAAGTTGACAAAGTCCTTTAAAGACTGCAGAGGTAAAGTTCGTTCCTTGGTCGGAGTGAAGTTGCAGAGGGGTTCCATATCTGGAAATCCATTCTTGCACCAATACCTCTGCTACGGACGTAGCTTCTTGATCGGGAATAGGAAACGCTTCGGGCCATTTAGAGAAGTAGTCAATGACAACTAGGATGTATTTGTTGCCATCCGAAGTTCGCGGAAGAGGTCCCAGGATGTCGAGGGCAATCCTCTCAAAAGGCGCTCCTATATTATAACGATGTAGTCTTCCACGGCTTCGTTTCTTCGGGCCTTTACGGGCGGCACAGGCGTCACAAGCTTTACACCACTTTTCGACGTCGCCTCGAGCCCTAACCCAGTAGAAGCGCTCGCGAACTTTCTGCAGGGTCTTCATTACGCCAAAATGGCCTCCAGTGTAGCCATTATGAAGTTCTTCTAGAACCTTCGGAATCCTCGAACGAGGGAGTACTAACTGCCATCGGAGCATCTTGCCGTCGTCCGACTCCCATTTACGATACAGGACTCCATTCCTCAGGCGAAGCGAATCCCATAAAGCCCAGTACTGTTTTGTTGCCGGACTGTAAGATGATATTTCTTGCCAACTGGGCTTAGCGCTGGATTTTTCCATAAATTCCACAATAGGTTTGATGTCGCTGTCTGCTAATTGGTCCACCCGAACATTTTCGTCACTCCAGGGATCTTGAGATGGTGCCGGTGATGTAACTTGGCGGACAACGGGATGTTTCAGATGGTAATTTTTCTCTGCCCTGGAGCAATAGCGACAACTGTCTATGCAGGGCTTTCTCGACAAAGCATCTGCATTTCCATGAGATGCCCCTTTCCGATGACGTATCTCGATGTCATATTCCTGTAATCGCTGTATCCACCTGGCTATTTGGCCCTCTGGATTCTTGAAATTTAGAAGCCAGGTTAAAGAGGCATGGTCCGTTCGGAGCAGGAACTTTCGGCCGTACAGGTAATGATGGAAGTGCTCCACGGCCTTAATGATAGCAAGGAGTTCCTTTCTCGTAACACAATAGTTACGTTCTGCCTTTGAAAGGCATTTGCTCCAGTAAGCAATGACGTGTTCTTGGCCATCTATCTCCTGGGACAAAACTGCTCCGACACTCTCCTTACTTGCGTCTGTGTCCAGGATAAATGGCTTGTCAGGGTGAGGATACGACAAGATCGGCGAAGATGTTAAAGCCGTCTTCAGTTCGTTGAATGCGTCCTCACATTCCTCAGTCCATAGAAATTTCTCTCCAGTCTCGGTCAATTTGTGAAGAGGTCTTGCAATTTGTGAAAAGCCCTTCACGAATTTTCCATAGTAAGTACACAGACCGAGAAAACTTCTTAAGTCGTGGATATTCTCGGGACGACTCCAGTTCTGGACTGCGGACGTCTTTTCGGGATCGGTTCGGACTCCGTGGGCGGATATTATGTGCCCGAGGTAACGTACTTCCCGACGGAACAAGTTGCACTTCGACGGACTTAGTTTCAAGTTTGCCTCTTTTAATTTCTGCAGTACCTTTCGAATGTTCTCGAGATGCTCTTCGAAAGTCCTTCCGACGATGATGATATCGTCCAAATAAACGAAACATGCTTCGTAGGAAAGTCCTCTCAACACTGTCTCCATTAGACGCTCGAATGTAGCCGGCGCGTTGCAGAGTCCAAAAGGCATAACTTTGAACTGCCACAATCCTTGTCCCGTGGTGAACGCAGTCTTTTCACGATCATCGGGATGGATTTCTACTTGCCAGTAGCCACTCTTGAGATCCAGAGTTGAGAACCATTCGTTTCCCGATAAAGTGTCCAATGTGTCGTCTATCCTGGGAAGAGGGTAGCTGTCTTTCTTGGTAATGTCATTCAGACGTCTATAGTCAACGCAGAACCGGGTGGAACCATCTTTCTTTCGGACCAAAACAATCGGCGAGGCCCACGGACTAGTCGATGGCTCGATGACGTCATCACGCTGCATCTCCTCTAAAAGTCGGTTCACCTCTTCTTGCTTAGCAAACGGCAGCCGCCTAGGATGTTGCTTGATGGGAGAATGGCTGCTTGTGTCTATTCTATGCTGCGTTAACCTCGTACGGCCAAAGTCACCGGAAGTACGAGAGAAGAGGTCTTCAAATTCAGCTATTACTTTCTCCGCAGCGCTTCTCTGTTCTGCCGTTAACTCCACGTCTTGTAATAATTCCTTCGTCAGGCACTCGGAAGATTTAGCTGTCGTTTGGTTGATGTTCTTATTAATGCAGGTAACAGGAGTGCATGTCGCCAACACTTCATTTTTCTTTATCACCTTCGACTTGTCCGTCACATTTACTACTCTAACTGGAATTTCCGTTCTCGACAAGTCCACAAGTGTTGCTCCCACAAGTACTCCTCTGACGGAATCACTATTGCTTGGGTGTTCGATTAATCCAAAACGGAATTTATTGCTTTCTTTTACTGTTCCAGAAATTATGGAATCAGTTCTGGGAGGTAGAGTGATATCAGTCTGGGCTATTATTTGCTGAACAGGCAAAACAGTTTCGTTTCTAATATCGAACGCAGCTATTTCTTCTGAGTCTGAACGAAGCTCATTATTCTTAAAGTCCAAGTTAAATTTGTGCGATTTTAAAAAGTCGAGTCCGAGAATAAAAGAGTCTGTAATATTGGCGACATATACCACATGGTCGTATCTGGCATTTCCAAACGTGATTTCTACTTGCGCTTTTCCGCCCACTTCGATCTTGTCACCTGTCACAGTCTGGAGGGTCAGCGAGGACGGAGTCCAGATAATCTTCAAATTTAATTTCTTGGCCAGATCCGTCCTTATGATGGTTACGTTCGCTCCAGTATCAATCACCATGTGGCATGGGGAACCATTAACGTATCCCTGTACGAAGAGTCCATTACTGCCACCATTCACTGATGATATCTGCAAGACTTTTAGGTGGGGCTTTTGACTATATGGCAACCTTCGCCCCGCGAGATGGCCACCTCCTAGTTTCCCTCTTTCATGTTCTTAGATTTTTCTCTATTTTCTGCAACCCAGTTTTCATCTCTTCTTGTCCGGCTTCAATTTTCTTTTCTAAATCCGCCTTCATTTGTTCTTGTCCGGCTTTCATCTCGTCTTGTCCGGCTTTCATCTGTTCTTGTGCGGCTTTCATCTCGTCTTGCCCGGCTTTCATCTGTTCTTGTCCGGCCTTCATTTCTTGCATCATATTCATGAGCTTTTGAAGTTGTTCTTCCATTTTTTTGTCTAGTCAAAACCATAAACTGGAAAACTAAAGTCCTTCTTTAGAACCCCGATTCTGACACCAAATGTTGCGGAATTACTCTGCTACTCCTGGGGTTCGTCGTTCTAAAGTCCAGTGGTGTAAAAAGTTCAAGTAAAAAGTCACTTGTCAGGATGGAACACAAACTTTATTTCTTCTAGAACTTCGTAGAACAATCAGCTGCACACAATTCACAAGCACAATCTAGCAGTAACGTGCTTCTAACAATCCGCTTGGATCAGAAGCTCTCACAAATGCTGTATTTCTCACACAAAATAAGTCACTTTTACAGGCAAAAATTCCGTGGAAATATTCAAGGGATATTGTACACTATCCCTTAAGACACAGCAATGAAGAATTTACACACAGCACTTTAAAAACAGCTTCACAAAGCAAGCTAAAACACAGCTTCTATAGCACTATCAGTTCACACAAAACAAGCGTACTCAGAGCTCTTCACACATTGAATGTTCAACTCGCAACTGACTCTTCGGGGCGATGCACGCTTCTATAAATAGTCGACGCAGGAGGTACAAGAGGTTTCCAGAAAAGTCAATTTCTCGAGGGTTCTACATAAAGCGTGAATTTTGATTACGTCATAGAAGAGAAATGTTAGGTTATTATGCGTTTTTAATGCAGGAAAAACAACTTCCAGGCCCCATTGGGAAAATCGCGCCAAATGACCAAAAAGTCGCCAAGCTTGGCGACTTTTGGCGAAATATCGCCAAATTTGGCGCCAAAAATAAGTCCTCAAAAGTGAAGAGATCTAAGCTCTAGGACTAATATTTCTCGAGATTTCTAGAAGCCCATAGAAAAACATATGGGAAAGCGAAACCTCCGTATCTCCGGTTCTAATTGGCCGATTTTGATGCAACAAAAAGCAAAATTTATCTATTTGAAGCGTAGAATACGAATTTTAAACCATTCTAAGCCCCAGAGCAGCGGGTTGCCCCGAAAATTCGTAACAATATTAATTATGTTTATGTCTTGTAGTTAACCAAGAACGGATTGTGTTAATAATAAAGACCGATATTTTAATGATTAAGAAAGTGGTATAATTTGGAGATTTCCACTTCGGGGCCTGTGCAGAACCCCCCCCCACCTTTGCTGGAATCAGGTAAGAGCTTATGCCTTTTTACCTAGATTTATTGAGGGATTTTGAAGAGTCTGTAGATAAGATTCTACAAGTGGCGCCCAACGTGGGGCCTCGATTTGGAAAATATATTTGATTTATATTTAATTGAATACCTAAAGTAGGAAAATGTCGGTCAATTTTCTGGAACAGTTAAAAACTAAACGAACGGGAACGAAAAGTTCTATTACGAAATTGGTTAACAAAATAAACAACACGTTGAATAATGAGACCTCAACTGTTACTTTAAATTGGTTAGAGGAACAAAAGGCACTGTTAATTGATAAAGAAACGAAACTTTTTGAACTCGATGAAAAAATAGAAAACGAAATAACAGATTTAAAGAAATTAGAAGAAGAAGTTGAGACTAATCAAGAATATAGGGAAAATTTAATATCGATTAAAGCAAAATTAAATTGTTGCATAAGAGATTTGCTAAAACCAGACAGGAAAATTGAACGGGAAAATTTAAGTCACGAAGAATCGAATTTATCAGCATTATCGAACTCAGCTACGCCCGTTGTTATATCGGAAAATAAAATTCGTATTAAATTGCCAAAAATAAACATTGAGAAATTTGATGGTAATTTTGAAAACTGGCAAGAATTTTGGTGTCAATTTAAGTCCGCTATTCATGTAAACGAAAGCTTGAACAAAGTCGATAAATTCACCTATTTAAAGAGTTTTCTTAAAGATTCGGCTCAGATTGCAATACAAGGACTTTCGATTTCTGAAGACAATTACGATACTGCCGTTAAAATTTTAGAAGACAGGTTTGGAAGAAAAGAGCTTTTGATTCGAGCGCACATAAACAAGCTCTTAAATTTATCACCAGTTCGAAATTCTTCGAATCTTAAGGATCTACGTCAGTTGTATGACACGTGCGAAATACAAATACGCAGTTTAAAGTCTTTGGGTATTGAATTGAACACGTATGGCAACTTATTGTTTCGTATATTAACTAAATTGATTCCTGATCATATAATGTTAAATTACAATAGGGATTATAAGGATGAAACTGAATCATGGGATGTTGGTAAATTTTTAGAGTATTTAAAAACGGAAGTGGTAACGAGAGAAAGAACTCTGTCATTTCGAAGAAAGGAATCTGAAGAAAGCATAGGTTATAGCAGCAAAGCATTTGTTAAGGGAAAAGAACAAGATGATAGAGACAATTCATTTAAAAGGGGTTTGAAAGAGAAATATAAGGTACCTACTGCTGCTTTATTGAATGCTAGTATCGATAGTCAAAATTATTGCGTATTTTGTAAAGGGAATCATGAAATAGAAAAATGTCCGAAACCTGTTAATGAAAGGAAGGATATTTTAAAGAAAGAAGGCAGGTGTTGGAATTGTTTGAAATTCCATTTGGTTAGAGAATGTAAATTTAAAGGTAGGTGTAAATTATGTACCCGAAAGCATAATACGGCGATCTGCGAGACCAGCGAGAAAAAAGGAGCATAATTCTAACTCCGAAACTGTAGTATCGTCTATTCAAAACAAAAATGAGGGAAGGGAAATTTATTTACAAACCGCAACTGCATTAGCACTTGGAAAGGGCAATAGATTACGGATTAGAGTACTATTTGACCTTGGGTCACAACGCTCATTTATACTAGGTAGCATTGCGGAGAAATTAAAACTGGAATCCGTGGGGGAAGAAAACATCACAATTCACTCCTTTGGCTCCACAGAAGCTGTGAGTGAAAAGCGCAAACGATACAACGTTGTTTTGCGAAATCTACTGATAAGCAGCCAAAGCACTTCCATCGAAGTGCTGGAGACGCCGAAAATAAGTGAGGCTATAATTGGGGTTCCCGCACTCGAAATAAGACGTTATTTTGATGAAAATAAATTGCAGCTCGCGGATAGAACATATGGTAATGATCCATATTATTATCAGTTGTCTCTTTTAATTGGAAGCGATTTTTATTGGAAAATGGTATCTGGGAAAATATGTAGAGTGTCAAATTCACTTGTTGCGTCAGAAACAATGTTAGGGTGGACTGTCAATGGCACGAGTGTATCAACAGACGTTACCGTGCAGTTAAATTCTATTAATGTTATGAAAGCAGCAGTAGGGCAAAATCTTTCAGAAGCGGATCAGGAACTAAAGGATTTATTGAAAAATTTCTGGGAATTAGACTCATTAGGTATTAAACAAGAAAAGGAGCAAAGCGACGTAGAAAGTGAGGTGTTTGAGGATTTCAAGAATTCTGTTAAATTTTATGATAGTCGGTACGAGATTCGCTTACCATGGAATAATAAGTTCAATGACTTGAAAGATAACTATGAAGTAGCTATGTTAAGATTAAAAGGGTTAGCCCGAAAATTTGACAGGTCTCCTGAACTTTATGAAAAATATAAGGCCGTAATTGAAGATTATCTGGACAAGGGAATAGCAGAGGCTGTAAACGATGAACCTACATCTATATCGTATTATATGCCACACCAAGCGGTTATACGAGAAGATAAAACTACCACTAAATTGCGTGTGGTATTTGACGCATCGTCTCATTCTAATCGTTCCTTGTCATTGAATGATTGCTTACATCAAGGTCCTCATTTGAACCCAGATTTGCTCAGCATTTTACTAAACTTTAGATTGCATAAAATAGCATTTGTAGCGGACATTGAGAGTGCATTTCTTCAAATTGGCATTGCTCCGTCTGACAGAGACGCCGTAAGATTTTTGTGGATTGATGACTCTCATGAATCAGACAAACTAAATCCCAGAGTACTACGTATGAAAAGAGTATTGTTCGGTGCAAAACGAAGTCCGTTTTTGTTATCAGCTACCATCAAATATCATATAAATAAATATAAAGAGAAATATCCTGAAGTATTTGAAATATTAAATAACTGTCTGTACGTAGATGACCTCATCAGTGGAGCTGATAAAGTGGAACAAGGCTTAGAAATCTATAAGGAAGTAAAGCATGTTTTAAAAGAAGCAAGTTTCAATATGCGTAAATGGAAGTCGAATTCTCGTGCACTGCAGAACATTTCGATGATGAAGAAAAGTCCGAGGATTTGAGCACTGAAAATTGTAAAGTTTTGGCGTATAAGTGGAATGTGCAAGAAGATACAATCAGTATCGAAATGAAGGAGTTATTGAAGCAAATTGAACCGAAGAAATATTCTGTAACTAAGAGAGAAGCTCTGCAAATTATAGGAAGATTTTTTGATCCCATTGGATTTCTCAATCCATTTACAATTAATGCCAGAATAATTATGCAAGAAATGTGGAAAAGTGGATTAGGATGGGATGATAAACTTCCGGAAGAACTGAGAATTAGATGGGAGAATTGGTGTTCACAACTTGAGAAAATTCAAGACTTGAAAATACCTAGGCATTATTTTGGGAAAAACAGTGAAGACGAAATGAATGACGTTCAATTTCATTGCTTTGTTGATGCAAGTGGAAACTCTTTCGGCGCTGTAATTTATGCAAGATATCAGACACAGAAGCAAGAAATACTAACGAGATTTTTTATTGCAAAGATACGTGTTGCGCCCCTGAAAAAACTATCCTTGCCAAGATTGGAGCTTATGGGTGCTATCGTTGGAGCTAGACTTGCAGTATATCTGTCGAAGCATTTGACTAAATATAAGACTTCAACCTTTTATTTTTGGACGGATTCCAAAGTGGTTCTTCATTGGATTCACGGTAATGCCGATGACTGGAAGCCGTTTGTGCAGAATAGAGTCCTAGAAATTCAAAAGAATTCTGACAAAACTCTTTGGTCATACTGTCCAGGACACGAAAATCCGGCAGACTGTCAAACAAGAGATCGTAAACCAAAATCTGTTTTGAACGACAAATGGTTTCAAGGGCCAAAGTGGCTGAAAATGGAAAGTAGTTTTTGGCCAAAAATAGATTCATCAAATTGGTCTGAAGAAGCCGAATCAGAGAAACGGAAATCAAAGAAAATAAACATCCTTCAAATCAATTGTATGACTGATACGAAGACTAATCTTATTGACTTAAAGCGGTTTAGCAGACTATCCAGTTTGCTTAGAACAACTGCATGGATCTTCAGATTCATTAACAACGCAAAGAAAAATTCCAATAAGCAAAACGACGCGTTAAGTGCTGATGAGATAACAATGGCAGAAATTTACTGGATTAAGCAGGTTCAAGGAGAAGCCTTTCCCGAAGAGTTACAGGCTTTAAGTCAGAAGAAACCAATACCTAGGAACTCTCGAATTGCGAATTTTAATCCATTCTTGGATAAAGATAAGATAATTAGAATAGGTGGAAGGCTTCAGAACGCTAATTTGACCTTTGCAGAAATTCATCCGATAATCTTGCCTGATTTGAATCATTTTTCAGACCTGCAGATCAAACATGCTCACGAACATATAGGTCATGCTGGAATAGCTGAAACTCTCACTCAAAATAGAGAAAGAATGTGGATTCTGAGAGGAAGACAGAGAGTTAAAAGAATTTTGAGAAATTGCTTCATCTGCCAGCGTCTGAGAGTAAAGCCTTACTCGCAGAAGATCTCTCCTTTACCTCCAGACAGAGTCAGAGAAGCTTTGCCATTTGAAGTGTGTGAGGTTGATTTTCTTGGGCCACTTTATACCAGAGATGAGAGAAAGGTGTATGTTGCACTGTTCACTTGTGCTGTCGTACGGGCAGTACACCTTGAACTAGTTAATGACTTATCTGCTGCAGAATTTCTATTAGCATTTAGAAGATTCATTTCAAGGCGTGGAATTTGCAAAGTAGTGTATTCAGATAATGCAAGAACTTTCAAAAGGACTGATAAAGACATTCAAAAAATGTTTCACTTAATAAAGAACCAAGAAGTTCAGCACTTCTTCAGTGAAAATAGAATCCAGTGGAAATACATAGTTGAGAGAGCAGCATGGTGGGGTGGTTTCTGGGAGAGGCTAGTCCAATCCACAAAGACTTGCCTCAAAAGGATCCTCTGGAGAGCTTGCTTACGTTATCAAGAACTCGAAACGACTCTAACTGAAGTAGAGGCCATCATCAACTCTCGACCGTTGACCTTTGTTTATAATGAAACAGATGAGCCTAGTCCACTGTGTCCAGGACATTTTCTAATTGGAAAAAGAATAACTGCATTGCCACCCGAAAAGATATTTGACGTTTCTTCTACCAAGTCAGACCTGGAAAAAAGATACCGATACAGATCAACCTTGTTAGATAAATTTTGGCAGAAATGGAGACTACAATATGTAATGGACTTGAGATCTGCTCATCGATGTCCTAGGAATAACTCGTCTTCACAGATCACCAAAGACACTTTTGTTATGATCTATGACTACAAAAAACCAAGAATGATGTGGGAATGTGGCCTGGTGGTAGAAACTCATGCAGGACGAGACGGCAACATCCGAGCTTGCACTGTGAGACTGTCCACTGGAACATTGCTGAAGAGAGCGGTACAACATCTGTACCCTCTGGAACTCAACTCAGAAGTTGAAAGACAATCTTGTCTTTCGGGGCCGGAGGATGTGGAATAATCCCACGATAAAACACCAGACACTCCGGCAGTGTTTTGACGTAATGTCGGCGCCGGCGAGATGGGGCCCTTTTAGGCACTTTTTTGCCTGGCCTCAGTAGTTCAGGGTTTCGTTAGACTGTAGACACGCAGTTAGATGTGCAGTGTAAATAGAACCATATTTTCATGTATATATATTAATTATGTTTATGTCTTGTAGTTAACCAAGAACGGATTGTGTTAATAATAAAGACCGTTATTTTAATGATTAAGAAAGTGGTATAATTTGGAGATTTCCACTTCGGGGCCTGTGCAGAACCCCCCCTACCTTTGCTGGAATCAGGTAAGAGCTTATGCCTTTTTACCTAGATTTATTGAGGGATTTTGAAGAGTCTGTAGATAAGATTCTACAGGCATCCCTGCTTTTTTCATTCGAGGTTATGTACCCTTTCCCCCCACTTTTTACTTACAAATGGGGCGTTCGAACTTTTTTTTGGGATTTGTATTTGTGTGACAGGAAGGCAACCAAAAAGAGCTCTTGGGACCACTTTAGTAGTTATAATGGCTTACTTACTACAGTCTTTTTGTGAGAGCTAAATAATATTAATATATCCTTAGAAATGTACACATGTAAAATATACGTGTAATATTGTCAAATACTCTTGGTCAAGAAATGGCTTTCCAAATGGTTTAAAAGTGGTGGGAAAAAAGTCGGTTCGCAAGGGTTCCAGTATATATATATATATATATAAAAGGTCTCCCAGGTGGTGTGGTGACTATCGCACCCTACTACCAAGCATGTGGGTCCGGTTTCGATGTGTTTGTCCCATTATTATCCTGTTTGCTAATAAATGTTATTTGGAATAAAATAAATGCTAAATGGATATTCAGGAGTATAAGACCATTTTCAAGATTGCAGTAAAAACTCTCAATAACAAAAACAAATAAAAACAAGAAAGATAAATTATGTCAAACACATACATTATAAAGCACTTTCCAACACAAAAATATTTTTGCGACAAATTTGACGATGTATTTTCCTTAAAACTGGCGAGATTCCGTAGATAAGATAATGTTGTATTATCACTATAAATGCAATTTTATGAGACCCTGCAAAAGACCTTTAATTTTTTTTAAGCATTTAACTGAAGAATATAAAAATTTTATACTCATTGTCTTGTACTAGAAATTTACAAGTGTCTCTCAAATGCCACAGACTGTAATGTATTGGAATTCTTTTGAGTGCTCCTCTGGAAGAACTATTCATAATACAGACATTATTCTCAATGGAGAGCGTAATTTTGAGAGCCTTAGTAATATACAGGGTGGTTATTAATTAACGTGAGGCGTCCAGAGCTCTCTAGCGAGTAAAGTATTGGACGAAACCGAACAAAATTTGATGAGCATGCATAGTAGACCATGGGATTTTGATTAAAAAAAAAAGTTCCAAAATTTGCCATTGGGGCAATTTTGGCGCTGCAAAAGTGTATTAGCGTAAATACTGAATGGTTAATTGACAAACAATACAGCAAATATCAATTTTACTTACAAATTCAGTTCAATATGCGCACCATTGGTAAATTCCAAGAACTGCGTACGAGGCAAGACATTTTCTATTGCCGCTCGCAGCATATCAGAGTTGATTTGCCTCACGTGTAACGTTATTCGATCCTTTAACGCTGCGATATCGGAGACATGTCTTTGATAAACTACACCTTTAAGAAATCTCCACAGCCCAAAATCGAGAGGATTGAGATCGGGGGACCTCTGGACACTTTTGCAGCGCCAAAATTGCCCCAGTGGCAAATTTTGGAACTATTTTTTTTAAAATCAAAATCCCATGGTCTACTATACATGCTCATCAAATTTGGTTAGGTTTCGTCCAATAATTTACTCGCTAGAGGGCTCTGAACACCTCACGTTAATTAATAACCACCCTGTACATTAAAGGACAGACATTAAAAATTGAAATATTTATTGATTGCTTAAAAAGAAAATAAAATTTATATAAATTTAGATAGAGTATGTTACAGTATAAACGAGAACAAGTGTTCCGTTCAATGTCTTACAGGAAGGGAGGGAGTACTTTTTCTTTAGTAATATTATTATTTTTGTAACAAGAGCAGAAAAGAATTTTATTAAATCAGAATTGCTAATGATTTCATAAAGAGTATAATGTTCAAATTACTCGAGGTAGGTAGAATGAAGAGAAACTTTATGGGAAAAGAGGGGAAAACAGGCGAATAATAGTCATGATACTTATATATAAATGTCAATGTTTGTATGTTTGTTACTCTTTCACACTGAAACGGTTAAACGGTTTGGATGAGATTTGGAATAAAGACAGTTAAAGTCCTGGATTGAGCAATATTCTATTTTTTATCGCGCGGAAAATAAAACCCACTTTCGATAATATAAAAAAAATCTACCTTTTACGACCAAAAAAAGATTAAAAAGTTCCAAGTAAGTTTTTATCTTACACAGCCGCCGACAGATGGCGCTTTCCGGACGGTTTCAGTTAGTGAGCATGGTTAACAAAGTTAGATTTATTTATTTATTGCTTTGAAAATTCAAGTGAGATTGTCGTCATTCTGATGTCAATTGATTGAAAATGACAATGTAATTAAGAAATATTTAAAGAACCCATTCTGGTTAATAGGCTTAGATATAAATTTGCGCCACGAGTGAAATAACAATATTCATCAATTTCTGATTAAACTGTATCAGTGAATAACATGATATTTATTCTTTTGCTTTCAATAACTCAAGCTAGTTTTGCATGAGAAATTGACGCCATTTTGATATCACGCATTTAAAAATGACCTGAAATTATGCAGTTGACGAATTAATGTTGGAGTAAGAGGCAATTATTTTTCTCGAGTTTAATAAATCGCGGTTGAATATCAATTAATATAATTATATAAAGGAAGATGTCCTGACTGACTGAATGAATGACTGACTGACTGACAATCATCGCCCAGGAAAATCTACCAGATATACAGACATGAAATTTTAGGAGCTTATAGCTTTTGTGCCCAAGGGGTCATTTAAGAAGCGATTAAAAAAAAATTCGAACATACACGGGCGTGGCGGCCCAAAACGTTCTTTTCCCGTTTCCCTTCATATTTCATTTGAAAAAAGAGATAGCCTCAAAATTCTTCTTTAAAACGTAACTAACAGAATTACCTAAAATTTACAGGGTTTTTAGAATTCGCACCCAAACGGGCGTCAGGATCCGAAACATTCTTTAACGTTCTTTTTATATTTCCCTTCATATCTCAGAGGAAAAAAAGAGACAGCTATAAAATTCTTGCTTTTAAATGCAACTAACAGCAATAAATAAAATTCTTTTCGGGGTTTTTAAAAGTCACACCCAAACGGGGTTAAGGGTCCAAAACGTTCTTTTCACACTTCCCTTCATATATCAGTGGAAAACAGAGATAGCTGTAAAATTCTTGCTTAAGAGTATAGTGAACACAAATGCTTAAAATTATTTTTCAGGGTTCTTTAGAATGCCTATCAAAACTGAGATAAGGGGGCCAAAATTTTGTTTTCGAATTGCTATCCTATCTCAAAGGGAAATATAGCCATAAATTTTTAGCTTTAAAATGTAGCGAACATGCATGCCGGGTTTTTTAGAGTTCGTGTCCGAACTGGTGTGAGGGCCAAAACGTTAATTTCATTTCAACTTCATTTATAGAAGGAAAATGAAGATAGCAATAAAAATCTTGCATAAAATGTAACGAACGAAAATTTATTAAACATTTTTTTTTTTCAAGTTTGTTAAAAATCGACCTTAATAGGAAGTAGTTGACAAAAAGGATGTTTTTCCCATACTTTTTAGCTCTTGAGTTCCATTAATTTTAGACAAATATTTTTGTGTGCCGGGTGAAAGGGCGAATTATTTTTGAAGGGTTTCCAGATTAAACAATAAGTCAAAAGGGTTGCCATTTTTGGTGATTTGTCGAGAAGTTTGGCATAAAAGAAATAAGTTTCCGAAGCGATATCTTCCATCTGTGTAGAGGAATTGCCTAACCTTACTGTTTATTTAATTGGAATATTGGTGTCTATATTCGATTAAATAAAGGGAAGTATAGTTAGAATATGCCTGGCGAGGATTTTAAAACAGTTTTAGACGGCGATTGTAACATAGATTTCAATTTTGATGAAGTATTTTATGGAACAAGAAGACAAATACGGCACACTCGCGGAAAAAGATGCACATTCCAAATAGTATTAAAAAAATCAAGTATAATTAGAATATGCCTGACAACAACAAAGCAAACAATATTTTCAGCGTTTTGGCTATCGAAGGTTTATACTTCTCTGAGCGACCACCTTTTTTAACTATCAATTTTTTGTGGAACGGAGGGTGGTCGCTCTCTAGAAGTTTCCAGGACCGGACTGGGAGGGTAGGGGCCCGCCCGTCTCAAGAGAAGGGGGAGCGGGTTATTGCTAAGGTGACCATACGTCCCGTTTTGAACGGGACAGTCCCGTTTTTAGGTGGCTTGTCCCGTTGTCCCCAAGCACAGCTTTGGCACACCGTAATGTCCCGTTTTCAGAAAATGTCCCCTGCAATGTCCCGTTTTTAGAAAGAGAGCAACCCACAGTAACGATTTTAATAAAGGCCGCTAAAAATCTAAAATCATCCAACAGCAATGTCAGTAAGGAAAAAAAAAAAAAAAACTTCCCTCCCTCCTCTCTGGAGACGCAAAGAAAACACCGGGGGATGTATTGTTTCTGTTGTTTGTTCCTTTAATGTTATTTTTAGTCGACTATCACAACTTATTTAATATTTATCTCTTTTTTTTTTTTAAGTCACGTTCCTCATTTGCTTATTCCTCCCCCTACCCAGATCTCCCCTTTATTTTCCCTTTTCACTCTGGTTTTCTAAGAATGTCTTTCCTTCCGAATGACAACTTCCTATTTTCAGAATGCCCTTTTGTTTACATTTCTCACTTTCCTACCTTCCTGCCTGGTGTCGGATGGTTTTTTTGAAGTCGAAGAAGAGCTTACCCCTTGTACCACCCGAAACGTCGTCTCGCACTATTTTTCATAGTATATGTGCTTTTTCATTTCATTTTGATATTAACGTTAACACAAGCTTTTTTGTGCGTTTTCTTAACAACTAAAAGATACCCAGACCTGTAAATTCAGTCTCCCGACACTATTACCTTAAAAACGGTAGATGTCCCGGTTTGAGGAAAAAAATAATTACAATATTGCCAAAAAAGTAGTAGATGTCCCGTTTTGAAGGAAAAAATAAATGGTCACGTTAGTTATTGCGCAACCGATAAATAATAGAATATGTTAACTTTCGGGGTATGGGGGGAGGTATGTTGTTATTATTAATTAATTATGATTGATAATTAATGCATTAATAAAATATTGATCTATTAATTAATATGCGTCATTCATATTAATTAATCCCTTGTTCATTCGGGAACCCTCACTAAAAAATTTTTGAGAACTACATTTAAAATGAAGTGTTTTGAAGCCTTCTGAGGCGCAATTGCAGCTGCAAAAAAAATTTTATGTGTCAAACTTCATTCAAGTGCTATCAGTATAGCACTTTTTTTTAATTTTCTTTCTTTTTTCTGTTTGGGGGCCCGCCGAGGGCGGGGGATCACTTGTCTGCAGACAGTCGGACACCCTGGCCAGTCCGGGCCTGGAAGTTTCACTGCATATTTAATTCCACCCTATACATGCATCTCGTTTGAAAAAATAAAAATATATCCCTATTTAAAAAAAATAATGTGTTCAGAGAGAAAGAAAGGACGTTCATGCTGTGTACGGAGATTGCTAAAATTCTAATCCCTTCCCAATAAAAATACCTATTTCGAAAATTCTCCTACCTTACAGGCACATAGGCAGGTCAGTAACAATCGTCGTACCGTTTTCTAAAATAAGTCTTCCAAAAACAGAATGTGGCTTACGAATTCAACATGTATTTTTTCCACATAAATTTTAATTCACACGTACAACCAACGGAGTAGAAAAGAGAAAATAAAAACTGACGCCTACAGTACAAGAGTCTTGAAAGCTTAGGCGCCAGAAACAGTTTTATTTTCCACACAGGAACAGAAATGTTTTGCTGATGGTGTAGCTCTGTAGTACGTTCTTGATATGCCGCAACTTTACCTCAATGATATCTGTTTACTCCAAACATTATTTACAACACATTTTATCAAACAAATCAAGAAATGAAGTATATATTGCAATAATTATTAATTTAAAATCTATCCTCAAAAATCTTTCCAAAAAATTAAAAATTTCTAGAAATTTTTGCCTTGGGGATCATTTGGCGCCCGCCAAAGAAGGCCGTGCATGCCCGCTTCCGCCTGCCCTGCCTTTCGGTTACGGTTCGCTTTTGTGGCCTGGTACCAGTGTGTGATTTTAAAGACGTTTCACGTAAAGAAAAGTGGCTGTTAAAGAGAGTGGTCATTCTTTAGAAGCTCTCCACAAACATAATTTTACGAACTTCTTATTCATAACTCTGTTCGTCTTAGACAATTTATAGATTATTACAGATTTTAGGGTAATGATAATAATAATAATAATAATAATAATAATAATAAAATCTTCCAGTAGTTGTAATCATAAACGAATGGCATGAACATTAATAACTTAAAATATAATCTTGTTGCATAAGTAAACTGAATGCCACGGGTTAATTCTCTTCGGCTTATTTAAGTAACTAGACTGAACGCAAAAATTCGAAGGTGTTAGTTTCTCTCAGTAAATCGTTAATTTAATTTTCCTCCATTCGGAAGTGTGCCCTGTTTTTGAAGACAATAGGATATGGCATGCACAGCTACGAAAAGAAAGGCCCGTTTTTCCTTTATTTGGCCGTCGTTCGTCGTACAGCAAAGTTACATATGCCAATCGTTTACGAATTATGTACACTTTAATTGCGTACACATACTTTGGTACAGCGAGGAAATATTGGGATTTCTTCCTGTTCGTTTTAAGCGAGTTCGACTCTATTGAGTGTATTGTGTATTAAGGCAAAGCTACTCTAGGCCTACCTAAGGAGGGGTGCCTAGTTCGGCACACTTTTTAAGTGTTCTGACTTGTGTCCACGTTGCATTTGGAGAAAACCGGACAATACGCCAGATCATTAGATAAATGACCTCGCTATAGGCCCGAATAGGGAACTTTCAGCCGTCAACAATGTTCAGTTTCTTTATGCACTCGGCCATGGTTGGGGGCCGTTCGACTATATTATTGCTATTTGAAGAACAGCTTCACGACTTTTGGACCCCGGTACTGTAAGACTGGTATCCCCCCCCCCCTAAAAAAACAAAAAAACAAAAACAAAAAACGGCAGCTCATTTCTTATAATTTGCTCATCACCCATTTCTTGAAACTTATTTGGATTCGCCACTGAGCCTGTGGCCCCCAAAGGATACATTTAAACTGATCGAAATTTTAAACTGCGTGTCAACGGAATTCACGGTTTAATAAATCAAAGTATAACTACTTCGATTTATTAAACCGTGAATTTCGAGAAGAACTTATGTGAGAGATCTTTAGTGAGAACTTTGTAAATACCGTTTGCAGTCTCTAACAAACTTCGTCATAATCTCGTGTCGATGGCCGAAACTAATCGTGTTATTAGAGGAGAAATTTGCCTTAATCACATCTGTCTCAGGGATGTAAACACTCGAGGAAACTGGATTATTGAAGTCGAAATTAACTTGCTGCTTTGGATAAGGAGGTGTTGCAGAAATACATATAAGTAAACAGTGGAATGCCGTACTGGAGCATAATGTTTATATAGGCAGTTACTTTTATGGATTTGCTCTTATAAGTGAGGTCGCCATGTTGTTAGTTGCGCCCTTTCTTTCTCCCTTCCTTTTTAATTTTTTGGTGTTTTCTTTTCCTCTTATTGCACTTCTTCCTCTTCCTCTATTTTTGTGTTTCTCCGTGCAGTGTCTTTCTTTCTGTTTTTTAGTTTTATGGTTTTGTAAAATGTGTCGTCGGAACAAGTCAGGTAAAAGGCTGTTAACTCTTTGAGGCGCAACCCTTTCCCAATGCTGAAAAAAGGGCAGCCGTTGCCATCGCTCGACTTAACTACCAGCAAGATGGCGGACGATCGAAACGTTCATCGCGTGCCACAGATCTAGGGACCCTTTTTGACGCAGCTGGATGTGCGGCACAACCAGCTGCGTCAAAAAAGGGTCTCTGTGGCACGCGATGAACGTTTCGATCGTCCGCCATCTTGCTGGTAGTTAAGTCGAGCGATGGCAACGGCTGCTTTTTTTCGGCGTTGGGCAATCTATCCAGCTGTTCTCGCATTCTTCCATTTTTCAGCAGATGTCAGTGCTGTTAAAGATAATCGTGAAATTTTTTTTACGGGAAATGACGTGCTAAAAAGTAAAGGATTCTCGTGGAGTTATGTCTATTAACTATTTTTTATAGAAATCAAATCTATTTTTCGTGACTGGCAACAGTCAAAACGTCAAAGTTTGGTGTTGCCAGAGCGGCAACACTGCGCGTTAAAGGGTTAAAGAGCCATAGACCTCCGAAATACATCCCTCAAATTTTTCGCGGTACAAGAAACGTGTTACTTTTATAATGGGGTTACAACATATAAGAACGATCCATTTGTAGCTGAAGTTTTGCGTACGGGATACATGTGTGAATTCGTATAAGTTTCAAAGGAAAGGCGATAAGTAGGACATAGTATTTTTATCAGAGAGGAGTTACTTTTTTTAACTACTTGACCATTTTTAATCTTGAACCCATGTTTAACCTGTTCTTTCTTTCTTTGAATGCGTTACCGAAACCCAATGATTGCGCTGGATCTACAGAGGAGCATTCAAAGAACCGTTCTGGGAAGCAAAATTAGTCAAAGAAGGAAAGTCTCCGTTGTGTTTTTTGTGTAATGATGAAAGCCGAAAGGTTAAACATGAGCTTAGTAGTGGGTTTTAGTGCGCTGGAGGACAATGCGATCGACCGCCCCCACCCCTCTTTAAATCTGGTACTGCTTTGGACTATCCATCCGTGTTTGTATCACAATATGTTAAACACGGACTTGGATATAGGACGAACATCGACGTATTCTAAAAGAGCTAAACGGAATTTGCCTGTAAGATATCTCTGTGATTATGTTGTGCACATACGTACGTGCGCTTGAGGTAGATTGCGTCATGATTCGTTGCTATGCATCGCTAGAGGGCGCTTATGTAGATAATCATTAAAATGGGGTCGAGTATTTTCCTTTGAGAGGCTCACTCTATTTCGCCCTCTGCCACTAGTCGATGATTGTCCTCTATCCACACAAATCCGTAATATTAAACGACTATTTGCAGGCTTTCATTGTCAATCACTATTACCGGGGAAATGATAGCGAAGTTTGTGTCAGTCTAACGTAATAAAATGAGGTACATTCAGTAAAATCTACTACCATTCAGATAAATAAACATTTTATTTTTGAATTACATATTTACATACATTTAATATAATGTTCAAATGACACGAAAATGACTGAATTTACAGAAAATTTGGAATGGCATATTGTGTTGTTCCCATAAATTCTACAAATCACCTTCTGGAATAACGGAGACTGGGTTAAAAATTAAATTTGATATCAAAATAGAAGTTCTTATACTCCGGGAGTCAGCTGCCCTTTTGGGATCATCATCGAAAAACATCTGAGATCTTGTACTTTAGTTCATTTTAAATTGTAGGTAAAGAAAATGAACGTCAGCTGATAGAGTAGCGGTGGGTATAGCCACCCCGGCCACCCAAACATGTAAAATAATTAAAAAAATATATATTTGTAATAAAAAAGTTGATACTTTATGCATGAATTTATTACGTTGTATACAAATGAAAAAAATAGTCAGCTGAATTTATAGTGGTGGATTATACGTCAGCTGCCGACGATGACCTGCATTCGGCTGTGAGCGGTGGATTATACGTCAACATGTAAAGAAAATCCGTTAACTAAAACACTAATAAAAAAGCTGAAATTTGGTGAAGTGGTAGTTAACTTTATCAGTTTTATGAAAAAAATCGTCCGCTGAGTTTTTCGTGGCGGAAAAGTGCTGAGCTGGTGATTGAAAGTTACAGCGTATTGCTACACGCACCAGTGCCGCCGACTACGTGGGTGCTCCGGTGCTCAAGCACCCACTGAAAAAAATTTGTGGGTGCGGAACACCCACAGAAGTTTTAGTGGCAAGTCTGTTTTGAAATTCGGATAGGGTTAGAAAAAGACTTTTATGTGGATTCTTCAAGAAACTTCAGGAAACTCAAGAGCTTACACAAAATTACGGTAAGTGCTGAACACCAGCAATGGTGTAAGGATAACCGCAACACAGTGACGTACACAATTAGGGTTAAACTTGTCACCTCTCTATACAATTAAACCAGTATGTAATATGAACATTTTTATAGTATATTGAACTTTTTTGCCTTTTTTCAGTACTAAAATGTTTGATTTCCTTATTCAAGCCAAATATTGTCGCAACAGCCGACTGCGGAGCCAAGGCTTGTGCCGCCCAACAGCGCCTTCGCGACCATGGGCTTTGGGGTGCGGATGCATATGCCACGGCCAGGTGGTCAGCCTGATGCGAAGCCCCCAGTGTTTGACCCCAAGCAAGCTCGGTCCTCATTTCATCGACTCACTCAAGGGATGAAAGGCTGAGTGAACACCGTTACACCACTGGGCTTCAATTCGTTTATTAGTAGTGTGATATTTTTATAAGTTTCACCTTCATCGAGTCCAAATCTACGTGGGTGCTTCGGCATCGGCGCACATACGTTTACTTTAAGGCTTGGAAGCGGGGGTGGGGGATTTCTTGCATTTGTTCGGGAGCGGACTCATGTCACCCTTTCAAAGAATTTAGTACCTTAGTAGTGAAATAATAATAATAAAACTCAATATGCTATAAAAATGTTCACTATATTGACGGCTAGAAAGAGGGGCCCAATCCTCTACCTATTTCCCTATATAAGCACACATGTCTTTTGGAATTCAAATGCACATGACATTGGTGTAAATTGGTATGTAAGCACACGAATTGGTATAAAAAGCACACGAAGAAGGAATCTTTTTCTTGCTTATTTCTTTTCTGTTTTTGTGTTTTCTGTATGGATTCATCTATGTTTAACCGTTTTTCCCGTTTACGATTGGAACGTTCTCGTTTCTGGAATCATTTAGGCTTTCTTGTTTGATGCAAACGCAGTAATGTCATTCCTAAGTTCATTGACATTAAGTGCAATATTCACGGTTCTTCTCGTGTTGATAAGGCTCTGAATAGGTCTAAGCGGGCGGTTTTACGTGCTTTTATTCAGGATGTTCGATATAAAGTTTCGATTCTTGAATCTGATCTTTATGATCTCCATTTGCTTTTGAGTAAGTCTTACCCTGCGTTTGCTAACTGGGAAAAACGGAATTTCGCTCATGTTGAACAACGTTCTATTTCTCACAGAGCTACTTTGGATAAGAAATTCCAAGCTCTTCTTCCGGTTAGGTCTTCCCTCGGTTCTGTCAGTCCTCTTGTTCAGGACACTGTTGTTAATTTGTCTTCGCATGTTTTAACTGATTCTCAGAGAGATGCTCTTAGTTTAGGTTTGAATTTTTCTCGTGTTAATAACGTTTCGGTTTCCAAACTTATTGCTCCTATGGAAAACTCCTTTAAAAATAATAAACTCTCGTCTAACCAACTTGATACTTTGCGATATCTTATTGCTAATACTATCTCTTCAAATAATATGCATGCCAAATCTAACCTTTCTCGTTCTCAAAAAACTGCTCTCAAAGAACTTAATTCTAACCCTAATTTACTCATTACTAAAGCCGATAAAGGCGGCCAGACTGTTTTACTTGATAAATCTTCTTATGTTGATCATATTAATAACATGCTAACCACTGGTCCATACACTAAATTAAATTCTGATCCTACTAACAGTCACCTTTCTGAAATTAAACACACTGTGAAGTCCTCTGTAATCTTAAATGCTCAAACTAAACGTTTTGTTATTCCTTCTATTGCTAACTGTGCTCGTTTCTATGCCCTTCCTAAAATTCATAAACCTACTCTTGCCTTTCGCCCCAGGGGCGTAGCCAGGGGGGGGATATCGGGATATATCCCCCCCCCCGAAATGTTTGGATTAGTGATGAAATTCCGTCTATTTATACTCATATAAGTTCATATCCCCCCCCGAAATGTTTGGATTAGTGATGAAATTCCGTCTATTTATACTCATATAAGTTTATATCCCCCCCCGAAATTTTTTTCCAAGCGCATATACCCCCGAAAAATTTTCCTGGCTACGCGCCTGTTTCGTCCCATTGTTTCTAACATTGGTTCTGCTTCTTATAACCTTGCACGTTTCCTCTCACATACTCTTTCACCTTTGACTGCTAGTAATACCCACACTGTTAAAAACTCTTATGATTTTGTTAACAAAGTTAAACTTCTTTCTCCTACTAATTGTAAAATGCTTTCTCTTGATGTTAAATCTTTATTTACTAATGTTCCTATCCAAGGTGCGATTGACTGTTTGGAAAAGCGTTTACGCGAGGTTCATTATTCTTCTATTGAGATTAAGGAATTTATAGCTTTAGTAAGCGTTTGTATTAAACAAACTGCTTTCATTTTTAATGGCTCTTTCTATAAACAAACCGAGGGTCTTGCTATGGGTAATTCTCTCTCACCTCTCTTATGTGATATTTATATGCATTATTTTGAAGAGAAGCTCTTCAAGGTCTTTAATTTTTCGTGCTGGGTCAGATATGTTGACGATACTTTCGTTCTAGTGGATTCCAATTGTGATATTTCTAATTTACTTTTGATTGTTAATTCTATTGATCCATGTATCCAATTTACTCTAGAAGAGGAGTGCAACAATTCTTTACCTTTTTTGGATGTTCTTGTTTCTGGAATGTGGAATCCTGACGGTTTCTCTACTTCTGTTTTCCGCAAACCCTTTTCTATATCTTACCTCCTCATGCCCTGTCTAATCATCCTTACCAGCAAAAACTTTCTGCTTTTTACACTTATGTGTTTCGTGCTATCAAAATTTGCTCTGATTCTCCATCTCTTAATAATGAGATTAGTTACTTAAAATCCTTAGCTGTTTCTCGTGGTTTTAGCCCCTCTATTATTGATAAAGCTGTTTCTAAATTTAATAAGCCTAATACTTCTACTAATACTATTAATTTTCACAACGAATTAATTGTACTACCTTTCTTTTCACCTTTATGCTACAAAATTTCTAAACTTCTCAAAAATTTCGGTTTCAAAGTCATTTTTAAACCCGTTAATAAACTTAAATTTTCTTCCCTTAAAGATCTTATTCCTATTGAGAACCGTTGGGGTGTTTATTATATTCCTTGTGGATCTTGTGATTTGGGCTATATTGGTCAGACCAGAAGAGCTCTCAAATTTAGGCTCAAAGAGCATGAGAGATATGTTTCTAAGCCCGAACTTTCCAAATCTTCTATTGCCTCACATGGTTGGAATTCCAATCATCGATTTCAGTTTTCTAAGGCTAAGATTTTGTGCACTCCCCAGTCTTTGTCCCATCTTGATTTTTTGGAAGGCTTTTCCATTACCCATCACTTCGATCGTCTTGTGAACGATGGTTCTTCCGTTCCTTTCGTTCATTCTGCTTGGAAGCTGGTGTTGTAAGGTTCTATTCACTTTCTTCCTCTACTTCCTTTCTATTCACTTTCTTCCTTACTTCACTTTCTTCCCCCCTTCCCCTTTTTTCTTTTTCTTTCGTTCCCTTTCCCCCCTCTATTCTTTCATTTTGTTTGCCCCCCCCCTTTATTTTTATTTTTAATTTTTTAATTTATTTTTTATGTGTGTGTACGTGTGTTACTGTCTTTGCTTTCCGTTTTTATGTATTTAAAAAAATCATATATATTTATTGTGGTGTCCTGTTCGTTGTTAAAAAAAAAAAAAAAAGTGTTATTTGTTTTTTGTTTGTCGTGTTTTCTTTTAGTTCTCTTTTTTGTATGTGTGTTTGTATACGTGTGCTCCTTTTTTTCTTTTTTTTATTTATTAATTTTTTTCTTTTTGTATTTTTGTGCTTCTTTCCTTTTCTTTTTTTCCCCCTCTCCGTGGTTTTGTTCGACTTTTCTTCGCCCCTTGTGGCAACATGCTTGCTTGTTTATCTCTTTTCAGTTCCCTGTGTTCCTTGTGACGAAGGGCTTGGACTGAGGAAGGCCAAAACAATTTTTGGACGAAACGTACCTATCTTCTTACTTATAACATCTTATGTGTGTTTTTTACAAAGCTTTTTATTTACTTTAAAGCCATTGATGTTGAGCTTTACTAGTAATCCATTAACGCACAGCCATCTAATTTTAGACTGTCGCAAAAATATTTAAACATTAATTTATTTTCCTATTTCAATGTGTCGAATAATATACCGTAGAATACCGGAAAAGGGCTCCACCCGATCATCAAGAAAAATCGCTATCTATGGGGCGGATAAACGATAAAAATCGGAAAAATATACCATTCAAGCGCGCCTCTATCGACGTGACTACTAACACAGAGAAAGGCAATTTTTACAAAAAGGGTATGAGTGGGAATCGAACCCACGACCGTATGCTTAGCCGCAGTAAGCATCCGGTCAGTATGAACCCACCTGAACCCTAGAGTGCATACTGTTGCCAATTGGCTACACTCACATTTTTCCGTAATAAAAAGAAAATTTTGTAGTGTTTGTCTGAAATATGCATTTAAAATAAATATAGTTTTTTAGTTTTTAAAAGTGTATAGTAACATTGTTTTTAGAGCAAAAAGCATGAATTCACAGCACGTGCATCCAGTTCACTGAACCAATTTTTGTCCGCATTTTTGATTGCTTCTAATTTTCATTGCTAAATGAAAATGAATACAAAACTATTAAAAATAGTAGTATTACGATTAAATAATGTAGAATCAGGCTATGTTACTTTCTTTTGTTTTATGAGATCTATAGAGTGGGCACTCTAATTTTTCGGATTTGAATATTTTTCATGATTTTTCTGGGAAACTACAAGCTGAATTTTTAAAAAAATATTTTTCCAAGCATAAGTAAGCCAAAACAAAGCTACAATTTTATTTTCAGCCATTTAAAAAAAATCATGCATTGTAGGATTAAGGGGACATTTATTCGGTATTTTAAGAGCAACCGAAATGCACAAGAAAAGCAGAGAGGGGAAGTTTATTAGAGCGCTTTTGCCGTATGGGGAGCGCTTTTGCCGTATTTTAGCGGATCGGTTACAGTTTCGACTTCACTATAAGATAGCTAATGCCGTCTCCTTGTATTCATATCTCTATGGATTTAGAAATACCTAGATGAAGCATTTAGCCCTTAACTGCATGAATTTTAAACACGTTCGCTGCCGATTATGTGATATTGACGTGTGCAAGCTAAATTTCCTATGTCAATTTTGTAAATAACTAATTAATCTTTCGGAAAAAAAGCAGTTTGAAAAACCGCTATCTAATATTTTTATTATTCACAACATGAAACATTTATTATCAAAACCTGTATTTTATAGGTAAGTTCGACATTGGAAATTTGGCTCGTACTCTAATAAGGCAGTGAACGTGTTTTAAACATACGGTGTAAATGTAAAAAACACTCAAAATACTGGTGTTAAACAATAAAGTAAATAAAAAAACTTTGTAAAAAACACACATAAGATGTTATAGGTAAGAGGATACGTACGTTTCAGCCAAAAATTGTTTTGGCCTTCTTCAGTCCAAGCCCTTCGTCGCAAGCAACACAGGGAACTGACAAGTTCCCTGTGTTGCTTGCGTTGTTGCTGAGATAACTCTCAGTTCCCTGTGTTGCTTGCGACGAAGGGCTTGGACTGAAGAAGGCCAAAACAATTTTTGGCTGAAACGTACGTATCCTCTTACCTATAACATCTTATGTGTGTTTTTTACAAAGTTTTTTATTTACTATACGGTGTAAATATCCAACGCTATGCCGTTAAGGGTTAATGCTTCCAATCATGTTCTTTTTGATACCAAAAACTCACTCCAATTATGTCACTACCATGGTTGCCGTGAATGTAAAATATAACATTCATTGTATTACATTAGAAAAATAAATAAGTTCGAGGGAAAAATATTAGATAATAGAATTTTTTAAATAACAGATTGTTCTAAAATATCTGTAAATGCCATTATAATTTAAGTTACTGCCATTCTGCGCATGAGCATGCCACTAGTATGGCTACCGTTTGGAGGCAACAAGTTTTCTCCCGTTATGTTCAATAGAGCTCTTTCACCTACGTCATAATCACTACGTCACACCTTAGCAACCAACCTTTTATGGTCACACCTTTGTTTATTTGAGAATGTGTGGAAAACGTGGCTTTGTATCCCTAAATATCCCAGTTGACCTAAAAAAAATTTCAGTGACGTCACGTGAAAATACTCTATCTACCTATATCTATGGTCCTACTCCACGTCAACAGCCTAAGCGTAAGGACGCGGGCTTGATTCCGACTCATACACTGGTTCCTTTCTCTCTGTGCTAGTAAAACTTTCATTTATTGTCCACTTTACTGGACGAGGATTTATGAGCGGTTTCTGAAAAACAAGCACACAATTCCGAAAACAAATGTTTACTATTCAACAACATCCTCTTTTCTTGGTTCCAAGAAGCCGCTTATGAATCCTCGTCGGATAAATAGGAGAACACGTTGACAGTTTTTATTAGCACAGAGAAAAAGGAAGTTTTACAGATCATATTATAAACACAAACAACAGGATCGAACGGGAATCGAACCCATGATCGTACGCTTATGCGATTAGAGGAGAGAAGGACAGACCCTTAACCTTTCAGACACGGGCTCAGAGATCTGCTTTTTGATTCCAAAATGCAGAAGGAAATGACTGACCGCGGATTTGGATATAGAACGATCATGATCATTACAGAAAAAACACTCAAAATACTGGTGTTAAAAGGTAAAATAAATAAAAACTTTGTGTAAAAAACACACTGACTGACACTGAGTTTTGACTGACGAGGACTGAATAAATTTTCAGTCGAAACGATCGTATCTTGCTATAAGTATCATTTTATGTGTGTTTTTTACACATTTTTATTTATTTTATCATGATCATTGACTAGCGGCAGATGAGCAAAAGCGTCTGCCTCTCAAAAGAAAATATTCAACCCTCTCTTGTTGATTAGCTATATAATCGTCCTCTAGCTACGAATCATGATACAATCTACTAATAACGCACGCATGCGCATAACACGATTACGACTCTCAGCGCCATCTTATAGGCAAATTTCGTTTAGTTCTTTTGGAATACGTCGATGATCATCCTATCTAAGTCCACGTGTCTGACAAAAAGAATTGAAGAGGGAGATGAGATAGATGATCTTAACCATTTTCAACGATTCCAGGATTCTCAAAAGTATATACTATATACCAACAACTGTTCTAAGATCGCAGAGGAAAATATGAAAACTATGAAGCTGTGTATACAGATAGTTCCAAATCTGAAAATCATGTTGGCTTTGCATACAATAGTCGCAATCAAACCTGCAACTATGCTCTCCCTTCTTATAGCTCTGTCTTTACAGCTGAACTTCCAGCCATCTATGAAGGCCTGCAGTACATTTCTAACACAACTACACACCACTTTATCATATATACAGACTCCCTCAGCGCACTGCAAAATCTTAAATCTGGCTGTCCCACCCATGCCTACATAACCCGAATTCTATGTCTGTATACACAGCTTAGTCACCGTGGCTGGAAAATCCCATTCTGCTGGGTACCCAGTCACACTGGTATTGTGAGAAATGAGGAGGTGGATGCCTTGGCAAGGCACGCAACACTTCCTTACAATGGTCAATTTCCATACTCTGACGTAAAGTCTGGTATCTCTCAAATAATAAAAGAAAACTGGCTCAACAAATGGAACACAGAAATTAACAATAAGCTCCATGCCTTAAAACCGTCCATCACCCACTAGTTGCTTCACCCCTACCGAAGGAATGATGTCATTTTGACACGTCTTCGAATTGGCCACACCAGACTGACTCATAGGCCTCTCCTAACAGGTGATCCTTCACCCCAATGCCCTCATTGTCATACTAACCTAACCGTTCATCACATTTTAACTTCTTGTATTGATTTTAATAAATTTTATCAGACATATTTTAACTGTCCTCATCCTAAACTAAGGGACATTTTGGGTGAAACCCTTCACCCGAATTTGTTCTGCTTTCTTCGTCGTATTGGTATCCTTTATTTACTATGAAGTGTAAGCATCCTGATGGGATGGGATGCCCCATCCAGATATGATTTTAATCCTCAAGTAATAATTATGATATACACTCCAAAAAAAGTATTCGAGCAAGAGAGAAATTTCCTATTTTAGACTTGCGAATAATAATTGAGTTTTTGAAAAACGCACAACTTGATAGAAATATGGAAAGTCATATTTATACCTAGCCTAATTCCTATTCTATGATAAATAATTTTTAATATACAAAACCAACGTAGGAAATTTCTCTCTTGCTCGAATACTTTTTTTTTGGAGGGTGTAACTATTGTGTCTGTAAACTCTTCAAATGTATGTTAATGTGGCCTTTTGAGAGTATAACTTTTAAAAATGTACACTGTCCGACATTGAAAATGCAACACGCATAAGGAGTGTCCAGAAAGTGTTGAAACTCGGCAAGCAGAGAGAAACAGCAGTGAACAATAAGTGATCTTTATTTCAAAAGGATATGCATAATACAGAGGTAGAGCAGCGTCGTCTTAATAGGTCGTCGGACCACCGTGGAACTGCGATACACGAAGCAACACGTCTAGGCACTAAGTCAGTGAGAGTACGGATGGCGTCCTGAGGAATGTTTTCTCCACTCCCTGCCAACCATTTGCGACAGTTCGTCTTCTGAACGGGCTAGTGGCAGGGTCTGCAAATGGCGTCCAATCACATCCCAAATGTATTCGATTGGCGACAGATCAGGAGAGTAGGGTGGAAAGGGAAGCGTCTGTACACCTTGCAGAACACGTTGGCTGATGCGAGCAGTGTGCGGTCGAGCGTTTCAAGCTGATACAGGGTGTTGGGAACCGTTTGAAGGTAGGGGAGTGTCACCGGCCGCAACACATCATCCAGATATCATTGAGCCGTCATTGCTCCTAATACGAACTAGAGGTGACCTGGAGTCATACGCAGTTGCTCCCCAAACCATGATGCCACATTGCTGCGCGGTGGGGCGTTCTACAATTGCTGCCGGGTTGGACCTGTTTCCACGTCGACGCCATACTCGTACGCGGCGACTATCACTGGAGAAACAGATGCGTGACTCGTCTGAGAATACGATCCTGTGCCATTTTGTCGTCCATGTCGCTCTAGCCTGGCAGTCTTCTTAACGGACGCCATGAGTGCAGGCCACTAGCAACCAATCGACGGGAAATGGTTCTGGTCTATATAGGAACATCCAAGGTGTCTTGAACATATCGCGGAATGGAGGTTGAAGAAGCTTGAGGGGCCGCCACCGCTTGTCGGTGGATGCGTCGATCCTTGCGTGCTGACGTCACTCTGGCTGCACCGGCATCCCTTCAACGGGCCACATTTCCTTATTCCAACCATCTTCGCCCCAGCCGGTGTACAGTGGACACATCCAGGTGTGTGTCTGCCGCGATTTGCCGAATGGACCAACCTGCCCTTCTCAGTCCGATCACCATGCCCCTCGTAAAATCGTCGGTCTGTTGGAACTGCCTGCATTGACGGCGGCCTGGCATTCTCTGGTTACACGTGTCCTCTGAGACAAGAATAAAATTTTTACGACAATTTCTCTAGCAACAATACTTTCAGAAAAATCGTCTGTTCTACCAGTTTCCCTCATTTCTTTTTCTACGTGTACTGGCGAACTACCAATTTTACATCATTAGCATAACTCGGAAAGGTGCATTTACGCTGAAATTTGCAAAATTTTCTGACCACTTCTTCTTGGTGTTGCATTTTCAATATCACGCAGTGTATATTTGAGTAGATTCCCCCCCCCCTTTTTTTTTTCGTAATATTATGCATTATCCGCGATGGTGTAAAGTCTGGTATCTCTCAAATAATAAAAGAAAACTGGCTCAACAAATGGAACACAGAAATTAACAATAAGCTCCATGCCTTAAAACCGTCCATCACCCACTAGTTGCCTCACCCCTACCGAAGGAATGATGTCATTTTGACACGTCTTCGAATTGGCCACACGAGACTGACTCATAGGCCTCTCCTAACAGGTGATCCTTCACCCCAATGCCCTCATTGTCATACTAACCTAACCGTTCATCACATTTTAACTTCTTGTATTGATTTTAATAAATTTTATCAGACATATTTTAACTGTCCTCATCCTAAACTAAGGGACATTTTGGGTGAAACCCTTCACCCGAATTTGTTCTGCTTTCTTCGTCGTATTGGTATCCTTTATTTACTATGAAGTGTAAGCATCCTGATGGGATGGGATGCCCCATCCAGATATGATTTTAATCCTCAAGTAATAATTATGATATACACTCCAAAAAAAGTATTCGAGCAAGAGAGAAATTTCCTATTTTAGACTTGCGAATAATAATTGAGTTTTTGAAAAACGCACAACTTGATAGAAATATGGAAAGTCATATTTATACCTAGCCTAATTCCTATTCTATGATAAATAATTTTTAATATACAAAACCAACGTAGGAAATTTCTCTCTTGCTCGAATACTTTTTTTTTGGAGGGTGTAACTATTGTGTCTGTAAACTCTTCAAATGTATGTTAATGTGGCCTTTTGAGAGTATAACTTTTAAAAATGTACACTGTCCGACATTGAAAATGCAACACGCATAAGGAGTGTCCAGAAAGTGTTGAAACTCGGCAAGCAGAGAGAAACAGCAGTGAACAATAAGTGATCTTTATTTCAAAAGGATATGCATAATACAGAGGGAGAGCAGCGTCGTCTTAATAGGTCGTCGGACCACCGTGGAACTGCGATACACGAAGCAACACGTCTAGGCACTAAGTCAGTGAGAGTACGGATGGCGTCCTGAGGAATGTTTCTCCACTCCCTGCCAACCATTTGCGACAGTTCGTCTTCTGAACGGGCTAGTGGCAGGGTCTGCAAATGGCGTCCAATCACATCCCAAATGTATTCGATTGGCGACAGATCAGGAGAGTAGGGTGGAAAGGGAAGCGTCTGTACACCTTGCAGAACACGTTGGCTGATGCGAGCAGTGTGCGGTCGAGCGTTTCAAGCTGATACAGGGTGTTGGGAACCGTTTGAAGGTAGGGGAGTGTCACCGGCCGCAGCACATCATCCACATATCATTGAGCCGTCATTGCTCCTAATACGAACTAGAGGTGACCTGGAGTCATACGCAGTTGCTCCCCAAACCATGATGCCACATTGCTGCGCGGTGGGGCGTTCTACAATTGCTGCCGGGTTGGACCTGTTTCCACGTCGACGCCACACTCGTACGCGGCGACTATCACTGGAGAAACAGATGCGTGACTCATCTGAGAATACGATCCTGTGCCATTTTGTCGTCCATGTCGTTCTAGCCTGGCAGTCTTCTTAACGGACGCCATGAGTGCAGGCCACTAGCAACCAATCGACGGGAAATGGTTCTGGTCTATATAGGAACATCCAAGGTGTCTTGAACATATCGCGGAATGGAGGTTGAAGAAGCTTGAGGGGCCGCCACCGCTTGTCGGTGGATGCGTCGATCCTTGCGTGCTGACGTCACTCTGGCTGCACCGGCATCCCTTCAACGGGCCACATTTCCTTATTCCAACCATCTTCGCCCCAGCCGGTGTACAGTGGACACATCCAGGTGTGTGTCTGCCGCGATTTGCCGAATGGACCAACCTGCCCTTCTCAGTCCGATCACCATGCCCCTCGTAAAATCGTCGGTCTGTTGGAACTGCCTGCATTGACGGCGGCCTGGCATTCTCTGGTTACACGTGTCCTCTGAGACAAGAATAAAATTTTTACGACAATTTCTCTAGCAACAATACTTTCAGAAAAATCGTCTGTTCTACCAGTTTCCCTCATTTCTTTTTCTACGTGTACTGGCGAACTACCAATTTTACATCATTAGCATAACTCGGAAAGGTGCATTTACGCTGAAATTTGCAAAATTTTCTGACCACTTCTTCTTGGTGTTGCATTTTCAATATCACGCAGTGTATATTTGAGTAGATTCCCCCCCCCCCTTTTTTTTTTCGTCATATTATGCATTATCCGCGATGGTTGGCCCGACATTACCGTAGAGAATCAGGAGCTGACTGTATCATGATTAGGGGATCGTCCACAAATGATGTCACGCTTGGTTGGGGAGGGGGGAGGTGATTCGTGAAATTGTGACAGTTTGTGATAAGGGGCGGGAGGGAGTAACAAAAAATGCGACTTAACACATTTTGGTTAAAATCAAATTTTGATCTACAGATTAAAAATGTTTTTAAGTTATTTTGAAATTACCAGAATTTGGTATTTTTGAATGGGATCAAAGTAAATTTCATGTAATGTTTTTTTTTCTTTCATTTACATTCCTTCCTTTCTGAAAAAGGCTCTCGGGTTAGTTTTGAGAATAACATAAACATTCATAATACATTCTTCATTGAAAAAATAATTATACTCGCTAATGCCATTTAAACACACATTTAAAGTTTAAAAATACTGTATGAAAGAGGCTCTGAAACGCAGTACTTTGTTTCTCTTGCATGTATATGTTTATGTAGTAGAGCCTGGCACGTGACAAGGGCCAGGGAAGGGAGTAGGATGAAGTGTGACACTTTGTGGCAAAGAGGGAGATAGGATAAAAAGCATTAAAAAAATGTGTGAGATCATTTATGGACCGTCACTAGTTATTAAAATTATCAGAAAGCAGAAATCTTTCAATAAACAGAAACTTAAAATGACTAATCTTGTAAACGATTTCGCAGATTGTGATTGATGTCCGAAGTCTTGGCAGTTCATTTTTACCATTCCCTTCTTTTCCAAAAGATTTAAATGTACAGGGTGTGTCACTATTCCCTCCTGGGTTTGGAAAGCTTATAAAAAAGGTATATTAACCATACACCAACAAAGTTGACTTTACTGGAGAAAGAAGTATTACAAGTTTTGTTTCACAAATGTTCAATATGCGGCAGATATCAAGTCTTAAGTCAAATTCTTTCCGCACTCGATTTAACATATCACGATTAATGGTAGCGAGTGCGGTAGTGATCCTTTGACTTAAATCTTGTAAATCACGAGGAATAGCGAACACGAATGCACGATCTTTTATATAACCGTATAAAAAAATCGTATGGATTTAGGTCCGGAGAGCGAAGTGGCCACGGAGAAGGCAAGTGTCGTCGCCAGAAACTTGTCCAATCCAGTGATGAGGAAGCTCGTTATTGAGAAAAAGGCAAACGTCGTTCAGATAATGGGGTGGTGCACCATCCTGTTGGAAAATGAATGACGAATAATCTTCGTGTAATTGAGGCACTAACCACACTCACAGCATGCTGCAGCTATCAAACCTTGGGGCGCCATCTACTAACACATTTATGAAACAAAACTTGTAACGTTTCTTTTCCCAGTAAAGTCAACTTTGTTGTTGTACTGCTAATATATATTTTTATAAACTTTCCAAACCCGGGAGGGAATTGTGACACACTCTACATAACATCTGGAAGAACCCTATTTACATCTTCGATTCTTTTAAATTAATTTGATATGTTGTAAACAAATCGTGTAAAAGAAAGTTGGAAATTTCGATTTCAACTCGAATAGTGTCTTGAGTGAAAGTTCATAATATGAGTGACTCTGAGCTAAAACCAATTATTGTCATTCAGATTTGTTCATTAAAAAAAATGTAGATGAGGTTGTCCAGTCCAATTATTGTAGGTGTGATTAAGAAAAATGCACACTTCTGAAAAATCTTTAGCTGCACAGCTTAGAATGTTGATACACATAATGTACATAACCAACATTTCTAACTTTATTGTTTGTTATTCTTTGTTCTTGTTGCTTCCTATGATGGTGCAGCTGACGCAGCGAGTAATGTTCAATGGAGAACTGCTGATGGAGGTGGTTTGGGTACCACAGGTCACCTTAAGTTTTGTAGGTTGAGATGTGATGCAGTTTATTTCACTTGCGTTTGTTGAGCCTGAAATGCGAAAAACATGCAGTGCATTAGTAGCATTATATACACGCAGTGGCGTAGCCAGAAACTTGTCATGAGGGGGGGGGGGTACGACTACTGAAACTCACATATATGTATACGTGTGTGTGATAAGGGAGTGATACTATACATTTTGTATCGCAAAAAATTATGATGGGGGGAAGGAAGGGTCGAGACCCTCTCCTATCCCCCCCCCTTGGCTTGGCTACGCCTCTGTATACACGTGATTACCAAAAAAAGTACTATGGAACTATTTTTAATCAATAGTTAAAATGTTTTATATTAAACTACCAGCAACATGACGGTCGATCGAATCGCCATATTTATGGTAGTTAAATGAGGCGATGGAAGTCTACAATTTTTCAGCGTTGGGCAGTCCATCCAGTTGATCTACTACATGTATGGGCAGGATAGCCTTACTACAGTCGAGGTGAACTTGTATTTGCTGGATGATACACAAATATCCTATGGGTCATTTTAAAAAAATTGCCAAATCACTTCCAAGGTATATTAGGTCTGTTAATTATTTTTTATACTTATTTATGCAAAAAATACAGTTATAGTCTTGCTTAGTGAGCTGTTTTCTACAGGACTGTTAAGTTTTTCAAGCACTTTAGGGATTATAATGCATGAAAAAACTGAGAAACTTTGACTTGAAAATTGGGTATTTCTGCTGTCCGAAGGAAATTTTCTCAACCATAGCTTCATTTTCCAAATATTAATTTACATTATTCTTATAAGCAATTGCAAGTTGTTTATGTTACATGGGATGATCTAGCATATGGTTATAGTTAAAATAAAAAACTTATTAAGTGTCAATACTGAGTTGTAAAGTCCCTGTCCATAAGCTGTGTCATGAGCGTTACTATTTTTGGTTTTAATTTTATTTAAATAGATAGCAATACGATCTACAAGCTTTCGTTGCTTATTATTCGTTCCCTGAAGTAGTGTAACACAGGGCAGGCGTTTGTGTTGGATGGTCTTGATTAATTTCAGAAGTATTTACAAAAACAGTGCAAGGGAATGTGAGTACTTCCCTTTAAGTATCATGAGTGTTATCTTGCTTTATAACTAATTACTAGATGGGATGGGTTTACTTTTAATATGTAATGAGAACATGAAATAGAAAAAAAATATTTTCGGAGGAAAATGTAATTTCATGTATAATTCCATGTTTTAAAGCTGTGGAAACACGAACCGAACAGGGAAGGTTGCAATCCAAGAGACGCTCCACAGAATCGCGTCAGTTTGACAATTTCTTTACAGTCTCCCGCCACGCAGTATTCTGAAGCATATTTTCACCGAAAATATTATTGAATAGTTTGTTATTAACCCTAACAAGTTACTTCTGTATTAACTTTTAGTATAGAGCAAAGTTAATATAGTTCATTTTGTCACGAGTGTTACCTATCATGTAACCCTCTCGAATGTCGGTCGCCACTCGCTAAATGGCCATTAAAAATTTTTATTGGCTGGTAAAATTTTAGGACCGATGGGCACAATGGCGACTGATGCTCAGCAGAGGCGAAACTATTATGAAATGTCTGAGTTTGCATCTTCGTCCTCCATCGAAGTTTTGATACTGAAATTGTTTTAGCAGAATATTTAAGGATAAAAGTTTACACTTGCAATCTAATTAAAATCACTGGTGAAAGAGTTTCTTGTAATTCTTTACAAGACTGATTAGTTGCAGAAGAAAAAGAAACAGGAAGGTACATCTGCAATGAACATAATTGAAACAGATTTTCGTTCACCAATTCAAGAAGAGTCATTAGATGATCTGATGATGGTAAAATGTAACGGAGTGAATGAAATGATGCAAAAGATGGGGGACATAATACATGTACTCGATAGTAAGTGGCAACGGTCTTTGGCCATGAACAATATTTTAATAAAATAATTAAACTGAAATGATTAAAAATTTTCACATTTCTATGGTTTTTTAAATATTACTCCTTTCTCTTTGCAATAAAATATGAAATTGTTTAAATAAATTTAAATGCCTCATTCTTTATCATGGATGTGGCTGGTAGTTTTGTTTGAGTAGCTGGTAAAAAAAGAAATTTTTCACTTTGAAGAGGGTTACTGTCATGAGTGTTACCATTCTATTTATAGCACTCATGATCAAATTGTCTAAAATCAATTTTCTTGGAATTCAGCTCTTTGTCCATCACCAAAAGATAGAACGAAAAAAGAGCACATATATTTATATATATGCTTGATTGTTAAATTATAAAAAATTAATGTGTTTTATGTGAATGCGCTACAAATTTTAATACTTTTTTTTCATCAAAGAAATTAGAAACTCAGTTATTTTTACCGTATTCATTCAAAATCAGATAAAGCATCCTAACTAAATCTATGTATATATAAATACGCTAAGGAAAGCCTTTATGTCCCCCCTTTGCAGTCCATTGCGCGAACGGATGAGCGCGAAATTCGCTACATTTAAGTTCATATGCAGGTGGTTGTGCGAATGTTAAAATTTCTATGTAATATGCTATTGCACCGTAAAAAATTAGTGAAGTAATTTGGCAATTAATAGGGAATGAAAATAATATTATTAATGGGGTGTACGGAAATATTTCCGAAAATATACTTTCGATAACATATTGAAGTCAGTTAAATAGAACCGAAAAACGATGATTAAACTTTTATTAATCCTGACTTAATTGAATATCTGATGAATAGAGAACATATCACCATAGCTACGAGAAAATAATTTCCTATGATGACAATGAAGTCAATAACTATCTAGTAGAGTTTTTAAATTCTTTGACTGTGAGTGGTTTGGTTTTTTTTTTCTGTTAGCCGGGAACAAGTGAAAATTTGCCAAATAATTGTGATCTGAGTCAAATTCTTACAAACCTAAAGCAATTTCCATTGTTTATCCCTTTCCATATTTTGGAATTTTAATTTAATTTCGTATTTCGATTCCACACGTTTTCCCCAATTACACATAATGTAACCAATAAACATACAAATTTCTTTTTAGTATATTGATATTTTTGTATATATTGAATTCTGTACATAAATACTATTTTGTGTACGGATTAAAATTTCCGGCTTTGTTTTGGGGAACGACAGTGTTTCAGAAGTAGTCTTTAAACGTTTCCCAGGGAAAAAAAAAAAAAAAAAAACAGTTGGAGGGAATCTGCGACTGGCTAGCCGAAAAATACCATAGTTTGCTAACACATAAGTAAGTATTGAAAGTCAATTGCATAGTTATACTTATCAGAAACTCAAATACAAAGGAGGCATTAGCCAATGGAGCAAGAATGTGCATTAAGTTTATATATCGTAATGCTATTGATTGCGAAGTTTGAACTGGAACCGCAGGCAATAAAAAAATTAAAAATTAATTCCTCTGATAAAATATTCTGGTACTATTTTACCATATCCTTTCAAAAAACTCTATTTCCAAATGTGCCTGCATTTGCGATGACAGTAAATAAATGTTAAGGACAATCATTTGATAAAAGTGCACATTTATTGAGGCAGCGAGATTTTATACATGGTAAGTAGTACGCCTCAGCAAGTAGAGTTCAATCATTCGTCGGTTTAAGATTTTATAACTCCGAACATAAATGGGCCTTTAGCCGAGAACGGCTCTAGGCTGAATTTTCGGAGTTAGCCACTAGACTTTTTGATTAGCCTAAATAGTTCAAAACGCAAACTGAATGTGTGAAATCGTACCGGAACCTCTGTAATAGAAGGTCAGTAGAGGGAGATGACCCACTCGCTGGGGCTGCCTTTGCATTTAGCAAAATATGATAGTCTTTACAATACTACATCTTCACAGAAAAGTGTGGTGGTTGTAAAGTGAAATTGTACAAAAGTGGTTACTACAGACAGATGGTTTCTTAGCCTAGGTGGTCACTTTAGTAGGTTCCACTGTATATGGAATTTTGAGATATACTCTTTGACAGAACACTTTGACAGAATAAAAACTTTATTCACGCTCAAATAAAAAAATGGTCGAATTTTGACCACTGGTAGACAACTATTAATAATAATACGGATTGAAATGTTCTAAATTTGATTTTTTAAAATTGTTACTGTTGTTAATATAAATGTTGTCAAATAATTTTAAAAATTATATTTTAAATTTTCGGAAGGGAACCGGTACCCCCCTTGCACTTCCGTTAAATACGCCTCTGCCTCTCTGTATTTTTTTGTACCTCAAGAGAAAGTTGAAGCGAGTCGACATTTGGAATGTTTTGCAAGTACTTCTAATATTAAAAAAAAAAAAAAGATTTCATAAAAAAAAGCCGTTAAACAAAAGAGATGACCAATTTACAGCACCAGTGATAATGAAGTTTCTATGTCACCATCTGATCTCGACAGGCCAGGAGTTAGCGGCTGTAAATCTAAGCTTCAACTTAGTTTTTATAGCCTTGGATAATCCAAATAATGCACCGATATGTTGGAATTTGCCGTGCATACTATGCAGTGGAGCTTAAGATTAATTTTTTTAGAGTAACTGATGAAAAAAAATTGCTTTGATTAGTAGAAGACATTTCGTGTGCAGAATTTGATCGGTTTATAAAGCACTTTGTCTTACCCTGATCTTGTAATGAAAGGGAGCAGAGCTTATTATCATTTCCCATATCAAACTGATGTATTTGAAAAAGCATAACATGCTTTTTTCTCCTTCTTATCAAAGCTCCTGCCATTTATGTTATGAGTGCTACTTAGGAAATAAGCTCTAAAATATAAGCAAAGAATCATGAAATTCCAAAATACTGGGATTTGTACAATACTTAAAAGCAATGTATATTTATATAACAGTAAAACTCGGCTGTTCAAGCCTCGTCAGGGGGAGACTCCCCCTGAACCCCCCCCTAATTTTTTAGTTTCATTATTGCCATATTAAAATGATATTAATTGACTACGTCATTTTTTCTCCCATCTTTCGTGTATTTCGCCTGGCAACCCTATGTTGAAATTTTTTATGATTGTAACCTATTTATAGAAAAATACATGTGATGCATATTCTACAGCTTAAAAAATATTGTAATAATAGATTAAAGCTGTTGTGCACTAATAGTATTTAAATACAGAGTGATTCATAATGAATGGGCCAAAAAGAATAGCGCAGTGTGACTGCCGGATTGGATTTATTCAGCCAAAGCAAATTTATTCTGCAACTACAATTATACAAGTTTTATTTGGCAACAGGGAAAAGTCATCGAATGACGAACTCGCCGCTAGAGGAGCTGTTAAACAAAATGTCGTCTATGCAGGAGAAAGCGTACTGCGTTTTCGAATATGCCAAAACCTCCTCGGTAACTGTTGTACAAAGACGTTTTCGCACGAAATTTCGTAAAGAACCACTGCATCGGCATAACATAAGCAGGTGGGTGAAGCAGTTCCAGGATACCGGCTGCTTATGCAAGAACAAAAGCCCAGGACGAAAAGAAACAAAACCCGAAGTGGTTGAAAGAATTCGTGATTCGTTTTTACGGAGTACCTCAAAATCAATGCCGTGTCACCGGAGGGGCACATATTGAACACCTGTAGAAACTTGAATAAATGTAGTTTTGATTTAAATTTGAATTTTCTAAATATATTAATTACAACGTTCACAATCGTGTTTTCTTTTTGTCCCATTCATTATGAATCACCCTGTATAACTCGGCTGTTCGAGCCTTGTCAGGGGGAGAGCCCCCTGAACCCGCCTACTTTTTTAGTTTCATTATTGCCATATTAAAACGAAATGAATTGAGTAAGTCATTTTATTTCTCACCCCTTTTTCTTTTTCTTTTATTCTCCCTTTCCATTTATTTCATCGACTGGAAGTAGGAGGGTTTCCTGATCTTTCCTTGCATTGCAAACGTGGGTCGATGATAATTGAAGTAACTTATATAACTGAAAAATCACTCAAAATACTGGTGTTAAACGATAAAGTAATTAAAAAACTTTGTAAAAAACACACATAAGAGCCAAAAATTTTGCTTTTCGTTATTTGATATTTTTGAGAGAGCTTTAGGCGAGTAGGGTTGCTATATTTTGCCTGGTATCCCTATTGGCGAGTCATCCACAGTGGATAAGAATCCCAGGCTGTTAGGCTTATGTTTAAAATTATTCTTTTTTCCATTTTCACATTCGCTAGACCAGTTCCCGATGCTTTTACACCTTTTGCAAGTTATTCGTGATGCATCCTTAATTTTATGCGTCCATGTTTTATGTTTCTATGTTTCGTAATTATCTTTATTCAGCGTTTCAATTTGCCAGGTTCCAGTCCCCATTTTGAGGATGAATGATGCAGCCTTGGAACGAACGTTAAAATTCAACAAATAAATAAATTAATCCATCTGGTGTCCATAACCTTTTAGAAATGTTAGCAGAGGTATGGCACAAACATAGTAAGCGTGGGATTTTAACACATTTATTTTATTAAATTAGAACGGAAAAAACAGGCACATCAGATAACAAGGTAACATCAAGAAGGTAAAAGTATAGAAGAAGTAAAAAGAATGCTTGCGCGAGCTCAGTTACAGTTAAGTAGATAAATGTTTGTTTGATTTCTACTTTAGGACCCCACTCCGCCAAGCTGACGATAAATGCCTAAATGTTGTACCCTTGGCGACTTTATACGAATATATGGCAATCCTTGTGAAAGCCGCCATTTTAATCCCCAGTGCCATGATTTAACTAAGATATGATTGCAGCAAAAATAAATTCAAGGTTTTAGATTTTAAAAAGTTCGTTTTTAGATTTCAAACGGTTCTTTTACTCTTGAGAGTTACGATTTTTTATTAAAATATGAATGCGGCTAAAAAAATCTAGCGTTTATATATTTTTAAAAATCGTCTTAGAAAATTCGTTATAAAATTCAAGCATATCAAAAAGGAATAGCCCAATAAATAGTGAAATAACTGGAAAATAGTTTACTTAAAAAAGTGCTGTTCAATAGGCCATGCAAGTAAAATATCCCTTATATATATATATATATTTCAAAATTCTTTGAAAATTGTTTATTTTGTATGCTCATCACTAATTTGTGCGCCTTTTCCCGTTAGTATCTTATGGGAACGTTGCAGCTCCTAGAGACACTGGAGATGGGGAAACGCGCCAAAATGGCGTTTTTTGAAATTGCGCCAAGTGGGGTCCTAAAGTAGGAATCAACCAAATGTTTATTGAGGGATACAGAATTCAGGAGGATAAGACATTACACAGTAAAAAAATAAACAATTCAATACTCAACAATTTTCTTAAGCTGTTGAAATTTTTATGATTGTAACCTCTTTATAGAAAAATACATGTTTGCATATTCTACAGCTTACGAAATATTGTATCAATAGATTAAAGCTGTTGTAAAGTAATAGTATTTAATATATGTAAAATAATCAATATATATATGTCGCATTTTTGGGACGCATTTTCCTGACAAATTTCAATAAAGGGGGTGAGAGATAAAATGACGTAGTCATTAAAATTATTTTGAAACATTTTTTTCATTTCATCTACAACAGTGACATACAGTAAACGAATGAACCTAGTAACACTCATGACATTAAATATTGTGCATTTTTATTAAAAATTTAATAAATTCTTTTTACGCTAATTTTATATGAACAGAGGACAAATTCATAAATGAATTGAGTGTCCAATAACACTCATGACATCGAAACTCAAAAATGTACTTTTATAGTTAAATAACTGTGGCTGTAGAAAGAAATAAGCTAAAATATTATTGTATCCTTAAATATTAGGCATTTCTAAGTATGTATCCAGAAATAAATTAAACAGTTAATGATTTTTAATTAAAAAAAATAAATATCAGACTTTTTGAAAATGACCCATATACTTTTAAAAGATCCGTATCAAAGCGTAACCAACTTACCTTCTGAAATTTTGATTCTATCTACTTTGCTGGCATTCTTCACCCCGTATTTGCTCTGGTTCATGAGCGACTGTCGAACGTTCTTCTCGGGATGCATAATGATGATGTAGAGCTTCGGGGTGAAGAGACAAAAGAGAGTCACCGTCGCACTGAGGCTCACGGTCACGGACATGGTGAATACGTTGATCTCGTCGTGGGCCGTGGTCGTGAAGTAGAGGGGAATGAATGCTAGCCAGACTATGCAGGTCGTGTACATGGTGAAGCCTATGAACTTGGACTCGTTGAAGGCCTCGGGTATCTTGCGAGTCAGAATGGCGTAGACAGTGCACACGAGGATCAGGAACATGGGATACGCGAAGGCCACCATGTAGGTCGCGTCAACGGATGCCGAACACACCAAGTGGTTCTCGTCCCTCGTCGGGTGGAAGTGCACTGCTCTCGGAGGGCTGAAGGCAAGCCATATGGCCGACAGGACAAGCTGCACGCTTACGATCGCCCCACATATGATCAACTGAGACTTCGGGCTGGTGAAGCTGGGTCCCTTGGTGCTTCGGGCTCCAGACCTGAAGATGCGATCGATACGGTTCGCCTTGGTGAGGACGGCACTGTAGACTATGGTGAAGCATAGGCCGATTCCGACCTTCTGCGCCCCGCACTTGACGTCCGACGGCTTCTGCACCAGGAGGAACGTCACGGCGTAGCATAGGAATATCCCGCCCAGGAGGACGTAGCTCAGTTCCCTGCCCGATGCCTTGACAACGGGCGTCTCGTTGTGTTTCACGAACACAAACACCACGAACAGAGTCAGGACGATTCCGACAGAGGAGAATATTATGACGCCGATGGCCCAGTAGCTGTCCAGCCTCATGTACTGCAGTGGAATGGTCTCGCACTCAGTGTGGTCGGCATTCGGTAGGTAGCCCATCGGGCAGTCGTAGCAAGTGGTCTCAGTTTTCAGGATCTGGTACCTTGTACAGTTGACGCAGTGCCAGCAGCATTTTCCACCCTCAACGTACTTCTTGGCCTGCCCCGCCGTGCAGGGGGCGCTGCAGACGGACGTCGGAACTTCGGGCTCGTCCATTCTGAAGCGGATGTCGGGCAGATTCAGGGTCAGCAGTCCGTCTTTGTATTCCCCCACCCGAATCCACTTGTAGTTTCCCCTGGACAGCTGCTTGAAGTGGATTATGTTGTAACGAGCCGGTCCATCGCCATTTTCGGAAAAGTGGAATTCGTCTCCGCTCAATCCTGAGGAAATAAATAAATAATTGAAGAAACAGACCAAACACAGAACTGAAAGATTTGCAGTTAAATGGAGGTAGCTCCATCCTACGGGGATTTTGCGTTATATGTACTATCTTGCAGGAAAAAAGAATCTATTTCCTTTGGCCGACAGCAGTGGCGTAGCCAGAAATTTTTCATGGGAAAATGTTGCTGTTTTTAGTTCCTTGTAATTGGATTTTTAAATTCGAAGTTAATCTTACTCAGTAATTTGAGGTTTGTTTAAAAATGTATTCGCAAATTATCTTTATATAGTAAAAAACAAGTAATTCGTCGCGCCTAGGACCACAGGAGTTACATGTACAATGAATTCTCAATAAGCCGAAGTCAAAGGGACCATGAAAAAAATTTTGAGCTTCGGTATAAGAAGCACCGTATTTAAAAATTAAAATAACACAATAATTTATATGTACTATCTGAAATGCCCGTCTTTGACGGATTAGTATGTAGTACAAATTTCCAAAAAGCCTGAATTTTCGTCAGCATTTCTGGAATACAAAGATTGGATTTAGCATCCTACTATATAGTTACGCTGATCCCCGACTCTCTGATTCTCTAACAAATCCGGGGAACCACTCCAAGGTAAAACTTTTACCACCATTGCTCCAAAAAGATGAAAAAGTTAAGCACAAAAAAGGAAATAACATACAGACAAATCTAATTTCATTTATACAGATACTGAAGTCGAAATACTATCTACGTTGCTGCAGGGTAGGAGTTTTTGGGGGAGGGTACGAAACCTTTTTATTAACCCGTTGATGCCACCAAAGTCGTGTAGTGGCTAATGAACCATTTTATGATACCTTGGGTCCGGGTTCGATTCCCGTTTGGGCTTCGGTATTAACTTGTCCATCCCTTTATTAAAGGATAGCGTTGGTCCCCTACTGGGTGCCCCAATAAAATGAACAGTATTTCAGCTTTAGTAGCGGCAAATGGCTGATGGTCAAATCCCGCTCTCAAAGAAAAAATAAATAAACTAACCCGTTGAGGAATGGAATAAAGTTATTCTCCAGGAAATTTTTACGACGAGATATCAAATTTGAAAGATTAAAATACATTAAGATAAAAATTTTTCTACGAAATTATATTTTCCTTGAAGTACAGCTTTATGCTCATACAAGCCAGGTATTATGTGACTAGTATCCTAACCACGAAACGACGGTCCTGGTGAAGAAACATCCTAAAATTTTTAAGTTCCTTACACACTTAGTTTATTTTTGATGATGATCGAAAATGTCCAGTTTCAGTAAAATGCCTGTTTTCCCCCCTTTATTTTAGTTTATTTTTGATGATGATCGAAAATGTACAGTTTCAGAGTTAAAATGCCCGTTTTTTTTCCCACTAATTTAGCACCACCGAAAGCTGAAGTGATTCCAGTTGAGGCGTGATCTGAAGAACAACAACAGTGCCAACGAAGCCATATGTAAATTAACAAGATTTATAAATTGCAGTCATTTTGATTATTTTAGTTTTGCACTGAAATTCTTAGGTTAATTTTTTAAATGCAAATTTTCAGTTAAACAAAGAATGGTATCTCTTAGTTTGAAACATAATTGCTTTGACAAGAAGTTCGCTTTAATCAGTTTTGCTGTAATGAGTTTGTCCTTTCAAAACTTTGTAATTCCCGGTTGATAATGAAACAACTTTTAACAAACAGTGTTACAGACAAAGCCGGAAGACTTACTGGAGAGATATTGTTTCAAATTGTTTTTAAACTTTTTCATTCTGAAATTCGTCTTATTTTTCAAGCAAGTGTTTCAACAATTTTATCGTTATAATTGTAGGAACAATGCGGCGCACTACTTAGGAAATTATCTTTGCTCTTTTTATAAGAAGTATATATATATATATATACTGTGGGTCGAATTGTGTGTTACAAATGGATTAAGCTTCACTAATTGGGTGTTGATGAGGAGAAGAAGCGATCAGCATGCGGCTTGAAGGAGATTTAATTATTAAAATTAGTTAGTTTTTCAGTAATCTGTATTAAATAAATGAACCAGCTGATCAGCAGAGATGTATAGTTCAGTTTACTGACCTACTGTTTACTATATAGTATAACCTCTCTGTAAAAATATCCGATGCAGCGGTGAATCTCTCTACAACGATTAAATTTTGCTATCCCGGGGAATTTCAATGCAATATTATCTCCCCTCGATATTGTGATGTATACCTTTTCAATAATGATTTCTTTAAGTACCTTAAGTATTGCTGTGACGAGGTTTTAATGTAATACATTTTAACTAATATACGTTTTATCTTACATTACATTAAAATTTACTGTTTGAAAGTACTGTTGCAAATTGATTTTCTGTACATTATAGTATTAAGTAATGTATGTTATTGATCTTGTCCAAACTCAGTTGCATAACCAGAAGTTTTCCAAAGGGAAGAGTCGTTTTTTTCCCCTTTTCGTTTAAAATCCATTATTAATTTGACTTCACTGCCATACTTACGAAGATGCGCAGCGTTGAAAATTCTTAAATTCTTTTCTATCCAGAGTCGCAACATACTCGAAGATGAATTTCGGAACATTTTTCAAAAACACTCAAAGTGGAAAGCAATTGACGATTCCTGGATATTCTTGGCTAGTATCTACTCAATTACACTTAATAAAAGTAGTCTATTTACTAAGCAAAATAATGGTGCTAAATGCGCTGCAATCATTTTGCGCCGAAATATTTTTCCATGATTTGACTCGACGAATGAATTTAAGCATCAAACCGTGGTATAAAAATTTTCAACAGAAAAGGAGCAGCTAAATTATCCCCATTTTATCGGGAAATGTTGAAGTACTTCTGTCAACAGAGTTGAACAGGCGTGGCCAATCTTTTGTATTCATGCGCTAACTTTTTACTTCCTTGTACGTAGTATAAGGAAGTAATGTGATCCCGAAAAATTTTGGGGGCCAAATTTCGACATAAAAACCGATTTTGACTACCTCTAAATTTAATTAAAATTTTTTTTTCGATCCATCTCATCGTAGGCTAGCATGCACGATCATATTAACGGATCTGCAACTCATTTTGACCAGTGGCGAGTCTACTGTGGCCAGTTTTTCCATGCCGTCTGTACGTACGTACGTATGTATGTAACTCGCATATCTCAAAAACTATTGGTCGTAGAATGTTGAGATTGATATTTAGGATTGTTCTATGATCTAGTTGTGCACCTCCCCTTTTGGTGGAAATCGAATGGATAGTTTATGTACAGGACCGCCCAAAAGATTCGAAATACATTACGCTCTATGGGCCGAAATTCATTAAACTCGCCTAACTCAAAAGCTATTAGGCGTAGAATGTCGAAACTTCATATTTTGGATAGCTGTAACATCTAGTTGTGCACCTCCCCTTTTGGTTCCATTCGACTGGATAGTTTATCTACAGGACTGCCCAAAACATTCGAAATACATTACACTCAATGGGCCGAAATTCATTAAAGTCGCATATCTCAAAAACTGTTAGACGTTGAATGTTGAAACTTTATATTTAGGATTGCTGTAACATCTAGTTGTGCACCTCCCCTTTCGGTTCCATTCGACTGAATAGTTTATCTACAGGACCGCCCAGAAGATTCGAAATACATTACGCTCTATGGGCCGAAATTCATGAAAGCGTTTTTTAGAGGTATTGGGCTATTTCAAACGACTCAGAAGTGATATATGCTGTAAAGAGTTAGAAAATGAATTTCTCCATTAAAAAAAGTGTCTTTATCATTTATAGTTCTGCTACAGGAACACTCAAAAGATTTCCAATACATTACGGTCAATAGCAATTTTAGGGGCATTCATCCATTTCAAGCACAATACCGTACTACCACATAAGTTAGGTAATGGTCCGACCACGGTCACGTGCCTCCCTCAATAACTATGCCAAAAGTCGCCAAGCTTGGCGACTTTTGGTGTACGTGTGTGCATATTTAACTCTCAAATCTCAAAAACTATTATGAAATTTCATATATAAGAATATTGTAACATCTAGTTGTGCATCTCGATTTTTGATTCCAATCTACTGGAGAGTTTATTTACAGAACCACCGAAAAGAATTTCAGTACCTTAATGTCTATGGACATCTTCAATATAATACAACTGTAGACAGTCATTGTTTGGTAGATACCCAAAATCTCGCCGTCTGTCCTCGACCTTGGCGAGTTTTGGCGAAATATCGCCAAATTTGGCGATAGTCAGTCATTTGGTCCATGCCCAAAGTATCGCCATTTGTCATCGTTCTTGGCGAAATATCGCCAAATTTGGCGATAATCTGTCATTGTTTGGTTTATGCTTAAAATCTCGCCAAATGTCGTCGACATTGACGAGTTTCGCCGAAATATCGCCAAATTTGGCGCCAAAAATTATTTCCTAACTCTAAAACTTTAACCCGTAGATTTTTTAACTTTGTATTTAGAACTATTGTAATATCTAACTGTTTTCAATATCTTTTTTGACAGCAATCGACTGAGAATTTATTTACGTGGTGAGCCAAATGACTTTGAATACATTGAGGTGTATAGATGCATTCAATTCATTGAAAGTCTGTGGTCAATGACTACTTTGGCTATCCCCAAAATCTCGCTGACTATCTCAAGTTTGTCGGCTTTTGGTGAAATATCGCCAAATAAAGTGTCAGAAGGAAATCTTTCAAATTGAACTCAGCTTGGCGATATCGAACTATTTGGCTAGAAATCGCTAAACCTTACTATTATTGATATTTTATCTCTTTCAAACAAATAACTTTAGAGGAAGTGCGTCGAAAATATTTTTGATCTAATGGACGTGCAAGGAAGTCATGTGTTGGACACATCAGATTTTTTACTTACGAGTTCAGATGCACCTTAGAAAGCACCATTTTTTACTTCCTTATGCTTTCAGGTAGAGTTGGGAAATATGAAGATGGGTAGGCTTTACCTTGGGGGACAAGAAGTAATGGTGCTTGCTGGAACATGAGATTGAAATGATTTTTCTGGGGAAAGTAATTTTAGAATTAATATTTCGGATGTTTGGTCGGGGATCAGAGATGGTTCAATTTTTGATGACGATATATTTTGAAAAGTAGAAATGTTCCCTTTTGACGTAGCATCAGTGCCGGATTAACAATATAGCAGATTTAGCAAATGCTACGGGCCCCGAGCTTTTGGGGGCCCCGCGCCTTTACCTTGAAAGTTTTCGTCTTTCCCCCTCAAGATCTAGCTTTTTTGACACTTTCCAACAAGGTAGAAAAGTTAAGATTTCGGTTTGTCTGTCTGTCCGTCCTTGACTCGCGTCAATAGGCATTGATTTCTACGAAATTTATATATGTTATTCTTATCTGCAGTACCATGTACCCTATTGTAAAGGATCTATGTAGCATTTATAGATTTTTTTTCTACAGGAGCACTCAAAATAGTCCCAATACATTGCGCTCTATGGGAAGTTATTCTTTAAAGCGTATCACCCTACTAACTACAAGGGGTGATCAAATGAAAAGGTACGAAACGACACTTTGGGTACAAATGTAGACTTTATTCAAAATATACACCACAGGCCTGAGCACAACGATCCCACTGACGAACAAGCCGCAGGATTCCTTGTTCCCAGAATTCCTGTGGCCGTGACGAGACCCAGTCCGTCACAGCGTCCTTGAGTACGTCGTCCGAGTTGAAGCGCTTCCCTTTCAGGTGGTTTCTTCAGTGGAACCAACACATGGAAATCGCAGGGCGACATGTCCGGACTGTAGGGCGGATGGTCCAACGTCTCCCACTTGAACGTGGCCAGTTCCTTGGCGAAAACGGACATTCCATTTTCTCATTGACTTGTGGGACACACAGCCTTCCCAGTATACGATCATCCTCCTGCGATGAATAGTGGCCGGTTTAACACCTTCCGCTGTCAGAAATCGGATAACGCCTCGCTGCCCCTAAATCGCCGAATTTTGCAATGTGAACACCATCCTGTCCTCACACGCACTGCCGCGTCAATTGGACGTAGGAGGGTGCTTTTTACAAGAGCTTCTGCTCTCTCCTGCGGGCCCCCGCATGTTCCTATCCACACAAAAGGCACGAATCGCATTCCTAGATGTCTCGCTACGTGCTCTCATAGCTGCATGGACAAATATGATAACGGTTAGGTTGTTGCGACGACGTTTCGTACCTTTTCATTTGATCACCCCTTGTAGTTGCGCTGAACCCTGACTTCAAGATAAAACTTTTTCCTCTATGACTGCAAAAAGATTACAAAGTCAAGGACAAAAAACCTAACAACTTCTACATCGTTTGTACGATCCGCTTGAAATTTTTCACAAGTTTGTAAAAAAATATAGAAAACAATCTGTCAATTTTAAAAATCTGAAAATCCACCCGTTCCTTCATTTTTAAGCGATTTTTCGCTATTTTCAGCACCATTTCGTTTCCGAGAGTCAGAAAAATTGAATCATTTGCGTGACAAAATGACCTATTTTAAGTGAAAATGACGTCATACAATTGGGGGGATTCCAATACGTTTAAAATAATTTCTCCCGATTACACAGTTTATTATTTTTTTCCCCACAAATAAATCGTCTATTGGATATTCGAATGTTTATGTATACAAAACGAAAGCTTTCGACTGCGAAAAGATTCCGCGCGTTTCCAGATGAGCATGAAATTCGATTTGGGTCTGTAATAAAAATTGAATATGAACTTATTTATTTTAGGTGGATGAAAATTAAATATATTGAATGAAAGACAAATTTCCTTAAAATGTTTTTTTCTCTCGCCCGTTGTAATTGCCTTCACAACAGGCTTTGACTTCTAGTTTTAGAGATATTCTGCTCTTTGAAATGAAACAAAATTGAATGTTATTAAGGATTACAAAATGAAGCTTTGCATCGAAAATAGTGTCTGTATAGTTAAAAGTTTTTCTATACGGGAGCACTCAAAATAATTTCAATACAATACGGTCAATGGCAGTTTAGAGACAGGCATCTATTTTAAGCATATAATACTATCCTGCAATATGATTAGCTAATAATCCGACGACGATCGTGTGCCTCCTTCAAAATTTGAGCCAAAAGCCGGCAATGTTGGCGACTTTTGCGATAAATTGCCAAATTGGGTGCGAAAAAAATGCTTTGAAAAATGAACCGAACTTGGCGATATTTTTATTATTTTACGATAAATCGAAAAAGGTATTTACGTATTATCCCGGCGGTCATTAACGCCAAACTATTTTTTCCTCAAATTTCCTGGCAAACTGTTGGCAATCGTATTCCGAACCATCAATAATTTCATGTGTCCGGCATTTATCTTTGCGAAAAAGTTGCTCGTCTTGGCGGATCGCCTGGATTGTAGTACCTCGAAAAATGTCTAATGTAATTATATTAAGCTATGTCGATTTCTTTGGAAATTTTGAAAAGTCGTTACTCGCACTTTAATTAACTGATTTATTGTATTGTGTTTTGTTAAGGGCTATGTGCCTAGGAGTATGAGGGGTCTCCGACCGACGAAAATTTGTTAATGCATTAGAACCCAAAACGGGTTAACGTCCTTATGATTTCGGTTATTTGTCTGTTCTGATGTCTACCCATCCAGTGTTCTAACTGCTGTGGATATACATCGATTTGTGCGAAATTTATGTTTTTTTCTATGTACAGTACCACCTACCATATTGAAAATGGTGTATGTAGCATTTATAGTTCTTTTACAGGAGAAAAAAATCCAATGTATAGCACAGTCTAAAAAACAGAACTAAAAGAGGGGGGTGGGTTCGGGGGGGGGTCTCCCCCTGTATCTGTTGATACAGGAATGACTGAATCAACAGTCATTCTTGAAAACATATTTTAGAGATATTCGATTTTTGAAAGAAAACAAAGTTGGCATATATATTACTAAGGCTCTCAAAATGATGCTCTCCATTGAGAATAACGTCCGTATTATTAATAGTTCTACAGGAGCACTCAAAAGTATTCCCATTGCAGTCTGTGGCATTTGAGAGACACTAATACATTTCTAGCACAAGACAATGAGTATAAAATTTTTATATTTTTCAGTTAAACGCTAAAAAAAATTAAAGGTCTTTTACAGGGTCTCATAAAATTGCATTTATAGTGATAATACAACATTTTTTTATCTACGAAATCTCGCCAGTTTTAACTAAAAAACATAGCAGATTTGGCGCAAAAATACTTTGTATTGGAAAGTGTTTTATAATCTATGAGCTTGGCATGATTTATCTTTCTTGATTTTTTAAGGCAACAGATAAATTTTGTAATTCTTTTTTTCTTTCTTTTCATTTTCATTTATTTATTTTTTGGATAAGACAATTTCTAAAGCTCTATATAGTGGAACTGTAAATCAGTTGTAGACAACTCATTGAAAGAATATATGTATAACTCGGCTGTTCGAGCCTTGTCAATGGGAGACCCCCCTGAACCCTCCTAATTTTTTAGTTTCATGATTGCCATATTAAAACGGCATTAATGGACTATGTCATTTTATCTCTCATCTATCGTGTATTTCACCTGGTAACCCCATGTTGAAATTTTTAGGATTGTAACCTATTTATAGAAAAATACATGTGATGCACATTCTACAGCTTAGTAAATATTGTAACAATAGATTAAAGCTCTTGTGAACTAATAGTATTTAAATATATGTAAAATATACTTGTGATGTATATTCTACAGCTTACGAAATATTGTAACAATAGATTAAAGCAGTTGTGAACTAATAGTATTTAAATAAACGGATGAAATTTTTAAACAATCATTTTATCAAATAAATGCAACCTTACGGAGCTTATAGAAAACGGTGGTTTACGTAACACATACTAACATTTTCAGCGGACATTTATTCTTACTTTTATGTCGCGTTTTCGTAACGCATTTTCGTGTCTTATTTTTATGTCACATTTTCAAAAGGGGGTGAGAGATAAAATGACATAGTCATTAATATATTTAATGTGGCTGTTGCATGCCTGCATTATTTAGTCAACTCATTACCTAGGCGAAACTGAATGAGTATTCTAAAGTCAGCAATAAGAACACACACAAGAGTATATCCAACAATACTGTGGAACAAAAACACGGTTCTCAGTAAAAAAATTCAGGGAGCATCCAAAAGGAGGGAAATAAAAGAAAGACAGAAAGAAAGGCTGTATCACTTTTCGTTGACTAAAAGCGAAACTCGGACAAACGGAGGAGGGGTATCCAGATCCTTGCACCACCCACCTATGGCCTTTAGAAAATGGATTCCTTACCAATAATGTTACATTTTTGTCTTTATTTGAAGAATGAATCCAGAAATAAACAAAATATAGAAAGAAAACTAAGTGCCGAAACAAAAAAACAGACTCAGGGTCTGATCAAGGTCGGTTTAAAGGGAGGGGGTCGGAGGAGGTGACCGCCCCTCCCGAGAAAAATGAAATTAATGTAAACAATCCCAACTTACTTCCATAAAATTTATATATATATATATGTGAATCTTCCATCCAAGCCTCCACCCACAAAATTGTATTAATCCGTCAGTGGGCCGGATTATTCATTAGGCTGTAGTCTATCTGTCCCGATCATTTCAGGGACTTTTCAGTAACAAGTCGAAAGAATTTTTTAATGAAGTTGTATAATCAAACTTTTTCAAAATGACTCAATAGAACGGAAATATTTGTGGCTATTTCTGAAGATGTTCTCTGGAACGCGAGTTGACCTTCTGCATTTCCCCGAGAGCTGAGATCCATAGGATTAAGGTTGTAGGAAAAACGCGCCGCATAATCAATAATAATCCCCCACGAAACAATAATTTTTATTTAAATATTGGACATAAAGTTATTTTGTTTTGCAGTAAATATGAGGATGGTATTTTAAACGGATGTTGGGAAGCCCCAAAGTTCTTTTATTTTACAGTAAAGGCATTTTACAGGCATCCACGGCATTTTACGCCAAAGCCACACATCTAAAAGGTATTTTACAGTGTGGCTTTGGCGAAATTCTAAGGTGTACTAGGGTGTAAACTATCTTAGAAGGCTTTTGGTAGTTGGCTTGCTTTGTTTTTACTTAATTATTTATTTTACATTTTACAATATTTAAGCAAAGGCGAATTATTTTTTGAAACAATAATAATATATAGAATGTAAGTCATTTTTTTATAATTGGGGAATCCCCTATTACGATAAATTATCTTATTAATCTCGGAAATTAACCACGTTAAATATGAAAGAATTGATTTTTGGCCGGTCGAAACCAAAGGTCAAGTGCGCGAATGCCAGTACGTTCGTTCAAATAAAATAATTAGAACCGAGAGGATCTTCGCATGGTCGGGGTATCAGAGAAGCCATAACCTCAGGCAAACTGAAAACAAAAAGAATTCTCGGATACTCTTGACCCACAAAGAAACTCACAAAATATTTGTCACATTTAAGATTATTATGTCTTGCAAAAACATTTGAACGTAATACGATAATGAATGTTTTATCCGAATTCTTTATTATTTATTATATATATTATTCTATTCCTCTTATAAAGATTTTTTTTGAGCAAAATATTTTATATCATTTTAACGAAGATAAGTTGAAAAGTAATGTACATATGCTTGTAGAACACTAACGAAGTGACCTTTAGAAGTGTTCCAAGCGGTATGTGGAAGTAACAGTCCCCCTGTACAAGCGTGTACAGTTTAAATGCCTTCCGTGTATGCAGTATATTTTGAATGGTGGAGGTATTATTGTACTAGATCTATCTATCCCCAGTTCGATTTCTTATGAATTAACCCATTAAATAAATTAAGAGAAGTTAAAAATATGTAGCCTATAATTAGTAAAAACCGTCCAGATAATGAAATAATTTTACAAGCATGTATTTTTATAGGGGAAAAAATAGTGTTTAAAGGCACAGTTTAAAGTACATATTGTTTTCGATGGTTTTAAAGATTTTTTTTGAGCAAAATATTTTATATCATTTTAACGAAGATAAGTTGAAAAGTAATGTACATATGCTTGTAGAACACTAACGAAGTGACCTTTAGAAGTGTTCCAAGCGGTATGTGGAAGTAACAGTCCCCCTGTACAAGCGTGTACAGTTTAAATGCCTTCCGTGTATGCAGTATATTTTGAATGGTGGAGGTATTATTGTACTAGATCTATCTATCCCCAGTTCGATTTCTTATGAATTAACCCATTAAATAAATTAAGAGAAGTTAAAAATATGTAGCCTATAATTAGTAAAAACCGTCCAGATAATGAAATAATTTTACAAGCATGTATTTTTACAGGGGAAAAAATTGGGTTTAAAGGCACAGTTTAAAATACATATTGTTTTCGAAGGTTCTAAAAATTTTACAGAAACAATTATTATTTTATGAGTGTAAACTTGTCTAGTTATATGTTTGCATATGGGAAAGGTGGGAAGTGTTAGAAATTCCAAATATATATCCATGAACATTAACATTCATTTTAAAAAAACCTGAGTTGTACGAATAAATAACTTTAAACATCGCCAGTCTCACTATCTATTTGCCCCCCCCCCCAACTTTATTTTGACGGGAATTTTTTCCGCACACTAATTTACTTGGAGAAATTTATTTGTCTAATGTTAACTCAAATTTGTTCATTTTGAATCAAGAAAATTCGTAAAAGTTGTGTTTTATTTTATTATCGTACAAAACCTACAGATTAGCTCACCCAAGGTGGAGGAAGGGCTGGGATAAACCTCTCGCAAATATAACACGTGGGACCTTTTAATTTTGTTTACATCTAATTAGCATTAGTAATACCATTAATTAGCACTAAACATAAATTGTAATATAATTAGCACTATTTATTTTCTCATTCAATTTAGCTCTATTACTTTAATGTGTGGGTGAACATATATATAGATATATATATATATATATATATATATAGGTGCTTCACTGAGCAGGGGGCCCCTTGGTAACATTTGCTACGGGCCCCGCGCTGTCTTAATCCGGCACTGCGTAGCATCATAAATTATAAGAAATAAAATATTTCGAGGCACGAAATTATTTCTAAAGTCTACAGTCTGTTTCAAAACAATTAGTAGGCACAGGGATGTGTTGCGTCACTTGAAATCATCCAATGCGCCAAGTTTGGCGCACGTGCCTCCATTTGGCCATCTCTAATGTAGAAGTTTGTTATTTTAACTCTTTTTTGTATTTACTGCAGTACACTGCAGTTAAAACTGTTCGTTAATGGGAAAGAGGTCCAGGAATTTATATTTAACACGTTGTGTTAAAACATCCCTAATCACTATAGAGTGTCATAAGAAAGAAGCATCTGATTGGTTGTTTTGACTTGGTGCAATATCTGCAGAAGTTTGGTGTTGGAAATCATGAAAGAAAATGAACTCATGAATTTGATTTGTTTCGTATTAGGGGATTAGTGAGATGATATTGAACTCAGGTGGCCAAACATACAAACAGTTTTTGGGAACAGTCCAAGATTTCAGGATTTTTTCAATTTGTCCCCAAAATGTTTAACAGCGATTGAACAAAATTTTAACTATAATAATTGTTTTTTCCAATTAAAAAAAATCAGTCATATCACCTACATTTAATGAAAGTTAAAAATGTATTAGTTGAATAAATAGAAGCGTATTTGAGGGAAAAAAATTGAATTTATAAAGTGTCCTCATCTTTTCTTCCACAATCGGGGACACCTTGATTCCCAATTTTTTGTTTAAATCGCCTTGTATTGAACCCTTGTCCCATTGAATGAGCAGTAGTACCTCGGAAGCTGACGTTCTTGAGGTATCCAAGCAGGAGCGCCCCGTCGATGGGCTTCATCCTGGGGCACAGTCCGGGCCTGCCCGCGCACACGTCCGCATGGAGGTTCCTGAGTGCATGTGCGAACGCCATCACCGAATCGCTGACGAACTGCAGCTGCTTCTCCGGCTCATAGCCAGTCTCCACGGAGACCGTCTCTTCCCCCGTGCACGCCCTCGTCCACTGCTGGTTGTAAGGGGTGGGAGCGCCCCCGGGCCACCTGCACCCGAAGAAGTGCTCCCAGAACTCCGTGAACCAGGGGTTGCGGGCGTTGACGCGCGGGTTTAGCGCTCTGAAGTAGCTGTCGAACCCAGTGACGGGGAGAGCCCTAGGCTGCACGGACACTGTGCCTTCCACCTCGTCCTCGTGGCCGTCGAAGACCAGGGCTCGAGCGCTCCATCCGTCACTTCCGATCCAGGAAAAGAGGCCCGTGCAGTTGTTGCGGCGGACTGCGCGCATCACCCCAGCCACCTCCTGGTCCGAGCCGAAGATGATCACACCTGGAAAGAGAAAAATCAGCATTTAGAAACTTTGTAAAGTAACGGAATACTTGTGGACGGTAGCAGCTGGATTTTATAAGGATCATGTATCAATAATTAAGTATAGGAATCATTTGCGAAGCTAAAGCTCTTAATACGATCACACACACACAAAAAAGAAAAAATCTGATACCAGAGGTCTCTGGCAGGTGGCTAACACAAGTGCACATGTGTGGCTGTATTTACGACATGACAATATATAAAAAAAATCTTTTAAGACCCTGCTCATTTAAAATAATCTAATGAAACTGAACTCGCTATGAAGACTCGGAAAATGAAAATGCATAAATATAAAAGATATGCAACACTAACTCATTGGCGCTACGAAAATGCTCGGAATTTAAAAGCAGTTCCAGATATTTTTCATTTTATTACCTTCGCATGTGTGACGTCATTGCTAGTAGCCCATTACTTGCTGTATCACTGGCAGATCATTGGAACTGTACTTGCGTTATCCCCTGCGTTAATCAGAGTTCTCTGATGTCGGACTTTTTGAGACCGTTTTTTTTAAATGAAGATTTCCATTCTCATGTATTGATCCATGATACCGATGATGTCAAGATCGTTACCTTGCTTTGGACAGCAAACGTCTATAGGAAAGCAAATGTTTTCGCCAAATTGCTCCAGCACTAACTTGGATATCTATCTCGGTTGCTTGGTGATTGAATTTCCATGCCCGATATAATCTCGGCAACGTTCGGTGATTTTTTAGGTTGGTCAGAGTGGGGGTGTTAAAGTAAAACACTGGAAAGGGGGGGGGTGTTAAAATCAATCCTGGAAAGTGAAAAATTATTCAAATGCAAATTATAGTAATGCTCGTTTGGTGCAGTTGGGTATTTGCCACCCGTTGCCGAGGAAAAATATGTGGCAGCGTTAACTATGTCAACATCATAGCAATTTTAGTACAGATTAGATATTGCCAGCATGGCTAGATGAAATGTTTTGCGGTGCTAAATATGCCAATCTGCAAAGGACTATATACGAATACATGGAGAACTGTTATGCGCATGCGTATAGATTATGTGCATGTGTAAATCGCTAAATAATGAAACGTCGTCATTGGTGGAAAGCTGTCCTAGCTGTTCTGCAGTTTTCAGGAAAGAAAACATATGAAGCAGTGTTGGTACTTAACGTACACTCTATAACAAATAAATCGACGCACCAAGAAGGAGGTGTCCGATTGAGACGAAAATTGGTGGATAGGAAGACAATGTACAGAATAGTAAATGATTAAAATTTCAGAACAATTGAATAATTTATTTCAGAGTTACAGTAACAAGTTCAATAAGGTGTTGACACGCCGCTAGCCTGGATACAAGCTGCCACACGGAGTGGCATAGACCGATAAAGCTCCCGGATGGTCTCCTGCGGTATTTCCTGCCAAATTCGCTCCAATTGTCGAACGAGGTCATCAACAGTTCGTGCCAGATGCAATCGCGTTCCCATCATATCCCAGACATGCTCGATGGGAGAGAGATCTGGCGATCTGGCAGGCCAAGGAAGAGTTTGACAAGCTTGCAGACAGTTTAGAGCAACACGAGCCGTATGTGGTCTGGCATTGTCCTGCTGAAAAACCAGCCCAGGGCACTGCAAAAGGAACGGTAGCAAAACAGGTCTTAGGATGTCGTCCATGTACCGCTGTGCAGTAAGTGTACCTCTAATGACGACCAAAGGGGTCCGGCTGTCAAAGGAAATGGCACCCCAGACCATAATGCCTTGTTGAGGGCCGGTGTGGCGTGCAATAGTGAAAGCAGGATCCCCCCTCTGCCCTGTGCGTCTCCAAACACGTCTTCGAGGATCGTCAGGACACAGTTGGAAGCGGGATTCGTCGCTGAAGACTATACGTCCCCAATCGGCATCATTCCAACCTGATCGAGCCCTGCACCACTGAAATTTGGCTCGGCAGTGTGGAGGCGTGAGTGGCAGGTGGCGTAATGGTCGGCGCGAGCGTAGATTTCGCTCTCTCAACCGTCTGTGAATGGTCATGATGGACACTGGTGTTTGGGTTGAACGTCTGATGGTTGATAGAGATGAAGAAGGCGCTGTGACAGCTGATCGGACCATCACTCTGTCCTCACGATCTGTTGTAGCCCTAGGTCAACTGATACCATCCTGACGCTGCACTCTGCCATTTTCCACCCATCCTTGCCAGCATCTTCGAATCGTCGCATCGCTTCGACTCAAACGACGAGCGATTCTCGGATTAGTCCAACCGGCCTCTTTCAATCCAATGATACGACCTCTGTCAAACTCTGACAGTTGCTCGTAATGAGCACGAATCCTGCAGCGAGGCATTTTTTAAGTTGTTGAAAGGTCATCTGAATCGCAATCAAACCGAAAGTTTTAACAACCGTTGAAGAACTGCTCCTTATATACGTCTGCTGGATGCGCAGTTCCGATACGCTAGAGATGAAACTATTCATTCATTGGACACCAAGTTTGAATCATTTGCATATCTGTTCAAAACATTCATGCATACGAAATTTCAAAGCAATCGGATGATTGTTTCTTGGTGCGTCGATTTTTTTGTTATAGAGTGTATTAGCCCGGCGGTCATTTCCGCCAAAGTAATTTTTCGTCAAATGGGCTGGAAAACTGTTGCCAATCGTATTCCAAATCATCAATAATTTTATGTGTCCGACATTTATCTTTGCGAAAAATCGCTTGTCTTGGCAAACCGCCGGTATAATACGTAAGTACCGCAGTGATTCCTTTTTTTTTAACAAACTTAATGAGAAATCATGATTAACTGTACAAGTACTAAGTCGCCAAATTATGAAAGGATGTAATTGGGTGGATCGAATTTTTTTTGAAATCTTTATCTCCTGAGGTCTCAAAAGCTGTAAATTGATATAAATAAGACATGTGTAACATTTGAATGTTCTACGACAACGTCCTGGGTTGCGCATCGAGCTTGAAATCCAGAAATTTTTGAAAAATATAACTTTTTAAAAAATATAACTTTTTGATAAAAATCTTCCAAAAAAATTCTTTTCCGAATTATTAGGTTCCCGAGGTTTTACAAGTTGTATATTGCTATGTATAAGACGTATGAAAAGTTGGTAGGGGCTGTGACAATTTCTAAGAGTTGTACATATCTATAAATATCTGAAAAATAGGTGTTTTTTGAAGCAAATATGTAGAAAGCAAAAATTAAATTTTTTAATGAATTAGTCCCTCTGAAAAATAGTCAGTAACGTTCGCAGCTCTTCTCTAGTACAACCACAATCCTAACTACATTACCCAGCAACCACCTCTTTCATTTCCTGCGATCTTAACCCTGCCCGTGCCGGCCCAAGCACCCAATTACTGGAGCATGCGTTTTAATGAATAATGTAACGCCCGACTTCAAATCAAACAGTGGCATTTTATGTCAAGTGTAATAATCTAGATCGTATAACACCATCATCTGATAGATGGATAGACAGCAAATTTTGGAGCGGCTGTTTGCTGGTGTGAATTTGGCAAATACAACATGCAGAAATTTAGTTAGATTAGAGAACTGCGTTTCTAGATTTCGGATGACGCCTTTGTTCTTCCCAGAATTCGACGATTCGCCACCACCGCCAATGCATGTGAGGGTCTCAAGATCATTGGATTTCGTGTAAACTCTCGCAAATTTCCAGTGAAATTCTTAAAATCAGATGGTGACCCAAGGCCAGAACTAGGTTCCATTATCAGCGAGATATGTCCTTTGTAACACACACTTGGGTGTAATTTACCGTCAACAAATTATTCTATGTGTCTGGTTTTGTTCTTCCTCCTATCAAAACAGAATCCAAAGAAAATTTTAAAGCCTTCTTCCGTTTCTTTCACTGTTAGTCATCTCAGCCATTCTCTTAACTTTACATGCGTCGACAATCAGTTGAGACGGTTTTCTCCATCTGCATTCCTTCCGCTTTCTAGATTGTAAAATAAAGTTGATACCAGAGTTGCTGCTGCCCAATCCGTAGTAACTTTATGTCGCAGACTTGTGAAAGCACTGATATTTTTATTCTAACTTGTTCATTTGCGAACGCATCTCCCAAAGTGGCGGTAGATAGGCATTCAGCGTTTTCTTCAGTCTTTCGTACTTCTCTTTTGTTATATTTTGTCTTTCCAAATCAATGTCTAAAGTTGGATACATACACTGGATACTGGAACTTTTATCTCTTTCTCGAGCAATCTCGAAATTTCTCTTTCCAACTTATCTCTCATTCTCCCTAAACTTGTCATCTTTACAATTCCATCGATTGCCATATATCTAGCTTCCCTCTGGTCTGCCATTGACTTCTGTTCTGTGTTAGGTATGGACTTCTCTGAGCCATACCTGCTCCGGGAAAAGTCAGTGCATTTGCAAGTGCGATATTCAATAGATCGGTAAGAGAGAGTTTTTCCCACTTTCATCATAAACAATTCCTTATGTCCCTCTCTAACGTACAATTTATTTAGCTGCTGAAATTGTTCACGACTTTTACTACCTATCTCTTCAATTCTTTGAATTGAAACAGTGGGGTTACTGGCCTTTATTCAAATTTCCTGTATTTTGATCGCCACAACTAAGGTTACTTCTCCTTCCGGTGTGGATCCTGCCCTTTATTCATATTTTTTTTCTTAAGTACAAAATAGTAATAGAAGTAGGACTATTACTATTTTGGGTAGGACTATTACTGGTTGGTCTTCTCAGGTTGGTAACATGGTACAAGGTAATTCTTTCGATATTCCCAGCTCTTCTAAGAACACGGATTTTGTTCCATGTCCTGTTGCAGACAGTTTCACTCTATTCAGAATCGTAGCAGTGCAAGGCAACCACCTTTTAGCTTTTTTTTGAGAGTAAACTGAAAACACCATCTATCTGAAACGTTGAACTAAATGCATGTTTCAACGAAATATCTCGTGTCTGGTTTAACCGAACGCATGTGCATCGCCATCACTCGGTATACAAACCGGCGCTCGTTGTCTAGAGCACAGTTTGCTTACTGCGCAACGACAGCATAACGTGTGCATTGAATCAAACTATTCGACGATATTTTTGTGATTCACTGAGCTTCTTTGAACATATTTTAATATACAAAAGGACCAAATTATTTTTAACAAAGGAAGTTTGCTTTCTGCATAATTCTTTTCAAAAAACATAATTTTTAGATATTTATAGAATTTAAGTTCGATGTGCAATCCCTAGATTGTCGTACCCCCTCCGGATTTTACATTCATCTTATTCATAACAATATACAACTCCTAAAACCTCGGGAGACTAATAATTCGGAAAAGAATTTTTTTGGTCGATTCTTTAAAGATATTTTTCAAAAATTTCTGGATTTCAAGTTCGATGCACAACCCCAAGATGTTGTCAAAGAACATTCAAATTTTACACACGTCTTATTCATATCAATATATAACTTTTGAGACCTCAGGAGATAAAGATTTCGAAAAAAATTTTTTTTTCGATCCACCCTAATGCTCAGTGTGCGTTGACCGCGCATTGTCGTGTCGCGCTTACGATAGGCGAGTCCACTCCTCAATAGGATTTGTTATTTTTCACCTCTTTTTCTAAATCTACACACAGTTTTGTTACACTCACATACACACCCACTGAATTATGTCCACTGTTGCGTTTTCATTTGATCTACCCTTATATATAAATCCAATCATGGTTGATACGGCATTTTGTAATTGAAATACGTACATTCTCTGACTTGTTACGAAAGTACAATATTGTGAACTATTATAAACTGTTTTTATATTGTATTGATTTGATATATATTACCAACTGTAACTAAAAAATTATGATATAAAATTCTGTAAAAATTATTAAAAGCCGCTGCTCTGCTGGAACTGGGGCTGGGGTTCAACAGGACAATAGTGACTCGACTTAACTACCAGCAAGATGGCGGACGATCGAAACGTTCATCGCGTGCCACAGATCTAGAGACCCTTTTTTTGACGCAGCTGGCTGTGCGGCACAGCCAGCTGTTGTCAGGAAAGGATCTCTGTGGCACGCGATGAATGTTTCGATCGTCCGCCATCTTGCTGGTAGTTAAGTCGACCGATGGCAACGGCTGCCCTTTTTTCAGCATTGGGCAATCTATCCAGCTGTTCTCGCATTCTTCCATTTTTCAGCAGATGCCAGTGCTGTTAAAAATAATCGTGACAATTTTTTTACGGGAAATGACGTGCTAAAAAGTAAAGGATTCTCGTGGAGCTATGTCACCCGCAACTAATTTTATAGAAATTAAATCTATTCTTCGTGACTGACAACAGTCAAAACGTCAGAGTTTGGTGTCCTCACGGCGAGGACACCGCGCGTTAAAGGGTTAAAAGAGAAAGTATAAGAGCACCAATAAGAATATGAAACAAGAAAGATAAATCATGCCAAATGCATCGATTATAAAACACTTTCCAACACAAAAATGTTTTTGCGACAAATTTACCGATTATTTTCCTTAAAACTGGAGAGATTTTGGAGATAAGATAATGTTGTATTATCACTATAAATGCAATTTAATGAGACCCTGCAAAAAATCTTTAATTTTTTTTCCAACGCTTAACGGAAGAATATCGTTGTAGAATTACTCTGCTTGTTTCTGGGGTTCGTCGTTCTAAAGTCCAGTTGGTGTAGGAAGTTCCAGTAAAAAGTCCACTGGTCAGGATGGAACACAACTTTATTGCTTCTAGAACTTCGTAGAGTAATCAGCTGTACAAAATCCACAAGCACAATTAAGTAGTAATGCGCTTTTAACAGTCCGCTTAGGTCAGAAGCTTTCACAAATGCTGTATTTCTCACACAAAATAAATCACTTTCACAGGCAAAAAATTCAGTGAAAATATTCAAGGGATATTGTACACAATCCCTTAAGACACAGCAATGAAGAATTCAAACACAGCACTTTAAAAACAGCTTCATACAGCAAGCTAAAACACAGCTTCTATAGCACTATCAATTCACAAAGCAAGCGTACTCTCACTGGGAGAGCTCTTCACACACTGAGCGTTCAACTCGCACTGAACTGGGGCCGATGAAATACGCCGGAATTTATAGGGGAGGCAGAAGCTGCGGTGAGCTTCCAGAAAAGTCTATTTCTCGAGGGTTCTACATAAAGCGTGAATTTTGATTACGTCATAGAAGAGAAATGTTAGGTTATTATGCGTTTTTAATGCAGGAAAACCAACTTCCAGGCCCCATTGGGAAAATCGCGCCAAATGACCAAAATATCGCCAAATTTGGCGCAGGATCAATATTTCTCGAGATTTCTAGAAGCCCCATAGAAAAAATACGGGAAACCGAAACGTCCGTTATCTCCGGTTCTAGTTGGCCGATTTTGATGCAACAAAAAGCAAAATTTATATATTTGAAGCATAGAATATGGATTTTGTACTATTTTAAGCCCCAGAGCAGTGGGTTGCCCCGAAAATTCGTAACAATATAAAAAATTTATACTCAGTGTCTTGTGCTAGAAATGTATTAGTGTCTCTCAAATGCCACAGACTGTAATGTATTGGAATCCTTTTGAGTGCTCCTGTAGAAGAACTATTAATAATACAGACACTATTCTCAATGGAGAGCATTATTTTGAGAGCCTTAATGATACGTATGCCAACTTTGTTTTCTTTCAAAAAACCGAAATATCTCTAAAATACGTTTTCAAGGAAGACTGCCCATAGTATGCGATGTATTGGATTTTTTTTTTCTCCTGTGAAAGAAATGTAAATGCTACTTATACCATTTTCAATAAGGTACATGATACTGTACATAGAAAAAACACAAATATCGTACAAATAGGTGTATATTTACAGCAGTTAGAACCAGGGTTTGTTGATATATATCAATGAATATATATCGTGATATATATATCATGATATTTATCCGATATTTATTTTATAATAAATATCATGATATTTTTGATATTTTCATATAAAGTGTGGGAATAAGTTTACCGATTAGGGAAGGAAAAGAAAAGATTTTTCTTTTATAGTATTCTTGTTGTTTTTTATTTTATCATAAATATTTATCATATTGTTTATTTCTTATAAAGAAACTTAGGTGATTCCAAGAAATTTCATCCTCCTTTTTACCACAAGGGGTGTCACTGCTTGAGTAATCAATTTTAGAAGGGGCTGGAGTGGGCAGGACATAATCCTCTCAGGCTTTCAATATCATCCCTATTGAAAGGAGGAAAGGGGAATGACTTTTAGGACAATACTTTCCTTACTTTAGCGATTGTTGAAAATAGAAAAGAAACCCTTGTAAATTAAATGGATGTAAGTTCAACAAATACACAGATTTCACTTGGAATAGGCGAAACTCCCTACAAATGGAAGATGACACCTTACTAGGAGAATGATGGAATGACAACAGGGGAAATTTGGTTTCAAATTTGTCTAGAGCAAAAACATGAAATTGAAGCTGAAAGACAGTTTCAATTTAGTCAATGATGTAAACCTAATTGGTAACTGTTCTGATTACATAGATATTTTAGGACCCATTTCAAATGCACTTGATGAGGTCCAAAGTAATCGATGCACAATTGCACAAGTGTTAACATTTTTTTTTTTTTTTTTTTTTTTTTGCAAATTAAAGGAAAAATTAGAAGTATATGGCAGGAAAGATATTATGAGAAAATTCTCAGAAAGAAATGAAATGGCTTTATCACCGGCACATTTAGAGAGGTACTAGCACACACAGATATTGTGGGAAAAAATTAAGCGACGATGAAACCCACATAACTTTTAATTTCATATGTTCGGTAGATAAAGAACTTTTGCCTATGGCTATGACATGGTGGTGACAGATCATAGAAATCAGGGAAAAATCAGGTTACTTTATCCATCTGGAAAAATCATGGAAATAGCAGGGAATTTTGTAAAAATATCCAAAAATCAGAAAACTTTTGTTTTCGCCTAGTGAACGAGATCATTTTTAGTTGTGGATCTGCGAACTCGTAAAGTCATAGTGTCGTTCTGGATCCTACAATACTCAAGTGATGTAGACACATTATGAATCCAAGACTCAAGTGATGTAAGCACTATATGAGTCCAAAACTGCAGGTATTCGGACTCGTACTAAATACGGATCATACGAGAAAACCAGACATACGAATCTACAGACATAGGCGTAACTTACTATGGACAAGAGGGAGCAGTTGCCCTCTAAAATTCAAGAAAATTGAGATAAAACCTCTTTTGAAAATGGTATTTTCTACAATAAGCAACATTTCCCCCCCCCTCCCCCCCCTCAATGTTACTTGCCAGCTTAGACATGGGAATCAATCGGATATATGAATGCGAATATGAAACACTCTTTTGGGGTCAAAACTTCTGCATCTGACCGATCCAGTAACAAATCATATTGAAAAGTAACGATTCATTGCCCGTAGTGGTCGATCTGCGATTGCCCTTTACACCAAGAGGGTGGAATTTTGTAGTCATTATGATCCCTATCCCCGTATTCCACTCTGAAGTTTTCTACAGTCACAGTAATTTTGATCATTGTTGGGTATACGACGATCAGGGAACTTTGTTTCTTAATTTCTGTAGCCATCCTGTATCAACTTTTTTGCCAAAAAGAGCCCTTTTGCAAGTTTTATGTTTGAAGATGAATTTCTAAATGTTGAACCTGTAGTTTGGTGGAACACTATCAAAATAGAGACCATCTGAAAGACAAAACATTGCATCTAATTAGGCAGTTAGTTACTACTAGTCCATCAACAGCTTGGCTAGAAAGGATATTTTCTAGCTTTGGATTAGTCCAGTCCAAACTACGCTTAGGGACTGAAAAAGCAGATAAACTTACTTTTTTGTTTAAATATTTTAATAAAAAGAAATAAAGGGAGAATTACATGTTATTTTGAATTTGTAATTAATAAAATTATCTTGACACTTGAGATTGAATCTTACATTTTGCATTTTAGTGAGTACATAAAACATATTTAATTTTTCAGAAGTTTGTTTCTGTTTCCTACTTTATCTGGTAAAAATTTTTTGTTAAATGCAAAATATATAACTATTAGCAAATATAAGTTGAATATTTGTTGTTATAATGTTTACATCATGCTTGAAAATATTTATCAAGAATAAAATTAACTTTTTATCAGAAATATTTATAAATATCAAAATATCGGATATATATCAAAATATCAGATATATATAAAAAATATCGGATATTTTTGAAATTTTCAAAAATATTATGATATTTACGATCCCTGGTTAGAACACCGGACGGGTAGAAAACAGAACAAACAAACAAACCGAAATCATAAAGACCTCTCAAACTTACTGGTAAGTTAAAAATATAAATATTCCTTTTATACAACATAACGGTATCAGATAAGAATAGAGAGCGAGAAATTTATTCTTTAAGGGTTAGCACTCTAAAATTAATTTTACACGCGCTAAATATTCAAAGTTTGCTATTTTGTTGCATGTAAATAAATTAACCCGTTTTGGATTGTGACGCATTAACGGGTTTTCATCGTTAGGAGAAAAACCTCCGACCGACGCAACACCCTCCCACTCCTAAGCAGATAGCCCTTAGCCATTCCTTAACAAAACACAGTACACTAAATCGGTTAATTACAGCGCGAGTAACGAATTTTCAAAATTCCCAATGAAATCGTCATAGCTTAATATAATAAGATTAGATATTTTTCGAGGTACTTACGTATTATCCCGGCGGTCCGCCAAGACGAGCAATTTTTCGCCAAAATAAATGCCGGACACACGAACTTATTTATGGTTCGGAATACTATTGGCGACAGTTTGCCAGCAAATTTGAGGAAAAAACAGTTTGGCGTTGACCGCCGGGATAATACGTAAGTACCTTTCTCGATTTATCGCCGAATAATGAAAATATCGCCAAATTCGCTTCATTTTTCAAAGCATTTTTTTCGCACCCTATTTTGCAATTTATTGCCAAACTCGCCAACACTGGCAATTTTTGGCGCAACTTTTGATGCAGGCACACGATCGTCGTCGGATTATTAGTTAATCATATTGCAGGATAGTATTATATGCTTTAAATAGGTGCCTGTCTCTAAACTGCCACAGACCGTATTGTACTGAAATTATTCTGAGTGCTTTTGTAGAAAAACTATTAACTATACAGACATTATTTTCAATGAAAAGCTTCATCTTGTAATCCTTAATAACATTAATCAATTTTGTTTCATTTCAAATAGCAGAATATCTCTAAAACTAGGAGCGCGTTGTGGAGGCAATTACAACAGGCGCTTGAAAAAATATTTGACGAAAGTATGTTTACACTCAATATATTTAATCTTCGTCCACCTAAAATAAAAAATTTTATGCTCAGTTTTCCTTATATACGAGACTAGAAGTCAAAGCCCCGTAAAGGCAATTACAACGGGGCCTAGAAAAAACATTTGGCGAAAATTTCTCTACATTTAATATATTTAATTTTCATCTACCTAAAATAAATAAGTTCATATTCAATTTTTATTATATACCCAAATCGAATTTCATGCCCTTCTGGAAACGCGCGGAATCTTAATGTAGTCGAAAAATTACGTTTTTTGTATACAGCTATTCTCATAACCATGCAAACCATTTATTTGCGAAAAAAAAAATAATAATACACTGTGTAATCTGGGAAAACTATTTTAATCGTATTGGAATCTCAATTGTATGACGTCATATTCACTTGAAATAGGTAATTTTGTCACGCAAATGACTTACTTTTTTTTTACTCTCGGAAATAAAATGGTGCTGAAAATAGCAAAATATCCTTTAAAAATGAGGGAACGTGTGGATTTACAGATTTTTAAAGTAGCGCTGATTATTTTCTATATTTTTATACCTCATTATGAAAAATTTCAAGCGAATCGTACAATCGGTGAAGACGTTATTAGGCTTTTTGTGTTAACTTTGTAATCTTTTTGCAGTAATGGCGGAAAAAGTTTATCTTGAAGTCAGGGATCAGCGTAACTATATAGAAGGATGATACGCTTTAAGAAAAACTTCCCATAAAGCGCAATGTATTTGGAATATTTTAAGTGCTCCTGTAGAAAAACTATAAATGCTACATAGACCATTTTCAATAGGATACATGGTACAATAGATAAGATATTTAAATTTCATAGAAATTTACGGAAATTAGAGCACGGGCGGACGGACGGACAGACGGACATACAGACAAACCGAAATCTTAAAGACTTTTCAACTTTGTTGGAAAGTATTAAAAAGCAGACCGGTGAGCAAACCTAATTTTCTTATTGATGCTGTTATATTAAGCACCAAAAAACAATGTGTATGACACTCTCACTATTATTAGTGGCCTGGTACTAGTGACAACACTTTTTCATATGAAGATGTGCACTATTGTATAATCTTTTTTTTTTTTTTTCTTTTCGCCTCTCTTTAACTTTAATAATTTTTGAAAGCATACCTTTTAAATTTTCTTTGTTCCTATTTTGTCTAACAGAACTTCTCCGATACAAAAAGCTAAAGAAATTTAATGAAGCTTAAAAAAAAAAAATCTCTCTCTTTTTAAGAACATTTGCCTCCAGATCTTCTAGAAGTGTTATTCTTAGAGTCTCCAGGAGTGTTATATTTCACTTTCAGAGTAGAAAAGAATGAATAACAACTACTTAATGCACACATAGTAATTATCTTTTTAATGTATGTGTTTTTATAAATCAAAAAGTTAATGGAAGCGATAAATTTATTGCTGCACTAATGAGCTTGTGAGTGCATTTTTTGTTGAGTTTACGTTTTTTCTTTCTTTCTTATAACTCCCCTCCCGCCCTTTTTTTTTTATATATTTTTGAAATTCAGTATTGTGCGAGTAAAAAAAAAAGTTACAAAACCGAATGTTCCAAAATTCCAACACAGTGCACTGTATCTCGCGGAGTATTAACATTATTAAACAATAAATACTTTTTATAGATTTCTTCAGAAATAACAGGAATGAAAAATACCTCTAATTACTTTCAAAACTAGTCAAAAAAAAAAAAAAAACGAATCTAATTTTTAGTTTCTAATTTTCTTATCGAATTGCTATGTGTAGCAATACATCAAATACAAGATTTTTAATAATCAGATTAACAAAAAAATATTTTTGATTTTAAAGTCTTTTGCTTCATTTTCCATTTCGTTGCCGTTTATCAATTGCATTGCATATGAATTTCCTTGGCCAAATAATTATTTCTTCATATAAATTCCATGCCATCCAAAACGGAAAGATTATTCAACCACAGAATCATTTGACACATTCTACTGCAGAATTAACCTCTTTTCTGTACTACCGCCGTCCATTGGAGGCATCCGCGAAACGTTCTGTGGGATCTTCTCCACCTAAGATCGGCATTCACGAAAAGTTAAGTGGGTATAATCACCATAGCAGCCAACAATTCCGGAATATAACTAACCTTGTAAACAGTAATTTTTGTGTTTGAATACAACAAAATGTTTCTGCTTCAAAACACGTTTTCGCGGCTTACGCTTCCATACAGTGCAACTACTCTTGTGAAAACGTCCTCGCACCACGAGTGTATAACAGCGTCTAGCTCCTCCATACCGAAAGGGTTCGTTAGAAAAAGCATATTTTAACGGTTTACATTTTGTATATTACATTAGTTAGCAAAGCAACACTGTTCCCTCTTAAGTTGTGAAGTTAATTCTAAATTTAAGACTACAATTTTGGAGAAGCCGTTTGAAGCGAATTGAAATCGCAGAAATTGAATCTTATCAATCAGAATATAACATGGTTTATTCAACAAATGTTACTAGCTCTACTCTGTTAGATCCATTTTTTTAAAAGTTAAAAATTCTAAACACCTCTAAAAATAGAAGGGGAGATTTTCAAAAGTTGTGCATTTTTTTTTTTTTTTAAGATGAAACTTCTTTAGTGGCGACTAGGGAGTAACTCAGATTTTTTTTCTGACGGAAGTAACGCTCAGTAAAGGAAGTGACGTGCGCGCTCCGAAAAAGAAGAACCATTGCAAGAAGAACCTTTTCGATCTGCTTTCGCCGTTTCCCGAATTCATCGTGTAAAAATACGTGGAACTAGTTAGAGAAAACAGTCAAGAGCCGTATCTTTGAGACATCAATCTTTATTTATATATCAATAAGCGTTTTGTAGGTACATCCAACATAATATTTTACATGTAATCCCAACCTCACAGGAGGTTCTCGATAATCCTTATTTTTAGATGAATAATATACAATATATGGTTTTGAAAAATCACAAAGAAATGGAACCTGCCTGCAATCGAACTGGAACAGCCAGGGACTGATTTATGGCAGGGCATTCGGTGCACGTGCCCTGGGCACCCGATTTTTAGGGGCCCCCAAAACTTTCTTTTATGTAATCATAATAGCTACTAAAATTATCTCTCAAGAGAAAAATTTCTGATTACTTCATTTCTTCACAAATATTCAAAATTTTTAATTTAATGTAACTTGTAACGCTAAAAATTTTGCATTCGATTCGACATTCGATAAATTCGATATTCGCAAATTCGTCCGGACACCTCAGCATGGTCCTATATTTTATCTTTTCAAAGGTGTGTGACGGCTGTAAATAACCATAAAAACATTTCAAAATCGAAAAATTCATATAAGTGGTATCTGTCGTGACATTTTACTGATTTGTAAATGTTTACGTATGGTTAACTTAGGAATGATAATTGGTTTTAACTTAATTTAATTAAGTAATATTCTGCGGAAAATTTTTGTGCGGGGCCCCCAAAAGTATCTGTGCCCTGAGCCCCCAAGTGTGTAGATCAGTCCCTGGGAACAGATGGAAACGTCAGTTTAAGAACACTTTTCCTGGATTCTAACCCAACTTCCATACAGAACAAGGGGATGGAACACCACAATAAAGGGACAGTGGACAGTGGCAGCAAATGAACTTAAACAGCAGAGGGAAATTTTTGTTTAAGATCACTGTTGGAGGATCATACTTCGATCCCACGAAGGTAACTTTATAGGAGGGGACACTTCTTTTAGAAAGTTGGATAACGCCGTGGTTGCAAACAGATGGCGCTACGCACACTGGGTAACTGCGCATCTCAGGTTGTATATATTTTCATCGAGGCGAAGTAAATGGAGATCGTTGAATTAGCAGAACTTCAAAAAATGAAATACATAAACTTACGAACGTGATATATAGTAATTACTGGCTTCAGATGTGTTTTAATTAAATAATTGTCTATTTCGTAATGATTATAGGCAATATTTTCGAAGCGAAGTGATATTATTTGTCAAATGCCATTAAACTCCTAAATATTATGTATGTCATGTCTGTTATTATTTTGCCCAAAAGCTGCATTTAAAGAAATGTTAGTAAATTTAGAAGAATCTAGTTTGTGCGAACGCAATATTTATAATGATATATATAGTGTAATGATATATATATTTATTAATGATATATATATTTATAATGATATATATACAACGATTTAAGAATACGGGTATGTAACACCCCAAAGAAACAAACACTGGCTGCAAACGGTTTAATAACAAAATAAAAGAATAACAAATGGACACTCCGTGAAATCTAACCCAACCTCAAGACGGAGCAAGCAACAGTTTAACACGGGGATGGAACACCACAAAGAAACGGACCCTGGCTACAATCAATCCCAAACAATAGACAGAACCTGCAGTTTAAAAACACGGATACAGAATAATAATTCGAAACCTACCAGCAGACGAAATAAACGCTTAAGAATACTGTGATAGAAAAACACACACAAAAAAAAAATTTCACTACCTGCATTCGAACCCAACTAATAGAGGAAATATCAGTTAAAGTATAATACTAGACTATGGACATTCCCCCGATTCAAACCGAACCTCCAGGTGGAACAATGGTATAAGAAAAGAGTTAAAGAATAATACTACAACATGGACACTTCTTGGATTCCAAGTAATTATCATGAATTACTGATGATTTTTATTAATTTTCGCTCGCAAGACTCTCAGCCGTTAGTTGATTTTTTAAAAGAAAAATTTGATCTAGCTATGAATACTTCTCGACTTCAATCAACAACGCGTTTCGGTACAACGATAGATGCTGTATTTTCAAGAAAATTAGAAAATTTAGAGAATAAAATTTATGTTTCACATTATAGTTACCACAAACCTATAATTTCATACTAAAAAATTATGATGACATTCAAGTACCTATTTCCAATGAATAATATGAATGTAACATTTATATAATCTTTGTAAAGTACATGAATAATAAATATAATTAAATTATAATATGATATTTATTTTAAGTTTAATCATTTCAGTGATATGTGTCGTAAACGTCAAAGTTTTACTTCAACCGCACGTAAAGATTACACGCATACACTTTTTTTTTCTGTAGTATTTTTTAGTGTTTACACATTTGAAAGCCATTTGATCTAATAGTTGTGCATTTTATTACCTTTTTTGAGCAAAACTTTCGATGAATCATAAAAATTGCGAATCTATTCGAACTATGACGTAGTTGCGACTGATTTTATTTTTTGTACCCCTTAATAGAGCAATTTCCCGAAGTTAAAAATATCTAGAAACAGATAAAAACCGAAGAAACGGATGGGTTTTCAAATTTTTAAAGTACAGAAAGTACTCTTGTACATATTTTTTACATACTTATGAAGGTTTCAAGTCATTTTATTACAATTTTTGAGCATAAAAGTTTTGTTTAGGAGTGATAGGATTTGGAAGCTTTGAATGCATTTTGATCTCAGTACACGGCATTTTGCCAGCACGACCGGTACCCTGCCGTTATTTTGCGGGCAGCAGTGTGTTTGCTGGGATTAATATGTTTGCTGGGATAAATATTTCATGAAATTAAAAGTGTTCTGTTTATCCTTTTTCAACAGTTGTCTTACAACCAACTAAACGATAAGTAATTCTAATTTGCGTTAATACACTGCTGGCCACCCAAATTGCAACACCAAGAAAAACAAGAGATATCACAACAAAATTTATTGTGTAGATAACATGTTGACCAAGTAACAAATGATTAAATTTACAGCATTCTATGAAGCGTGGTTCCTGCCAAAATCAGTACCCAGAGTAGCCGCCGTTGTTGGAGATCACAGCTGCCACACGCCTCGGCATTGATTCAAAGAGACTTTGAATGTGTTCTTGGGGTACAGCAGACCAAGCAGCTTCCACACGTTGCCAAAGTTGATCTGGTGTGACAGCTGGGGATGAACTCTGGGTCAGTCGTTGAGCAACCATGGACCACATGTTTTCTATCGGCGAAAGATCCGGAGAGCGCGCCGGCCAGGGAAGCAATTCAATCTGGTGATTGACGAAGAACCCTTGGACAATGCGTGCCACGTGTGGCCGTGCATTATCCTGCTGAAATATGGCTGTTGGCAAGCCCTGAAGGTAAGAAAGGACAACTGGCTCCAACACCTCGGAGATGTAGCGCTGGCTGGTTAAAGTACCGGCAATGCGTACTAGAGGAGTGCGAGAGAGATATCCGATACCGCCCCATACCATAATACCCGGTGCAGGACCAGTGTGACGGTGCATAATGCAGCTGTTCAGCATCCTCTCTCCACGGTGTCTCCAGACTCGAATCCGACCGTCGTGGTGTTGCATACAGAAGCGTGACTCGTCAGTAAAGAGAATTTCATTCCATTCTGTCGTCCACATCCTTCTTTCATCGCACCATTGGCGGCGGAGACGTCTGTGGTTCCGCGTCAGAGGTAGACAAAGCAACGGACGTCTTGCGGACAGACCATTCTGCTGTAAACGACGTCGAATGGTACGCGCAGACACTGGATGATGCGTTACAGACTGAATCTGCTGTGATATGGTGCGTGATGTGACTGAGCGGTCCGTCACTGCCATGCGTACAATCTGCCTGTCATCACGTGACGTGGTGCACTGAGGTCGATGCGGTCGATCACGTCTGTCCGTCGTACCCTCCTGCACCCAACGATCACATATCCGCATCACAGTTGTTTGGTTTCGTCCAATACGACGACCGATTTCCCTGAAAGATAACCCACAATCTCGGTATGCCACTATCCTTCCTCTGTCAAACTCGGATACTTGATCAAAAGATGATCGTTGTTTCCTACGAGGCATAATTTATCGTTTTTTTGAAAAAAAAGCAAGAAAAACACAATTGCTGTACTTGAAACCGTCGAAATCTCCAAGCCTTAAATAGCGCTTTGAGGTGGCGCCACAGGCGCGCTTGATGTGCGTCTGCGCTGAAATTCTAATCATTTGCATATCTCACCTCAGCTAATGCATGTTGTAAATTTCATATTATTTGCATGCTTCCTTCAGGGTGTTGCATTTACGATGGCCAGCAGTGTATATCCCGCAGTAATTTCAACAGATGAGATAACTTGGACTTTTTTAAAATTTAAATTCTGTGTTGTCACATGCAGGCATGATTATAGTAAAATATTCGCTTCTTCCTGTATGAAGAGCGGGTGCGCAGGTACTTCAAAATAATCAGTTGTCCATTTCATGTAGGGTATGAGGTATTTAATGCTATAATTTGAACCTAAAAAACAGTATGATGAAGAAATAAGACATTTTGAAACTCAGGAGTTTTTTACAAACCCAAACTGTTAAGCTTTCCACTTTTTTGATCGCGAATGACACTAACGTAGTCTTTTGAGTCATTAGATTGCAATGATGCCAGGTTAGGACTCATGACGCAAACTTTACCTCGAGTCAAATAATTTTGCTTTTTTAAAATTCCACATCACTGGAATTAATTCGAATTACACATGTAAGGAAAATTTTCGTTTCCTACCTTGCTGAGAACGGGCACGCAGCTAGTCATTATATAATTTGGCAGCTGATATAGGAAGGCTTGCTTGTGAAAAGTTCGCTTAATTCTAAGCACAAGTTTTTGGTTGTACCCTTTCAAGTATGGAAAGTTGCAGTTTTAGCCTATTTTTTACTGTAGAAAAGGTAAAACTACTATTCGAGAAAGAAAAAATAAATGATCTCATGCGTATGGAGAGATATATGAATAGAACACCAGTGCCAAAACTGTTTGCAAAATTTGGATCCGTCAATTTTGATACTGAAAATGCAGCACATTCTAGAAGGCCAATTGAAGTTGAAGACACAAGAGACATTAATAGATGCCAACCGGCGAATAATAACTCGTAAGATCTCTGAGAGATTAAATTTATCGAATTTGACCATTCATAATCATTCGAACGCCTAGGTTTAATCTCTAAGTCCGAAATATGGGCTCCTCATGTAACGAGAGTACTTTCCGAACAACTCAATTGTAAGATTACTGCGACGCTGACGTAATTACTCTCGATTTCAGTGCTCGCGCGGAGCGCTTATTTTCCTATATCATCCTTCTTATGCGCGTTATTTTACTAACTCTTACATTAATTTTACATTTTTCACATCAGTTTTTTACTGAGCAATCTTGATAGGTCTAAATGAAGTTGCAACTGCTAGAACTAAAGGTGACTAGTCACCGCTTCAGTGGGCTAACATTTCTAAGGCAGCCCCCGAGTCATGCAAATCTTGGTAGTAGTTTATGTTACTGCTCTGGCTTTTCCAATACCGGATTTTAAATTACCACTCATGACAGACGCATCAGACATTATAGCTTTGCTACAAAGCCTCACAAAATGAATCTGATACATGTGCCTCTACAGGGTATTAATTAAAGCCATATTACTCTTTTAGAAGCTTTTTTATGAAATTTTATCTCGCCTTTCTGTCATTGTGTCATTTTATAGAAGTATTGAAGTCGTTACTAGATAGATGCCATTTGGTATAGGGGGTTATGATACCTGACTCTGGCCCTGGAGACCCGAGTTCAATTCCCGGTTTAGGAAGGGGGGTTGCATAACGGTCAAGTTTTACGATAATTATAAGAAACTTTCATAAAATAACTTCATTATTTGTTACAAATAAAACTTGCGTTTTATTTGTAACTAAAATGCAAAAAATATATAATTTAAGTAAAAGTGCAATTTTTAAAAGTAGAAGCTTTTTATCGTGGAGCCCTGAAAGGCATAAAACAAAAAATTTATTCGCAAAGATATGCTACGAATGAAAGTTTCGAAACTAAAAAAACCTTTGTGAAAAATATAGATATTTCACTTTTGCAAGAGATGAAAATCTTTAAATGCTCAAAATATTTTTAAAGCATTCAAGACCAATATTCTACTTGAGCTGTACTTGCTTGTAAGGCATTGATTTAGTCATTAATATCTGTATTGCAAAGGTATCAAATACTTTTAAAAATATTTTGAACATTTAAAAATTTTCATCTCTTGCAAAAGTGAAATATATACATTTTTTCTCAAGACTTTTCTTAGTTTTGAAACTTTTATTCATTTATTGCATAACTCTTGCAAGAATAAATTTTTACTTGAAGCCTTTTTGGATTCCATAATAAAAAGCTTCTAGTTTTAAAAATAGTATTTTTACTTCATTTTACAGTGTTTTCACTAGAGCGCGAGAACGCGAGAATCTCGCATTTTTTTTTCTTTTTCCCGCATTAAAAAATTATTACTGCGAGAAATTCGCGCACCCTACAAATCGGTTTCTCAAAGAAAAAAAATAATGAAGAACACAGAGTGTAAAAGTGGATTCTCATAACTGAAGTCGACGAAAGAAAAAAAGAAGGGGGCGGGGGTTCCTGGGAACATTCTGATCCTTGAGGGGGTCTTAAACTGAGTCACTTTTATTGCATGTAACTGTGCTTGATTTAGACTTGGAGGTCCAGTTACACTCAATAAAAATAACTAAAATCATAAATACCTTGATTTTGGGTATTTACCCAACACATGAATAAATACCCTACCCACTGGATATTTACCCAACCCAAATCTCTTGGTGATAAATTCTCACCCATTTTATAAAAATCTCACTCAGTTTGCGGAAAAGGGTGAAAAATTCTCACACAATTTTTTTTCTTCAATGACAACCCTGTTTTAACTTTTTTAAAAATCCTACTACTACAAATACGAAATTTTGTCAGTTTGTATGTTTGTTGCTGATTCGCGCTGAAACGGCCGGTCGGATTTGGATGTGGATGAATTTTGGGCCCAGATAGCGTATACTCTGAATTAATACACAGGCTACATTTTATTCCTTGAGAGGGGGGCATGCAGGTATCGATAGATGGTATTTATGTACCGTACAAAGTGAATGCAGCACATCACTAACGTAAAAATACATACATAACTTTAAATATGCAGTTATTTCCTTAGTTTTTTTTAAAATGTCCTATTTTTAATCGATAACTAAATATATAATAACTTTTAAATATATCATTTTTTAAAATAATCCACTTAAAATAAGTTAAGTAAACATAGCCTTATGCTGCAAAATTATACGGTTAGAAATAGGAAGAACGCACAGATATTAAACATGCGTGTTTATGAAAAATTGAACAGATCAGCGTACCCGTAATTGACATCAGTTGATTTTTTTTCCCTGCAAATTTTGCCTGACAAGTAATAGCTTGTCATAAGTCGTTCGATTCTACATTTGCCAAAGACACAATGGTACACTGCAAAAAATATTCCTGTAAATCAACAGAAAAAGTCTGGCAGAAAAAAGTTGCCAGAAATATTCTGTAGGCAGAAATTTTCTGTTGCCAGGAGCTGTATGTTATATGACAAAAAAATTCTGTTCCCTACAGAAATTTTCCGTATACATATAAAAGTCGTTTCCAAGCGGCGTTTTACAGTTGATTTCTGTATACAGAAACTATCTGTAGGGGTTACAGAATCATTCTGTTGAATAACATTTATTACTGTCGACAGAAAATTTCTGTATACAGAAATTTTCTGGCAACTTTTTGCTGCCAGTAATTCTTCTGTATACAGAAAATTCCTGTATACAGAAATTTTCTGGCAACTTTTTGCTGCCAGTAATTCTTCTGTATACAGGAACTTCCTGTAGACAGAAAGATGTTACATTCTGGCAACATTTTGCTGCAGTTTTACTGTTAATTTACAGAAATAGTATTTTTAGTTATTTCATATATTACTATTATATTTCTCCAAATGTTTAATTTTTTTTATACATATACTAAAAAATTTAATAAATTTACAACAATATAATTTGTAATACATGAAATAAATATAATACCAGTAAGTAGTCTGGTATTATACTTATTTTATTATTACTATTATATTTTTGTAAATGCATTAAAAATTTTAAATATGTGTATAAAAATATGGTACTGACGTATTATCCTGGAGGTCATTCCTGACAAACTATTCTCTGTCAAATGAGTTGCCAAACTATTGGCAATATACTCAAAACCATTAATAATTTCATATGCCCGACATTTATCTCGGCAAACCGTCGGGATAATACGCAAGTACCAAAAATATTTAAACATTTGGAGAAATATAATAGTAATATAAGAAATAACTAAAAATACTATTTCTGTAAATTAACAGAAAAACTGGCAGAAAAATATTGCCAGAATGTAACACCATAGCTGCCAATTCAGACAGTTAAAAAAATAGAAGATTTTTTTTTAATTACCATGCAATATCGACATTTTATTTTGAAATCTTGTTCAACCAGAAACATTGTAAAACAAACATTCTGCCTTTATTCCAATTAAATCGTTGTTGGTGGTAAAAATAGATCTTATTGAAGGAGATGCATCAATAGCTTTTGCACTTTAAAGGTGCTTAGCTATCTTCGTGTGCACAACTATGTCGCTTTTACCTCCGTGCGATATCGAGAAATCACACCCACACACCGAGAAAAATGCATGCTTATCACCGAGCTTCGACTTTAGCACGAACTTAAAATCCTTCACATAACCATCTTTGAAAGTTTAGTAATATTTCTTGGTCGGCATTTTGTTTTAGCCGACAATTAATCATCACCGCTGAAGCAGCATGTAAGATCGAAATCAAAACAATTTCGTTTTGCCGTTGCCAGATTGCTGTAAATAAAATCGTATACGTAAACATACATATTCAGTGCGTGCAGTTACGACGCCGGCCAAATTCACTTAACTATTATCTATCTACGACTTTTCCTCTGGAGTATTTGCGGAATCGTAAACCGGCTATCTTTCCCCTCGATTGCGCAGTAAAGGCCCGTTTACATGTGAAAATAGAAAATCCCGGGTTAAAGCGGAGTACAGGGGAAAACTCACAAAATTTATTTTTCTTTTTTTTAATCACTGAATCTGAACTTTTTGTGTTCAAAATCTGTATCTAGAGATTTAAGTATACTCATACTTTAAAATAATCTTAATAGACACAAATAACTATTCAGTTCAACAGTAAATTAAAAAATTAAAGGTCTGAATTAAAAATTTTGTGCGAGTAATAATTGAGAGCAGTTTCAAGAACACGAGTACTTACCGGAGCTGCAACTACTGTTTACGACACCTGGGGCAAACCTTAACTAGGGTGCCCCTCCCAAGGAGCGATAACTGATCTTGGCACTCCCTTTAGCACAGCACCCGCATCATGTGCCCCACTTACTTCAACAAGAGAAATAAGTATTTTTTTCCCATGAAAAGATAGGAGGATGAGTGTACTTGTAATGAAAATTTTTACATATCATTTATAATCATGCCATTAGAGCTCTAAAGCCAAAAATTATCTATAGCAGAGCTTGACAACCTGCAGTCTGTCTCCTTAGATAAAAAAGGGAAAGAAAATGAGAGCATTTTACACTTTTCCTATCATTTTAGAAATACACAAAGTATTTGATTTCCAGTATAATGAAACATTGTTGAACTCAGCAGCAGATCAAGAGAAAAATATGGGGGGAGAAAACAAATGCTGAAAATTTCACCTTTTATTTTCCTTTAGTTCACACCTATTTTATTTATTTACTGTTTTTTTTTCTTCTTTGGTTAGAATCTGGCAACTAAATAATTGCTTTATAAATAGTTAGCACTAAATTGCGGGATAAAAATTTAAGCATAGGTATCATAATAGTGAAAACAAATGAGGAATTATCCAACATCAGAGAGCATTTTCTCTGCTAGGGTTAATTTTTGATCTACATATTTTAGAAAAGTCAAAAGCGATCTTCTTGCAAAAAATAATAATAATAATAATAATAATTCTTATTTATATAGTCAAACTTGAATAATTCAAAGTTGAAATTTTGAATTGATCATGTTCGAGTTATCCAAGTTTTGCTATATTAATGAAAACTACACTCAATACTTTTACTATTGTTCACTTAAATAAAAAATAACTCATTTCAGATTCTATTTTAAACACTACAGTTACAAGAATGCATTGTTGCCACAAGTTGTTAAATTGAACCATTAAATGAAAGTCACTTCTAGACAAACTCTTGAAAATAAATGAAAATGTATAAATATAAAACAAATAGAGCATTAAATGGTGCATTAAAAAATAATCTGATTTTGAATGCTATTGTAGTGTTTGAATGCTATGGTATTCTAGGAAAAATCCAAACCATTTAGACTTAAAAGTCACAAAATTAGTTAACTAAAATTATCAGCTACACTATTTAAAAAAAAAAAAAAAAAAAAAAAAAAAATTGGAAGTGTTGCCCTAAAATATGTGGTAGCTCTTGTAGTTTAAATTGCAGGAACATTTCTGCACTAGGCAGGCAAGGTATTTATAAATGTTTCTGCATATTTTGGAAAAATATTTAAATATTTTCCCACTTTTTTTGCAAAGGTTTCTAGATTAAAGGTGAATAGATGCGTAATGTTTCAGCATATTTTGGGGAAAATATTCAGTAACCTCTCTGTTTATTTCACAAAGGTTTCCGAATTAATATGCAATATTCCTATTAATAAATTGAATTTTATTAATTTTAATGAGTTTTAAAATAAGGGTTTAACTTGCGACTGCTTTTTTTACAAAAGAAAATCTTAAAATATGAAAAAGTAATTTATACTATCATAAAGTCATAAAAAAATCGTAATAAATTACAATCTGATTTTGGTTCCCTGCAATTTGTCATACTAAAATTGTACATTGGATTCCCCCCCCCCCTCTATGAATCTTAAACAAAATATAAGGTTCTTTATAGAACCTTTTATTTGTTTGAGATAGTTTTCAGAGAGGGCGGAAAAAAATATTATTAGCTGACTTTCGGCAGTTCATTTTATACTTAGAAAAAGACTGGAATAACTCCACTGACTTTCCAAACTCTTGATCTTTATCAAGCATTCAAATAAATTTAATCAGCTCAATCAAATGTAGTGTTCAGACACTACTGTACTTCAAATAATTTGAGTATATAGGCCGCAATGTATAATTTTTTGTAGCCCTGTAAAAAAAAAAAAAAAAAAAAAAAACTGCAAGCCCTCCGCATACTAAAATCTGTACAGTGTGCAAAACAGTGACCTATAATATGCATACCTAATTGAGTACTCTTTAGATGCTACTACACTTTCAAGAATTTGTGCCATAAAGTACAAGAATATTTTGTAGCACTGTACAAAACATGTGCTCTACCCACATCAAAATCTATACAGGTTGTGTGACTGTGAATTATGAACTTTTATTAAAATGCACCATTTAGGCGCTAGCGCACTATAAATGATTTACATCTGTAGGCCGTTATGTATGAGAATTTTTTTTTTTTGCAACCCCGTGAACATTGATTGCGATAACACCTCTAGATGCGTATATTTCACACCTTAGAAATTCAGAATACGCCTTAAGAATTTTGGAATGCGTGTTTTTACTCATTGCTTTTCCATATAAAATTAGGTATATTTTGATAAATAATTATGATTTGCTGATTTTAAACTTTAAAAATCCAATTTTTGTATTAGTTTTTGTTGAACTGACATTTATGTACCTAGATGTATAATCAGTTATTATTTATGTGTCAAATGCAATTTAATTATGTATTTGAAAATTTAGCATAATTGTTTGTTGTTTTAATTACTTGTTTGGAAAAGAAAATACTTCTTCTAAAAAGGTTAAGGAGTATTTTTACTCATCTGAAAAAAATCCTAGATGGATCACTGCCCATGAACAAATTATCAGCTCTATGCACACCAAAATCTATGCAGGTCATGTGATCATTACCTATAACATACATAATCAATTAGCACTCAATTGAATGCATCATTCAGTCACTAGCACACTTTGAAGAATTTCTATCTATAGGCCATAACATAAATTTTTTTGTAGCCCTGTAAAAAATTTACAAGTCCTATACACACCAAAATCAAGAACGTTCATGTGGCGATGGTCTATAATATGCATACTAAATTTGAACTCAATCGAATGCACCATTTAGGAGCTATCGTGTTCACTCATACACACACATGCACAGATACATCCTCCTAAAAATAGTATAAGTGAATTCAGGAGAGCTCAAAACGTGTAAATACATAAGATCTCTAAAGTCAAATTTTTTCATGATTACAATACTTTCCTAACATGGTACATGCTCGAAAAGTTTAAAATAATAATAATAAATAAATAAATTTTTTCTTAGTAAAAGTTTTCAACAAATTATATATGCCATAAAGTATTTTATTTTAGAAAAGTAGTATATACATTACAAATTATCTTTTCCAAACAATAATATGGCAATACAGATACACAGGACTTCTCTCTGCAAGTAAATTGATACATTTCTGAAAAAAAGAAAAAGTAAAATCAGATACATTTTAAAATATATTTGATAAATTTTGCTGGACGATTCCACCGTTATGTGTGTGACATCTGTACACTGTTTTTTTTTAACTCCTTTTTCATAACTCAGCATTGAAAAATCAAGTATCAATATTATCATGCTTTACATCCTTTTATAAAACGAACATATACACAATAAATATAATTATCTGCAACATTTTATATTTAATTATTAATTTTATAAAATTTGTAACATGTGTGAAAACTTATGGGTAACACACAGACATTGGAACTGTCCTGCTCAGCAAACTGCTAAAAAAAAAAAAAAAAAAATCATTTTTATACTCTGTGACACTGTAGGTTCCCGACCATTTGGTTATGTCTCTGGTTTTAGTGAGCCTCTGGAAACCAGCAAATTGTGTTCATTAATTTGATTTGATTTGAAGTCACCCCCGCAGGGAGGGCGAGATTTTGGAGATGTATGGCGAAGAGCCGTTATCTCGCTTGTTCTGGGGGTTCGTTCACTATATCCAAAGTTCTGATGTCCGATAACAATAAAACAAATAGAGAAATACAAAACTAGAAAATGCAATTTTATGCAAGTACTGAATGTTTATTAAGTAAATCAAACATAATGGATCGCATTTATAAGTCTAGAACTAGTTAAGTAAAATAACACAATTAATCTTATTTATGGAAATAATGTACATTCCATTCAGTTAGAAAAAGGAGCTGTCGCTTTTAACCTGTCATATTTCGTTGATGATGGAAAATGAAATCGTCTAAAGTCAAGACGAAATTTCAACTTTTAGTTCACTTTCAAAAGTACCCTGATTTTGTTAATGAATGCTTTTAAAGGATAGGATGGATTACAGGATTGAAAAAGTTATGCCCCCCTCCCCCCTTGTTTAGTATTAAGCAAGTTAGTCTCCGCTTATTCTGGTCAAAATTGTTATGAACAGAACAAAATGGAAAAACAGCACTGTTTGGCGACGATCTTTTCAAACACATTCAGACACCAATAAAACATTTTCTGTGTTCCATGAAGTCGAATGTGGGCCAACATTGTCCAAGGATTCTCGGCCCTCTTTAAAATGCGAATGCCATTCATAACCTTGGATCTCATGGTAGATTCATCATACACATTTCTTAGCATTTCCAAAGTCTCTATTGGTGTTTTACCTAACTGCTGACAGAATTTAATGATACAGCACTGTTCAAGAAAAGCCATTTTTATGCCATCAAGCTAAGACAACTGACTTTGGAAGGTAGCAGCTGTGAGCGCTGTTCGTCCACACGACATAAGATAAATCAATTTGGACAGGTAGGGTTGGGAGAATCCATTCCAAGCAATTTAACTTTAGGTACTTGCTTTCGTCATCGGGAATAACCACAGTCCCTGAAATTTTGGATCATTCTACATATAAGCTAATATAAAGCTTTCAGCATAAAATGCACACATAATCAATACTTTCCTTAATTGTCATTTTAATTGTAAATAAAATATAACTTTTCAAATTTGCAATTAAATACTAAATAAAGATTAATTAAAATTCATTTTATATTATTCTTAGGTAAAACACACAAAGGTATATTATATGTAAAACTAAAAAATCTTGGTCATGAAAAAATACCTTTTACAAAGTTAAACAGTAATAGCAGCATACTTATATTTTGCAATATTAATAATTTAATAAATATGCTATTATAAATGTAATTAATCTGGTAACTATGCTTAATCGCATTATGCTTCGAGTTTTACAAAACATAGCAGTTTTTCAAAATTATGTTTCTAATTGAGGATCAGAAAAAATCCTATCCCCACCCCACCAGATAAAGGAAAGTAGGAAACCAAGTCAAGTAGTGTTACCCAGTAGAAAAGTCTACATTTCTGTAATATTATTAAACATATTAGATTATTTTTCACTCCACTTAAAATTTAGTGACTTAGGATATTTTATAATATGAAATTAAGATATTGAAGTATAACTAAACAATATTATTTGTAAATGGATTTAAAAATCTGCTAAAAATACCTTTTTCTCTTCGTTCTGAAATTATTCAGCTGAATATATAGTAGAATTTGGCCAAATATCTGTTCAGTATTCGGCCTACCAAATGCACAAGTGTGGAGACGTCCTGCATCAATTACAGTTGACGCTGCATTACTGGAAAGAAGCTTTATTTGACTGAGCCATCAAATCACAGGACACTTCCCCCTATGCATGTTAAAAACGCAGGTATAAAAATCACTTGCAGACAGTAGGCCACAAAAAATTTAAAGGTATTGCACAAGAGCAAATCAAGCAATGATATCATAAACGATCACTTTTTTACACTTGGGGCTGTTATTTTGGTATTTATAACAATTTCTGGGATTATATTTGTTTCTTAAAAGAAAAGAATTCCTTAAGATGATTTTTCAAGAATTTCCAGTTAATCACAAGAAAAAACAAATTATTAAGTGACTAAAGCATTACAACAATCAAAATTATGTTCTTTCTTCCTCCTACATACCTACCAACATTCCATTATTGAAAATCTTACAGAACACAATAAAAACCAACTAAAGATTAAATGTTTATCCTTACAATACAGTTAATTATAAATACCAATTTTACTAAAAAATCAAAGCAAGTTATGGAGAAATCTTTTTTCATAGTATGAAAATCAGTTATGATTTTTATAAGCTGATTAATGGAAATACAAATTTATATCAACATCTGTAAAAGAAAGTCATAAATAATTAACATACCTAAATTTGTCATAAGATAGATTGTTATTCTTTAAGAGTGTTCAAATGTGAGATGAAAATATATATGAATATGATATTAGCGGGGTAACCCCGCTAGCAAGTGGGGACATGCAACCAGTGTTATATATACCAGTCTCAAATAATATCCAATTTCAAGTCTAAGGCTCGCCGAAGTGCCAACATACACCATTTTGCAAGATTTTTTTCAGGGAATCATTCGAAGCATAGACTTAACAGCAATCAAAATGAGAAATATCTGTCACTTATATGGTTCGATCACCGAAAAGTAAAGCAGGAATTTATTTGAAAAGTAGCAGCATTTTTTAAAATTATAAACCATAACGTGTTTTATTCATCATTAACTCTGATGTACTAAATGCGATGATTTCAATTCTCTGAAATTTGGCGGAATTCTCCCAACTTAAATCAATTACTCAATTTGGCGAGAATTCTAAAGATAGATCGCTTGAAATCCCTTAACTGCATTATTTCTGATCAGATAATTAAAATTTAACGCTGTATTCTACTAAAATCTATACACTTGTTTTCAAAAATGCTATTTCCGTAACAGAGTTATTCGAAAAAATCATGCGATTTTGGTACATAAATACAAATAAACTAATTATGCCAGGCACTTCAACATTTTGAAAATGTCTCTTTACAAGCTGTACTAAATACTGAAATAAATGATAAATCTGTATCAGTTTCAAAACTTTTAGAAAAAAAGCTTAAAAATGGAAATTTTCTCAAAACACACTCTTTGAAAAATCTTGCAGCTCAAATCTATGTTTAAGAATTTTTTCTGAAAATTTCACAAAACCCACAGCTTTTTCGCTTATTGCAGTGTGTAAAGCAGCTTATGGAGAACCATCTGGATTTTTTTGGAGACCACGGTGCTATTAGTTTATTCAATTTGTGTACCAAGACTAAAAGCAGAGTTTTTTTTTCTTCAACATACACCCTTAAGCTCTCAGTAGGTATATTGCACCAAGCCTAAAACTGTGCAGACCACTAGAACTCACTTTCTCAATGGCATATCAGCCATTTTATTTTTCGCCAAACTAAAAAGTTGGGAATAATACCGTAAGCAGGTGTCGGTTGGGTTGGCAACTTTTTTTTGTCGCTAATGTCTAACCTTGGCGACTTGTTTTCAACGCCAAACAAAACATAAACATACGTAGACACATAAGGAAAAAAATAAACCCAAAACTACAATATACTTATCTAAACACATTAAAACATTAGTAGACATATTTCAAATGCAATTATAAACAAAATGTACATAAACAAAGCACTAGCTCTAGGCGCGTTAAATAATAAATAAACCATAACCTTCAAAATATTCAAAATGCTAAAATATGTTTCTGCACATAATTATACAGAAAAATTTCCCTTAAAACATTAAAATAACAGATTTAAATTAATAGAAAAACATTCAAATACACCGACTGCCTTCCCCCCCCCCACACACACATACATACAACTCCCCACAAACAACTCAAAAATACATATATTCAATCATATTTAACCTGAATGGTGCACATGATTTCAAGAAAAATATACTGCAAATATTTTCATAAAATGTTAAAAACACTCTTTAAAAATATCAGAAAACCACTATAATAAACCAACTACTTCCTCCCCCATGTGATTTTTGCAATTTAATACCTTCAAAACACACAACAATTACACTATTAAACAGAATAGAATCAAATCTGATCACAAACAACTCAAAAATCCTTACATATTTATTCATATTAAACCTAAAAATTGTACGGGAATTCTGTAAATCATGAGCAAACCCATATAACAAATAAAATTAACCATCCCTCTTAAAACCTTTAAATTTTTTTTTCATCCCAATTCACAAAAAATAACATACTAAAAACTTTACATAGTTATGAAAACATAAGACCATGAATATTCTCTACACCGCTGAACCGTAAAGCAAGGAATAAACATTTAAATAAATAAAAGCACCACATACCTTTAATTTTATTCATGAACAACGTGAGTTCATCACAAAATAAAGCCATCACAAGCATTCAAATAAGCATATAACAACTATTCCTCAACACACGCTATATACATATTCTTCACAACTTGCAACAAACATTTTCAAATTTTTGTCGAAATTCACTTGATAAAGAAATAAGAAACAACTCAGCGTATAAAGGAACCGATTTCATTACAGCTCTACACAAATTATCTACATTTATTATAAAACCAAGCAAACATTCCACTTCTCAAAAATAACCATTATAAAATACAAAACTTCAGCAGACGACATGACTTCCATTCCCGGCGAATTCAAGTTCAGTTATTTTGCCAGTTAAACTCCTTGAAATTCGTTCAACCAATCACATAATTCCTTCAAACAGCATAGTTTCTCATGACATCAAAACAACACAACTCCGCCGGAAGGGTTGCCGAATAGCTAATCTCGATTGGCAACGCTGCCAGGATTGTTTAGTTACATATAGTAAGCTTTGGCGATGGGCACCTGCTTACAGTATTATCCCCAAAAAGTTTTACATATTAGCCTCAGAAATCTTCAATCCTTATTATTTTGCATACAAAACATTTCATTCCTGCTCCGATTTCCCATGCACATTATAATTAAAAGCATGCAGGCATATTATAATTTAAAAAATAACCATACAAAAATAAACTAACAAAAAAGATCATTATTATTCTTTTATTTTTACTTATTTAAGAATTTAAAACATTTTATTCGGCAAAATCGCCACACATGACAAACGCGATGCTTATTTCACACGTTTTTCACTATGGGGGTTACAATTATGGAAAGCTTTCTGTGTGGAAATCATAAAAAATCGCTTAAACTCTGGGAACGGGTGGACTTTCAAAGTTTTAAAGTGGACTATCATTTATTCTATATTATTTTACACATCTGTGCAAAATTTCAGGCCGATTGGTCCATTTTTGTGGATTTGTATACGGTCTAAACCTACAAACAGAAATTCATTTTTATTATTACTTAGATTTCTGTGTATCAAAAGTATACATTTATAAAAAAACATTAGTCAAATTTACACATTTAAGCTATTAATAAATGGTGGTATCTATGACAAGTTAGAGAGAAAATGGAGTTTCTGCTGTATAAGCAAAAAAATCAATCATATCTTTATCTCATACTGTTCTCAATTTAATAAATTTACAAGCATAATTTAGCTGAACATTAGTGACTGGGGTAGCAAAGTTTAAAAAATTTTGTTTTAAGAATTTTGTTGAATAAAAACACTTCTTGCTAAAAATTTTTCAATAATGCCGATTAAATTTATAATCTTACAATGTAATCAATTTCTTACATTAAACGTTACATGTTGGCAGCAATGCTCCTAGCATAAATAATGTTCATTTATTAAATCAAATACAGTTCCGTATTAAATTCTGCATAGAAAAAGCCAAAAACTATGGTGACAGTTTCAAGGGTGAAATGAGTTTTTAAAAAAACACTTTATCGACTGACAGGATAATTAGGATTTTGTTCAACCCGAAAAATCCCAGGTGGATTAAAAAAAAAAAAAAAACCAACTGGAAAACTTAAATGGTTTTTTTTTTTCAAAATTTCAACTTTAATTTCATAGGTAATACATCTCTTAATATCAGTACACTAATTGCAGGGTTCAATGCATATGATAATTGGGTTTGTATTGCTGCCTCGTCACAAAATTACAAATCATTAATATGGCCCTTTGGAATATTTGTGTTAAATAAAAGTACGAAATCTTATAAATAAAAATGAAATTCTGTTTGTTTGTTTGTTTGTTTGTTTGTTTGTTTATTTGTTTGTTTGTGGATTTGAGTTGTATACAAATCCACAAAAATGGACCTATCAGCCTGAAATTTTGCACAGATATGTAAAATAATATAGAATAAATCATAGTCCACTTTAAAACTTTGAAAGTCCACCCGTTCCCGGAATTTAAGAGATTTTTTTATGTTCTCCACGCAAAAAGCTTTCCGTAATTGTAACCCCTGTAGTGAAAAAAGTGTGAAATAAGGATCGTGGTTGCCATGTGTGGCGATTTTGCCGAATAAAATGTTTTAAATTCTCAAAGTAAAAATAAAAGAATAATAATGATTTTTTTTTGTTAGTTTATATTCGTAAGGTTATATATTTTTTAATTATAATATCGTGTGCATGGGAAATCGGAGCAGGAATGAAATGTTTTATACGCAAAACAATAAGAATTGAAGATTTCCGAGGCTAATATGTTAAAATTTTTTAGTTTGGCGAAAAAATAAAATGGCTCAAATGCCGAGAAAGTGAGTTCTAGCCTTGGCGCTATTTATCGTAATTTAATCGTCTGCTATTTGGGTTATGAATACACCTGCGTATAAGTTTTTGAAATTTTCATTCAGTTGGAATTGTGCATTTTTCTGAGCAGCTTTTCTGCATCTAATGTATTACATCCAGAAAAAAGGATGTTAGAAATATCAATTTTAATTTTGTTTAATCACACTCATGAATAATGATACACTTTCCAACTTAATGAAAGAAGGAACGAAAATAGGGAAGACCCATGGATTATAACTCTTTTTATATATAGCACTTTAGTGCGTATTTAAAAATCTGAAAGTGTGTCAGATTTTCTATGATTCTAGCGCTTGGCGCAATTTAATGAGAGGGTATTTTTAAAAACAAGCGTAGGTTATCTTATAAATAAAAATGAAATTCTGTTTGTCAATTTGTTGATTTGGGTAGTATACAGTTCCACAAAAATGGACCTGTCAGCCTGAAATTTTACACAGATATCTAAAATAATATAGAATAAATGATAGTCCACTTTAAAACTTTGAAACTCCACTTAAAAACGTTTTCCTCCTGAATGGTTCTCTTAATTTCCGTTCCCGGAATTTAAAAGATTTTTTATGTTCTCCACGCAGAAAGCTTTACGTAATATTAACCCCTGTAGTGAAAAAAGTGTGTGAAATAAGCATGTTGGTTGCCATGTGTGGCGATTTTGCCGAATACAATGTTTTAAATTCTTAAAGTAAAAATAAAAGAATAATAATGATTTTTTTAGTTTATTTTTTTAGGTTATTTTTTAAATTATAATATCGTGTGCGCATAAGAAATGAGAGCAGGAATGAAATGTTTTATACGCAAAACAATGAGGATCGAAGATATCCGAGACTAATATGTAATTTTTTTTAGTTTGGCGAAAAAAAAAATGGCTGATAGGCCGATTTTTAGAGAGTGAGTTCTAGCGGTTTGCACAGTTTTAGGCTTTTTGGCGCAATTTACTGAGAGCTTAAGGGAATAGCATTTTTGAAAACAAGTGTATAGGTTTTCTTAGAATACAGCATTAAATTTTAACTATCCGTGCAGAAATAATGCAGTTATTAGGGCATTTCAAGCGATGTAGCTTCAGAATTCTCGCCAATTGAGTACATTGATTTAACTTGGGGGAAATCCGTCAAATTTCAGAAAATTGAAATCTTTGCATTTAGTACATCGAGGTAACGATGAATAAAACATGTTATAGTTGATAATTTAAAAAATGCGGCGGTATTAAGGGATTCCACTTTTCAAATAAATGCCTGGCGGTCGAACCATTTCCCATTTTGATTGCTGCTAAGTCAATGCTTCGAATGATTCCCTGAAAAAAACTCTTGCAAAATGGCGTATGCTGGCACTTTGGCGAGGCTTAGATTTGAAACTGGATTTTACTTGAGACTGGTATATACGTATAATAAGACTGGTTATAGATAAAAATGAATGTTGGTATGTGTGTAGGAGGTTGAAAAACTCCAGCACCGTTTCACCGAACACCATGAAATTTGGTTCACCTAAGTCTTTTATCATGGAGAAGGTTTTTATGCTATCCGTTTTCCTCTAACTTTTCACTAGGTGGCGCAGCAGAACGTCGAATTCTATTCCGTTTAGCCGTTTGCTATGCGAATATCGTCCAACCAATTTCGATGAAATTTGGTACACGCGAATATTAGAACACGGAGAATATTTTTCACTATCCATTTGCTGTAACTTACCGCTAAATAGCGCTGCAACGCGTCAACTTCTATACCGTTCGACCGATCGGCATAAAATTTTTTATACTTACACATTTGAGAACGAAGAATATATTCTAACTGCGTTACTTTTGATGTTACTCACCACTAGATGGCACTGCAATGCATTATTATTTTAACTCGCCACTAGATGACGCTGCAGCAGGCCAAATTTTTGACCATTCAAACGGTGGCTATGAAAATCAGTATGCATAGCTATTTGAACAATGAGAATATTTTGGCGTTATCCATTTTGCTATAACTCGCCACTAGATGACGCTGCAGCAGGCCAAATTTTTGACCATTCAAACGGTGGCTATGAAAATCAGTATGCATAGCTATTTGAACAATGAGAATATTTTGGCGTTATCCATTTTGCTATAACTCGCCACATGACGGCGCTGTAGCAAATCATTACTTTAATTAACCACTAGATGGCCCTGCAGTGTATCACTTCTTGACTGTGCGAATGATCGCTATGAAAATAGGTATACATAGATATTTGAACACGGGAAAGAGTTTGGCACGATCCATTTTCCTATAACTTGACACTAGATGTCGCGTCAACACATGAACTTCAAGACTATTCAGCCGATCGTCATGAAAATTCGTATACATCGATATCTGAATGCGAAGAATATTTTTGCCGTATCCGTTTTACTAAAACTCGCCACTAGATTGTGCTACGCCGCATCGCCTTCTGCACCGTAAAAACGATTGCCTTGAAATTCAGTATGCATGATTATTGAACACAATATAACGCGATATCCATTTTGCTATATCTCTTTATTACAATATATAGTAATCACAACAAATATTAATATCAAAAAGTTCATTCATTCCCGTGCGAAGAACGGGTACTTTAGCTAGTTTATAATAAAAGCAAAACTCGTTACAGCTTTTTATTGTTATTATTATTCTGTGATGAATGCCAAAAAACATTCTACAGACAGAAAATATAAAGTGGGTAAAATTATTTATTCCAAACTTAAAGCTCTACTTTTTCAGGTTTTTAAAGAAAAACTAAACTTGCCTGACAATTTATGAGCTAATTTCCCGGCGGCGTATGAATCTGAAATCGTATCAGTACTTTAATTTTAAAATTGAAAATTTGTGCTTTGCTGTTTGTTTTTTACAGATATATTTAAAAAAATATATAACTAGAGTAACATGAATTGATTTGGCTGAAACGTGCGTATCCTCTTACCTATAACTTCTTATGTGTGTTTTTTATTTACCTTATAATCATAAAGTATTTTAACGCTGCAATCGTAAATCTGCACACATAATTTCATTACACCGATACGATGCCTCTTGAACCTCATAAGTTTAATATCAATTTCACTGTTTCTGTAAAATATTTCAATAAAATGAGAGTGATGATTAGGAACCGAGAAAATTAAATTTATTCAGACTTTACTAATTGTTTTATACGAGAAATAGTTTGTAAACATTAGGCTTAACGGCTTTAAAATACACTACTATATACGGATAGAATGTTGTTATGTTTTAAAGCATGAGTTTTTTGAAAAAGCAACATTTCTTAGCAAAAAGATTTCAGAAAATATAAGTAATAATTTTTAAAAATTACCTTTAAAAATCACCACCAATTCTTTACGCTGGTTAAAGCAAGGTCCACTTCGTACGTAAATGGATGTTTGGTTGGTTGGTTCGCTGCCACAAGCTACAGATAAATGTCGTTAAACAACGAAATTCTAAAATATCTGTTTTATAACATAAAATATAGCAAATTTACGTGGAAAGCATAGTTAAATTCTGTTAACATTTTTTTTCTGTTGAAAAATGACAGAATAGTTCTGTATTTTTACGATTATTTTTTGCAGTGTAGATATTCCTCTTCTGTGTCCAGTGATACCCAAGCATAGTGCTGGACACAGAAAGGGAATCTCTCCCATTACGTTTTTGTATAAAAGGGGGTAAGCAGGTTCACAATTTGTTGTGTTACAACGAGGATTGAAAATAAAATGTTTTAAAAATCAGCCTGTTTCACAGTGTTTACGTTTCTCGGTTAACACTTTGATGTCAACGACCTAGTGTCACTCGGGTTGCTACTTTCGGTGAAGCGAGCTAAGCTCGAAAGTCTCTCGGGGTCCACTTTTTACCTCTTTGAGCTAAAAGTTTCGACTCTATACCTTTGCTGTCTTTTTAAATGCTATCAGTGAATCTTTTCGTTAAAAAACAATATATAGGAGGCAGCTCCGATGAGGATTAAATACATATAACACCATCTAGAATTAAGAGTTATTTTTTGAAGAAATCTGTGCCTTGAAACTGTACTATGCAATTAAGGAAAACAAATTTTACTAAATAAGGCTTATTTATAAAAAAAAACCCCTATTTTCAGGTATTGGTACATCATTTGGCGGTAAACTTTTAATAGGTAAATCTATAACATTTGGTTAAAAATGATATTTTATGTGGAACTTTTTTTTAAAACTTTAAAACATGCGTTTCTCAGTACATTCTCATAAAAAATTAGACTTAAATAGTTTCTTCCTTTTGAATAAGAGCAGTTTGAAGTTAATGATAAAAACATATATTTTTTCAAAACATTAAAAAAAATAATGATACAAGCCAATTGTACAAAATGTTCAAAGAAACGGAACATCTATCTCACTCCTCGAATACAATGGTGGAATGCCTTGGCAGAGAAAAGAAATAAAGTAAAAATGTTATACCACAGACAAAAGAGAGAGCCTTCAAATGAAAATCTTAAAATGACTTGCAGAAAACGAAAAGCAAAATACAAATAACTTTCAGTGCTCAAGGGTGTCATGCTGTCGCAACAGTTAAGACCTGATTGTGTTAACCCTTTAACGCGCGGTGTCCTCGCGGTGAGGAAACAAAGCTCGGACGTTTTGATTGTTGTCAGTTACGAAGAATAACTTTTATTTCTATAAAAATATTGCAGGATGACTTAGTTACACGAGAATCCTTTACATTTAAGCGCATCATTTCGCATAAAAATTGTCGATTATTTGTAAAATAGCTAATATTATTTTGAATAGCACTCATCTGGTGAAAAATGAAGAATACTACGGAAATACATTGATATAGAAAAACTGGACAGATTGCCCAATTCTGAAGAAAAGGCCCCCGTTGGCATCGCTCGATTCAGCTCAGCCAGATGTATCAAAAATGGTCTCTAGATCTGTTACACGCGATGAACGGTTTGATCGACTGCCATCTTGCTGGTAGCTAAATCGAGCGATGGTAACGGCTGCCTTTATTTTTAGCATTGAGAAATAGTTGCGCTTTAAAGGATTAACATAGGAATGAATCCGTATACCTCTGGCACTCGGTTTGGCCATGAGCCGCCGCACAATGTTGTCATAAATGGAATCTCCTGCCACCCCAGAATCTTTGGTCAGCTTCTCCTTGACTGCTATGCAAATTTCTTTCTCCGACAAGAGCTCCTCTAACACTGTGAAAGCCTGCAAAGAAAACGCATAATTTACAACTTATTTTCGAATTCAATCGAACTCGCTTAATGGAATAGCCAATTTACTATGAAAATGTATTGGAATAAGCAAGAGTTATTCCGTTATACAGAATCACATGACTAATTATTACAATTTAGTACATTTATTACAATACACGGGATATTTCTTTAATCGACATTCCATTAAGCTGGTTCGATTGTACAATGTTCCAAAAGTTCCCGTACTGTTGACATATGTATTTATTATTCACAAAATAAATAACAATAAACAAAAAAAAATAACCTTAAAAAGATTATTTTTATGCTAACGGTAAAAAGCACTTTTAATATCATTTAGGAAAAAATACTAAACTTACATTTATAATAACTATTCAACATGTACATCCCTTTCTTGAAAGCAAAGCAGAATTCGTTTGCACATGTTTTTAGAAACGCGTTTTAACATGATGGGAGTGACTTCTTGTATACTTTGAGTGATGGCAATTTTCAGATCATCTATTGTTTGAGGATTAACTGTATAAACTCTGTTCTGTAAATATCCCCACTGAAAAAAGTTCGGGATGCTCAGGTCAGGGGATCGAGGTGGTCAAAGATTTTTTGAGATTAGTCGATCACCAAAAAAATCTTCAAGCATGCCCATGATTTCATTACTCGTATAGAATGTTGTACCATCTTTTTGGAGTCAACAATCTCGTTCATAAATTTCTAACAATGCAACAAATTGCTGGATCAGTTCCCTTTACAGAACGATCAACAGTTGATTCGAAAAACAGAGGTCCAACAATCCTTTTGTGTGATACAGCTCACCACACGCGTGGGGAGATATCAAGCCTCCATGGTCGCCCCCTCCACTGGCTACGGCTTTGGTCATCACTCTTGGACATCTATATATAAATAGACGAAGGAAAATCTTTGTGTCTCTTTTGCAGAGCATAGTGCGAACAGAGGAGTGTGAAATTCGGCACAGTTTAGTTTATATGGAGGTGGTTGTGCGAATGATAAAATTTATGTATAACTAGCTGTGTAGCCCGACGCTGCCCGTGTGTATTAGTTGTTATGCATACGTATGCCCGTGTGTATTAGTTGTTATGCATACGTATGCCCGTGTGTATTAGTTGTTATGCATACGTATGCCCGTGTGTATTAGTTGTCACAACATTTCCTAAAAAATTTGTCTGCTAGTTTAGTCAGAAAATCAGCTAGTTCTGTTAATGGGAATGAGGCTTTGCAACAACTAATGCATAAAAAAAAGTGTATGCGTGTAATCTTTACGCGCGATTGAAGTAAAACTTCTTTCACGTTTACGACACATATCACTGAAATGATTAAACTTAAAATAAATATCATATTATAATTTAATTATATTTATTATTCATGCACTTTACAAAGATTATATAAATGTTATACTCATATTATTCATTGGAAATAGGTACTTGGATATCATCATAATTTTTATGTATGAAATTATAGGTTTGTGGTAATTATAATGTGAAACATAAATTTAACTCTCTAAATTTGCTAATTTTCTTGAAAATACAGCATCTATCGTTGTACCGAAACGCGTTGTTGATTGAAGTCGAGAAGTATTCATAGTTAGATCAAATTTTCTTTTAAAAAATCAACTAACGACTGAGATCCTTGAGAGCGAAAATTAACATTAAAATCTCCAGTAAGAATCATCGGTAATTCATGATAATTACTTAGAATCCAGGAAGTGTCCACGTTGTAGTATTATTCTTTAACTGCTTTCGTATACCATTGTTCCGTCTGGAGGTTGGGTCTAATGGGGGCGGGGGATGTCCGTAGTCTAGTATTATACTTTAACTGTGTTCTTTAAGTGATGTTTTCCTCTGTTTGTGGGGTTCGAATACAGGTAGTGTAATTGTTGTTGTGTTTTTCTATCACAGTGTTCTTAAGCGTTGATTTCGTCTGCTAGTAGGTTTCGAATTATTATTCTGTATCCATGTTTTTAAACTGCAGGTTCTGTCCATTGTTTGGGATTAATTGCAGCCAGGGTCCGTTTCTTACGTACTAACATTTCTTAAAATACATCTTTTGGGCAAAATAATAACAGACACGACATACATAATATTTAGGAGTTTAATGGCCTAACGGCCAATGCAACTGGCATTTGACAAATAATAATATCACTTCACTTCGAAACTATTGCCTATATTCACTACGAAATAGTATTATAAGACAATTATGTAATTAAAACACATCTGAAACCAGTAATTACTATATATCACGCTCATAAGTCTATGTATTTAATTTTTTGAAGTGCTGATAATTTAACGATCTCCATTTACTTCGCCTGGTTGGAAATATAAACAACGTGAGATGCGCAGTTACCCAGTGTGCGTAGCGCCATCTGTTTGCAACAACGGCGTTATCCAACTTTCTAAGCGAAGTGTCCCCTCATATAAATTTACCTTCGTGGGATCGAAGTATGATCCTCCAACAGTGTTCTTAAAAGAAAATTTCCCTCTGCTGTTTAGATACATTTGCAGCCACTGTCCCTTTAATTGTGGTGTTCCATCTCCTTGTTCTTAAACCGTTGTTCTGTCTTGAAGTTGGGTTAGAATCCAGGAAAAGTGTTCTTAAACTGACGTTTCCAACTACTTTTCCGGTACGATTGCAGACAGGTTCCATTTCTTTGTGCTTTTCCAAAACCTTGTATATTATTCATCTAAAAATAAGGATTATCGACAACCTCCTGTGAGGCTGGGATTACATGTAAAATATTATGTTGAATGTACCTTCAAAACGCTTATTGATATATAAATAAAGATTGATGTCTCAAAGAAACGGCGAGATATCGCGTTTCTTTCCCTAACAGGTTCCCCGTATTTTTACAAGATGAATGTTAAAGCGTATCAAGAGTTAGTCAAAATACTAACCCAGCTTTCTAGTAAGCGGACGCCAAATATTAATCACTGCACCAAGTTGTTTATTTTAAAACGCGTTTGGCATTTGCATGTTCATCAAATACCACCACAGTAGTAATAATTCTATGTCTGAAAATAAGCACTAGCCACAATCTAACGATACACAATCAAGAAAATAAACGTTAGACCTTTTAAAAACAATTTAATTCAAAAGTTATTTCCCAACGGAAATCTTCACAAACACCTCAGAGAGTATAGAATTTTACAACTAGTTGCCATTGGCAAAACGAGATATTTAAATACATATTTTGTGGATAACGTTGCCATCTCAAGAAAAACTTAATAATGATAATGCATTTTCAGCAATGAAGTCGGCGAAAGGAGCGAGCGGTCGAAAATGTAGGATTTTCCGTGGCTCTTCTTTTTCAAGCGCGCTTGCCGTGGAGTATATGGCATATCCCCATGCAAAAACCCTTAACTGGTTAAAAATTTGTGACGCAGCATTTTACTTTATAACTCTATGAATTTTAAATATGGGTCTTAAAAATAATGATATCAAATTTTGAGTGACGCCCTGCTGGGAATTTTAAAGATGTGTTTTTAAATTCCATTACAGTTACTTTCGTTTTATATTCTAAAGATGATTTAACGCATTTAAGCAATGCTTTTAATTATGAAATACACTGTCAAATATATCACACTTTCACTGAGTCTAAATAATGTATTCAAATGAATTTATTTCAATAATTCAATTTATCTTTTGCGTCACGCTATCCAAAAGGGCAAGTAAAATTTACGTAAATATTTAGTTAGTGTCATAGTAACCAAATTAAGTGCAATGTATATGAAAAATTTGCTTGTCCTTTTGGATAGCGTGACGCAAAAGATAAATTAAATTATTGAAATAAATTCATTTGAATACATTATATAGACTCAGTGAAAGTGTGGTATATTTGACAGTGTATTTCATAATTAAAAGCATTGCTTAAATGCGTAAATCTTCTTTAGAAAATAAAACGAAAGTAACTGACTGTAATGGAATTTAAAAACAAATCTTTAAAATTCCCAGCTGGGCGTCACTCAAAATTTGATATCATTATTTTTAAGACCCATATTTAAAATTCATAGAGCTATAAAGTAAAATGCTGCGTCACAAATTTTTAACCAGTTAAGGGTTTTTGCATGGGGATATCATTACTTTTTAAGGATATGGTCAGAAGATAATAAATTTGTTTCAAGGGCGAATTTCGGAAGTTTGCTTGACACTAAGTTATGTAAATAAATATACAAACCTGTTTTCATGCAGTATCAGATTATTTGATTAAAAAAGTCACAGCAAGTTCTTTTGTAACATGTAACAGAAAATTGACATATTTTTGTTAGAATTTTATAATAAGAGACATAATACTGATTATAATCAATAATTTTTTGAGTTATTTTCTATTTATAATTTGGGTCGAGTACAGATTAGTATCCCTGCCACCATCTTTGATTTTATTTCATAAATTTGCATTCAGTTTAATGCTAAACGTAAGTTAACTTTTTTACTATAATTATATAACTATTGGGCCCCATCAGTGGCCGAGCGCATAGCGCTCTGAACTGGGAGACGGAAGGTGCCTGGTTCGAAACCAGGTTGCGTCCGCCGACCTAATCATTCGGAGTTTTCCGTGGTTTCCTCCAAAACAGCGTAAATACAGGTTAGGACCCCTTAGAAAGACCCCCACGGAGGGCACCCCCACGTCTCGGCTTAGAGCCTACGTGTAGCTGATCGGCCGTAATTCTAGAATAACAACAACAATATATAACTATTGGTTCTATTGTTTTAATGCATTGTGATTCATTAATTTGCATTCTGTTTAACGATAACCGTAATTTAAGTTTTGTTAAAATTATTAATTTAATAATCTTGTTCTTAATTAATGATAATCTAGTTACTCGTTCTATTATTTTAATGCAATGTAATCTATTAATGCAATGTTTGCTTTCAGTTTAAAGCTATCTGTTAGTTAAATTTTTAACTATATTATGATACACTAAGTTTTTAACTAAGTTAATGATACATCTCAAAATTGTTGATTAAATTAATTAATGACTATAATAATTAATAAAATAGAAAATTATTCAAAAAATTATTGTTTATAATTGGTTTTATGTTGCTTTTTAGAAAACTAACTTCATACTATGTTTGTTTGTTTTTTTATCAGTTGATAATTTCATTTTTTTAGAGAACTTTTAGATGAACTACCATTTTAAGAATAAGGGTCTTGCGCGGTTGACTTTCTTAGTGCTTCTGAAGCGTATTTACGTTACATCGTGAGAAAAACCGTCCAAAACTCCAAATTTTTAGATTCTCAGCCATCCGGTAGACCAGAACCCTGGACATTTATACTTCAGTTATCTACCATCTTCAGTATCTTATCAACTCGACTCGGTTGGGCACAACATCTTGTTTTAGATGCATCTCCGGCCTTTAAATGTCTAATACAAAATATAGTGCATGTATAAATTTAGATTAGTTAATCAAATTTCTATCTGAAAAGTATTGAACAAAATTTTAAATCTGGTATTTAAAGGAATACAAAATAAAAGTGAGAAAAACCTAAGATTTGGAAAAAATATTGGTCTTAAAATTATAATTCAATAATTTCAATAAATTTTATATATACATTAAGAGTAAAAGAATTTTTTATTAAAACTAGTTAGTATGTAAAACTACTATTTATTTTCCTTTGAATACTAAATAATTATTATTAATTAATTATGTGAGCTTTCTGAGGAGAAAAAAAATTCATTGAAATATTAATTACATATTGAAATTTCCAAATAGAATTAATAATATTAGAAAAATAAAGACTTCATTTAATTAGAAATAGCTATCAAAATACTAGGGAAACGAAATACTTAAAGAAAAAGTTAGGAAGGAGTTTTACCAAAAAATACTTAAATTAATTATTTTTTTAATTCAAAGTCTTAACTATTTTTAATTATTAATTAAAGAAAAATAAATTACAGAAAAAATAAGTAAAGTATATAATAATCTGTTATTATTTTTTAAAATGAAATAAAACAAAAACGACAGTAACACAAAACTCATCTCGCAAAAGTGCGACATCGGGTACAGAACTTAAATTATCTGATCAGAAAGAGGAAGCGCATCATATACCAGCTGTCTACGACCAAACTAGTTTAGGATATAAAGTAACTTGTACAAATCTTGTCACGGATCTACAGCACTGTATTCCTGCTCCCTGTCTTGTTTACCGCCTTTGAAACGAGATCATTTTCCGTATTTCCTTACGCGGGTTAAATAGTTCCCTCTTTGAACTGGATTAAATAAAAAAAACGAGTTTTCATAGCTTAACCGGCGACGTCACTCATCGAATTTGGCACCGATTAAAATCATATATTAATTGTAAAAAATTCGTTAGAGCGGATTCCGAGATCCAGAAGAGAACAACAAAGAAATTGGAAAGTTAGCTGTATATATAAGTGCCGCGAAATTGGACGGTTGGTTGGTTGGGGCTGGCTGCGTCACTAGTAGAACTGCCGTTCTACATGATACGTCACTTCCTTTACTGAGCGTTTCTTCCGTCAGAAAAAAAATCTGAGTTATGCCCTAGTCGCGACTAAAGAAGTTTTACTTCAATAAATATTTATTTTCAAAACATTCGTCTGCAAATACGTGCAAGTCTTGTCAGTTGTAGTTACTGGATGTCATTTAAGATTCATTGCAATGCTATGTTTTTTGTGATTCCCTTTGTCATATACACAAACAAATCACTTGGTTTGCCTACACAGGAGCATGCCACATTTAACTGTCCATGGGAAAAACATGGATTCTCCAAATTTAATCCACGCGCTTGTAGTGATTGGCCTTGCGATTTATTGATATTTATTGCAAAAGGTAATCGTTGAAATTGGAATGGCATATCTGATGGCATCATTGGTATGCGGGGTATGTGCACATTTTCTCCTTTGAATTTGCCAATTAACCCATTAAGCGCCAAAGCTCCCGTTACGGGAACATCTATTATATATATTTTTTCTTAAAATAAGTTAACGCAATTTACAAAATACACATTTTATATAAACATTTAGACTATAGACTGTGTTATATAGTGTAAATGTTTATATAAAATGTGTATTTCGTAAATTGCGTTAAAATATTTTAAGAAAAAATAATATAATAGATGTTCCCGTAACGGGAGCTTTGGCGCTTAATGGGTTAAAATTGTAGAGCTTCAATGACATTTTTAAATAATCTTTTGACTGCCAGTCTAGTACCATCGCAAAGACGGGGTAGGTCAATGTTTCTAAGAAGAATTATAGGAACAGCAACTTTCAGATGAATGATGTGATCTGACAGTCCAGATAAATCAAGTGAATTTAAAAATTCGGTAGGATAATTTATTGCTTCGTCTTGATCTATAACAATGTCTACTGATCTGTAAGCAGATGTTTCTCCTGGTATCACATGTTGGATGCTAATATTGATGAAATTTACATCCACATTTTTTGCAGCTATTATTGCACGTTCACTTAACCACTGAGTTTTATACGTAGTTTTGTTTGATATTTTGAACTACTTCTTCTTGCGAGTGAGTAAGCGAGTAAAAATCATTTGATAATTTTATGCAGCCTGTTGTTTTTTTCTATTGCAATTTTTCAATTTCCAATTTCTAATAACTGTTTTGCAAAATGCTCCGCAGAAGGATATTTTGCATTTTCACACGCATGTTTGTTGTCAATGAAAATTTTTTGACATGTCTCCACAAATGTGATACTCTTAAACATGCATTTAGTTGATCAGCTGGTGTTGAACGCGGAATACCAGGTAATGTCTGGAGAAAATCACCTGCCAATAATATTAGTGCACTACCAATGGCCGTTCATGTCCTCGTAAATCTTGCAATGTTCGATCCAATGCTTCCAACGATATTTTATGAGCCATTGTGCATTCATACCATATAAATCATGCATTGCTGAAGTACTTAACAAATCCCAGATGTTTTCGAAATGCTGCACGTTGGAGTTTCAATGTTTTGGATATTCAGTGACAATTTAAGTGCTGAATGTGCTGTTCGACAACCATCCAAAAGAGTTGCCGCAATCCCGGATGATGCGACTGCGAATGCAATATTATTTTGTGCACGTATGGTTGCCAGAATAAATGAAATTATAAATGTTTTCCCTGTCCCACCTGGCGCATCCAAGAAGTACATTCCATCACTCTCATCATTTGCTACTTCGAGTTTGTCTTTTTCTCTTGTCATTGGAAAAAAAAAAACTTCATCTTGTAATCCTTAACAGCATATATCAATTTTGTTTCATTTCAAATAACAGAATATCTCTAAAACTAGACGTCAAAGTTCGTTGTGAAGGCAATTGCAACGGGCTCTAGAAAAAAAAAAACGTTTGACGAAAGCGTGTCTAGTGTCTACACTTAGTATATTTAATCGTCGTCCACCTAAAATAAATTTCATATTCAATTTTTATTTCATACTAACGGGGTGCCCCTGCTAGCAAGCGGGGACATGCAACCAGTGTTATATATGCCAGTCACAAATAATATCCTGTTTCAAATCTACGGCAACCGATTTCAAAAAATGAAAGTGTTTGTTAGAATTCAATAGTTTTTGTTAAGAATACGCCGAGAGAATGCATTTGTATGTTTCCTATGCCGTTTTTCCCATGTTAAATATTCGCTACAGTTCTAGAAATTTTTTACTTTCGCATTTTTCAACGGACAGTAAAAAAATTCCGTAGCGCTGCTTTAACAAATAAGAATCATCGCTAATTTTTTATTACACGTGTGGTACTTCGATCGCCAAAGTACCAACATACACCATTTTGCAAGATATTTTTCAAGGAATCATTCGAAGCATTGACTTAACAGCAATCAAAATGGGAAATATCTGTCACTTATATGGTTCTATCGCCAAAACGTAAAGCAGTCATTTATTTGAAAAGTAACAGCATTTTAATTTATCAGCTGCGAAGATTTCAGTTTTCTGAAATTTGGCGGGATTTCCCTAATTTAAACCAATTTACTTAATTTGACGAGAATTCTGAAGATAGATCGCTTGAAATCCCTGAATAACTGCATTATTTCTGCACGGATAATTAAAATTTCACGCTGTATTCTAATAAAACCTATACTCTTGTTTTCAAAAATGCTATTTCCTTAAGCTCTCGGTAAAGTGCGCGAAGTCTAAAACTGTGCAAACCGCTAGAACTCACTTTCTCAAAATCGGCATATCAGCCATTTTATTTTTCGTCAAACTAAAAAATTGTACATATTAGTGTCGGAAATCTTCAATCCTTATTATTTTGCGTATAAAACATTTCATTCCTGCTCAGATTTCCCATGCACACGATATTATAATTAAAAAATAACCTTACAAATATAAACTAATAAAAAAAATCATTATTATTATTCTTTTATTTTACTTTAAGAATTTAAAACATTTTATTCGGGCAAAATCGCCACACACGGCAAACACGATGCTTATTTCACACTTTTTTCACTACAGGGGTTACAATTACGGAATGACGGAGAGCAAAAATTAGCCTTTTTGACAAGTTTTTTTATCGATATCTCCTAAAATAGTTCGAGATTCGAGTTGGCGGAAGACCTTCCTCAGAATTTTCCGAATCCGTGGACACCTTGGTCGAAACTCAACTCCCCGCCGTTCCGGAGGAGATAGGCCCATATAGATACATTGATACATACATACACGCGTTTGTTTACCTCCGGATTTTATTAGTAAGGATTCATGCTTTCTATTACAGCAAACTATTTCACTCCTGTCGTTGCTACGGAAACCGGGGAGCATTAAATTCAAAAATTTATTTTAAATTTGAAGAGTCTCCTAATTTGAATTTTTAGGTTGTTTATCGTTGAAGGAAGGCCTTAATGTGTAAGTTATTACTTGACAAAATTAAAAAAAGAAGATTCTGATTAATAGATTTCAAGATGCGAGAGTGAAAATTTGAAAATGATACGTAATCTTAAATTTTAATAAATGGCTATACTCTGCAATGATCTCTGTTATTCTGATCGAGTTCCGAAAGGTGTTTGAAACTCGTTACTTCAAAATGACGTAGATCTATCTCACTTACGAAAACACAGAGTATTGTGTTTAAAAGTATAGTTTTATTTGTTTTTTTTTCAAGGGCAATTTTATTCATTGTTACTGTTTCCAAGACAACCAAACCGCAAGATATGATGGCGAAATTTTTAAGCAGCTGCTGAGTGATTTCAAAATCCTTCTTTACTTAAAAATTCTTTAAAAAATCTGCTAATTTATATTTTCCTCTGGTTTTTCTTGTAAAAGAGGGCGAAATGCATGCTCCGTCATTTGACAAAATATCAAAACGTTATGACGGATAGAATTCAAGGTGCAACAGTTTTAAAATTATTTTATGAAAATTAACGTCAAAAGTAAAAAAATTTCAAAAAATCTGCAAATTATGTTACTTAGTCAGAACAAACTGTTTTTTAAAAGAAATTTTTTTCTCTGTCCGATGATGCAAATATCGTTTTACTGCGAGTGTAATAACCAGTGTTATTACGTATTATGCGAGAAAAAAATCCAAAAATCGCTTAAAACATAAAATGAAACATTTTCCGATTCGAATTTCGAAAAAACTCTCCGTGGTGTGTTAGGACATGTCCTAGTGAAGCCGTATTCAAAATTTGGTAGGTCTGCGACCACCCATCTACGCACTATGCAATCGAAAGGTGCACGCATAAGAAGATTGGAGGTTGCACACCTACCCCCATACATAGCCAGCCAGCTGCAAACTTTGTTTACTCTCGGATTTTATTATATAAGACAAGATAAAACGCTAGTCTTTGGTAATAAAGAAACTACTGTGCTGTAATTAAATACTAGTTCATCCTTTCAAAAAGTAAAACACGAGGTAAAAATCTCACGTTACTTCCCAGACAGCACAGCAAACTTGCATCAAACTTGCAGCAAACTTGATTTATCAAGTCAATAAGCTTAAATTAAGCTTGAAAATTTCAAGCGTGGAAGCTTGATGCAAGCTTGAATCAAGTGTTCTAGTTTACACTTGCCCAGCTTGCATTAAGCTTGACATTTCAAGCTTGAATCAAGCTTGACATTTCAAGCTTAAAAATTTTTCTAAATACACGGGACGCCCGCTGGCTAACGCGCCCCACATAATTTATTTTTCCACGCATTTTCCCCCTCTACGCTGAAATTTCAATTTAATTTAATCTGTTTCCATCGAGTGTTCGTTGCTGGAAGAGAACCCGGGCCCTTTGGCTTCGCAGTCGAGCACGCTATCCATTCCGCCACCGGAGCCTTGTGCAGCTATGACTAAAGTTTGAAGTGACTTACCACGCTGTTTTCTCGCCAGATTGATAAGTGGGCGGGCGATGTGTTATTTGTTTCTGTTATTTTTCCATGGGATGCATCAAGATTAAAATAATGTTATGTGTGATTTAGAGACTCTACTAATAGGGAAATAAACATAATATAAACTTAAGAGCAGCACACGTTTTAAAACTTTCAGTACCGCAACACTCATGAAGCAATACTGCTGGCCAAAATAGAGACAATCGACTGATTTTGAAATCAATTTCGTAGTATAATTGTATTTTATTTTGAAGAATTTCCATATTTGGAAATATAGAATGGACTTACTTAACACAAATTTTGTGTTAAGTAATCTGAAATGAAAGAAACAGATAGTTAAACGTTGCTTCGAAATGCTATATCACAGTTGCTAACATGTATGGAATACAAACACTTTAGTCATTTTTGTAAATATTTCTTAAAATAACAAGTAATTGAAAAATTTTGCTATTTTTTAACGCTAAAAATTCTCTTTACAAATGTGGTTATTTTCCTACATATTGGTATGCTATATTGATATAGAGCATTTCGAAGAATTAAAAATAAGTTTAAATCCTTATAAATAAAAATGAAATTCTGTTTGTTTGTGGATTTGAGTCGTATAAAAATCCACAAAAATGGACCTATCAGCCTGAAATTTTGCACAGATATGTAAAATAATATAGAATAAATGATAGTCCACTTTAAAACTTTGAAAGTCCACCCGTTCCCGGAATTTAAGAGATTTTTTATGCTCTCCACGCAAAAAGCTTTCCATAATTGTAACCCCTGTAGTGAAAAAAGTGTGAAAGAAGCATCTTGGTTGCCATGTGTGGCGATTTTGCCGAATAAAATGTTTTAAATTCTTAAAGTAAAAATAAAAGAATAATAATGATTTTTTTAGTTTATATTTGTAAGGTTATTTTTTTAATTGTAATATCGTGTGCGCATAAGAAATGAGAGCAGGAATGAAATGTTTTATACGCAAAACAATGAGGATCGAAGATATCCGAGACTAATATGTAATTTTTTTTTAGTTTGGCGAAAAATAAAATGGCTGATAGGCCGATTTTTAGAAAGTGAGTTCTAGCGGTTTGCACAGTTTTAGGCTTTTTGGCACAATTTACTGAGAGCTTAAGGGAATAGCATTTTTGAAAACAAGTGTATAGGTTTTCTTAGAATACAAAATTAAATTTTAACTATCCGTGCAGAAATAATGCAGTTATTAGGGCATTTCAAGCGATGAAGCTTTAGAATTCTTGCCAATTGAGTACATTGATTTAACTTGGGGGAAATCCGCCCAATTTCAGAAAATTGAAATCTTCGCATTTAGTGCATCGAGGTAACGATGAATAAAACATGTTATAGTTGATAATTTAAAAAATGCGGCTGTATTAAGGGATTCCACTTTTCAAATAAATGCCTGGCAGTCGAACCATTTCCCATTTTGATTGCTGCTAAGTCAATGCTTCGAATGATTCCCTGAAAAAACTCTTGCAAAATGGCGTATGCTGGCACTTTGGCGAGGCTTAGATTTGAAACTGGATTTTACTTGAGACTGGTATATACGTATAATAAGACTGGTTATAGATAAAAATGAATGTTGGTATGTGTGTAGGTGGTTGAAAAACTCAGCACCGTTTCACCGATCAGCATGAAATTTGGTTCACCTAAGTCTTTTATCACGGAGAAGGTTTGCATGCTATCCGTTTTCCTCTAACTTGCCACTAGGTGGCGCAGCGGAACGTCGAATTCTATTCCGTTTAGCCGTTTGCTATGCGAATATCGTCCAACGAATTTCGATGAAATTTGGTACACGCGGATATTAGAAAACGGAGAATATTTTTCACTATCCATTTGCTGTAACTTACCACTAAATAGAGCTGCAACGCATCAACTTCTATACCGTTCGACTGATCGGCATAAAATTTTTTATACTTACACATTTCAGCACGAAGAATATATTCTAACTGTGTTACATTTGATGTTTCTCACCACTAGATGGCACTGCAATGCATTATTATTTTAATTCGCCACTAGATGACGCTGCTGCAGGCCAAATTTTTGATCATTCAAACGGTGGCTCTGAAAATCAGTATACATAGCTATTTGAACAATGAGAATATTTTGGCGTTATCCATTTTCCTATAATTCGCCACATGACGGCGCTGTAGCAAATCATTACTTTAATTAACCACAAGATGGCCCTCCAGTGTATCTCTTCTTGAATGTGCGAATGATCGCTATGAAAATAGGTATACATAGATATTTGAACACGGGGAAGAGTTTGGCACGATCCATTTTCCTATAACTTGACACTAGATGTCGCGTCAACACATGAACTTCAGGACTATTCAGCCGATCGTCATGAAAATTCGTATACATCGATACCTGAATGCGAAGAATATTTTCGCCGTATCCGTTTTGCTAAAACTCGCCACTAGATTGCGCTACGTCGCATCGCCTTCTGCACCGTAAAAACGATTGCCTTGAAATTCAGTATGCATGATTATTGAACACAATATAACGCGATATCCATTTTGCTATATCTCTTTATTACAATAAATAGTAATCACAACAAATATTAATATCAAAAAGTCCATTCATTCCCGTGCGAAGAACGGGTACTTCAGCTAGTTAATTTATACAAATGTAAATTTGATTTGTAAATTTATTTTCATTGTTCATACTTAATAATTAAAAAAACTATTTAACTTCTGAATTTTTTTTTATCCTTTGTAATTTTATTTTAAAATTACAAAAGTGTAAGATGTATGATTTTTGGCTCCTAAAATCTGTAGGCCCTGGGCAGTTGCCCCGTTTGCCCTGCCGGTAATATGGCACTATAAAATAAAACACATCTTTTACGAACTTTCAGCAAATTTGAGGACGCCAGACAATTAATGTCCATTCTCTTTCACAGATGGCGCTGTCACCGCACTTTGCAAGCGAAAATCCAGCTTAAGCCAACCTTGCATTGCCAAGCCAAATGTCAAGCTTGATTTAAGCTTATGTGCTGTCTGGGTTTCTTTAACCTTATTAAATAACAGCACAAGAGTTTGGCAGATTAATAAGCTCCCAAAAAAGGTTTATCAGCTCTCCTGTTATTTTATAGCTACAATATATTATTTTTTAATGATTGATTATGTTAAACATTTTTGCTTATTTTTCAAATGGCAGGCCTTAACAATGCCTTGGAGGCATTGACCATCGCTAAGGCCGGATTTGTTGGTCACTTTATTATGGGGGCACCTAGTAGGCGGGCCAACGTTGCCCCCTATGATGGGATGACCAAATTTGATCACGTTTTAAATGTGCGTAAAACGTTACTTTCGATTGTACGCTTTTAATATATTTACAAACATCTTATTATTCCACTGTTAGTGAATATCTAGAAAAGTAACTTAAATAAGTACTTTTTTTACGAAACATTTTGAAAAATTGTATGTGAGTACCGAAAGAGAAAGACAGAAGGTAAGCTAAAGTCATGAAATTTATACGATTAGCGAAAGATTTTAAATTTAAAAACTGTCAAGAACAATGTTGTTCACATGACAAAACCCATCACACTATACCGTAAGTGTGATGAGTTTTATGAAGACATATCTAAATAGCATCATGCTAATTTTGAGTAAATTTATTTGTAAATATTTGTTTATATATCTCTCTCTCTGAATGTTCGGGGGAAAAGCAACTTTATAGTAATTATATTCTCATCCTTTAAATGAAAAGTAATCTGTTGCAAACGCTTAGATACTTATTGAGTTGTGCTTGAAATAGTCTAATGTCGCTCCAGGCAGCCATGGCGCTCACGGCAGCGTATTGGCAGCCATCAGAGGCTGCCTTAGGTTGCAATGTATCAGAATTCTTTTGAGTGCTTCTGTAGAATTATAAACGCTAGAAATACCCTTTACGATGGACAACAAAATTTTGAAGTCCCCAATAACATAGATCCAGTTTTTTTCTGTTTGAAACAGAAAAATATCTCTAAAATTCATTTTAAAGAATGGCTGTTCATATATCGTAATGTATTTCAATTCTTTTGGATACTCCTGTAAAAAACTATAAATGCTAGATACACCCTTTGAGAAAGGGTACAGGATACAGTACATACAAAACATGCAGTCAGATCTAGGACAGACATACAGACAAACCGAAATCGTAAACACCTATCAACTTTTTTGAAAAGTGTTACAAAAAATGAGTTGTGTTGAAATTTCCTTTCTTTAGAGCATGCCCTTGCAAAAATAATCTCTTACTTAAAGCTCTCTCTTACTTAAAGCTCTATCTCTTACATAATAAAAAGTTTCTGTTGAAAAAACTTAAATTTTTATTCGAAATAATTGTAAGATTATTTTTAAGATAAATTCCGAAATAATGGATGAATAAATTTAAGTTATTTTAGTATAATTTAATTAATTTTAGTTGTCTCAACTGTTAATAAATATCAAAACTGACATACGGACTCGCATTTATTTTTTAAAAGCCACACCAGTGGCATAGCGCTAGCGCTGTGAACTGGGTGACAGAAGGTGCCTGGTTCGAAACCAGGTAGTGTCCGCCGACCTAATCGTTCGGAGTTTCCCATGATTTTCTCTGAAACTTCGCGTAAATACGGGCTAGGATCCCTGAGAAAGTCCCCCACGGAGGGCAACCCCCCCCCTAGGCCTAGCTCCCTGGAGCAGATAATTGGCCTTAACACCATATTTACATTTTATTTTTTAAAAATACATTTTACTCATTTGACCGGGTCGGGATTGAAATCTAGTCGTGCACGTACGAGAAAAGACCAATCCCTATCAACTAGACGACATTTGTCGTGGACTAACACAATTAAATGTTGAAACGGAGGGTCTTGGTTTTTCTATAACACGGTGACAAACATGCAATTTCACTAAAAATCTTCTAACAATAATAATTTCAAATTATCAAGATGGAAAATAATTTATGTCAAACAATACTTTAACTATTAAACGATTTAAGTGCACTGCGGGAGTGAAGGCCATTTTACGTCTTAACCTCTCAGAGAGTCCAGGAGAATAATAAGAAAAGTTTAACTGAAAAAGTGATCGGGAATAAAGAAAAAGTTTTAAGAGGCGCCCACTTACTTTAGTTTATTGAATAAAAATGTCACGATTTCAACTGAAAAATTTCATTCGAGTCGACAGTTTTCTGTAGAGAGGAGAAAACATACGTAACGCTAACTGGGGGGGAGGAGAAAAAAATCCTCAAACAGAAAAGCGATCTTGGAAAGTTAGCGTGAAAATATAACGAATTCCCAAGACTTTTTACTTCCTGAGAAGTTGACTGAATAAAAATGAAGAAAGAAATTTTGAAAAGAAAAATTAAGGAGTATACGTAGTCTGTTTTATGTTGCGAAACGTAAGATTTATTCTTGTGCATTTATCTAAGCGCAGCTGCTGAATAATATTGCCTGAAAAGGAGAGTTCGGGCTCAGGTTTGATGCTTTGAAGGCCTGAACCCGAGCCTAGCCTTAAATTAAGCTTATTTACGAATCTCACTTTATTGCTTTAATATCAAGATTTACAGTTGTGGAGACAGTAATAATAACCGTTTAATAAGCATGGGCGTCGATAGAATATTTTGCAAGGGAAGGGAAACAAAGATTAATTCAACATGAGGCCTCTTGCCTTATGCTGCCGACGCCCATGCTAATAAGCTGAATATGATTTCAATCTCCGTACACACAAGGAAAGATGGCCTGACTGACTGACCTCTATCAACGCCCAGCCAAATCTATCGCAGGTACAAACATGAAATTTTAGGAGATTGCACCTTTTGTTCTCAAGGCGTCATTTAAGAAGCGATTTTAAAAAATTCGCACACGAACGGAGGTGGGGGAGGAAACGTCCTTTTCACATTTTATTTCATACCTCAAAGAAAAAAAGCTACAGACGTAACATCCTCGTTCTAAAATGTAAGTAACATAAAAAACTAAAAATCGTTTTCAGGGTTTTTAAAAATTTGTACCCAAACAGAGGTGAGAAACCAAAACACTCTTTGGCGTTCTTCAACATTTCCTTTCATCCCTAGTAGCACTACTAGTTCAAAAAACTGATTTGAACGTCTTTTGAACTAGTTGTGTTAATAGGGACATTTTTAAGAATTTGTCCCAATCGGATGTGGAGAGCTAGAGTTATTTAACGTTCTTTTCACATTTCCCTTCATATCTCAAAGGAAAATAAAGGCAGCCGTAAAATCCTTGCTCTAAAATATAATTAACACAAATATCTAAATATCGATTTCAGAGATTTTTTAAATTAGCATCCGAACGAGGTAAGGGACCAAAACGCTGTTTTCACATTTGCCTTTGTATCTGAAAAGAAAATAAAGATAGTTACATTTTAATGTAAAAATTTTATGACTAACACAAATACATAAAATCTTTTTTTTTTTTTTTTTTTTTTTTTTTTTGCTCAATATGCGGTAGCTGACAAAAAAGAAATGCACTTCATGTATGATTTTTATCTTAGGGGGGGGGGATCTCTATTGATTATGTTCTTGTTTTTAAATGTGATACAAGGAGGATTACCTGTTCCATGCAGTCAAAATGCTAATTCCTTTGTTGAAAAAATCAACATTGGTGACAAGGTTAAGTAACTACTTTAAAATGCTGGAAAGTCTGAGCCGAATTCGGACGCTGGTGATTTTATTTTCGGGAAGCAATAATACGCCATATCTGATAACCCGCGATTCTTCTAAGTTAAGATGAAATATTAGCAAATCCAGATGCAGGTTACAGGGGCACATGCCCCCCCCCCTCCTACGATTTAAGTGCACTATAAATTATTGACTTTTTTTGTCAATTCAAATGACTTAAATAAAGGAAAAGGAAGAGATAAGAAAAAGGAAACAAAATAATTTTGTACACTTTCTAGACTTTTTCTGGATTCTGACTACTGAAAAGGATGACTGACAGCGAATTTTGGAGGATGCCACCACTTCATTCAGAGGATTTTAAAGAGAAATGTTTTTTTAAAAAGGAAAAAAATGATTAATATTTGTGTGTTAACACTAATCGTACTACGTATTTGTCAAGGGTTTGCTAAGAAAAAAGTCTACCTATCTTGAGTATCCCAGGGCGAAAGTTACGATTCTTTTTTTCCCTTTTTTTTTCACAAACAGATATATGTGTTTGTTGTTTCCTACCCCAGATTCCTTCCGGTCACAGGCCATATAAACTGTTTACATGTGATCCAAGATGGTTTTTACGAGCAGAAAATCTCAAGATAAGACGAGTTTTCAAGTGAGGGGAAAAAGAAAGAATAGTTGCAAAGGAGACGATGAGTGCATGTTAATGGAAAATCGAAACTATTTACTTTTGAAATAGAGTAGGTTTTTCTTACTGTAGGAGAAAACATTGTTTCCAGAGTAGTCACTTTGACTAAAACAACGGAGTTACTGATATCGTGCATTCTATGCCGCCTCTTAAAACGTAACCTGATTTATTTATTTATTTATTTATTTTTTTGAAATCCGGTAGCTACTGGAACTTTTACAGGTTACTGATAGGGTACCCGTATTGCTTCCTACGATGAATAAAACGTATTGCAGGATACCTTGCAGAGTATATTTTAAGAAATGGCTCATTTATGCGAAAACAGGTAATTTCTTATTTGAGTTAACAATAATAATTTTCTCAGGAAAAAAAGATTCCTTTAAGGTTGTGACTTAAAAAAAATCTTCAAAAGAGTTTTGTATGATGTTGGACAGCTTTATATGATGTTAAGTACCTAGAAAGTTAATAATGCTGCTTCACCTAATGAGCTTATATTAAGTGAACCTACATGTCCCATGTAACTTTCAGAAAAAATCTTAAACATTAAAAAAATATCTTCAACGACTATAATCTTTTTCGAAAAAAAAAAATAAGAAAATAGACTACGAATGACTGCAGCATAATGAAATATTATTCCAAGCCAAAAATCGTCATTGTATTAATGAAAAAAATTTTTTTGACCCGAATCAAAGAGGATTTTTATGTAATTTGATTTGCTTAATCCGAATCTAAAATATATTTGGCTTAGAATCCCTCAAATTCTCAAAAAATCGCAAAAAACGAGAAAATAGCAAAAGTTACAGTTAAAAAAATTGAAAAAAAAACTATAAAACATGATTAAATACGTTTCTTGTATTTTTTTATGCGTAAAATATAAGTACAAAATCTGAAAATGCAAAAAATTGTAATATCTCTAAAAAATGATGTATAAATAGAATAAGGGGAGCGATTTTCTCAGATTTTAAACTGCCAAGGAAGAAAAATAGGGACGACGCACAAATTATGATATATAGCACTATAATTATATATAGCATTATTTTAATATATAGCACTATAGTGCGTATTTAAAATCTGAAAGTTTTTCAGATTTTCTTCCTTTTTTAATTTTTTTCTTTTTTTTTTTTTTTTGCACTGGGGGAATGTGTTAAAGTACAGAACATTGCTTAAATCCTCATCAAATGAGTTATTATTCAATGATAATATCCCCAGGCTTTAATGTTTCCATTTGCGTCAAGTGTTATGCAGAAACAAGCCTATCTCAAATCTAAAACAAATAGGGCTGCTTGTATATTGTGTATATTGATTGCTTTGTCCGATGCCTGTAGCATTCGTGAGTGTGGGTCCATACTCGTTGAATGTTTATTACTGGTTGGTAAAAATTTAGGTCCACTCGCCACAATGACAAGGGATTTATCTTTTAAGGATCATGGGACTATACATACCATGCTTTCAAAAATCCTTCCATAAATTATCGACTAGGAATAATTTATTAATTGTATTTTTTACATGCTATTGCGACATCAGAATCTTAATATTTACAAAAATGTAATTATTCTTTAAAAATATATCAGATTTACTTTCGAAACATGTACCATGGAAAGTATTGTAATCACGAAAAAATTCCGCTTCGAGATTTTGGTGTATTGACACGTTTTGAGGTCTTCTGAGTTCATTATGCTATTTTTACGAGATGTATGTATGTGTGTGTGTGAAATTCTTGAAAGTGCGCTAACTTCTAAACGGTGCAATCGATTGACCACAAATTGGATACGTCCGTAAAAGGTCACGGTCACATAACTTATATAGATTTTGGTATGTGTAGAGTTGATAGTGTTACGATTTTTCGGGGTAACCCGCTTTTCTGGGGGCTGAACTAATAATCCGTATTCTACGCGTCAAATAATTAAATTTTGCATTTTGTTACATCAGAATCGGTTAACTAGAACAGGAGATATGAAGTTTTGGGTTTCCCCATTCGTTAACATAGGATTTTCTAGAAATCCCGATAAATATTGATGCTAGGGTTTAGCTGACGTCACTTTTGGGGACTTATTTTTGGTGCTAAATTTGGCGATATTTCACCAAAAAGTCGGCTTACGTAGCGATAGTTCGGACATTTGGTGAGATTTTATTAATAGGGCCTGTAATGTTTGTTTCCCTACCTTAATTGCGTAATAGTCTAATGATTCAGGTGTATTCCTATGACGCAATCAAAATTCGCGCTTTAAAGGGAAACCTCCAAGAAAATTCTCCTGGCGTCTGCGACACCTATATGACAACGCGTTGCCTAGGTGAAGTCAGTCTTGCTGTAGACTGCGAGCGAAATAGATTTCCTTTCTGTTCACTGCATAAGCCTGAGAATATTGCTATTGAAAGCAATATTTTGCTTGATTTGAGAAGCTTGTTTTCGAATGCTGTGTTTGAATTTTTCATTGAGGAATTGTTTATGATTTTCCTCGAGTATTTCCACTGAATTTTAGCTTGTGGAAGGGTTTCACTTTATGTATGAATTACAGCATTTGAAAGCTTCTGTACTAAGCGGACTGATATAAACACGTTTCTGGCCGTTAGTGCCTGTGAAATTTGTACAGCTGATTGGTCGTCGAAGTTCTAGAGGCAATATAGTTAGAATTCCATCCTGACAAATGGACTTTTTTCTAGAACTTTCTACACATGCTTGACTTTAGAACGACGAATCCAAAAATCAAGCAGAGTTTTTGGCAACACTTGTTTGTTCAGGGGATTGCAAAAAATAATTCTTATACATTACGGCCTATGGATGCAAATCATTTAAAATGAGCTAGTGTCTAAATGGTGTAACCGAAAATGTTCAAATTGAGTATGTACATTGTAGGTCCTCGTCACAGAACATGTATAGATTTTGCTGTGCATAGGACTTATAGTTTTTTGACAGGCCAACAAACGAGTGTTCTTTTACATTATGTTCACACGGAAATTGATGAAAGTGCACAGATGTCTATAGGCTGCATTCGATTGAGCTCAAATTGGGTATGTATATTATATGTCATGGTCTCATGATCTGCATAGATTTTTGTGTAGATGTTGTGATAGTTTGTTCACGGATTTGCAAGAAGTAATTCTTATATATTACGGTTTAAGGACACAAATCATTTAAAATAAGCTAGTGTCTAAATGGTGCATTCGATTGACATCAAATTAGGTACGCATATTATAGGTCACTGTCTTACATACTGTTAAAATTTTTGCGAGTGTACGCCGTACAGTTTTTTGCAGTGCTACAAAAAAGTATTCTTATATATTGCGGCCTATACACTCAAATCCTTTTAAGTGCACTAGTGCCTGAACACTAGATCCGATTGAGTTGAATGAAATTTATTTAAACGCTGGGTATCAAGTATTCGGAAAGTCGAGTGGAGTCACTCCAGACTTTTTATGTATGTATTAAAAATTTCAATACCCTACCGCAAAACTGATGAATCTTAAAGAGTTCAATTGCTGCTTCATCTTTTGTTATGGATGTGGCTTGAGATTTTTCTAAGTGGTTGGTAAATATAAGCCTTACACCAGCCACCATGCATGACAGAACTTTTTCATTTTGTTAGGTTAGTTGTCTATACTAGTAAATACCGATAAGAAAATTAAAAAACAATTGTGCTTACTCATGCCACGTTCTAATACGTTTAGATTGCAGTTTTATTTTGTCTAAGAATAGAGCTTTTATCAAATCTCTTCAAATGACTTTTTTGCCTTCAGAAATGAGAAGACAGCTTATTTGTACTTCAGATCTTCAACAAAAATTTTTAACGTTATTTCAAGAGAAAATCAAAGTATTATTCAACAAAATAGAAGCAATATAAAAAGGCTAAAGGCTAAACAATGTAAAGTAAAATTATTTCTTCCTTTATAAATCCGTTAGGAATTAAGGCAATAAATATTAAATAAACTTTACGTTTTACTTTACTTTGATGTAGAGAATTTTAATTAAAAGAAATTATAAACAAAACCTTTTTAATTTAGCTTTGGTCTCAGCAAGAAATTATTTTTCAGATCCAGATGGGAATTAAATAATCTTCAAAATGGAAACATACACTGATAAAGTAGAAAAGGTAGCATAATAATTTTTTTTGGAGATATTAATATGTTTTGACTGTTAAGAGACATGCTGGCGTCTCTAATGCTTCGAACAAAGATTCTTTAAAATAAGTAGGTTAATTAAAGTTCTTAATTAAATGATTTGTGTGAAAACGTTGATAAATATTTCTCAGGAAAGAGAATTATGAACCTCGTTGCAATATTTTACTAAAGGTTAAAAAATGAGGAAAAACAATTCGAAGTAATTAAGGTAAATAGTCGATCTAGCGTATTTTTTATTAAATAACATTTTAACAATAACATAAAGTTATAACACTGTCACGCAAAACAAGAAGAAAAATACTTCAATGACACAATTACGAGTAATATATTAAACAATCTAAATCATAAAATCACAACGTTCGTGACTGTACTACTTCGAAATAAAGCATGTTTTTAGTAATTAGGGCTGCAGATCCACATCATTCGGTCGATCGGCTTAAAATTGTGTACAGATAAGTAAAACACTATAGAGCAGGCAGTGGTAAACTCTTAAGGGTACTTACGTATTATCCCGGCGGTCCGCCAAGACGAGCGATTTTTTTGCCAAGAGAAATACTGGACACATGAAATTATTAATAGTTTGGAATAAGATTGGCAACAGTTTGACAGAGCATTTGACGAAAAAATAGCTTGACGGGAATGACCGCCGGGATAACACGGAAGTACCCTCTTAAGTTCTGAAAATCCATCCGTCTCCGATTCTTAGCATCCTGCCCTATGTAAGAAGTGAATAAAGTGAGATTTGATTTTTTGCGTATTTAAATGCTGCATTATATATAAAGTTAAATTAATAATCTCTGACACAGAAAGTATGTCACGTGCAAAATAGTTGCGCAATTTTTTCGATTTCAGTTTAGTCGAAATAGATCTATGAAATTACCAAGATTGTAAAAACTGACTTTTCTGACGAGAACGAAATATGTAAAAGTTGAGTGTTTCAATACATTTTCTGCATTAACCATGGAAAAAGTGCATAGACTGTGGATCTTGAGTAATATTTTCTATTGCCCCGTAAATGAAATTATCTGAAGAAAGCAATTCTGTAATCTTCATCTGTGCGTTTGGCTTTAGATTTCATTTTAAATGAAAGAAGTTAATTACCTGAAATAACATAGCCAAAGATACATGTAGTTGTCTCTTTTAAGTTTCCAGTTACAGCAACACAAAATTATCAGTTCAAATTTCCAGAGCCTTTCGTAAGCTGCTATACCTAACATGTTAGGAGCAACAAACAACTCACCTGTATGCCGTAGTTGGATTCCTCGTACAAGATGGAGACGTAAGTCCACTTCAGCTGCAATATGATCTGCACCATGGCGTCCGCTTGGTTGGTGTCGGAGGGCACCGTTCGCAGGAAGTACTCAAAACGCTGCTTGTTGCTCAGCTCCGGACTCGTAGAGAAAAAACTCACCTGGAAAAAGAAACAGCGTGTCAAGTCTCCTGGAATAATGTAAGTAAACATTACCCTGTTTACTATCCTCACATGTTTCATCGCTGCTACGCAATGGAGTTGTTAGTGGAAGCTCGGTTCTCATGAGAACACCGAAAGTGAAGCACCACCGTACTGGGTCAGAGTTAGAGAAGGTGACAACATCTCTCGACTGGATTAATCTTGGACCGTGAACGCTAGAGGGAGCTGACGCACTCGAAATCTGTTTTGGCTGCTATGTCATCCTTGTCAAAACGGTACCGCTGAGTGTTACAATCAAGGTGCAGGTGTGTCCTCTGGAATGGGCTCAGGAATTACGAGACCGCGAGCTGAGTCGGGTCTTCCTCCGATTGGGACTTGGTAAAACGGAAGCCACCCCACTTTGCCACATCTTTATCCTGTTTGGAGGATCTGGTGCTGCCATGCAGTTGCCTGGAAGGCATTAGAAACAACAACAGATGTCTCGTCCATGAATCTGTTCAAAATTACTTCATAATTGTTGCATAAAGTTTGGTTTCTGTAAGTAACCAATAACAGTTAAAAATTCAATAGGAAATACAATATTAAAAAACCCTAAAATATTTACAGATACCCTTTCTCTCCGTGTAACGAGGTTATTTAAACTGTTACTTGTATGAAAAGGAATGAATTAAGTTGTGTCTGATAAATTTTATAAATAATAATGAAAAACTGGATGTCATTTATAAAAATTCAGACTGTTGTAGAGATAGGCTTACAATATTTGAAAAAATATATATAAGTTAAACAACACAGAAAACATATTTTTAAAATCTGAAAATCCACACTTCCTTGAATTTAACGAGTTTCGTTTATGGTCAAATTCATAAAATTACTTCAATAGAGTAAAAAAGTTTTCGAAACATTGTTGGCGCCCAATTGGGAGATATTTCGTTAAAGCCTGCTAAGTTTGGTGATGGTTGGCAAGATGTTGGGCATGATCCAAACAGAGTTGCTCATGGATGTATAATGCATTAAAGATGCCCCTAGACCACGGGCGCCGCTTGGATTTTTTATAACGGTGGGGAAAATGTCTGAGAAAAACACATGCGCACATACACACTCGTTACAGTATTTTGTAGATCTTTGCTCTGGGATGTATTTAAGTAAAACTACTGGTCTGCTTAGCTTCCAAGAAAAAAAGTTAAATAAATACAGATCATATTTCAGATTTTGCATACCTATTTATAATTTTGTGTCATTTCTTCACTCAAGGGTGGACAAGCCCACCCTTGCCCATAGCTGCCGGCGCCCATGCCCTAGACCAATGTATTGAAAGTTTGTTCTGTCCACGAGCTACCCAGTCGATTGCAATCCAAAAGTGAGGTGCACAACTAGATGTTAGAGGAGTTCTGTAAGTATAAAATTTCAATATTCTACGTGCCCAATCGTTTTGCGTTATGAGAGTTACGCATAAACGTCACAATAAAACTAGTCAAAATGAATTCATAGTTGGTCAAGTGGATCGCACATGCGAGCATAAATGGGTATGTTGAGACGTCTATCAGAAACTTCCCAAAGCTAATCGAATTCTCGCATTATTATTGAATTTTGTACATTTCAACACCACCCTTCCTTTTTTTTACCAGCTTTCTAAAAATCATGTTCACATTATCATCATTACAATCACTCCCGCATTACTATCGAATTTTTCCCATCTCAGCATCCCCCCCCCGCCGTTTCAAACCTCTCGAAAAAATAAAAAAAAGCCAACAATGTTAATTTTTACAGAAGGGTTTAGCATTCAGTTAATTTTATAAGGAGCTGTTCGTTGCAAAACCTTACCAAAGTTTAGGCATGGTCAAAACAGATTTTTCTTTCAAAATTTGAATACTGAATTATTTTGCGATCACAATACCTACTTTTTTCTGTTTGTATAAGGAAGTAAAAATCTAGCCCCTTGTCTCCTTAAATGTAGCAATTTGCGTATACATAAACTTCGCATTAAAATGCACATAGAGAGCCTCCAGAACAGCATCTGGTAGGTATAAAAATCGAATTTGCATGCATTAATGTCAGCGCCTCTATAAATAACCGGCATCGGAAATGTTAATAGCGTAAAAAAAAAAAAAAAAAAAACAGTTTTATTGCTATGCGCATTTAGCTTCTGCCATCTCCATTTCCTCTGTTATGTCCCGTTATTTATTGTTACCCATTTCTCTTCTGATGCGCCGGAGGAGAATACTGCAGGTCTGATTTTATTAATAAGTCAGCCGGATGCCTCGGATGATAGTGAAAGCCAATGCGTAGAAAACCGTCGCACGTTCAGATTCCAGTCTTTCAAATGATTATGGGAGCACAGTCGTGTCATGTACCACTTACTACGGGGAATCGTCCGATGATAATATCATAAATTCTGTCTTTCAGGAGAATATAACTAAATGCCTGTCCGAAGATAAATCGAATGAGAAAGCGTTGGATTGTATTTTAGTAGAGGGTGCCCGGAATGTTGTTTTTTGAAAGGGAAATAAATAGAGGGCGAATAAATCCGATGTATAGGATGTATGATTATGGCATCTTAACGGGGCTGAAAAATGGGAACAAACTTTCATAATTTTATGCTTAAAATAACTTTTTAAAAATCAAAATAATATAACTTCTCTTAATGGTGTAGAAAAACTAGTATATTTAGAAACTTTTTACTAAAATTGTATTTTGTCTTTCTCCGACATCGTGCCACGTTTAAAAACAAAATGCCTAAACTTTGTAAAAGTATTAAAGTCATTGCTGGAACCCATTTCGTCTAGTGTTGAGGATACCTGTTTCTCGTCAGAAGACCCGGGTTCGATTGTTGGCCGAGCAAGAGACAGTCCATAGTGTAATGCCTTATTTTTTTTTTTTTCCGATTCTTCTTAAAAACTAGATAAAATTATGATTTGCTGCCATCTTTTGGATACTGGTAGCATTTCACACATCAAGAAATTGTATTTTTATTTTTTAAATTAGATTTTTATCTTTGTGTTTTAGTGTCACATTAAAACAAGGCGTCAATTACTTTAATGAAATGTATATATATATATATATATATTAGGGTGGATCGAAATTTTTTTTTTTTCGAAATCGCTATCTCCTGAGGTGTCAAAAGTTGTAAATTGATATAAATAAGACATGTGTAAAATTTGAATGTTCTACGACAACGTCTTGGGGTTGCGCATCGAGCTTGAAATTTAGAAGTTTTTGAAAAATACGACTTTTTTTAAAAATCGACCCAAAAAATTCTTTTCCGAATTATTAGGCTCCCGAGGTTTTAGGAGTTGTATATTGTTATGAATAAGACGCATGCAAAATCTGAAGGGGCTGTGACAATTTCTAGTAGTTGCACATCGAGTTTGAAATTTATAAATATCTGAAAAATATGCGTTTTTGACAAAAATATGTAGAAAGCAATAATTATATTTTTAATGAATCAATCCTGTTGAAAAATAGTCGGTAACGTTCGCAGCTCTTCTCTAGTACAACCACAATCGTAAATACATTATCCTGGACCCACCTCGTTGATTTGCATGCTATCCAAGTCCTGCCCGTGCCAGTCCAAGCATCCAATTATTGGAGCATGCGTTTTAATGAATAATGTAAAGCCCGACTTCAGATCAAACTGTGGCATTTTATGTGAAGTGTAATAATCTAGATCGTAAGAAACCATCATCTGATAGATGGATAGACAGCAAATTTCGGAGTGGCTGTTTGCTATGGTGTGAAGCTGGCAAATACGACATTGCAGAGATTTAGTTAGATTAGAGAACTGCGTTATTAGATTTCGGATGACTCCTTTGTTCTTTCCGGAATTCGATGATTCGTCACCACCCGCAATGCCTGTGAGCGTCCCAAGATCAATGGAATTCGTGTCAAACTTTCTTAAATTTCCAGTGAAATTCTTAAAATCAGATCGTGACATATGGCCAAAGTATGTTGAACCAGGTTCCATAATCAGCGAGATATGTTCTTTGGGACAAATTCTTGGGTCTAATTTGCCGTCAACAAATATTTCTATGTATCTGGTTTTGTACTTCCTCCTATCAAAACACAATCCAAAGAAATTTTTAAATACTTCTTCCGTTTGTTTCACTGCGAGTCATCTCAGCCTTCCTCTAACTTTATATGGGTCCAGAATCAGTTGAGAAGGTTTCTCTCCATCTGCAATCCTTCCGCTTTCTGGATTGTGAAATAAAGTTGATACCAGAATTTCTGCTGCCTAGTCCGTAATAACTTTGTGTCGCAGACTTGTGAAAGTAATGAGATTTTTATTCTAACTTGGTCATTTGTGAACGCATCTCCCAAAGTGGCGGTAGATAGGCATTCAGCGTTTTCTTCAGTCTTTTGTACTTCTCTTTCGTTATTTTCACTTTCAAAATCAATGACTAAAGTTGGAGACTGGATATTGGAACTCTTTCACCTCTTTCTCGACCAATCTCGAAATTTCTCTTTCCAACATTTCAACTTTTCTCTCGTTATCCATAACTTTTCTTCTTTACAATTCCATAGATTGTCACATATCTAGCACCCCTCTGGTCTGCTAATGCCTCCCGTTCTGTGTGAGGTATGTGAGGTCTGAGCCACACTTGCTCCGGAAAAAGTCAGTACATTTGCAAGTGCGATATTCAATAGCTCGGTAAGGGAGAGTTTTTCCAACTTTCTTCATAAACAAATCCTTATGTCCATCTCTAACATACGATTTATTTAGCTGCTGAACTTGCTCATGACCTTTTCTAACTATCTCTTGAATTCCTTGGATTGACACAGTAGGGATACTGGCCTTGATCCAAATTTCCTGTATTTTGATCGCCACAACTAAGACGGTAAGCTAAGGTTATTTCTCCTTCCGGTGGTTCCTGCCCTTTATTAAGAAATTTTTCTTTGTTAAGTACAAAATAGTAATATAGAAGTACGAGTATGTCTTCTTGGGTTGGTAACTTGGTACAAGGTAATTCTTTCGAAAGTCCCAGCTTTTCTAAGAACACCAAATTTTGTTCCATGTCCTGTTGCAGACAGTTGTTGGGTTAATACCTTCTAAACTTCCTTTGTGACTGTGATTTGTCTATAAATGTTCATAAGCATTCATTCTGGATTAATTTATTATGCTTAATTTACATGTATACATTTATGACAGAGGTTTTAGAAGTTTAGCCATGCAGGCGAACATGCCTGTCTCTCATTACATCTGGATCTTATCTGGAGTGAAATCTGAAGTAAAACATACTTACACAGTGGCGCTGCAATCGCGCAGAAATTTTCTCTTCGGAGGAGGAGAGGCACAAGATTCTACAACAGCTTCACTCTATTCAGAATCGTAGCAGTGCAAGGCAACCACCTTTTAGCATTTTTTGGGAGCAAACTGAAAGAACCATCTATCTGAAACGTGAAACTAAATGCCTGTTTCAACGAAATATCTCGTGCCTGGTTTAACCGAACGCATGTGCTTGTGTATCGCCATCGGCAGGCAAACCGGCGCTAGAAACGACCACATAACGTGTGCATTGTATCAAACTGTTCGTAAAGCTATTTTTTGTTATTTACCGAGTTTCTCTAAATATGTTTTAACATATAAAAGGACCAAATTATTTTTAACAAATAAAGTTTGCTTTCTACATAATTTTTTCAAAAAACACTTAATTTTCAGATATTTATGGATTTCAAGCTCGATGTGCAATCCCTAAAAATTGTCGTAGCCCCTCTAGATTTTGCATACGTGTTATTCATAACAATATACAACTCCTAAACCCTCGGGAGCCTAATAATTCGGAAAAGAATTTTTTGGTCGATTTTTAAAAAACTTCTAAATTTCAAGCTCGATGCCCAACCCTAAGACGTTGTCGTAGAACATTCAAATTTTACACACGTCTTATTCATATCAATATACAACTTTTGAGACCTCAGGAGATAAAGAATTCGAAAAAAAGAATTTCGATCCACCCTAATATATATATATATATATATATATATAGGGTCGTACTGACCCTATGAATTGACGAATTACTATTATGTGCTTCTCAGGGCCTTATTATCGCATGGGCAAATCGGGACTTTGCACAGGGCCCCCGGCTCGAAAGGGCCTCCAATATCGAATGTTGTTCTGAAACATTCTTTTTTATATCAAAATGTTATGAAAAATAAAACAAATTTCATAGATGGGGGCCCCAAAATTCATCAATTTCCGGGGCCCCTGTTGGTCATAATCAGGCTCTGGTGCTTCTAATTAAAAGCAGGACATCGCAATGACGAGGCTAAGTTACTTGGACACACACACATTTAATATTCTTCTATTTACAAAGTTATACTAGAAATCTTTTACACAACTTAGGTACGTTAACAAAACATCCACACAGGATTCACTGTTTAAAAAAGAACAAGAATATACATGCATGCATGACAAGAATATACATGCATGCAATATACAGGCATGCATGAAAAAGTTCCATCTCAGTTCAATATCTCCGACCGTCTCTGTCAACTTCGCTCTCTCTCACTTCTTCCGAAATTCGCCAGCCACGAAAAACAAAACACCACGTGACCTCACACGTCAGGGGGGTCTCAAAGGAAGGGGTGAGGCATCTGCGCTCTGATCGAAACTTCGGATTCTACAGGCTCGTCCATCCGACCTGCGGTGTCCTCACCGCCCAGGACCATAGGATATCTGAAATAAAACACTTAAAAAAAAGAAAAGAGAAATACATTATTTACAGGTCATTTAAAAATATGAAAAATTCTACAGTCTGCTCCACGGTTTCATGTGATCTGCCGCAGAACTTGTGATGTTAGGACCCTCATGACGTCCCACTTTTTCGACGTCGTATCTGTCATATCCTTTGACCTTCGTTATTTTGTAGGGACCAAAATATTTCAGCCGTAGCTTCAAACCAGTCCCGAACTGTGTCCTCTGGATTGCTACTAAATCGCCTAATTTGTACTCTACTGCTTTCTTTCTTTTCTTATCATAACCTTTTTTATTTTCTTGTTGCATTTTGAGGATATTTTTTTAGCCTCTTCCCTTAAAGAATTTCTCTCCTCCAAAAAACTTCTCTGGTATTCTTCGTTTAAGATTTCGTTAATTTTCAGGTCTTCTTTGTTCTTCATCCTAACCCCTGTCAATAATTCAAATGGGCTAGTTTTGATACTTCTGGCGGTGGTACTGTTCAAAATTCTTTGAACGGAGCTGACATATTTGTACCACTTTGTCGGGTCTTTGATTGACAATTTAGATAGCACTAGTATTAAAGTTTTAATCCGCTCCACCTGGCCATTTCCTCTTGGGATTCCTGTGGTTATTTGAATGTGGTTGATGCCTTCCGCTTCACAATAGTCAGCAAATTCTTTTGAGCTGAAGGCGCTTCATCTGTCCGAAATAATTCTTCCGGGATTCCCAAACGTCGTCTGCTGCAATTTCAGCTTCTCGAGGGTGCTGGTTGATTTGACTGGATACAACCAGACAAATTTTGTGAATGCGTCCACTACACTTAAAACATGTTTGTAATTTTTGTTTGTAGATGGTAACGGTCCGATAAAGTCTATATGATAAGTACTCAAGGGTACCTCTTCTTTCGGGATAGGATTCAAGTATCCTTCACCCTTTCCTTGCTTTTTATTACATAAAATGCATTCTAAACAGTTGGTTATAACAGCTTCGACTTTTTTTCTCAGACCATTGACATGAAAATCTCTTTTGACCAGTTCTTCAGTTTTAGATGTAGCGAAATGTCCATTGCCATGAATTTTCTTAATCACTTGTAACTCCATATCTGCCGGTACTACGAGTAACTCTCTACCAGCTTCGTATTTGTATAGCACGTTATTCTTGATGAAATAGTTATCTCTATCTCGCAATGTTCATCTTCTCGTTGTGCAGCTGCAATTTTATGAGTCATATCAGCCGTCAGAGGTTCTGATACTAATACTGAGACGTTTCTGCTCAGTGCGTCAGCGTGTTTCATCTGTGAACCTGGACGATGGACTACCTCATAATCAAAATCTTCCAGTAGCATTGACCACCTGGCTAATCTCGGAGACAATTCTTTTCTACTCATCGTTTTCTGGAACGCTTGACACTCTGTCACTATTGTGAATTTGGTGCCTAACAAGTAAGGTCTGAATTTTTTCAATGCTTCGACCACCGCTAAAAGCTCTAGCTCGTAACTGGAATATTTTTCCTGCTGTTCTGAGGTCTTTTTGCTCATGTAGTGTATCGGATGCATTTTATTATCCTCCCCTAACTGTAGTAAAATTGCGCCGAATCCGAAACTACTGGCGTCTGTGTGAAGTTCTAATTCCTGACCTTGTCTGTAAAGGTGTAATACTGGGTCGTTCACTAATGCTTTTTTCAGTTCTTCGAACGCATGCTTTTGCTCTATTCCAAAACGGAATTCTTTGCTATCTCTAAGCAAGTCACTGAGGGGTTTGGCGATTTTGGCGTAGTCTTTGACGAATTTTCGAAAATACCCTGTTAAACCTAAAAAACTTTGAATTTGCCTAATGTTTTTTGGTTGTGGGAAATTCTGAACAGCCATTATCTTCGCAGGAGATGGTTTGATCGTTCCACGTTCTATGATGTAACCCAAGAATTCTATCTTTCGCTTAAGAAACTGACATTTTTTCAAGTTCAGTTCTAATCCGAATTCTGAAGCGGTTTTTAAAGCAAGTTGCAGCTTCTTAATCCCCTCTTCTTCGTTTTTGGATGGTATGATCAAGTCGTCTAAGTAAATCAGAATGACGCGGTCTTTCAGAAGGTCTTTAAAAATATGGTAAATGTACCTTTGGAACACGCACGGGCTATTCGACAACCCGAAGGGAACTTTTAGAAATTCGTACTGCCCCTCGTGAGTCACGAAAGAGGTGTACTTTGTACTATTTTTTCTATGTCTACATGAAAAAAAGCATTTTTCAAATCTAACGTGCTGAAGACTTCTGCGTCCTGTAACCGATCCAACACATCTTCGATAAGTGGAAGTGGGAAATGATCCCTAACAATTTTCTTATTTAATTTGCGGAAATCGACACACAATCGCGAACTGCCGTCTTTTTTCTTAATTAAGACTATGGGTGCTGCAAAGTCAGAACAACTTGGTTGAATAATTTTTTCCTCGAGCCAATCCTGAATTTGGTTTTCTACAATTATTTGTTCATTATACGGCAATCTACGGGGACGCTGACAAATAGGAATTTAGTCTGTCAGAATTCTACTCATTTTAACGTCCGTACTTTTAGTTTTTTGTGGTTTGTAACTCTTAACAATGTTTATCACTTCTCCTCGCAAACGTGGATTAATTATGTGACTAACATCAATAATCTGTTCCGGGTGTGTTTCCACGAAGAAGGCCAAAAAGTCAGTTTGTATAGGAAATTCATCTGGTACTCTCTCACATGCTTCAAAAGATTCAGCATTTTGGGAGCATGCAACGAATGGGGAAATATTTAAACACTGATCAGTCTCGATCTTTGACATTTGCAACCCGAGAGACTGTTGTTTACAAGTAACCGGGAGTACATCTGGTTCGGAATTGGGTGTTGAATAAAGGTATTTACCTAAATTCGTAACTCGTTTGGTAGGATACACTACATCAATCATGGCTGCATTTTTTACGCTAACATTTCCTTGCACAAAATTAAATTCTAATTTCGATATTACATCCATTCCAATGACTGCACTAAAGCGCATATGCTTCATAACATAAACATTAGTATATACTGTACAACTGTCAATCACTATTTTAGAATTAAAGAAACCAATGGGTGAAACTCTTTCAGAATCGATACCACACAAATTAATATCTGTACTGGATAGAATAGGAGAACCCATCTTTTCATAAATATTCTGGTCAATCAAAGTTACTTCGGAACCGGTATCAATTACTGCTTTCACATCAAAATTAAAAATATTAACATATTTCTCAATTTTATTACTAGATGATTCCACAATTTTGTTCTCCACCACCGATTCAGCTTTATTTATATAACTATACTTTGCTCGATCATATCTTTCACGTCGGAATCTATTTTTGCTTTCGGTTTTGCCTGGCTCTTCTACAACCATTTGATTAACAATTTTCTGTTTACCTTCATCTGTACGATCAAAATCGTTCCTAAACCTATATTTAAATTCTGCAATTTTGTGTGAATAACTATTACAAGCATAACATTTTTTCCTGGTAGCTCAAAATTTTTATATTGTTTCCCTGGCACGGGGCTAGAAAACGTGTCATTTTCTTCATTCACATTTTTAGGAAATGTTTTATTAGATAAAACACGAGCTGATTCATATTCTTCTAACTTTTCTACTATTTCCTCCCTTGTGTTCCACTTATGCCAGTTATCTATAAAATGTTCTTTAACCTCTTGTGGCACTCTTCTTTTTACCTGGTCAGCAGTTCGCAAAGACCAGTGAAATCTTTAACATTTACACCATGAACCCATTCTTCAAAATAATGGTTAAGTTCGAAAGCGAATTCTCGCCAAGAACAAGAACTTTCTTTTTTATGAAAAAATAACTTTTGTCTAAACTGTTCTGCAGTCAATTTAAATCTTTTCAGCAATACTGCTTTAATGTGATCATAATCATTCGAAACATTTTCAGGTTCTCGTGTTATGATTTGCGCGATGTCTAGAGGTAGTAACCCTAATAAGTGTGTGACCCAATCATCCTTTTTAATTTCCACTCTTGTGGCTTGCCTCTCAAATAAAGGGAGATACGTGCTAATGTCTGCTTTTGGATCCTTCGAATCGAAACTTTTGATTATTTTTGTAAGATCTATTTTGTTTTGGATTACAAAAGGTTCTGCACTGTTCCCCTTCTCATAATTTTTTAATTTTAATTGTTCCAATTGGAATTCACGTTCTAATTTCTCCTGTTCTAATTTTTCCCGCGCAATCTTTTCTTCGCTTTCGCGATCTGCCGCAATGTTACTGAGAACAGATTTTGTGAATTCTTCATCGTACTTCGCATCACTAATAATAATATGTTTCATTTTAGCAATAGTTGGGTTATCGGGAATCTTTAAATCCAATTCACGCATTAATTTGATAATATCCTCTTTTCGATGTTACTGTACGACATGGTTGCTGATAAAAAAAAAAATTGAGTACTTACAGTTTGCAGTCTTCGGCGATCAAACTCGCCCTGGTAATCCACAAATGATACGGGAGCACACAACACTTTCTTTGAAGCACAAATACTTTAAACAAATATCAGTTCAATATTCCATATTATTCTTCACACTTATCAAATTCTATTCTTTTCAATTTAATCAGATTCGATCCAATTCTATCGAATCTAATTCTAATTCCATCCCGGCGAAAGTCCCGAAAAACTAGAGAGTTTTCGATATCGACATCCACATCCCGGTCGAGCCCCCAAAAAACTATAGGGTCGTACTGATCCTATGAATTGACGAATTACTATTATGTGCTTCTAATTAAAAGCAGGACATCGCAATGACGAGGCTAAGTTACTTGGACACACACACATTTAATATTCTCCTATTTACAAAGGTATACTAGAAATCTTTTACACCATTTAGGTACGTTAACAAAACATCCACACAGGATTCACTGTTTAAAAAAGAACAAGAATATACGCCACCCAGGTAGGGTTGCCAGGTCGTCAAACCAAAAAGCCGGACAGACCAGCCGGACATTTGGGTAAAAAGGCCGGTCAGTCTACAATATTGAGGATTTTGTCTCAGTATTAATAGGAACGACAAAAAAATTGTATGTAAAATCAAGCTTTTTCGATTATTACTATAAATCTTGTTAAATTCTAATGAAATATAAATAACATCGAATGCCAAATCAGTTCAAGTACTTTATTACTAATCAGCCAAAGTCACCAGTAAAATGCCTAACAAAAGCCGGACACCGTTAAGTTTGGCCGGACACGCAATCAAAAAGCCTAACTATGTCCGGCTTTATCCGGACGACTGGCAACGCTACACCCAGGCATGCATGAAAAAGTTCCATCTCAGTTCAATATCTCCGACCGTCTCTGTCAACTTCGCTCTCTCTCACTTCTTTCGAAATTCGCCAGCTACGAAAAACAAAACACCACGTGACCTCCCACGTCAGGGAGGGTCTCAAAGGAAGGGGTGAGGCATCTGCGCTCTGATCGAAACTTCGGATTCTATATATATATATATATATATATGCATGTATATTTATCTGTGTGTGTGTGTGTGACACACTCTGACTTTTCTAGAAAGTTGTCACTGTGTCTTATTAAAAACATCAATCTGTGCTATTATTTTTTTTAAAATAAAAGCTTTGCTTTTTAGTTTCAAATAAAACATGTGTTTCGCTTCTAACTAAAAGCACAAAATAAAAATTAAGTAAAAAAACAATTTTTAAAATTAGAAACTTTATATGGTGGAGCTCCAAATGGCATAAGATAAAAATTTGTTCTTGCTAAGATATGCTATAAATTAATGAAAGTTTCAAAACTAAGAGAACATTAGAAATATAGATATTTCAAGAGATGAAATTTTTAAATGTTCAAAATATTTTAAAAAGCATTCGAGACGTTTGAAATACTGGTATTAATGACTAAATCAATGCTTTACAAGCAAGTAGAATATTGGTCTCGAATGCTTTTTAAAATATTTTGAGCATTTAAAAATTTTCATCTCTTGCAAAAGTGAAATATCCATATTTTTCTCAAGTTTTCTTAGTTTCGGAACTTTCAGTCATTTATAGTATATCTTCGCAAGAATAAATTTTTATTTTATACCTTTTAGGGCTCCACAATAAAAAACTTCTACTTTTAAAAATTGCATTTTTACTTAATTTCTATAATAAATTAGCATAATTTAAGATTATAGAAATTGTACAAAAGAAAAATATTGCAATGGTACCGGTATATCTTCTCATCATGAAATAAAAGAAATTTTAAAAAGCGAAAACAATTATATTGTTCTGAGAATGTTTTCACATCTGCTATAAAAAAAGAATAAATTTGGAAGAATTTCTTTGTTAATTTGTTCTCAAAACAATATTATTCTTTCTACACAAAAGTTTTTTTTTTTTTATCTTTGCAATCGTTCTATAGACACAAACTTCGATTTCCTTGAGCAAGGGTTCCATTAAAAGAGATATATGTTTAGGTTTCTTGGAATAAAATCTAACATTTTAATTTTCAGCTGTTACAGTAGAACGAGTCATTTTATGATGCTTTGCATACATATGCAGTCACATGTGTGCATCCAAATTGATGCAATCTGTTAGTTTTCAATTGTTAATCGAAATATTTGCGGTTCGAACCCACTTGTATGTGAAAACTTTGTGTTTCTTCTAGCTAGAAAGCAGAATGAATGCAACAGACTTTTAGTTACCAATTTTACAGTCATGGGCTAATAAGAATTTATTTGAAATACTTTTAAACTTGATGACTTTTATTATCTTACGGGCCGTCGGAAGGCGTAAGACCGGAGTAGTATGAAGTCTAGCACTTATTCTCGTAGTCTCAGAGCATAGAGCATTGATCTTCCATCAGCCATCTTAGATTTGGTTGGAGGTTGGTTGGTGTTGAGACATTTAGCCAGGGGGCGCCATCTTAGATTGTCGGAGATTTAGCTTAGTGCTAGTATTACACTGTTAAAAGAATATGTACTTAAAAATGAGTACTTTAATACACTTGTACTTTTTAAGTGCATTTGCCTCACAAACGAGTACATGACATGCTTACGTATAGATACAATTTTAAAATAGGAATACGTGTGTTGTTTAAATTTAAGAGTACTAGGAGCTATTACAAGATGACAAAGTGCTTTGAAATGAGTACATTTTGCTTATTTCTAAGTACCTCGTTTTTACGATGTAGGGGACCGGAAAATGCATTTTTTCGTCAGTATTTCACCTTGACATAACTACTCAAGCTAATGATACGAAATTAGGCTTGCGCGTATGCGAATTTATAAAAGTTGTTCCACATTATATGGCATTTTTCAAATTCATAACCTGAGGGGGTAGGGGGCCAAAACATTCTTTTTACGTATCCCTTGCAGGGGCGGATCCAGAGAAACCATCTGGGGGGGGCTTCGTTTTTCATTAGGATGATACACTGATTTCCCAATATTTTTTCTCCCAATCTATAATTAGACAAGGTATATCACAACTAAATAAGTATGTTGTCTGCTGCAAGGACCGTCTAAAGAAAACTCGGAAGGGGGGGGGGGCGGGAGGCAGAGCTATCGTGCGCCCTATACCGATCAAGTTAAAGCCAATGCTCATAAGCCACGTGTTTTATGCGTTGCAATGGACGACGGGACTGATACGGGAAAAAATGTTCCGCTGCTCTCTCCATTGTGGGCGGGGGGGCAGGGTTTTCAGTTTAGCACATTAATCTTTTGTTGGTAGATCCCGACTGGTCATTAACGTAAATTTCGCCAGAAAAATGTCGCCTTAACCCCTCTAGGGACGACAAGACGTGACTAATCAGCAACGACCTTTATTCATGTTGTTGTTCGCGGGGCCCTACCCATTAACATTTTAGAGTGTACAGAGTATAATTGCTGAATGCATTATTGAACCCATTTCACAGCCACCGTGCAATATACAGTGTTCACAGCATACATTTTCGCATTTTAGGATGGCATTAAGTTTTCCAGATTAAGTAATTCCCATCCTTTTCTGTGAGGACTGTAGTAAACCAACCTCAATTGCTTTACAACTATTATCACGATTACCTGCTATTTACAATTTGAGCTTTCTTTTTTAAAACCAGACCAGCTTTACATTGCCAAGTTCTCGATTTGTCTGATATCTTAGAAAATGTTTTACTTTTATAATGAGGATTTGTACCCATACGTCTGGGTGGTAGAGCAATTGAAAGAATGAAAGTTGTACAAACTGCGGAGGGTTGGATTGTTCGTCTGTGCTTCAGCATCACTTAAGGCCGATGCTGATTGCGCTGCGTCTAACGTGACTGTAGTGGGTAAGAGGGCATTCTCGTCGCGAATTTTACAACTTTTTAATGGCAATTCGGGGTTTACCGGGAAAAGATTTCTGCACTAAACCACAAACTCCATCCCCTATAAAATGAAGAGAGCAACGGAAGATTTTTTTTACCCGTATCAGTGTGCCGTCGTCCATTAAAATACGGTGGAACCTGCTAAAGAGACCACTTTGGCAAAGAGATCGTCTGTCTATAGTGAGAACTTTAATGCAATTTCGCTTTACAACCATCACACTTTCCCACCTTTATAAGGTGACCGTCTTTATAAGGTGACTAGTTTTGTTCTTCCTAGGGTAGTCCCATTAGACAGGTTCCACAGTACAAGTAAAACTAGGAACTGTCTCCAGCCACTGTTGCGATAGCGAGTCAATAAAATTTGCCCCTCCCTCTATTTTAAAATAAAAGATTTTGCATTTTTGTAAATAGAGAAATTATGTTTAGTCCACAAGGATTCAATAAGTATTGGTGTAAATATTCTTGGTATATGTATATATATATATAGTTGGCTCTCTGTTTAACGACCTTCAAGGAACCGTGAAAATGTGAAAAATCGTCCTTAAATAGAGATCTTCCATAAACAGAATTTGTAAAAGAATAACATTTCCCTTTACACTTCCGAAGGTGTGGTTTAAAGTTCGCGTTCGCCGACCTAACTGTTCGGAGTTTTCCTGCTTTCTTTCGAAACTTAGAGTAAATAAGTTTTAGGACCCCTTAGAAAGACCCCCACGGAGTGTACTCCATCCATCGGCTTTGATTCCATGTGCAGATAATTGGCCGTAATCCTATAGCACCAACACCAACACTTTACACTTTACATTCTTAGGACTGTGAACATTTTTCTTGATATATTGGCGTGTTTAAAGATGTTACTTTTATTATCATTATATTGCTTTATTATCCAAAAAAAATTATTTTAAGTTACCATAAAAAAGGTAGTAAAAACAAGCAATACAATAAAATTAGGTTTCAAGAAAATCAAAATGAGTCAGTTGTTTCATTTTTCACCTTCCCGTTATTCTTTCTTCAAGATTTTCTCAAATGTGAAATGCTTCAGCTTCCATTTTATGAATTTTTCTAGCTAACCAGCCGAAGCCTGAAAATTTTGCATTCCAAATTTTTCTGCCAGAATAACAGCACTACAGTAATTGCTTTATTTTATTTTATTTTAGTCAGACGAACAATTATCTACACGAGGGATCTAGGCCGAGTACGGGGTGCCCTATGTAGGTGTTTTTCTAACGAGTCTTAATCCGTATTTATGAGTTTCGGAGAAAACTGCGTAAGACTTCGAACGGCTAGATTTACGGACGCGACCTGAGTTTGAACCAGGCACTTTTCCCAGTTGCGAGTGCTATGCCATACTGGGGCGGTTGCCTTGGTCGGAGGATTTTTTCAGAGGTTCTAACGCGTATTCACGTTAAATCTGGAGAAAACCATCTGGAAAAACTCCAGATAGTAAGATCAAAAGCCGTGCGGTAGGCCCAAACGCTGGATCTTCACGCTTCAGTTGTCTATTATGTCGAGTGTCTTATCCACTCGACCATGGTGGGGCCAGAAATTAGATTGTTGGATGCTCTCGCTTCATGCAACCATTTGCATGCAGCATTGCCTTGGTAAACTCTTCCAACCGGCCACATTGACTTTTGGGCCGTTTGGGTTTGGATCCCGAACTAAATTTTTGTGCTGCTCCAAGAACTTTCTTTTGCATCTAAAATACCTTTGATAATACACTCAGGTAGTTGAGATTGTCTTGCGAATTGCACTTTTGACATTCCCTGACACTTTTTTCCCACTCTTAAAAATATTTTCTCCTGTTCGTGTAGCGTAAGATGAAAAAAAAAATCGTTGTTAAACAGAAACGACGTCGTCTTTGAATAGAATTTTTTTACGTTGGAGTTGTTGGGACTTTGAAAAATCGTCTTTGGAAAGAGATCGTCGTTAAACAGAGAGTCAACTGTATATACACAGCTACTTTTTAAAATTTCAGTTAATGTGAAAATTTGGAATTTTTTTAAAACTTCCCTAATCCATAGATTATTTCTAGCTCTGGGGGGGGGGGGGCTCGAGCCCCCAGAGCCCTCCCCGTGGATCCGCCACTGATCCCGTGTCATCTCAAAGATAGAAAAGAGGTATATGTAACATTCTTGCTGTAAAATACAACTCACGAATACTCAAAAAGAATTTCAGCACATTGTGAATACCGTTATCTAGTGAAGATAAGCGTGGGAAAAGGGGGATGGTGGCCGTCTTTCATGAGAGAAAAAAAAATTATCTTTAAAATTACTGCTTTAAAATGTGGCAAGCATGGGTTCCGTAATTAGGCACAGCCTGTATGTCAATTTAAAAATTTCTCTATTTGAATGTTGTGTAAGAAAACATTGCTTTTCCGCCCAGTATATAACTACAGATTGAGAGGACCATGGTTCGAACTTGAGCCTTCTGCCTCACTATCGATATCGCCTAAAAGTAACTACAAATGATTTGGGAGGCAAGCACTTAAGAGATCTTTAATCGAAACTGCATGGCTTCCGGGCGTTTTTCGAGGAGTATCATTTCTAGATTCTTGGTTATGTCTTTACAGTGCAGCCCAAGCACTATTCGCATATTGCACTGTACGTTTCACGTGCTTTACTGATCTGTTGAAGTGGTGTAGTGTCTTAAGAACCATTCTCTCACGTCTTGGGTCAGAGCTCGAATCAAATACCGCCTTGGGCATGTATGTTAACTTGTCGGTCCCTTGATAGGGGGTGACGCTGGTTGCGCACTGGCTGCCCCCATAATAAAATGATTACAAAACCTTTGGGCAGTTTCAGTGGACAATGCCTAATTGGCAAGTTCTCGACCACTGGAAAAAAAAAAAAGTTCTCCACTGCTTGCTCTGATGGAGCCTTTCCGCAACGTTGGCATAACTTGAAAAAAAAAAATGCAAAATAAATTTAGCATATTAAAAGTTTCCAAGAAGACAGCTTTTACTGAAAAATTACGTTTTCACTTCCATCTTCCATTTGACATTCAGCATGTCAAGAGGAATTTTAGAACTTTCACGAAAAACCAACACACATCGAATAAATGCTAAAAATGAGCTATTTTGCCTTTAAACAGTTTTAGAAAGTTTAGGCCATTGTTTCTATAGTAATGGATGCATTTCAGGAATTGTGTTGAAATAAACAAAAAACAAGGTTCTTGAAAAATCTTTTTCATAAACTATCATATATTAAATCATATTAAAAACAAATAGATATATAATTGAAGTTTTATATAAGTAGAAATATAACTGTTTAAGAGGACTCGGTACCTAATGATGAATGTTTTTTATTGACTTCGTGTACATATCATTAAAAGTTAACAAAAATAAAATCTCACAAAATACAAACATTAATATAAATGGCCGTGGTAGCTCAGTGGTTAAGACGGTGAACTCGTACCCGGAAGGTAGCAGGTTAGATTCCAACGTACCACTAACGACAACCGTATACATGCAGTGTACGTGCACTTTAAATTAAGCAGTTCCGAAAGTCTTCTCGGCTTTCGCTTGCAGTTTCTGAGGGATGGAAATATTCAAAAGTCCCCCACCTTCTGATAAGGATCGAAATTGTTGTTGGAAATACCGAGAAAGACGTATGTAGCTCTAAACGACGCGTTCAGTGACGTGAGTTGTCCTCTCCTGGCAAACAAACATTACTATAACAGAAAAATTTAAGTGTTTTAGGATTTTAAAACTCCTTCTCTTTTAAATGTATCAATTTTTTGTTAAGTTTTTTTCTTATACTTGTATAATATGGTATGCTTTAAAACTTTAGAGATCGGTTTTACAATTTTTGAATTTGTTTGTGAAAAAAAAAAAAATTACATTCATGCAAAAGCATTTAGAAAAACATGATTACTGTTACTTTTTTAATTAATTTTTTTTTCTGCTCAAGTTATAGAGCAATTCATCTCTAATTCTGTGAAGATAATCATATCGAGTATACAAAAAGAGTTTAAGTTTATTCAATGAATTTGTTTATGTATATTTAAGTTTCAAAATTTTAAGTAATATGATTTTGTGAAAAAAATTAAAGTTGAAGGAGCACATTTTAAAGGTGTCGAATTGAAAAGGTCACCAGTGCTGTTAAAATATTTAAGACTTCTTAGTATATTTATATTGATCAGATGGTTTCAAAATTTTGCTCAGTTACTCTAGATATGTTAAATTACATTTTAAATAAAAATTGATTTTTTCCCCAATTTTCGCTATTTGAAAGTTGCTAAGTCCCCTTAAACTTTTATTTGTATGATTTAAAACTCCGAAAATTAATTTCCGTGATCTTTTTTTAAGAAATACTGTATAAATGTTAGTTAATGCATATTTAGAAGTAACCCGTAAGAAAGCATGGATATATCTGAATGATCGTCTCCTTACCTGCGGTATCTTGAATAATCTCAGAAGATTGGCTACTTGGATGGAAGTGACACTGGAGGCTGCCCCAAGGACCCCGGATATTCTCTTGTGGCGTATGGTAGGAGATGAACCATCCGGACATCTGTATGTCCCATCGTCAATATTACTGATCGAACCTTTAAAATAAAGCAATGTTTTTACTTTTGAACATGTATGTATCATACAGGGTGTCCCAAAAAATTAGGTGTTTATGCCTTAAATATATATCACAGATACACAATGAATTACAAAGTTACGTGAAAAAGGGGTACAGGACTTATTTGTATCGATTAAAATTTTAAGATAAACTAATACACGATGGTTAAACAAAAGGTAAAACTCAATAAATACAAAACTTAATTTGTTTATGGTCCCCGTTCATAAATTCCCAACTAGCAAAATATGACCCATACATTAATGATGATTTCAGCCTTTCCTAATAAAAAGGCTGAGAGATATGTTTAAACAAAGTTGATGAGGATGAGGGGCTATAAAATACCAATAATAGCAGAAGTATTGTGTATTTATGCAATTACTGATTTCCTTTGCAATTTGCGTGCGACCTTTCACATGCGTGCGATCATTAGATTTTTAGCACTAGGGTGCTATTTCGCTCAGTACGAGAAATCTACGCATTTTATAGTACCATAAAACGCAGTACTTTTTTTTACACTCTACGTAACATTCTAATTCATTGTAAGTCTATGATCCATATTTAAGAAGTAAAAGTTAAGGATAATGTTTATGGGACATCCTGTACACACACACACACATATATATATATACAGCACATCCCATTATGATTGGAACAAACTTTAAATTGAGGCAGGGCACATAATAACAATTCAGAATTGTCTAACAATGCGGGATCGGAAACATCGCCTTCACGTAGCTGTTAATAATCACTTTGGAACCTGAAATAATAGTGAACTCTCCGGCTATTCTTCTTCAGAAACTAATGCACTTTTCATAGTAAACGCTTGACTAAAATATGTAGTTTAAAAGTTCTACTTCATTTTACTGGTGAAAGTTTTGGAGAGAAGCTTAATAATTATGAAACTTGATTAAAGAATTCATACTTTTTTTCAAAATGGTTATGATTATTAATAAGTATGTGAAAACAGAGTTTTGAACACGACATTGCTATGTAAATCCGCTTTCCTAATATAGGGTGTCTCAAAACTGACGCAAGATTTGGATTAAATAGAAAACAGTTTTTTTTTCAATTGCTTTAAAAAAAATTGAAACATAAAGTACGTTGGTTATGCATGGAATAGCATATCGGCCAATGACCCACACTAGACCACACGGCTTTGCTGGCACATAAGTACTCTTTTGTCAAAATTTTCAGGACCATATCGAATAAATGTGGCTGAATTTTGTTGATGTAGCGTTGAGGCTTCCCCCACATCCTCCGCCAATTCACGTGTGGATGTGGGCTTGTTGACATAGACATTTGACTTCAAATAACCCCATCATGAACCATGTTTTTTCAGTGAGCGGGCACTTGCTCATCAAACATTCGCCACTACTTAGGCCCGAATTACTGGCCATTTTATTATGGGAGCACTCAATAGGCGGCCAGTGTTACCCCCTATTAAGGAACGGACAAATTAACACCCATGCCCAAGCCGGGATTTGAACTTGGACCCAAGGCGTGATAGAATAGAATGGTTCTTTAGCCACTAGACCACATGGGCGGCGGCATCATCATGAATCAAACTTTCATTTTATTTTTAAATGTTGTTCAACAATAAAAACGCGTTGTTTTTTCGTATACATGGTGCATTTTCAGTAACCCCTAACTGTCAGCTGTCAACTGCTTTCCTTTTTTAGTTGCCAACACTAAATTAATTAATTTTCTATTTTCTTCAAATTTTGCGTCAATTTTGGGACACCCTATATGTGCCCCACTTCCCCTTTAAATTTGTCCAATGATTATGGTACATCCTGTATGTATATACAGAAAGACACTAACATATTTTTTATATCACCGATTTAAAGACTAACCTCCCCAGCAAACACACACAAGTTCTCTGAACGTCTATTAATTTTCAGAAAACGTCTTCTGAACGTTAATAGACGTTCAGAGAACCTGTGTGTGTTTGCTGGGTCTTCTATGAGAGGTCCATACATTGTTTTGGACGGAGATCCCTATCTTTATAGGCCCCACCATCGCCGAGTGGATAAAGACGCTGAACATGGTAGATGGCCCAAGTGTAAAAGTTCGGGCCTATCGCTCGGCCATCGATCTAAGAGGTCTGTCGTTTTGGGTAGTTTTCTCCCGATGTAACGTGAATGCGCATTAGAACCCGTTGAAAATCCTCCGACCAAGGCACCCTTCCTCAGGCAGATAGCCCTCGAGTAGCTTTGTCACAATACACATTCAATCTATCTTTAAAAACTTCAACAATTACACGAACAACTTGTAATTCGAAAAAACACTTGTCCCATGTGTAATGTTCGCGTAAACAAAGTTCCAATGTACAGGGGGCCCTCTACAGTTTAAACAGGCTCCGATACCAAACCGAACTCCAAAATCCTTGGATACGGGGCTACATCCAGTTGCGATGAAATCAATTTAGATTTTAAAATCTCGACTCGCATCCTCGACGCGTTAATTCTAATATCGAGAGCATTTCCATGATTTATGCAAGGGCCATCATAGTCCCATCATCAGACCTAATTCTCGACGCTATTAAGTGTTCCACTCACCGTTTTCTGTGATGCAAAAGTTGTGAGGAGCGACTCGCTGGAGATTAGTTAAGTTTTAATCGAGCATTAAAGATGAATACTGAAGAAATAGGACGTTCTTGATTTATTTCACTCGGCTAATTTACCACTGAGGGTATTGAGCTGAAATAAATAGCTTTTTGATGAAGTATTATCAGACAAAATATTTATTTCAGCTTTCTCATTGGCAATGGTTGAATTATTTTTATTACCGACTATTCAGGAATGAAGTTGGTCTAATTAAGTTAATCCATTAGAGTCCATTAAAATTAAAGGAACCAAACTTTGAGTGGAAGGAGTTTCAAAGTACACTGATTTTAATGAATACTAGAATCTATAACTTACTATTTCTAAATAGGATTTTAGGGAATCACACTAAGCATGAAAACTGTTACCGTAAAAAGCCATCGTCTTTCTTTTCACATATTGTGGCATAATTGTGCAGAGACGTTAAGTTTAGACAAACATTAGTGATAGTATACTTTGTACATTGCGTAGACAACAATCTGAGCTAGTTGTACTCCAAAGTGAATAAAAATCCAAATGAAGATTAAAGTTTTATATTCAAACAGATAGTAAATATAACGGTGGCTGATATCTAACGAAATCATACAGGCCGAGAGAAAAGCGAGGATTGAGTAGAAAACTGTGTGAGAAAACAGTAGGCCAACTTGACGATAGCACTAGGGGCAAGAAAGAACAGACGCGAATTCAATCGACAGACTGAAAAAAAAAGTTGGCAGTTAGATATAACGCAATAGAAATGAAATTTAAATATGAACTCGGCAACAGGGGATATGTCAGTACAACTTGTAATACAAGAAATTTCACAGAAACCCCGTGGGAAAACACAAAAGAAGAACATAGACAGGACACGAGGGAGCCTGATAAATATTATTATAACGGTTAAGAGCCAAAGTAATTTACGAAACGGAAATAAAATAGCATAATGGATAGAAGTGTGAATTTAAAATGTCGAGTATAGTTAAGAGTATAAATTTAGAACAGAGAAAGAACATCGAAAATCGAAACTAATTAAAACAATATTTGAACTGCATCGCACATATTAGCAAAATTTACGTCTGTACAATTAATTTTACACATATAAAAACAAGCTGCCAGTTTACACGAGATTTTACCTGACATCGTCAAACGAATATGAAATGCTATCAAGTACAAAAACCATATCAATAAAGAACATAAGTTTCAGTAAACACTTAAGAAAAAGTTCACATTTTTAATCAGAAATATCTTTCGAAATCAGAATTATTTGTTCTAGACGCTTATATGGTATAAGTATATGAGATGCTCCAGATACAGGAATTTCTCTTTAACCATAACTGCACTTGTCTAAAAAAAAATCAGCTTATCCTGTTTGGTTCATCGTTAAATTGGATGAACCTGTCACTCAAAAGGGAAGCTGCACCGTTATTAAGTCACTACGAATTTCTCCGCTTGCAAAAAACACCTTGTTCTTTCAGAATGATTTGACGGTGGAATGCGATGGTGGATTTATCGATCCCTAGGAACTATTCTACTAATTTTATTCAGCGCTCGTTTTAAGTCGACCAAATGTATTATATCTTGTATAAAAATATTTTTGCACAAAAATAATATAGAACTCCACAAAACTTCTATATTTTTCAATGTAAAATTTGTCAAAATGTAATACTTTTTTATTTAAAAATAAAAATCAGGCTGCTGAAGCTCTTGGACTCATTTCAGGATAGGATTGCCCCACCACTTATCTACACCGATTGAATATTCTAAACAGACCATTGTATAAGATAAACGCGCCAAAACTTGGCACTTTAAGAAAATTGTGGATTTATCGATCCCTAGGAACTATTCTACTAATTTTATTTAGCGCTCGTTTTAAGTCGACCAAATGTATTATATCTTGTATAAAAATATTTTTGCACAAAAATGATATAGAAGTCCACAAAACTTCTATATTTTTCAATATAAAATTTGTCAAAATGTAATACTTTTTTATTTAAAAATAAAAATCAGGCTGCTGAAGCTCTTGCGCTCATTTCAGGATAGGATTGCCCCATCACTTATCTACACCGATTGAATATTCTGAACAGACCATTGTATAAGATAAACGCGCCAAAACTTGGCACTTTAAGAAAATTGTCAAAATAATATTTTTAATCTAAAATATTGCAGGCAAGTTCAATGTATATTTATTTTATTATTATTTGTAAAGGAACTATGCAAAAATTCAGTATTATTGCAGTAAAAATATATGTAAATAAAACATATTTTGGAAACTGAAAAATACTTAACATCATGAAGCTATTGCACAGAAAATATGCGTTTTTTTATATCACATAATTTGTAATTTATTAATATTTCTTAAATCTCAAATAAAGTGACATTTAAATTTTACATCTTTTTTAAAATATGGGTGGTGCAATGCAAACACCATTACAATTTGTGGTTAATGAGGGACTTATTATTTCTGTCACTTGGTTTTCTGCATTCCAAATCAGTACCAGGTTATCGCCAACCATAAATTTCACTCAACTTGGCCATAACAGCTTCGTATTCTCTTTCTATTTCGTCACCCTTTTCAAGTAGGCTTTAAATTTTCTCCAGGAAAATATTCTCCATCGTAATTAACAGCCGCAAGTTCATTAATGTCAAATTTCTGTCCTTCTATGTCCTTCTGTAAAGGTTTCCATGTCAAAATCCTTTATCCGAGTCAATACAAGATCATCTGCATTTTGATGTACCTGTTTTTTCATTGAAGTTAAAGTGTCTTTTTGAGGATTTGAAACATTCTTCTTACTTTTACGTAACTTTTGATTTTTATGAGTTATTGACGTGTGGTTCAATATGTTTTCCTTGCAGATGTTCCAGAAAGTGCATTCTCTGAACAGCATTCCCTACTTCAGAATGCAGCAGATCTTTGACGATATGATTTGCTTGGCGTGCAATGTTATTTGGCCTTCAAAGTCTAAATTATCAATATTCTCTTGGTATAGCAAGATCTTTACACAACTCCTTAATTCAGAGGTTCTCAACCTTTTAAGGTCGCGCCCTCCTAACAAAGGCTAACTTACGGTGGCGCCCTCGCCCTCACATTTTTCAGCATGCATTCAGCTTTTTAATCTTTAATAGTGAACATTTAGTCGAATTTTCTACATAATACTGTTATCAGTAAAGTTTGACTGAACATTTTAAGCAAAAATGGATATATTTTTGAGTAAAAATTAGAATAAATAAGATGATTAAAAAAAAAAAAACATGCATCACTACTTGCTCTTCGGTTTTTCTCGCACTCCCCCTCCCCCCGCAAACGCTCTGACCCCCTTGGGGGTCGGGCCCCACAGGTTGAGAAACGCTGCCTTAATTACAGCCTCTTTTATCCGTAAAAATCTGCATATTCACTACAACGTATTACTGCGTATGACAGTCATCACTAAAATGTTCAATAAATTGTAACATGTAAAATGCTGTGTCAGTCTGGCCCAGTTGCATGCAATAAAAATAACTGTCAAAGACTGCTGTCAAAGTGCTTCTAAAATGTTAACTTTCTGTACTTTCAATGTCTATTTTACTCCCACTTCTTATGGCCAGCCTATAGTTAGGCTTAATGCTTTCACTAGAGCGCGAGAATTTCTCTTTTGTTTTTTCCTTTTTCCCGCATTAAAAATTATTACCGAGATAAATTTATGCACCCTACAAATCGGTTTCATTCTGCACAAAATCATCGCATTTCAAAAAATTCGTCCGCATTTTCACAAAAAAGTCGCACACACTTCCATTTTTTCAGTTGCAAGTTTAACACAGAGTGTAAAAGTGGATTTTTAAGAATTCCTAAATTCTATGGCAGAAAAAAAAAGGGTTTTGGGGATAGAGACGGCTCGGGCTCTGAAATTCACAATTGTGTTCGGGCTCGGACCTCTTGATAAATTTCTCCTTTATTGAACATACGCCTTGTAAACAGATTTAAAAAAATGATTCATGGGAGAAATAAATTTATTATTATTATTATTATTATTATTCGATAAACTTGAATATAAAGAATTAGAAAGTGCATTAAGAGTTTGCTGTTATATTTGTCTTTAATTTGCACAAACGGCGAAATTTATCATTCTGTCAATGAAGTAATTGATTTTCATTTATCTATTAGCTGAAATTTTGGGCTCGAATGGGCTCGGGCTTTAAAAAATGAGCGCGAATTCATCTCTACTTGGGGGGCACGATTGTTTCTCAATTGGGTTATTTTTATTGCAGTAACATAAAAAGGTAACATAAAGTAACATAAAAAGGTAAATTTTTAACATTATAAGTAACAGGAAACAGCCCAGGAATACAAAAAAAATGTTTTTCCCGTTACGTTTCCATCCCCTATGCAGGATTCGAAATTAAGAGAGGTCCGCTGATCGGAGACCACTAAAATATATAACAGACCAGTAGAATACAAAATTTGTTAGTCCGTCGGATCAATAATGTTTTATTTGCGTTTTTCTGTTGCGAACTTTCCTCATTTAGTTCCACAATACATGCCATCTAATTTTACCGATACAATGTCTTACAATTTGATCTAATTAATATTTTTATTATAATAGGTATTTCCTTCATTTTAAAATTCAGCTCTTACGGAAATCCATATACCGTATATTGCCCATATATAATTTCTTTTAAATCATGTATATGAATCAGTGATAAATGTTATGGACCGAAAGGGGAGTCATGGAATCACTGGTTCTTTGGACTAGTGACTAAATTTTCTAATTTTTACCCATGCCCATGTGTTTAAATATTATCCAAATCAAACAATCTGTCGATTATTTGAAAACAATTTCAATAATCAGAACACATAAATTAATAAATAGTGGGATTATTCCCTCTCTAAAACAGTTATTTGAGTTAAAGCGAGCCATTCAGGTGAAAAAGTGCCTCCTAGTAGTTTCTCGTAACTACAGAGCCACCCCTTTTTCAAATATAGAGCGTTTGCCACATAAAATCTGTTTTGTAGACAATTTTCGAAAGCACTCAAAGAACAACAAATCTTATTACCTGTATTCGAGAGATATTGGCTTGATTTATCTTTTATCGGGGAAGTATATTTGTTTAGAAGTACGTGATTTAGTTTTCTGAAAATAAAATAGATTTCTTGGAACTCGAATTTTTCCCTCGGAATAAGAGTCATTCAGAAATGCACTGTTTTATTTGTATTGCATGGAATTGTTTCAGATTTTTAAATGAAGTGATCTCTTTCAAAGAAAGCATGTTGTGTATGAGTATATTCTGTGTCCCCCAAAACACTGACCTAGGCTTTTATTCCTTATATATGGATAGTCGATATAATGGATCGTAGACCAAATTACAATGTTACGTGGTAAAAGGTATGGAATCAATCTTATGCTATTGATTAAAATTTTCAGGAGATTAAATCTGAATAAATACAAAATTTAAATTTTTACACACCCCGTAAAAAAATGTGCAGTTAGTAAAATGTCTCCCATTCATTAATTGATATACAAAGCTTTTCAGCATAAAAAAAGCTCAGAGATATGCTTAATCAGTAAAGAACTATACAACGTCAATAATAGCAAAATATTGCGTATTTATGCAATCTTTGTTTTATTTCGTAATTTGTGAACAGCTTCTTAAAACGTGATTTCTTGATGAGAATTTTCCAGTTCAACAGCTATCGAAAAGTATTTTAAGTCAACCTAGTTTTTATTTTCATGTATTTGAACATTTTTACGATGAAATGCTGAAATTTTGTACATTGCCCAATTATTGCCATATTTTAAAAACTGGGAATTGATTTTTCTGTCTAAAAATTTGAATTTCAAATTTATTTCGATATAATCTGATGAAAATTTTAATTAGTATCATAGAATTCTGTATTTTTTTTAAGTACCTTTGTAATTTATTGTGCATATGCCTTTGATCAATGTTTAAGGAATAAAAGTCTAGGTGAGGGGTTTTGGGACACCTTGTATATTGACTACTAGTCATAACTTAATATATGTTTCTTTTGAGTAAATGATAATTGCTTGGCTTTACTTATAAATATTTTCTGCTTTCGTATTAATATCGTATTGGTAGTTCTCTCACTAATGTCTCATCGTAAAGGTAAGAGATTCAGTTTAGCACTACATGTTTATCAATGAAACTTTTGTGCTTACGCATTTAACATGTATGATTATGTATTAAATGGGCTTATAGTGTTTGAAACTCTTTAATACATATGTTCTACTAAACATACGATTCAATTTTAAAGAAATGAGTGTTAACGAGAAATGTTTTTAAAATCAGAATAATTTAAAAATTGTGGCTTACAATAAACGCAGAAATAAATTAAATGCTGTAATGGGGAGTCACGCATTTTGAGAACGTCTGAAGGGCTCCCATGATGAGTAGGGCCCGGTGCTATAGTTTCTTTAGTCGATGGATCATTTCACCCGGCAGTATGGCTGCCCACTTTAGGTCATATTACTGGAACACGCCGAGAAACATAACAAACTAAGCAAGTGTAATTCACATCTAAAAACATACTCCATATTCAGTAAATCAAGTTATATTTCTGTACATTAAAGACTGCATTTCTCAATAAATAGGAAAGTTAGTGATCTTATAAGAGATAAGATAAAACCCAGTTTTTTGAAGAATTCTAGTCAGACACGTAATACACCGATTGCTTAAATATCTACATTGCTTCTTCTTGACTTGGCACAACTAGTTTAGGTATTACCTAGATGATAGTGCTGTCTGTCTGGAAGAAAACATATATGGATCGTTTTGCCCGCTAGGATCATTTTGGGTCACCTTCGCCCACATTTTAAACAAATTAATAACTAAACTCAATCATTGGCGGATTTGAGGGAAACGGGGCTGTAGGAGTCAAATTTTTATTTCGCTGAGCCACCACCACTCGTTGTAATAATGTTTTAATAATTTCTTTTAAATAAAACAGTTTTAAGTATTAAATGTCTTTTTATTATATTGTAACTAAGTACATCGAACCTGGATTTTTACAACCGTAACAACGCAATTTGATAATTAAACAATAGACAATCAAATATCATCGTTACACTCGTGTCCTATTTTTAGAACATTTTTTGTTAGTTTTGAATCTTATAATATTTCATATTTAAGATACATATAGTGCACCATATATAATTACTCATTGATTTTTTATCTGCTCAATTAAAAATTCAGGGCCAAAGGGGTCAAAACGATTCTTTAAGATTTTTTCTATATCTGAATTTACATACATATGCGTCGATGCTTTCTTTAATTTTGAATAAATAATCTTAGCTCGTGTGAACACGTAATCCCTACACGCTGACACATGCATTTTGTTATTGTTGACATTATTTTATCTTTGTTTGCCGTTTCACAAAAGAATATTTAAATGTTTTTGAAATTTCCTAAGTTGAATATGTAAATATTTTATATATTTTTTTCGAAATTCATATTGCTGAAAATAAACTATAGGATATCATTTACTTTTAAAGTGTCTTGACAGCCTCCGTTTATGGGCGGTAGTAACTTTTTTCTACTGAAACTGAGATTCAGCACGATGCACTATTTCGAAAAATTATTTGCAAGTAGGCTTGATACTTGTCGCTTTTAAGTGTAAAGAGTTTTTCAAAAACAATTATGAGATTGTTCTTTAATTTGAGATGCGAAAGTTTTCTAGGGTGTGAAGAGGTTATAGTTACAAAAGCATTTACGGTGAACGTATTTTAGTTACCAAAACATGTTAGTGATATTGCAGTGAAAACTGGAAGTCATCAAACAAAATTTTTGTTTTGTCAGAAGCTTGAAGAATTATAACAGGCTGTAGTGCCTCTATAATCCGATTGCTCCGAGCTTCAGAAACGTTTCTCAGAGGAATTTTATAAATCCATACCCATTCGAGGGCTCTCGAAAGCTTAATTTGATGGATGCTCTAATGATTCAATCAGCTTGAAAATTCGACGCTCTTAAAGGCAAACGATCATAATTAGAAGGAGTGCAAGAGATCAAAATTCGTATGTTGAACTAAAATAGAGCTGATATTGTTTTAGGGACTGTATATAGGAAAAAAGAATTCCCCCCCCCCATGCCCAGTGCTCCAGATAGAAAATTCTCTAAAATAATGTACTTTACTATGAAATGATTTTAAAAAAATTATTTTTAAAAAATGGGAGTAAAAATGGGAGTATAAAATTAATTAAAAAAAAAAAACGAACTTTCCTGTTCAGTTTGTCCATTTTACCACAAACGGCTTTTCAATTCCACAGAAACTTGTTAAAACACTGATGAGAAATAATTGCAAACGCATTGATTATAAAACACTTTCCAGAACAACACTATTTTTACTCCAAACTTGGCGATGTGTTAGCCACACAATCTTCTGTGTCATAAATGTTCTTGAGCTCTGTGGCACGTGATGGGCGACTCAGTCGACAGAGATGTTTCTGGTAGTTAAATCGAGCGATGGCAATGGCTGCACTTTTTCGGCATTGGGCAGTCTATCCAGATTTTTTTCCATAACAATGTATAGCTTCATCGTATTCTCCATTTCTCAGCAGATGTCGGTACTGATAAAAATAATTCTAACATTAATTGTACAAATCGTCTAAACTTTTTACGAGAAATTATGTGCTAAATAGAAAAGGAGTCTCGTGTAACTATGTCCTCATTCAGTATTTTACTGATATCAAATTTATTCTTTGTGAATATAAGCAGTCAAGTTCTGTCCTTACGGCGAGGGCACTGCTCGTTAAAGGATTAAACTATCACTCACTTTTAATGTAATACGAAGCGTATTCGGTAAGTAAGTTCCGTTTTGGAAAGAAAATTAGTAAAAAATATTTTTTAAGCCAATTGTATTTTTACTTGAAAGAGCATACCTTAAACTATTTACTACATAGTTTCCGGAAATGTTCAAACACTTCTAGTAGCGGGTTACCAGCTTTCCAATACCTTCTTCATAGAAACTTCCCGCAGCTGACGATAACCACAACTCCACAGCATTTTTCATTTCATCGTTGGATTCAAAGGGCTTGCCGCCTAGATCGCGTTTCATGTCCAGGAGCTAGTGGTAGTCAGACAGCACTAAGTCTAGGCTGTACGGTGGGTGATCGAACTGCTCCCAACGAAATTGTCGAATCATCTTTTGAGTGTCACCAGCAGTATGAGGCCGAACATTGTCATGGAGCCACACAATTCCTTTACTGAGCATTCCTCTACAATTGTTTTGAATTGCACGCCGTAGTTTTCTTCGCCGTAGTCGTGGTTATCGTCATTAGCGGGAAGTTTCTATAAAGAAGGTATAGAAAATCTGGTAACCTGCAACGACAAGTGTTTGAACAGTGGCGGAAACTATGTAGAAAAATAGTTTAAGGATTGCTCCTTCATGTAAAAATGAAATTGGCTTGAAAAAAAGTTTTGTTTTACTAATTTTGTTTTTCCAAAACGGAACTTACTTTCCGAATACGCCTCGTATTTTGTGACCATAAGAAAAAAGAACTTCCGATATTATTTCCATCATTTAAATGAAGGATAAACTGTTATAAACGTCTTTATGTTTATAGTATTGTGCTTGAAATGGATCAATGTTTTGTGTGCTCCTGTAAAAAGAACTATGACTGCTGAAAACACTAGTTTTGATGGAGAACATTACTGTGTGATCCTTAGAAACATGTATACATTTTATTTTGTCTGAAACAGCCGAAAACAGCCGATGTTTCTAAAATACACTTTAAAGAATGTTTACTCAAAGGGCGTAATGTACTGGAATTCTTTTCCTGTTTCTGTAGGAGAAATTTAAATGCTAAATTGAATGTTTTCAATAGCGTACACGCTACCACACAAAGCAAAAACGAATTTCGTAGTTAACGATTCACATTTATCGCAGTAGAGCACGATTAGCAAAATAATGAAATATCTATCTGGATTCATTTATAGAAATTTTTTTCTCGTCATATTTGACGATTTATTGCCAAAAGTCGGTAAACTTGGCAACTTTTAGCGCAATTTTTGAGAGAGTCACACGACCATTGTTGGACCATTCGTTAGCTGGGAATAATTATCGCATTGTGCTTGAAATGGATGAATGTCTCTAAGCTGTAACCGACCGTAATGCATTGGAATTATTAGTTAGAACTACCAATGTTACAGAAACGCTTTCCGACGGAAAGCTTAATCTTGTAATCCAGAATATATTTATGTCAATTTTGTTTAGTTTGAAGAAGCAAAATACACTCATGTCCATAAATTAAGGATAATGAAGTTCAGGCAAAGAAAGAGAAAGAAGCAAAACAAATTTGACTTATTTGTAAAGTCTATTTATTAAACAAAAAGTAAAGAGCAAAAAAGATGCTATATGTTTGACATAATTAATAAAAATTGCAAGTTTTACTCCCTTGACCAAATTTCAAAAAATAACCTATTTACAAAAAACAGTATAACATGGTTAGTAGGATGGTTAATACGGAGTATGTCTCCCGGACGATGCAATACAGGTCTGACAACGCCTAGGCATGCTGAGTATCAAATGATCAATCTGATCTTGGGGAATATTACACCACTCATCAAGCAATGCACTCCGAAGTTCCGGTAGACAGGAGCGAGGGGGTTGACGGGCTGCAATTCGTCGGCCAAGCATATCCCACACATGCTCTATTGGATTCAAGTCCGGTGAGTATGCTGGCCAATGCATACGGGTGATATCCTCCGATTGAAGGCATTCGTCTACAATGTTTGCACGGTGAGGACGGGCGTTGTCATCCATAAACACAAATTCAGCACTCATGGCGCCCCGAAACAAACGTACATGTTGTTCCAGAATGACATCCCGATAGATGTGGCCTGTCATCGTTACACTCTGAACATGCAGGTCAGTTCTGGAACCAAGAATAATTCCTCCCCAAACGAGCCATCCTGCACCACCGTAACGGTGTCTTTCAATGGTGTTCTCTTGGTGGTAACGGGTACCTGGCGCTCTCCAGATGAATGTCCGGCGAGAATCAGACTCCAAACTAAACCTGGACTCGTCGGAAAACATCACACAAGACCACTGTTGCGGTGTCCACAATGCATGCTCTCTACTCCAGGTTAATCGCAGGCGACAGTGAGTTGCGGTAAGTGGAACACATCTGACAGGCGTACGAGCATATAGACCAATGTGCCCTAAGCGTCTGTACACGGTCTGCCTTGAAACTGTCGTACCAGTAGCTGAAGAGAGCTGACGAGACAGGTCTGATGCTGTACTCCGTCTGTTTCTTTTGGCAGTAACTGCCAAATAGCGGTCCTCATTCGGCGTTGTAACTCGGGGGCGACCTGTGCTGTAACGTCTACTCACATTGCCATCATCTTGGAATCGTTGCCAAAGCCTGGAGATGACACTCTGGGCGATTCCAAGTTCCTCGGATACTTCCAGCTGGGTACGTCCACATTCCAGTCGTCCGATAATTCTGCCACGTAAAACATCATCCAAATGCCTCCTTTGTGCCATAACTATGCGGTTTTTGCACTGAAAGGCTTTCACAGCGCTTGTGAACAATTTTACTTCTTTGCCACCATTCCTTATATACCCCTCTCTTACAGTCTCGTCATTGTGACGTACCATCCACGCCATCTTGTGGTTTCCTGTAATTTGCATATTCTTCTTCAAGATGTGTGTGATCATTCCACAGGTGAAATTTTTATTTTAGAGATCAATTTCTGTGTGATTCTGAATTATCCTTAATTTATGGACATGAGTGTATCTCTAAAATGCCCTTCAAAGAATGACTGTCGCAGAACTTAGAAATATCGGAAGCTCCTTTAAAATAACTATAAATGCTACATATGCCATTTTCAATAGGGTGCATGGTACAGTACATTAGAATAACGTACTCGTAGCAATTAATGCATATTCACGTAAATTAGAGCACGGGCAGACAGACAGACAGATAAACCAAAATAGATTATAAACACTTTTCAACCTTGTTGGAAAATATTAAAAAATAATAATAAAACTGGCACGAGGCTGACTTTCTATTAAAAAAACTCAGGGACGGACAGAGGCATTTAATTCCGTTGACTGACATTTGATTTTCATTTTGATACATTTATATTTTTCTTAATGCGGAGCTTTACAGCTGATTTTTTCTTTTATCCAACTTTTATTTTTAACTAGCTGAAGTACCCGTTCTTCGCACGGGAATGAATGGACTTTTTGATATTCATATTTGTTGTGATTACTATTTATTGTAATAAAGAGATATAGCAAAATGGATATCGCGTTATATTGTGTTCAATAATCATGCATACTGAATTTCAAGGCAATCGTTTTTACGGTGCAGAAGGCGATGCGGCGTAGCACAATCTAGTGGCGAGTTTTAACAAAACGGATACGGCAAAAATATTCTTCGCATTCAGATATCGATGTATACGAATTTTCATGACGATCGGCTGAATAGTCTTGAAGTTCATGTGTTGACGCGACATCTAGTGTCAAGTTATAGGAAAATGGATCGTGCCAAACTCTTCCCCGTGTTCAAATATCTATGTATACCTATTTTCATAGCGATCATTCGCACAGTTAAGAAGTGATACACTGCAGGGCCATCTAGTGGTTAATTAAAGTAATGATTTGCTACAGCGCCGTCATGTGGCGAGTTATAGCAAAATGGATAACGCCAAAATATTCTCATTGTTCAAATAGCTATGTATACTGATTTTCATAGCCACCGTTTGAATGGTCAAAAATTTGGCCTGCTGCAGCGTCATCTAGTGGCGAGTTAAAATAATAATGCATTGTAGTGCCATCTAGTGGTGAGTAACATCAAAAGTAACGCAATTAGAATATATTCTTCGTTCTCAAATGTGTAAGTATAAAAAATTTTATGCCGATCGGTCGAACGCTATAGAAGTTGATGCGTTGCAGCGCTATTTAGCGGTAAGTTACAGCAAATGGATAGTGAAAAATATTCTCCGTGTTCTAATATTCGCGTGTACCAAATTTCATCGAAATTAGTTGGACGATATTCGCATAGCAAACGGCTAAAAGGAATAGAATTCGACGTTCTGCTGCGCCACCTAGTGAAAAGTTAGAGGAAAACGGATAGCATAAAAACCTTTTCCATGATAAAAGACTTAGGTGAACCAAATTTCATGGTGATCGCTGAAACGGTGCTGGAGTTTTTCAACCTCCTACACACATACCAACATTCATTTTTAACTATAACCAGTCTTATTATACGTATATACCAGTCTCAAGTAAAATCCAGTTTCAAATCTAAGCCTCGCCAAAGTGCCAGCATACGCCATTTTGCAAGAGTTTTTTCAGGGAATCATCCGAAGCATTGACTTAGCAGCAATCAAAATGGGAAATGGTTCGACCGCCAGGCATTTATTTGAAAAGTGGAATCCCTTAATACAGCCACATTTTTAAAATTATCAACTATAACATGTTTTATTCATCGTTACCTCGATGTACTAAATGCGAAGATTTCAATTTTCTGAAATTTGGCGGATTTCCCCCAAGTTAATAAATGTACTCAATTGGCGAGAATTCTGAAGCTACATCGCTTGAAATGCCCTAATAACTGCACTATTTCTGCACGGATAGTTAAAATTTAATGCTTTATTCTAAGAAAACCTATACACTTGTTTTCAAAAATGCTATTCCCTTAAGCTCTGAGTAAATTGCGCCAAAAAGCCTAAAACTGTGCAAACCGCTAGAACTCACTCTCTAAAAATCGGCCTATCAGCCATTTTTTTTTCGCCAAACTAAAAAAAATTACATATTAATCTCGGATATCTTCGATCCTCATTGTTTTGCGTATAAAACATTTCATTCCTGCTCTCATTTCTTATGCGCACACGACATTATAATTAAAAAAATAACCTAAAAAAATAAACTAAAAAAATCATTATTATTCTTTTATTTTTACTTTAAGAATTTAAAACATTTTATTCGGCAAAATCGCCACACATGGCAACCAAGATGCTTATTTCACACACTTTTTTCACTACAGGGGTTAATATTACATAAAGCTTTCTGCGTGGAGAACATAAAAAATCTCTTAAATTCCGGGAACGGAAATTAAGAGAACCATTCAGGAGGAAAACGTTTTTAAGTGGAGTTTCAAAGTTTTAAAGTGGACTATCATTTATTTTATATTATTTTACATATCTGTGTAAAATTTCAGGCTGACAGGTCCATTTTTGTGGAATTGTATACTACCCAAATCAACAAATTGACAAAGAGAATTTCATTTTTATTTATAAGATAACCTACGCTTGTTTTTAAAAATAACCTATCATTAAATTGCGCCAAGCGCTAAAATCATAGAAAATCTGACACACTTTCAGATTTTTAAATACGCACTAAAGTGCTATATATATAAAAAGAGTTATAATCCATGGGTCTTCCCTATTTTTGTTCCTTCTTTCATTAAGTTGGAAAGTGTATCATTATTCATGAGTGTGATTAAACAAAATTAAAATTGATATTTCTAACATCCTTTTTTCTGGATGTAATACATTAGATGCAGAAAAGCTGCTCAGAAAAATTCCAACTGAATGAAAATTTCAAAAACTTATACGCAGGTGTATTCATAACCCAAATAGCAGACGATTAAATTACCATAAACAGCGCCAAGCGTTAGAATCCTCCTCAAAATCGTGAGAATGCTGAAGATAGATCGCTTGAGATCCCTTTATAACTGCATTATTTTCGCACGGATCATTAAAATTTAACGCTGTATTCTAATAAAACCTTTGCACTTGTTTTCAAAAATCCGTTTCCTTAAGCTCTCAGTAAATTGCGCCAAGCCGGAGCGGAAACTGTGCAAACCGCTAGAACTCACTTTCTCGGCATTTGAGCTATTTTATTTTTTCGCCAAACTAAAAAATTTTAACATATTAGCCTCGGAAATCTTCAATTCTTATTGTTTTGCGTATAAAACATTTCATTCCTGCTCCGATTTCCCATGCACACGATATTATAATTTAAAAAAATATAACCTTACGAATATAAACTAACAACAAAAAAAATCATTATTATTCTTTTATTTTTACTTTGAGAATTTAAAACATCTTATTCGGCAAAATCGCCACAAATGGCAACCACGATCCTTATTTCACACTTTTTTCACTACAGGGGTTACAATTACGGAAAGCTTTTTGCGTGGAGAACATAAAAAATCTCTTAAATTCCGGGAACGGGTGGACTTTCAAAGTTTTAAAGTGGACTATGATTTATTCTATATTATTTTACATATCTGTGCAAAATTTCAGGCGGATAGGTCCATTTTTGTGGATTTGTATACAACTCAAATCCACTAACAAACAAACAAACAAACAGAATTTCATTTTTATTTATAAGACTAGTTAAGTGCTCCCGTTTTTCGCTCGGGAAGGAAGCACTTAGAAACATTGTTGAACATCTCAGAATATTTCGTAGCATCCTCAAACGTTTCAAAGTGCTTAAAGCTATTTCTCCAGCTAGTAGTCAGGGAGACATTCTAACGGTCTGAATGTATTCTAGAACATTTTGGTATAGTTTATATTTTTTAAACAAATGCACACATAAAAATAACCTTTCATAAGATATTATTTTCGAAAATCGTGAAGTATGTAAATGTTTTAAGCAGAGTTTTGAATAATTTTCGAAAAATATCTATTTTTTTAAATGTTCAAAAGCCCACGGTTGAAGAGAGAGCAAACTGTGCGCTTTCCCCGAATGCATATTTGATTGATCAGTATGATAAAGAGATATAGAGCTGGACATTCCGCCCATGGAAATGAGTCCAAGGTCCAGAACCTTCTCGAGCATCTCAGAATATTTTATAGCGTTCTCAAGCACTTTTCAAAATTTTCAAAGCTGCTTCACCATCTTCTAGTTAAGAAAAAGCATTCTACAGTATTTTCTAACATTCTAGAACATTCTGACCAGTCTGGACCACTTTTTGCGGTCGATTTACAGATGCTTTCTCAAATTTACATCATAATTCCATTGGTGTGGTGCGCTTCTTCTTGTCCCCACAGGATTGAGGCAACTGGTTTCCAATTTTTAGCTGCACGCATAGAAAAATTTCCATTCTTTTATTATAGGCATATGCTGATTTGTTAACCTTTTAACGCGCAGTATTCCCGCTCTGGGAACACCAAACTCTAACATTTTGACTGTTGCCAGTCGCGAAGAATAGATTTGATTTCTATAAAAATAGTTGCGGGTGACCTAGCTCCACGAGAATCCTTTACTTTTTATAGCACGTCATTTCCCCGTAAACAAATTATCACGATTATTTTTAACAGCACAGACATCTGCTGAAAAATGGAAGAATGCGAGAATAGCTGGATAGATTGCCCAATGCTGAAAAAAGGGAAACCGTTGTCATCGCTTGACTTAACTACCAGCGAGATGGCGGACGTTCGAAACGTTCATCGCGTGCCACAGATCTAGAGAGCCATTTTTGACTACTCTAGATCTGTGGCACGCGATGAACCTTTCGAACGTCCGCCATCTCGCTGGTAGTTAAGTCGAGCGATGGCAACGGCTGCCCTTTTTTCAGCATTGGGAAAGGGTTGTGCCTCAAAGGGTTAAAATTGTCTGATTTCTCTTGCACGCAGACATTTAAAAAAAAAAATTATTGGTCATTTTTTTTTCTTAGAACACTCTCAGATAGAAACTGAAGATATACTTATATTCCTATTCTACAAGTGTTCTGCTGAGAATAGATTATTCAGATCAACTCGATAGATTTTTAATGACATTTCTTTCGTTTGAATATTGGTTGATGTACGCTTATTAAAACTATAAAAAGTATCTACCCAGGCAGTACAGCATTGTTATTTTAACGCCCGTTAATACTGAGACAACTCGAGAGTGCTGCCTGGACAAGAGTTAACATACAAAAAAGTCTGATGTGGACAACACATGACTTCCTTGCCCGTTTTCTTAAATAAATAAAAAATAAATTCGATCCACACTCCATCTAAACTTACTTTGTTTGAAAGGGATAAAATACTGCAGTAATAGTAAGGTTTAGCGATTTCTAGCCAAATATTTCCGATACCGCCAAGCTGGGTTCAATTTGAAAGATTTCCTTCTGACACTTAATTTGGCGATATTTCACCAAAAGCCGACAAGCTTAACATAGTTTGCGAGAGGTTGGGGAGAGCCAAAGTAGTAATTGACCACAGACTTTCAATAAATTGAATGTATCCATATACCTTAATGTACTTAAAGTCGTTTGGCTGACCCTGTAAATTACCCAGTCGATTTCAATGAAAAAAAAGATGCACAGTTAGATGTTACTATACTTCTAATTACAAAATTTCAGAATTCTACGGGTAAAAGTTGAGTTAAGCAAAATACTAAATAATTTTTGACACCAAATTTAACGATATTTCGCCAAAACTCGTCAAAGACGATGAAAAATGGTGATATTTTGGCATGGACCAAATGACTGACTATCGCCAAATTTGGCGATATTTCAGCAAAACTTGCGAAGGTTGACGACAACTGGCGAGATTTTGCGCATGGACCAAACAATGACGGACTACAGATGTAATATATTGAAGATGTCCATGAAATTAATGTTTGAAATTCTTTTGGGTGGTCCTGTAAATAAACTCTCCAGTAGATTGGAACCAAAAATCGAGATGTAAAACTACATGTTATAATCTTATATATAATATTTCAACATGCTACGACTAATAGTTTCTGAGCTTAGAGAGTTAAATACATATGCACGTACCCAAATGTCGCCAAGCTTAGCAAGTTATGGCGTAATTCTTGAAAGAGGCACGTGACCGTGTTCGGACCATTATCTAACTACATGGTAGGACGGTACTGGGCTTGAAATGGATGAATGCATACCTAAAATTGCCATTGACCGTAATGTATTGGAAATCTTTTGAGTATTCCTACAGCAGAACTATCTATATAAATAAAATTAGACTTTTGTCTGTACATTTCTTGGAATTTAAAAATTTTGCAATTTCTATCCGTTTCAAGAACCCGGGAATCCGATGCGACCCTCAAATAAAAGTTTGTGTGTCTGTCATTCTGTCGTTCTGTCGTTCTGTCATTCTGTCATTCTGTCCGTGACGCTTTTTCTGTTTAAGCATCACGTAAAAACGGCTGAAGCGAATGATATAAAATTGGGTCTCATGATAGTTGGTCACTCAACTTAAAACATAGGCTTCGAATTTTTAAAAAATCTTGATTAGATTTTCAGATTTTGCGAAAATCGTTTCAAACTGCGTAAATTTGTGTTCAAGCATCACGTAAAAACGACTGAAGCAAATGATATGAAATTGGGTGTCATGATAGGTGGTCACTCAACTTAAAACATAGGCGTCGAATTTCAAAAAAATCTTGATTGGATTTTGAGATTTTGCGAAAATCGTTTCAAACTGCGTAAATTTGTGTTCAAGCATCACGTAAAAACGACTGAAGCGAATGATACGAAATTGGGTGTCATGATAGGTGGTCACTCAACTTAAAACATAGGCGTCGAATTTAAAAAAAATCTTGATTGAATTTTGAGATTTTGCGAAAATCCTTTCAAACTGCGTAAATTTGTGTTCAAGCATCACGTAAAAACGACTGAAGCGAATGATACGAAATTTGGTGTCATGATAGGTGGTCACTCAACTTAAAACATAGGCGTCCAATTTTTAAAAAATCTTGACTGGATTTTGAGATTTTGCGAAAATGCTGTCAAACTGCGTAAATTTGTGTTCGAGCATCACGTAAAAACGACTGAAGCGAATGATATGAAATTGGGTGTCATGATAGGTGGTCTCTCAACTTAAAACATAGGCGTCGAATTTCTAAAAATTTTCATTAGATTTTCAGATTTTGCGAAAATCGTTTCAAACTGCGTAAATTTGTGTTCGCACATCACGTAATAACTGCAAAGGTGAAAAAATGATATTTGGTGAAATGATAGGTGGTCACTCACCTTAAACTATAAGCATCTAATTTTAAAATAATCGATCCTATTTCGAGATTTTGCGAAAATCGTTGAAAACTGAGTGAATCTTTGTTCCCGCATTACGTAATAACGACTAAAGCGAATGATATGAAATTTGGTCACATGATAGATGGTTGCTCAACATAAACGATAGGTATCCAATTTTTTAAACATTTTCATTAGATTTTGAGATTTTGTGAAAATTCTCTCAAAATACATTTATATTTCTTCAAACATCACGTAATAACGACTAATATGAATGATACGAAATTTAGTGATATGATAGTTAGTTGCTAATCTTAATTTATAGGCGTAGAATTTTTAAAATATTTTGATTACATTTGGAGATTTTGCGAAAATCGTTTTAAAATTCTGAAATTTTGTTCCAGTAAAACGAAATAAAGACTGCAGGGAATGAAACGAAATTGGGTGACATGATAGGTTGTCACTCAACTTAAATTCTAGGCTTCCAATTTTTCAAAGATGTTGATTAGATTTTGAGATTTTGCGAAAATTATTTCTATATTCGTAAATATTCGTTCGCGCATCACATAATTACGACTAAAGCGAATGAAATGATATTACTTAGTGACTCTCTTAACCTGTAATATTTTAACAATACATAAAAATTATAACTAACCGGAAAAAATCACGGTGAAAAAATGATATTTGGTGAAATGATAGGTGGTCACTCACCTTAAACTATTAGCATCTAATTAAAAAAAAAATCGATCAGATTTCGAGATTTTGTGAAAATCGTTTAAAACTGAGTGAATCTTTGTTCCCGCATTACGTAATAACGACTAAAGCGAATGATATGAAATTTGGTCACACGATAGATGGTTGCTCAACATAAACTATAGGAGACCAATTTTTTAAACATTTTTATTAGATTTTGAGATTTTGTCAAAATTTTCTCAAAATACGTTTCTATTTCTTCAAACATCACGTAATAACGACTAATACGAATGATACGAAATTTAGTGATATGATAGGTCAGGGGCGTAGCCAGGGGAGGGGATATCGGGATATATCACCCGCCCCGAAATTTTTGGATTAGTTATGAAATTCCGTCTGTTTATACACATATAAGTTCATATCCCCCCCCCCGAAAAATTTCCCAGGTGCATATCCCCCCCCCCCGAAATATTTTCCTGGCTACGCGCCTGTGATAGGTAGCAGCTAATCTTAATTTATAGGCATTGAATTTTTAAAATATTTTGATTACATTTTGAGATTTTGCGAAAATCGTTTCAAAATGCTGAAATATTTTTCCAGCATCACGAAATAAAGACTGCAGGAAATGAAACGAAATTGGATGACATGATAGGTTGTCACTCAATTTAAATTCTAGGCTTCCAATTTTTCAAAAATGTTGATTAGATTTTGAGATTTTGCAAAAATTATTTCAATATGCGTAAATATTCGTTCGCGCATCCCATAATTACGACTAAAGCGAATGAAGCTTACTCTCTGACCTGTAATCTTTTAACAATACATAAAAATTATAACTTCGCTTTCTTTACTTTGGCAACATACTACATCCATTCTGTGTACTCCTACAATGCTGACGAAAGTTCTTGCTTTTTGGAAATTTGCATTCACTAACCCATCAAGGACGGGTACTTCAGCTAGTAAATGATAAAGACACTTTTTTTTAATGGAGAAATTCATTTTGTAACTCTTAATAGCATATATCACTTGAGTCATTTGAAATAGCCCAATACCTCTAAAATACGCTTTAATGAATTTCAGCCCACTGAGCGTAATGTATTTCGAATCTTTTGAGCGGTCCTGTAGATAAACTATCCAGTTGATTGGTACCAAAAGGGGAGGTGCACAGTTAGATGCTACAAAAATCCTAAATATAAAATTTCAACATTCTATGATCAATAGTTTTTGAGATATGCGAGTTACATTCATACATACATACGTACAGCTGCGGAAAAAAAAGTCCCACTTGTACTTTTTTCGGCCGTCGATCGTCCTACAGCAAAGTTACAGGTACCAATCGTTTTAGATTGACGTTTTAGATTGCAATGCATAAAAATTGCATAAGAGGCCATCTACATATTAAAATTCACACCAACTTTTTTTTCTCAATACCAACCCCTAGATTTCACTTCATATTTCAAAAATTTAGCTCATTTTAACCTTGGATACCCATTTTCAATAAATTTGAACTGAAATGGGGGAGTTATGAGCACCCAAAATCCCCCTCCCCATATGTTTTTTCATACTTTAAATCATATCTCATATAATATTGATAATAAGAAGCTGATTTTTATTCGTACTATTAGAACTAAAGGACCCAAACATAATTTAATGTTATTATGATTTTAAACAAAATATTAATATGAATTATGAATTATTAAATTAATATTCAAAAAAATTATGAATAGAAACATAGCCCCATTTCGATGGAAATAGATGCAGAAAGTGATATTACATGACTGTGCAAAATTTCAAATTTTTACGTTCGGTAGTTTAATTTATATTAAATAAAATATGTTATTTTCATTAGTTAAGGGGCCATATATAAATTTATTAAGTGGCATTTTTTTGAAAATTGCTTAAAATAAAAGTAAATTAGATTTCTTTTGTTCAAAAACACAGTAAAAGATAGTGGTATTTAAAGATATCAATTTTTGAAGCAAATAAATTAGAGGCTTCTACAGTTTGATGGTGATTCTATAAAGCGTCTATGTTGCGTCCGCTACCATATTCCCCCAAATAAAATATTTTCCAGGTATAGAATTAGATGAAGTAGATGTATGTCTTCTAATACAACGTCCTCTTTCTGAAAAGCTAACATGCTCAATATTCGAGGCATGAATTTGACCTTTTTTAATATTGGAAACATTGGGTCTCTGGACTTCCCCATACTTTATCAAACATTAAAAAAAAAAAAAAACATTCAAAATCACGTTTTTCTGTCTACATTTTCATCTGAATATAAATTAAAATTCCGCCAAAAGTCTTTGTAGTAGTAGTGTAGTCTTTAGCGTATTGAAGAATATTGCACTTTGCAGACGATAATATTAAATGAAGAAAGTGAAATAACAGTGATAATATTGGGTCGGCAAAAAAGTAATTGCGTTTTTTACATGGAATTCAAACAAATAAATTTTCAATCATGAAAGCATTCTTCAAGTTCATGCTTCAAGTTCATTCTTCACATTCATGCTTGCAATAGTCAGAAGAGCAGAGAGCAGCCTCTCACTCCTGCCAACAAGTTTGACCGTAGCTGAGTAACATTGATGCTTGTAGTCAGAAGAGCAGAGAGCAGCCTCTCTGCAGCCTCTGTTGGCAGGAGCTCACTCCTGCCAACATTTCACCTGTCTAAGAGAACCATCAAGGGAAATACTTAATAACAATTTCAAAATTAGAAAGATTTTCAAAATCGTGAGCAATCGTTTTGCATTTTTCCTTTAAATCATGTGTACGAACCAAGGAACTTCTGAACTCACGAGTCATTTGGACCACTGACTAAATATTCTAATTTCTACCCTTGATATTCTTACTATAAAAACTTTAAGAGAGATGGAAAAAACATTTTCCTAGAAAATAATGTTTATTTCTTTTAACTCTCTTAAGCGAAATGAATGAAAGGCGAAAAGTTCGGAACCTACAAATAGCATTTTTCAATTTGCAGAAAGTCCCTTAAAAACGCGCAAAAAATAATTCGGTTTTCTTCCGGAAATTATCGTAGAAAATTGGTGAAAATTAATATGCAGGGTAATTTGAAGGTTTTCTTTCGTTTAATAAAGTCAAAATACAGTGTTGCCATTGAGAAAAACGAAGTTGATGCAGAATTAAATATGAAGACTGCCCCTTATGCAAATTAAATTAATAGCAAATTAAAGTATGCGTTATTTGCAAACGAATGGTATATACAGTGGCGTAGCCAGGGGGGTGATATCGGTATATAACCCCCCCCTCGGATTTTTTGGATTAGTAATGAAATTCCGTCTATTTATACACATATAAGTTCATATCCCCCCCCCGAAATTTTTTTCCAGGCGCATATCCCCCCCCGAAATTTTTTCCTGGCTACGCGCCTGGGTATATATAACTTTCCTGTATGACGAACGACGGCGAAATAAAGAGCAAGTGGAACATTTTTTTTTTCCGCAGCTGTAGGTACGTACGCACGTACTGACGTTATGGAAAAACTGGTCAAAATAGATTAGCCGTTGCTCAAAATGCGTTGCAGACGCATCTATATGATGGTGGATGCTAGCGTACGATGAGATGCATCGAAAAAATTCTTAAAATTAAATTTAGAGGTGGTCAAAATCTGTTTACAGTATTTATTTATTTTTACTTTCCAAACATGTATGATGTAAAAAACAAACAAACATTGTAATCATGAAAAAATCCAGAGATTTTCATGTATTGACACGTTTTGAGGTCTTCGGAAATCAGTTTACTATTTTTGCAGTGATGTATGTATGAATGTGTGCGCGCGTGGTGTGTATGTGTGTGAACACGGTAGCTCCTGAATGGAGAATTCGATTGATCTCAAATTTGGTGCATATATTATAAATCACCGTCGCATTAGAGATATTGATTTTGGTGTGAATACAATTTATTGTTTTTTTTTTTTTACAGGGCTACAAAAAATGTATTCTTTTACATTATGGCCTGCAAGCGGAAATTCTTGAAAGTGCGCTAGCGCATGAACGGCGCATTCAATTGAGTGCAAATTGGGTATGTATATTATAGATCACGGTATCACCGACTCTTTTGAGGGTAAAAGAATCAAATTTTGTACATCATCTAATTAATGCACGGGTCGCATTTTACTAATTGCGATTTTGTTTGTAATTTATATTTTCTTCACGCTATCCAAATTGCAAGTAAAATTTACGTAAATGTTTACTCTGTGTCATAGTGTACAAACTAAGTGAAATGTTTTAAAATAGATAGTATGTTACAAAGAAAACATTTATACAAATTTTGCTTACCCTTTTGGATAGCGTGACTCAAAAGATAAATCAAATTATTGAAATAAATTCATTTGAATACATAATATAAGCTCAGTGAAAGTGTGATATATTTGACAGTGTATTTGATGATAAAAAGCATTGCTGGAACGTGTAAATCTCCTTTTAGAAAACAAAACAAGAGTAATTGAAATGGAATTTAAAAACAAATCTTTCTTATAAAGTCCCACCAGGACGTCACACAAAATTTGATATCATTATTTTTAAGACCCATATTTAAAAGTCATATAGCTATAAAGTAAAATGCTGCGTCACAAACTTTTAACCCATTAAGGGTTTTTGTTTGGAGAATTCACCCTATGATAAGTTCTTTGCGGTGGGTACTACGTTAATGGAGTTTGCACGATAAAGCTTATATCTAGGTGTATTCGCGTGTGATAAATTTATTTTTTATACGAATACCAAATGCATCTTTCATATTCAGGATTGTGAAATAAATTCAACTTAAATATGGAATTCACCCTATGATAAGTTCTTTGCGGTGGGTACTACGTTAATGGAGTTTGCACGATAAAGCTTATATCTAGGTGTATTCGCGTGTGATAAATTTATTTTTTATACGAATACCAAATGCATCTTTCATATTCAGGATTGTGAAATAAATTCAACTTAAATATGGAGTGGGTGTTTTCGGTAAAGATTTTTGATGGACATAGTTTATCACGATTGGATGAAAAAATTCCCGTAGTTGCAAAACAAATGAACTTATGATTACTTAGACTCATAGAAGTGTACGGTAAGTATTTTTTTTTTCTTTCAAGTAAATAAATTTGTTTGCTGCTTTAAATATATCTTACTGCTAAGTTTAACCATGATTATATTTTTGCATTCTCACTTTACTGTGAATTAGTTTTATAGCTACAGTGAAATCATACTATATTTATTAAAAAAATATATCTTTAAATATTTCTTACATATATCTTAATACCATATACAAAGTATTTACAAATACCATATAAAATATACCTTATCAAAAAAAAAAAATATCTTTGCATATTTCTTACATATATCTTAATACCATACACAAAGTATTTATCTTTTTGAAAATTTATATTCTCGGGCTAATAATAATAGATTATAGCTCTGATAAAAAAAAATGAAGAAAACGAATAATTTAAATGTATTTTTAATTGTGCACCATTTATAATATTATATGTACGTGTACGTATTATAGAAACTATATTTTAAAAGGTAAATATATATATTTTTTTGAAGTATAGGAAACCGATTTTGTCCGATAATGCTCTTAATAGAAAAGAAATTATAATATGTTTCAAATGTGATTCAAAACCTGATTCAATAATTTTAAATTATACCTAAAAATCCTTCTTTACGGTATAGGGAAAAAAGAAAAATAACTTTCTTTAAAAGGAGGCGAAAATAAAAGAATTTCCCGCGTGAAAATGACGGAAATAATCTTGTTTTAGGAAAGCAGAAAAACACGATTCAGTGATTGAAAATAACGGAGAGATACCGATTCGTTACATAACATGACCGGATAGAAACCATTTTCTCCGACAGAGGAAATGGGAAAAAGGGCATTTCTTCGCATCATTCCCCCGGTATGAGCGGTCAAAACAATATCTGTACCATTTATATTACTTCTATTGGAGAACTCAAAAGAATTCCAAAACATGACGCCTCTGCCAGGTGAAAGACATTAATCCATTTTAAGCACAATGCAATATGTGTAGAGATTTTTGTAATAGAGTGCTCTTCATTTAAAGATGGAAATTACAGAGTTCTTATGCAGCTTCTCGCAAAATTTACATGAATCGGACTATACAGATATGTGAGTTGATCCCCAAAACCTCTGTAAGTTTGTCGACAATGCATCAACAATGTGGGTAAAAAACTCAGCGTGAGTGAAATAGCACTCGGGTGCTAATAAAATCTGAAGCACTTTCATATTTTAAATGAGAACTGAAGTGCTGTAAAGCTTATGCAATCCATGCGTCTTCCCTATTTTTCTTCCTCACTCCATTTAGTTTGGAGAGTGTATCACTTCATGAGTGTGCCGTATTATTTCTTTGGAATCAAAATCTACATTGATATCGCCTACTAACTGTTTTACAATGTTCACTAAGAATATTCCAACTATACTTCACCTGTATAAATATCGTTTGGAATGCGCATCATAATCCACGAGTGTGCCGTGTTTATCTTTATCGTTTCATAAAACACTTTTCAGAATTGAAATCTATATTAAAATCGCTTACCGAAACTGTTTATCAATCTTCGCCTGGCATACTCTAACTATACTTCACCTTTATACATAATGTTTGGAAAGTCTATCATAATCCTTGAATGTACTGTGTTTGTTTTTCTTGTTTCATTAGACACTTCTGTGGAATTAAAATCCATAATTAAATCACTTACTAAAACTGTTTTACAATCATCATTCTTTCAGTATATTCTAACTACACTTCTCATTTGTTATAAACTGTAGGGTTTGATAGGGAAATATGGAAGAATAGCTGAAGTACCCGTCCTCGACGGGTTAGTGAATGCAAATTTCCAAAAACCAAGAACTTACGTCAGCATTATAGGAGTACACAGAATGGATGTAGAATGTTGCTAAAGTAAAGAAAGCGAAGTTATAATTTTTATGTATTGTTAAAATATTACAGGTTAGAGAGTAACTAAGTAATATCATTTCATTCGCTTTAGTCGTAATTATGTGATGCGCGAACGAATATTTACGCATATTGAAATAATTTTCGCAAAATCTCAAAATTTAATCAAAATTTTTGAAAAATTCGAAGCCTAGAATTTAAGTTGAGTGACAACCTATCATGTCACCCAAATTCGTTTATATCCCTGCAGTCTTTATTTCGTGATGCTGGAACAAATTTTCAGCATTTTAAAACGATTTTCGCAAAATCTCAAAATGTAATCAAAATATTTTAAAAATTCTCAACGCCTATAAATTAAGATTAGCAACTACCTATCATATCAATAAATTTCGTATCATTCGTATTAGTCGTTATTACGTGATGTTTGAAGAAATATAAACTATTTTGAGAGAATTTTCACAAAATCTCAAAATCTAATAAAAATGTTTAAAAAATTGGACTCCTATAGTTTATGTTGAGCAACCATCTATCGTGTGACCAAATTTCATATCATTCGCTTTAGTCGTTATTACGTAATGCGGGAACAAAGATTCACCCAGTTTTAAACGATTTTCACAAAATCTCGAAATCTGATCGATTTTTTTTAATTAGATGCTTCTAGTTTAAGGTGAGTGACCACCTATCATTTCACCAAATATCATTTTTTCACCTTTGCAGTTATTACGTGATGTGCGAACACAAATTTACGCAGTTTGAAATGATTTTCGCAAAATTTCAAAATCTAATCAAGATTTTTTTTAATTCGATACCTATGTTTTAAGTTGAGTGACCATCTATCATGACACCCAATTTCATATTATTCGCTTCAGTCGTTTTTACGTGTGCTTGAACAGAAATTTGCGCAGTTTGAAAGGATTTTCGCAAAATCTCAAAATCCAATCAGGATTTTTTAAAATTTGGACGCCTATGTTTTAAGTTGAGTGACCACCTATCATGACACCGAATTTCATATCATTCGCTTCAGTCGTTTTTACGTGATGCTTAAACAAAAAAAGCGTCACGGACAGAATGACAAAACGACAGAATGACAGACAGACAAACTCTTTTTAGAGGGTCGCATCGGATTCCCGGGTGCTTGAAACGGATAGAAATCGAAAAATTTTTGAATTCCAAGAAATGTACAGACAAAAGTCTAATTTTATTTATATAGATAGATATCACCTAGATAGTTTCAGTCAGTTTTGGGGGATTTACTTTTTGGTGCCAAACTTAGTGATAAATCATCAAAAATTGTAAAATTTGGCAACTTTAAACATTTTATCCTCCCCCCCCCTCCCACGCTGTCTGGCTACCCCATTGAAAAATTCAACGAAAATTTTTCGACGCAAATGATGTCTACAAAAATATATCGACAGAAAAAAAGTATGTAGACACAAAAACCCGGAGTGGACGAAATAGAGCTCTAGTGCTAAAAAACACCCTGTTCTGTTTGAAAAAAATTTATAATCGATGCGCCGCAAAAATGAGGAAACACAGGGAACAAATTATTTCCTTTCCTCGATAAATTGAGAAGTCACTAGAAAGATTCAATTGATCACCTCCCTTGCGTTTGCAGAACATTTGCTACCTATCGCAGGCGCCTTAGGGAATTATATATCCATTTGTATTTATATATTCCGCTGTAATCGCATTAAATATGGAAGAGCGATAGATAACGCCTTACGCAGCATCGATATCGTAACAGAATTATCAAAGTCTGACTCGGAAACATTTTTTCCATTGCCATGCACTTTATTGTAATCTTAATCATGCATATATTCACTTCAATTGTAGAAGCCTTGTACGGGTAGTATTCGAGTGTGTGTATGGGGGGGCGGATGAGAGACTTTCTTAAAAAAGAATACATTTGCTTACAAGAATGCAAATAGTTTGATTAGTTGCTGATTTTCATTTTGTTGAGTTCTTCTAATAAAAAATGTGAATAATTAAATAGGAAAAAGACCCCTCTTAAGTTATTTTCAGTACTTCACTACAATGATGAAAAGTGTTTATGATTTCGGTTTGTCTGTCGGGCCGACAGCTCTCACTGCCGCCATCAGGCGACTACGAAATTTATATAGTATGTTACTTTTATGTACCCTACTAAAAAGGCGTGTACGTAGCATTTGTAGTTTCCCTACAAGAGCCCCCAAAAGATTTCTAATACATTACGCTCTTTGGGTCGTCATTCCTTAAGCGTATTTTAGAGATATTCGTTTATTTCGAACAAAATGAAATGGCTATACGTTGTAAAGAAAGGAGAAATCAAAATGAAACTCGTGATCAAAAATAGTGTCTGTAACATTCATAATTCTGCTGGAGTTCTCAAAAGAATTGCAATACATCACGTGTGTGTTTGTGTGTGTGTGTGCGCGTCACTTTTGAAACGTTCATCCATTTCAGCAGCTTACTTTTCTCTCTATTCTAAAAAAAAAGTAACGGCCGCTGTCAAGAGCTTGTTCGACTATCTTCTACTAAATCGTGGGGATTTGAATTTCGAGAAACATGTCCACAGATTCGGAGAATTCCGAGGAACCTGATAAACTGACTTAAATTTCGAAAATTGAATTATTTTAGAAGATATTAATAAAAAAACTGAAAAAATAAAACATAACAGTAGCTAGATTTGGCATAAAATCATTCTTTCCTTTGCAAAAGCAATTCCAAGTATATAGAATCGCGTGAAATGGACAAGCATGACGTAGAATTACACCCATTTTACTCCAAATAAAAAAGTATATGAAATAAATTACTCAAAGTGTGTTACACAAAGTTGACAATTTTCAAATAGTAAGTTCGCTTAGACAACCGGAGTTTAGAATTAGCGATTATTCGTTTTACCAAATCTGAATAACTAATTGTAACTGATTTAAAAAGCGCCATCTTGGCATGATCTGGTATCTTTCCAAACATGGTGAATCTAAACCGGGAGTTCAAAAATGTTAGAACCCAGGACTCTGATAAATATATAGTCTCTGTCCAACTCAATGGAAAATTACAGCCTTTTGAAGTAGATTCTGGTGCCAAATTTTCACTACTTTCTATAACTGATTTCAAGAAATTAAACTTAAATATGCCTTTAGAAAATTCTAGAATCGCTTTTCGAACATATTCAGGAAATATTATCCACCCACTAGGAAAAGTTACTGTTAATGTTACATTTCGAGACAAGAATATCACAGGTGAATTGCACATAGTCCCAGAGGGATGCGCTGCTATTCTTGGTCGTCAATGGATTAGAGCCTTAAAAATTGATCTTCAACAGCTTGACGCCGATATTTCAAATATTTCAATAGAAAGATCTGCAGTGTCTCAAATTTATCCTGTAAATTCACTTTTGGATAAATTTGCACATATATTTGAAGAACGAGTTGGTTGTGTATCCAAATTCAAAGTTTCGCTTCAACTTCGAGAAGGAGCAAAACCTGTTTTCACGAAAGAACGCGATGTCCCTTACGCACTGAGGGATCGAGTCGACAAAGAGTTAGATGCACTTGAAGCCGATGGTGTCATCAGCTTAGTTCCTGCTAGTGATTGGGGTTCTCCATTGGTTGTAATTCCTAAACCAAATGGTGGTGTTCGCCTATGCGTCGATTATAAATGTGGAGTCAACGAACGCCTTATTCAAGCAAATCATCCAGTGAGAAGAATAGATGAAGTCCTCCATAGTTTACGAAATTCAAGATTTTTTTGCAAACTCGACTTGTATAAAGCTTATCTGCATCTCTGTGTTGATGAAGAAAGTAGCCATATCCAGACAATATCAACTCATCGTGGGACTTACAGAATGCATCGACTGAGTTTTGGTATCAAGACAGCCCCATCCGAATTCAATAGGATCCTCACACAAATTCTACAGGGTTTATCGAAAACGGAAGCTTACTTTGACGACATAATTATTCACGGTGAAACTTTCGAAGAATGTTCTAAAAACTTAGAATCTTGTTTGCAAAGACTGTCCGAATTCAACCTACATCTTAACCAAACAGAAGTGTTCCTTTTTCAAAGAAAAAATTGAATACCTCGGGCATGTTATAGAACATAACAAGATTAGCAAGTCTCCTGAAAAGGTTCGAGCTGTGCAAGAAATGCCACGTCCAACTAATGCCGAAGAAATTAAACGATTTTTAGGACTTGTGACTTACTACTCCCGTTTCATACCAGATTTTTCAACAATTTCTTATCCACTTCGACGGTTGCTACGAAAAGATGAAACTTGGAAATGGACTGCCCGTTGTGAATCGTCATTTCTGAAATTGAAAAGTGAACTCAGCAGTGATCGGGTGCTTATACCTTTCGATCCGAGTTTACCTCTGTTCCTGACGACGGATGCCAGTCCTACGGGAGTTGCAGCTGTGCTAAGTCATCCTGTTAATAGTGTAGAAAGACCTATTGCATATGCCTCTCGTGCACTCACAATTTCGGAGCAAAATTACAGCCAGTTGGATCGAGAAGCATTGGCCATCATTTTTGGTGTCACCCACTTCTACAACTACGTTTTCGGAAAACATTTCACCCTAGTAACTGACAATGAACCATTAACAAGGATTTTTCACCCGAACAAGGCACTTCCACGCATGACATCAGCCAGATTGCTGCGCTACGCTTCATATTTATCCAGTTTCGATTACGCAGTGAAACTCAAGAAAGGTGCAGAGAATCAAAATGTTGACTGCTTGTCTAGAGCATCCATCAAAATTCCAGGTTCTACAGTAGATGAATATATAGGAGAAGAAGCAAATCAGGTATGCGCCGAAAATGTTTTTCAAATTTCAAACGAAGACATTACTTCAATGAAAATTCAACCCGAAACCAGCAAAGATACAGAGCTAAATGTAGTTATCCAGAGCCTACGAAACAAATCTGAAGATTCAGAGTTCACGTTGCTAGATGGTATTCTTTTCCGAAAGGACAGAGTTGTGATTCCTAAAACCTTACGTTCGAGAATACTAGAAGAACTTCACGAAACCCATTTGGGAATCACCAAAATGAAACAGCTCGCACGAAAATATGTATATTGGCCAGGCATTGATCGGGATATAGAAGCATTAGTCAAGGGTTGTGAAAGTTGCGCATTGACGAAGTCGAATCCACCTAAAGTAACTGTCCACCCATGGGATCTCCCAACCAATAACTGGGACCGAATCCATATAGATTACGCTGGTCCATTCGAAGATTGCTACTTTTTGGTGTGTGTTGATGCCAAATCTAAATGGGCAGAAGTCGAAGTCCTTAAAGATGCTCCTACTAGCTCCAGTACTATTTTGCTACTCGAGAAAACTTTTTGCTTTCATGGATATCCACAGGTAATGGTATCCGATAATGCTTCAATTTTCCAAAGTGAAGAGTTTCGGGGATATTGTTCCAATAGAGGAATATTTCAGAAATTCATCGCTCCAGGACACCCTGCAACGAATGGCCTTGCAGAAAGAAATGTTCAAACCCTGAAACAAAAGTTAAAGGCTTCTTTCTTAGATAAGACTGCAATTCGAACAAAGATTCAAAACATACTATTCCGGTACAGAGCAACACCCCTTGCATGCGGACAGTCACCAGCTGAATTATATTTAAAAAGACAGTTTCGAATCCGCTTGAATTCAATATTCCCGTATCACCCAACTGCATCAAAAGTTTCCAGTAATCCGGAAAGATCTTTTAAAGTGGGGGAGAGAGTCCAAGTTCGAGTATTCGTTAATAATAAAAATACTTGGAAGTTTGGAGAAGTGAAGAAGACACTTGGTTCACGTCATTACCTCATTGTCTTAGACTCCGGTCGTCTTCTAAAGAGACATGTAGCTTAGAGCAACATTGGTTCCTAAGAAGTCCGTCTGATTTGGTCCTGTTCAGTCGTTCGACGTCCCAAGACCGTCCAGACCAATCCAGAGCTCTCCATGTTCCCCAGACAGTTCAGAGCCTCAACTTCCCATGTCCCCCAGACGTGATGCCCCAACTAGACCACAAAGGAAAACACAGTTACCTGCTCGTTTCAAGGACTTTGTCGTGTACAGATAATTGTTAATTTTCAAAAATAAGTGGGGGAGACTGTTGGGTTTTCTTCCATAAACTGTATGGCGCTAGTATCGCATGTCATGTTTTCACTCTACTTTACCTTCTATTATCTATGTTGTTGTCGATTTCGCGCTCAAGATGCTGGATTCTAGAACGCGCGCATGTAATATTCAATTGTAAATAGTAAATGCAATAAATATAGGTTAAATGTTAATCCATGTTGAATATTTCTAATTAAACATGGTTACCTTTTATAATATCCCAGATATACAAGATCACAATAATCTTGAAAATGAAGAATAAGTAAAATGCAGATTATTTTAAATCCGGTTCGGTCGTCACCTCCGATATAGAAGGCCTCCACACCGATTCAAACTGGCCGACTCCGAAGTTCAGTGCTCTGAATTCATTTGAATGAGTTTTGACCGAAACAGTGCCCAATTTTTTTCTTTTTTCAATTTCAGCTTTTTTGCAAAAGGAAAAGATATTTTCATATTAAATAGACTTTTTTAATTGCATCAAGAATAAATTTTCTGAAATGTCTTGAACTTTAACAACATCTATTTTAAATTAATTTGAAATTGCATAAACTTTCATAATAGCTTTAACCTGCAGCATATAAATTTTGCTTTGTATAGTTGCTGTTCACCTGTAATAAAATTAATCTTCATGCGAATATACAATAAAAATCCTAAGAAATTTGCAAACAACACGCAATGTCTAACTGTTCAGTGATGGGATTTAAATTAAAAGCGAAACATATTCTGTAGATTGTGTATGGATGAGGTAGAATAATATGATAACTCTCATTTCAAGATTTGTTTTCAAACCATCAAAAATACATGTAAAATTATTACAATGCATACAGAAGCTTTTAGTGATATCGTCACATAATCTATCTAAGATTGATCCAGAACAAATACATTTATCACAATATTTCAAAATTAAATCTCATTAAACTCTGCTATGAATTATTCTTCTTTCAAAGTTATTTCGGCTTAAATGTAGCCCACTTTGGCAAGATTCCTAATAGATGCTGAATTGGCGAGTTTTCGTGGCGTACTTATTTATGTTTACATTAAGAATCGGTAGCAGACGATCGCAAGACCGTATGCAGTAAATTCCACTTTCCAATTTCTCAAAACAAAGTTGGCGCGATTCGTGGCTTGTAATACAATTTTAAACCACCTTTATTTTATTTTTACCAATAGCGAACTACAAACATCCGTAACGTGAAATCATCCGCAACTACAAGAATACTATTTCACCGCACAACTTCTTTCGCAAATCGCATCCTTCAACGGCTTTGACTTTTTCCGCCATTAGCGATGAGGGTTGCAAGAAATAATGCATTATCGCATTAATTTGGCATGGTCACTTCTGAATTCCACTAATGTTCTCAGTTAAAATTGAAAATAAAGTTTTAAATAATGTTTACAACGAAGTTACACTAACTTCTCAAGAGCAAAATACACAAATTCCCTGTGTTCTAACTTCTATTTACATTTTTCTAAATTTATTTATTAAACATTACTAGCAAAACTATAACGAATATTTTAAGTATCGACAAAATACATACATCAAGCGTTTTCAGCATATTCTAAAAAAGCACTTTTGTTTTCAGATGTCATTAAATAACTATATACCGATGATCAAAATTATAAGTAATGTCTATTTTTTAACAAGGTTACATTAAAAATCTAAAATTGAAAACAGTGAATTCATTGCGATTTCCAATTGAAAAACTTCGCGAAACATAATGAAATTTATTCATTCACTATCAAAGCCCGTTACACAATTGAACAAATCTAAATTAAATTTGAAGAGATAGGTACATACCCTTGAATTTTCGGAAACTTCCAATTGATCTTTTTTCAGAAAATTTATACACTTCTTTTTTATCTCCGGGTCAGCTGGAAACCTAAATAGTGATACGCGTGGGCCATTTCTAGAGTTCCCACGACATGCAACTGCGGAACATCTAAACGGCATTATAGCCTGTCAGTAATTAAAATATTTAAGCATCACGGCACACAAATTAACTGTATTTTTCATAAATTAAAAGAATATATACTGTAACTCAACAGAAACTAACCTGGAAACACACAACACAAAAAAGAACAGGAAAGAACGCGCTACGTGAGGTCTCAGTCAAACGGCTACTGATGCTCAAACCGTATACTAGACTACGGAATGCTCCATGTTGCCAAATTCTGTTTTCGGTGTGGAGGCCTTGTATATCGGTGACGGTTCGGTCCAGCTGCAGTATTTGCTACCAGTAGAAATATTTGATGGCGTTAACTATGCCACAGCAGTTATAGTGTACAATGGATATTTGCCAACGCGGCGAGATGATATAATTCGTGGTGCTAAATACGCCAATCTGCAAAAGATTATGTATATGAAAATATGGATAGCGGTTTTCCGTGAACCTTAAATGAGCAGTAATTATACGTTGTGAGCATGTGTAAATCGCCAAATAATGAAAAGTCGCCATGGGTGGCAAGTTATCCTAGCTGTTCCGTAGTTTTTATCAAAGAAAACATATGAAGTACTGTTTTCTTAGAGTTAATTATTAACTATACATATAAGCAAGTCGCCAAATTATGAAAATTCACCATAATTGGCTAATACGCAAGGTGTTCCATGGTTTTCACATAATTAAAAATAGTGCGAAGTTTAAATATTTATTTTCCAAGCAACATGCAAGAAACAAGCAATGTGTAGCTCGGTAACATTCTATCTGATCCAACCTCTGGGTTTTGTTTGTTGAAATTATGCTTTTTTTACGAATAAGCCTTATTAGGGGACGAATGCCTTATACGAAAAGTGAGCGTAGCAAGTCTAGGGGCCTTGGCCCCTAGTCATTTACAAAAGGGAAGTTTTTTTTTAATTTCTTGCGAAAGAACATTAATAGTATTTGAGATAACATCAAAAATCTTGTCAATTTTGTCCCAAAAAATTCGTTGTGTTGGAAAGTGTTTTATAATCGAAACGCTTGCCATGATTTATTTTTCTTTTAAGCATTTCCAACAGTGTTTTAGTTTATATGCTTTTCTAACAGCCTTATATATACCTGCTAGGGTATGTTTTATTGATTTGTATTAGAATACGTTACCTAATATATACTCCCTACGATGTCTGTAGCACTGATATTTCTTTTACCGGGCTAAAAAAATACCATGCAATGCAATCATTGTTTAAAAGACATTTTATTAAAATTTGTCTGTCTAGTAGGAAATTGTTTATAATCAATACATTTAGTGTGATACATGGTGTTTGTTTTCAGTTATATCATGCATTATTTTCAATAACACTGTATTTCTGCCCTCTGAAGAAAACTTATATTTAAAAATCATAAATTTTTGAAATTGTTCACAGGAAAATATCAATAATTTTTTTTTTTTTTGTTTAATCGTTTAAGAAATATTTTTAGAGATTGAAAACCAGTTATATATTATTTTGCACTGGAAGTTTCATGTATGTTATTTCTTAATTTTATTTGTAAAATAAATAGAAAATACAACACGTTATTTATCGACATGTTATTTCTTGTTAAAAATGCGTTTAAGAGACAAGAAGTTTCTTTAGAAATATCTAACCTGGAATTTGAACAGCAATTCTTTTCTTATACTACTTATTATTTTCCACTTTAATAAATTTTATCCTACATGAAGGCATAAACTAATAGTGAGAATGAAAGAACTTTCTTTAATGACTTACTGTAAAAAAGGTATAAATAAATTTTGATGACGGTAAAATGTATTCTGTGGACAAATGAAAGGAAAAACTGCAAGAATTTAAAAATTTGCATTTATTTCAAATTTTATCAATAAATTAGATTTTTTTTTCCTGAAAAAAGCAACTGAAAATGGCTTTATAAATCTTGGATTCAGGATTGGTTTTGGGTGTCTGCGATTTTCTTTAGGGGCAAATTTAGAATGGTTTTCTCTTTGGAAGATACCCGTCCAAGGCTTGTAATGTGCTAGTGCTGTCACGTTGTGGAAAAAAAAAATATCAAAATTCTTGAAATGTTGGACATATAGCTATTAAGAATGTAGATGAAATAAAAGAAAAACTGGTTATTATTTTCAGATATGAAATTAATTTTTTTTCTTTTACAGAATTTGTTTGTAATGAGTTCAAATGAACTGCAAAAGAAAATTAGAAAACTTCTGTTACTGTCTTCTTTCTCATTCTTGAAATGCATTTAAGAATCTAAACGCTCAGCCCAATGGCGTTTTAAGGTATGGACTACACTTTAAAAAGAAATTCCCGTGGCGAAATCGGCACAACGAAAGAAGCATTTAACCTGTTTTCTTCCATCGTTGCGACACCTCAAGACTTAGTTGCTTAGTTTCCTCCATCTCAAGTAAAGAGAACTCAAAGGTTGTCGCTGAAGTATGACGATTGCAATAAATCGCAAATTGGCTGAATCGGAAGAGGTGTGTGTGTGTGGGGGGGGGGGGGGGCAGGAGGGGGGGGTTACTACAACCCTAGTATCGAATAACCAAACAATGTACCTCACAACGCAGTAGCACTATTCATAAAACATAATAGTGTTATACGAATTTTTGATGGATCTGCTATTCTAGGTTTACTTCAATGTTCTGTGCTTCAAATGTTCATAGTTTAAGTCGGAAAGTCAGAACAAATATTTTGATCGGTTAATTGCAGCGCGAGTTATGAATTTTTGAAATTCCCATTGGATAGCATAAAGGTTTAGCTATTTAAGGATATACAAAATGAAACAGTCCTCGTTCCTCAATTCAAAGGGAAAACATCTTATGCCTAAAATCGACAGCGTCCAAGAAGTCGTTCAGTCCAATGAAAAATGCTGATTTGTATAGGAAATTTTTAAGTTAAATAAGTAGATGACTTCCATAAATTTATGCACAAAGTACAGTAACTCATAAATATGCTCAGTCAAATTATAACTCAACAGCGGTTACAGTTCACTTTTTTTCAATCGTCCGAATTCGTATTTTAGCTCTTTTTATATGCCTACAATTTAAAGAGCTGCATACTTTTAATACAAATTAAGGAAAAATACGCCCACGTTTTTAATCATGTTTATAGCTGAGCTTCCCATTCCACGCTAAGAACTGTTTCAATGAACTTTACAGACAAGTTTGTAAAGCTTAAAAAAGTTAAAGAATGCTTAAAAAACAATTTTTTTTAAAGTTGAACATCCACTACAAAATATATCAATACCCAATGTCGCAGTTCAGTAAATATTTAACTAGCTTGCTAAAGAAATAATTCTTGCGATGCTTTCACAGGGAAAAAAGTCTAAGAAGAGTAAAATAGTTTAAAGACGTAATTAAATAAATGCTGGAAACCTTTCTAATTGCGCTGCGAATGTTGATTAAAAAACATTTAAGTTTAGCTCTGGAGTAGGTAATTTTGAAACCATTTATGTAAATGTTTAAATACCTGCTTTAAATTACTTGCAATGAAAAAGATCTGGAAAGTAATATTACAAACTAAGAAACGGTTCACGTATCTGATTTAAAATTGTAATGTTTTATCCATTTGTGTCTCACGCATATTTATTCAAATATTTTAAATTTACAAAGCAATTTTTCATTTAATGTTAAACTAGCAAGAGCATGGTTAATTTGTGAAAATGAAACTGAGGACTTATTTAAATACGTGCATTTCAAGTTTAATTACTTTTGTTAATTTCACAGTACAGGGAAAAATTAGAAATTTAATTACCTTTCCTTAGGAGTACGAGTTTCTTGTTCAATAGTTACACAGGATAGTAAAGTAATTGTAGTTTTAAAAGTAAATTTAATGGACCGACATTTATTCTAAAGATAGATTTTGAACTGCGCTGACCGATGGGAGTACACTTTTGATTTGATCATTTATTTCGAATTTTCCATGAGTATAATCCGATTGTGAATCCAGTAAACTGACAAGTAATGTAAATTGCTCGATAACTTTATAATGTTAACCCTTTAACGCGCAGTCTTCCCGCTCTGGGAACACCAAACTTTGACGTTTTGACTGTTGCAAGTCACGAAGAATAGATTTGATTTCTAGAAAAATAGTTGCGGGTGACATAGCTCCACGAAAATCCTTTACTTTTTAGCACGTCATTTCCCGTCAAAAATTGTCACGATTATTTTTAACAGCACTGACATATGCTAAATAATGTAAGAATGCGAGAACAGCTGGATAGATTGCCCAATACTGAAAAAAAGGGCAGCCGTTGCCATCGCTCGGTTTAACTACCAGCAAGAAGGCGGACGATCGAAACGTTCATCGCGTGCCACAGATCTAGAGACCCTTTTTTGACGCAGCTGGCAGCCCTTTTTTCAGCATTGGGAAAGGCTTGCGCCTCAAAGGGTTAATTTAAAACTCATTGGAAATAATTGCTTTAGTATTGTTTCAGAAAAATATGGATTCTATTTGGCATTTATGGGTATTTTTTTCCCCTTTCATTTTTGTTCTTTGTTTTGTCAAATCAGAACTCACAATCTTGAATTAATTTATTCTTTGGAACGTTATCTTTACTATAATCATAACAGTGAAATAAATTGAATCTCTTAATTTTAAAAATATGTTCGGATATTGACTGAAGTTACAGAAAACTTAGTCAAATGTTTCTTGAAAGAAAATTCGTGTGAATGGAAGATTTCGATACGAATATTGGATTCTACCAATATTTCATTAGAAAATGAGCGACAAGAATCTTCATAAAATGGCATACATATATGCGTTTTTTATTGCGATGGTCGAAGAGAACGATTGCCGGCAAGTGTAATTATCCTCGACCATTTAACCCATTTATGCCTAGCGTCCCTTTTTTGGGACGGCATTTTCGCTATTAGTCGAAAACGTTATTTATTTTTCCTAGCCTTTATTCATGAGTATTGAGCCTCAACTCCGCACAATATTTCAACATGACCAAGTAGGATGTTGATATTTCGATTTTTATGCAAAAGGATTTTAAAATAAATCATTCCTTGTTCAAGAAGTTGACATCAGAAATTTATCTATTATTTCTGTTATCAGTAAAAATCGAAGAAAGTCGCAAAAATATCCAGGCACAAATGGGTTAAACAAATTCCACTGTCGGTGCACTTCGTGGAGTTTCGAGCAGATTGGTCCGTGCTCCACAACGTACGGCTTACCACAAACGCCTTTCACAATAGTGAAAACAAGCGTCTTTCACCTACTGCTGATAAAATGAATGCTTCTATGGGCAGAGTGCTTGCTCTAATTTCGACTTCTGAGCTACTACTCATAGCTCCAAAGAAAAATGCTAATGCTCAACTGTGCACCCCACAGCCCCCACTCTACCCTAGACGATTAAAAAGAAATTGTGTCAAGTTTATTTTTACACTCAAAATTTCTCATTGTATATACTACTTATACTTTATGTGTACCATTCAGTCCCTTATCCCGTTCGAGTGCCAATCCTAAAAAACTGGCCCACCCAGTGGCCGAACGCATTGCTCTCTCCTCTAGGAGAAGGTAGGTGCCTGGTTCAAATCCAAGTCGCATCCGTCGACCTAGTTGTTCGGAGTTTTTCGTGGTTTTCTCCGAAACTTAAGAGTAAATACGGGTTAGGTCCCCTTAGAAAGTCCCCCACGGAGGGCAAATCTTCCATCCTCCCTCAGCTTAGATCCCTCGTGCACATAATCGGCCATAATCTCACAAGTCAAATCTAAAAATTCTGAAAATAATTTTGAGTCATACGTTTTCACTATATTTTACAGCAATGATTTCAGGGCCATTTCTTTTTCCCATTGAGATATGAAGGGAAACGTGAAAAGAACATTTTCCTCTCCTCATTCTAATGAATTCAAATAAACTTCATAAGGAAATTAGAACATGTCTGTAATTCTCTTTTTATTTAAAAGCTTCACCCGGCATGGTAGTCCTGATGTGTTATTTCTTCCAATGAAAAAGAATGAATTTCGTGGAAACATTTCAAGAACCCTTCTTACACTTTAAATTAAAATAAGACTAAGGTGGTTCATTACTGCCTTGTAAATCTTGTATCTTCTTTAACGTGCTGTGTCCTCTCCGTGCGGACACAATTCTGAAATTTCGAATGTTTTGATTCCTCGAAGAATAAATTTGATTTCAATAAAAATACTTAAGGAGGACGTATTTACAAGAGAATCCCTTTCTTTTTAGCGCACCACTTCCCGTAAAAATGATCGGTTATTTGTAAAATGGATCTCCGAATTATTTTTATCAGTACCGGCATCTGTTAAGAATTTGAAAAGATGATGGCAGTACAACATCGATAGAGAAGAAGAACTAGATTAATTGCCCAATGCCGAAACAGTGCAGCCGTTGCTATCCTCGATTAAACTACCAGCAACATGGCGCTTGATGGAATCGCCCATCGCATTTCACAGAGCTAAACGACACAGCTGGTAGTTAAATCGAGCGATGGCAACAGCTGCACCGTTTCGGCATTAGGAAATGATTGATCGTCAAAAAGTTAAAAAAATTATGGAAGTGCGTAGAGAAAGCTGCATCTACGATGGAAGTCACAGAAAAATCGCCCAGTTGAAGAAATAAGATAATTTTCCTTTTTCATCGGTGTTCGATTCCACTCTCTTCGATTCGAACTCCTCGCCATGTCTTCTACCGCTCCCCTGCAAATGGGCGCCCATGTTTTCAACTTTTTTTAAATAGTCAGTTCTGCCCATACGGATGGAAAAATGTCACTCATTGCTCCAATGGTTCAAGCGCGATACGTCCATGCGTTAACATTTTGTTTTCAACCGATGAGCTCGTTCTAAGGATAATTACTACAGGTAGCCTCATCCGGACCTTACTCACCTTACTTCAATAATCTTATATATAATAAAATCCGAGAGTAAACATTGTATGTAGCTATGTAGGTAGGTAAGTTTGTGACCACCGATGTTCTTGCGCGCGTCTCTCGATCGCATTGCGCCGAGACGGTTGGTCGCAGACCTACCGAATTTTGCATACGGTTTCGCTAGGACAGATCCTAACACGTCTCGGAGCGATTTTTTCGAAATTCGAATTAGAAAATGTTTTATTTTATGTTTCATCCGATTTTTAGCGATTTCTCTTGCATAATACGTAATAACGCCGGGAATTGCACTCGCAGTAAAAGGATGTTTGAATCATCGGATAGAGGAAAAAATTTTCTTTCGAAAACAGTTTGTTTCGACTATTTTGCCGATTACATATTTTGCCGATTTTGGGGAATTTTTAAAAAGAATTTCTCTTTTGACGACGTTTGCGTAAAATAATTTTAAAACTGTTGCATCTTAAATTCTATCTGTCATAACTTTTTATATTTCACACAAAAGACGGAGCATACATTTCGCCCACTTTAAAAGTGGGCGAAAAAGAAGAACGGAAGCAAAATATAAATTAGGAGTTTTTTTACGAATTTTTATGCAAAGAAGGATTTTGAATTCAATAACAGCTGCTTCAAGATTTCGTTTGATATTAAGCTTGCAAATTTAGCTGTCATGGTAATTAAAACTGAATAGCTGCCAGTTGGAAAAAAAATAAAATTTCTTTAAAATAATTGAATTTTGCATGCGAAATCTACGTCATTTTGATGTAACGAGTTTAAAACCCCTTTCGAAACTCAATCAGAATAACGGAGTCACAAGCAAAACATATGGCACGTACGAAATAATTCCATGTTTTATTTTACGTTGCCAGAGAAAGAAATGCTGTTTTTTCAACAATAAATTACCCAGCATTATTTCCGATTGAGTTTTTAAACGGGACACGTTTTCGAATCGCAAGAAATATTTCGCCGTGCTAAATATGTCCTGACAAGAATTATGCATAAAAATGTATGGAGAGCTCTTTAAATGACAACGATAAAGTGAAAGGATTATCGTTTTTGCTAATGCCTAAATTGTAAAGAATCGCTGAACAGTAAAAGACTACATTCGTAACAAATATCTTAACCGTTTCTTTAAATTAAGCATTAAAAAGGAAAAAACGAAAACATATAGTATTGGTATCGATAAAAGATAGTATAAGTAATAGTAGATATACTAGGCTGTCATAGTTAGTAGACGTACTGATCAAAGCACAATATACCGCATTAATAAATATCTCGTGAAACTAAAAATATTATATTCGTTTTTCAACAGCCGTCTTACAGCACAACTAACTAAGCGTTAAATAATTCTACGTCACGTTAATATATCCCGCGGTAGTTTCAACAAAAAAGACTGTACCTGAACATTTTTTTTTTCTTTCTTGGAGAATCTGTTCCGTCACAAGTAGTTATGATCACATTTTAGGAAAATGTTCTTTCTTGCCTTGAAAAGAGCGGGTACACAGCTATTTAATTATAAAATAAAACGGTTCTCCACATCATATTGTATCTAAGGTATTAATGGTATAACTTAAACCTAAAAAAGAATATGATGTAGAAATGTGACATTTTCAAAGTTAAATTTTTGCTGTAAACCGTCAAGCTTTTCTTTTTCTAATCGCGAATGACGCCAACATAATTTTTTTGTGTCATAATATTACAATGGTCTCAGGTCAGTACTTATACTAACTTAACGAATAACTAACGAGTAACTTTACGCCAAGAGTCTAATTATTTTGCTTATTTTTAGATTCCACAACACTGGAACCAATTCGAATTATACATGCAAGAAAAATTTTCGTTCCCTACCGTGCGGAGAACGGGTACGCAGCTAGTAATAATAATATTTCTTGAGTAATTTGGATGCATTCTACTACATTTTTGTCGCTTAGATTCCTTTAGCTCAAGAGAAGTCAAAGTTTATCACCGAGATAGCAATGCAAAGGAAAGTGATTGAATCGGAGGAGGATGTGTATGCGTGTGTGCTGTTCTGGGGGGGGGGGGGGGAACACTATGCTTTAAACATTCAAAGTTATGATTTTGTTGCATGTAAATCAATTAGTGCGTGAGTTGTAAATTTTTGAAATTCCCTTTGGATTACACGGGGGTTTAGCGATTTAACAATATACATGAAGATGCAGTCCTGAATTCCAATTTCCAATCAATAATATTTTATGTTTTGAATCAGTAAAGCCCAAGAAATCGATCGGGCCAATGAAAAATGCCGATTTGTATTAAAAATTACAAGGTTAAACAAGTAGACGATTATTCTAAATTTACGCACAAACAGAATTGCATCACACATCAAAATCTTAACTGAAATTGTTATAAGTGTGAAATTTGACCCCCCTAGAAAAATGTTTTTAAGTTTGTGTTCACCACCCCATGATCATTTTCTTATGGGCACATATGAATATGCCCAAGCGAATTAATACTCAACAGGCCTTTCTTTTCAATCGTTCGAGTTCGTGTTTTAGCTCTTTTTATACGCATAGATGTTGTTTAAAAAGCTGCCTTTCTAAATTCAAATTAAGAAATAAAGTAAGGGAAATACGTCCATATTTTTACGTAGGTTTATAGCTGAGCTTTATATTCTACATTAAAAACTGTTTTAATGAACTTTAAAGACATGTTTTTAAGGCTTAAAAAATTAGTGAATGTTTGAAAACCGATTTTTTAAAGTGAAATATTTAAAATTCGTATTCTAAGCATCAAATAGTTAAATTTTGCATTTTGTTGCATCAAAATCGGTTAAGTAGAACGCGAGATACGAAATTTTGGGTTTCCCCATTGGCTAACATAGTGTTTTATAGAAATCTCGAGAAATTTTTATCCCAGGCTTTAGCTAACTTCACTTTTGGAAACTTATTTTTGGCACAAAATTTGGCGATATTTCGCCAAAAAAGTCGCCGCGTGGTGACATTTCGGACATTTTATGCGTGGTGACATTTCGGATGTTTGGCGCGATTTTTCCAATGGGGCCTGTAGAGGTGTTTTTCCTGCATTAACATCACATAATGGCTTTAGATTACTCTATTACGTAATCAAAATGCCCGTTTTACGGAGATTCTTCGAGGAATAGTTCTTCCAGAATTTTCGAGTAGCTTCATATATATAAGTAGCATTTATAGTAATTAGTAACACCAATAAATACAGGCATGACAGACCTCCAGTCAGCTGTCATCGACTGGAGGTCTGATTGTATGTACGAGCTTCCGATGAGTTAGTATGCTGTATTGCTCTGTGAATTGTGCTATAGTTTGCTTGCTTTTTGAAGCCTTTTTTTTTCGTGCTGTGTGTGAAATCTTCATTGCTGAGTCTTAAGGGTCTGTTTACGATTTCTCGCGTAAGTTTCCACTGAATTTTTGCCAGTGGGAGTGCTTTATTTTGAGTGAGAAATACGGCATTTGTGAAGGCTTCTGTACCCTGCGGACTGCTATAAGCACGTTACTGGCTTATTATGCTTGTGAATTTTGTACAGCTGATTGTTCGACGAAGTTCTAGATAGAATGAAGTTCGAGTTCTATCCTGACGACTCTTTACTAGCACTTTCTATACCTACTGGACTAGAACGACGAACCCAGGAATCAAGCAGAGTTTCCTGCAATATTACAAAATATATCAATATACAATGTCGTTCTTGGGAAGATATTTAACTAGCTTGCTAATGAAATAATCCATGCGATGCTTCACTTTTACTGGAAAAAAGTCTACTATTTCACACTGGAAAAAAAGTCTATTATTGAAAAGTAAAATAGTTTAGGTCGTAATTAATAAATGCTGGATACTTTCATCAATTGTACTGGAGATTTTAATTGAAAAACATTTAAGCTTAGCTCTGGTAGTAGGTAGGTCTGCTAGTAAGCAATTTTGAAACTATTTATGTAAATGCCTGCTTTAAATTACTTGTAGTGAAAAAGATATGAAAATTAATATTCCAATTTACAAAACAGTTTGTGAATCTGATTTGAAATTGTAGTCTTTTGTACGTTTACGTCTGTTGCATATTCATTAAAAAGCACTTTAAATTTAGAAAGAAATTTTTCATTTCATGTCAAACTAACAAGAACACTGTTAATTTGTAAAAATGGAACTGAAGATTTATTTAAATGCATGCATTTCAAGTTTAATTATTTCTGTTAATTTCACAGTGTACCGGGAAAAAGTAGAAATCTAATTATCTTTTTTAAGAGTACGAGCTTCTCGTTTAATCGCGTTTACGGTATGGTAACGTAATTGTTGTTTTAAAAGTAAATTTAATGGACTGGCATTTATAAAGATAGATGTTGGATGCGTTGACCGATTGGAATACACATTTGATTTAATTATTTATTTCGAATGAAATCCGGTTGCGAATCCAGTGAACTGACAGGTAGCGTAACTTTTCGATAAGTTTGTATTTTCTGTTTAAAACCCATTTAAAGTAATTAATTTAGTATTGTTTCAAAAAATTATTAATTGTATTAACGTTTATGCATTCTTTTTCTTTTCTTTTTTGCTCTATGTCTTGTCAAATCAGAAAGCACAATCTTGAATTAATTTATTCTATATTGAATGTTGTCTTTTCTATAAATATAATATTGAAATAAAATGAAAGATCTCTTTATTTTGAAAACATTTTCTGATGTTTGCTGAAGTTACTGCAACTTACAGTCTAGCCAATGACTGCTCAATAAGGGGGATGTAGATGACATGATCGGAAACAGAATTTTTCTACTTTAGGGATGTGTTTAGACTAGTTAGGAGGATAGATTTTAAGTCCAGACCTACAAGGTGAGCGAAAGTCAGGCAGGAAAGCCAATGTCCACCCCCCCCCTCCGAATTTTCGATTTTATCTTGAAACTGCTGATTTAGCAAAAAAGAAAAAAATTATTACGAATTTGTACATAGTTGCCTTTTTCTTTCTCCAATAGCTATTGAGATATCTGTTAGGAAACATCTGAAAATTTGGAAAAACTCATCTTTTCCTGCTCCCTTTCTGCTAAGTTTGCCTTCTACCTCTTTAGCCCTCAATTCTACGGCAATGCCTTTAAGAGGAAAGGACATTTAATTCCTTAAAAATGGGCTATTGATTGTAATTTCATCATTTAATGATCAAAGGTTATACAGCAGTTTGACTATTTAAAAAATGTTCGAAAATCTGCATGAAAACAGTGCGTTGCGATTTCCTATAAATAAGGGGTTGCGTCTTTGGATAAAAGTTATTATTACGTATTCGTAAGTGTTTATATATGCGTTAAATTGTATCTAATTTGACTTGAGTGACAGCAGCAGATCGAGCGATGGGTCATTCCCCGCGCTGATGTTTCAAGTACAGGGTTACGTGTACTCGACATATTCCTGGAAAGACATGATTGGGAAGCCAAAACGCTACAATTTTAAACCAATATATACGGCCGAAAATCAGTAGTTTTCGAGAAAATTTAATTTTAACTTTTTTCTTGAATAACCTAAAATTTGAAATTCAAGAGCACTTTTTTAAAAATCTAGTAATTAAATGAGTTTAATTTTAATTTATTTTCGTAGCTGAAAATCTAACTAAGCTAACGTAATCATAAAAAGTACAAAACGTTCCATACTTTTTTTTTATTTTATTTACATCTTTCCTTTGAAAATATATTATTTATTTTAAAAAATACGATGGCAGTAAGAGTACAAATTACAAATAAAATTTCTAGGTAAAACTATACAACATCAAACATATATCCGGCTCAAACATAGTTATTTCTTTATAAGTAGCTACTGTGGCTCGTATACAGTACCCATGATTTCCATCAGCCATTCGTTCCGTTACTTACCCGGCTAATCTGACAATTTCTGAACCACCTCAAAATTATGAGATTGAAAAGGTGAATACTGAAGAAGTCACTAGACATCGGACTTCCCATGATCCAGATTTCGAGGCACACGATTTGAAAGAGCGCCACTGATTACATGAGACAGAATCGAATGATCTCGTAAGAGATCTTGAATTGCCAAAGGGGAAGACACAGCTTCTAGCATCAAGACTGAAGCAATCGCACCTACTCTAACCAGAAGTCATGATCGCAGAGCACTGAACTCGTCACGAAAATCTTCTTCATTTCTTTGACAAAAAAAAAAGAAAATTTAGTTTCTATTACTGATGTCAACTGCTTGATGAGTTCTCCAAATGTAACTCATGATTTAAAAGGAGGTTGTTTGTAAACTCTTTCAAGCTTAGTTGGACATTCCGTCCACATGAAGGAGACTTATAGATATGTGCTATTCAGTGGCGTAGCCAGAAATTTTTCATGGGGGGGGTTACGACTACTGCAACTCACATATACGTATACGTGTGTGTGATAAGGGAGTGAAGAATATACAGGGTGTCCTAAAAATCCATGACACATTTAAAAAATTCATAGAAAAGCAATAAATAATCGTATGAATATGCGGTTTGCAAATAATGCTTCCAGTTCACGAATTTTTTTTTTTTTTTTTTGACATCATAAAAATAACTACTTCCAAATTGTGTTCATAGATGGCGCGTACAGCGTCATAGTAAGCTTTCTGAATGTCTTGTACAGTCTCATCCGACCTTCGTGGCCGATCACTTCTGAAAAACTCACGAAAAATCCCTATTGGCTGACATTCCTCAAAACTGGATATGCAGCACCATCTATGAACACATTTTGGGGGTAATTTGTTTACCCCCAAGATATACCCCCAAGATATTCATCCGCATATTCATCCAAAATTTTTTGTTTATCTGTGAATTTTTTAAATGTGGCAAGGACTTTTCGGACACCCTGTACATTTTGTATGGAAAAAATTCCTCATGGAGTGTTATGGCCCTCCTATTCCACCCATCCCTCAGTACATAAAATATAAATGGTCTTCGAGAAATCCAAATATTGGGAAAGAAATGTTGAAAAGGAGCTTCCAGTAGATCCAAATAACATCCTGATTTTGCTTCCACACCTGCATGTTAAGCTGGAAATAATGAAGAGTTTTCTGGTTTATACCTTAGAGCGAAATCGTCAAGATTGAGTGATGCAAAAGTGAATGAAGGAGTCTTTGTGCGCCTTCAAATACTCACAATTATAAAGGACCCTGCCTTGGATAAAATATTGTACGGGTAAGTGCAAACAGCCTGGGAAGCCCTTAAGGGTGTGGTACGAGGATTTATAGGCAATAGAAAAGACGAAAACTACCAACAGTTGCTGAAAAAATTCTTACAAAAGCTCTGTGACTTTGTATTGAATATATCCAGTGGCGGATCCAGAAATTCTGTTTTGGGAGGGGCTACATTTTGAAAAAAGCTTATTTCACCCTAACAAAATGTACAATAGAGCAAAATTTTAGTCTAAACCAATGTAAAAACTTTTGGAAGGGGCTAAGTGATTAAAAAAGACCACTTTACATACTCAAAGTGCATAATGAAGCAGAATGTTACCCTTTAGCAATCTCTTTTGGGGGGGGCTGAAGCCCCCTAGCCCCTCCCCTGAATCCGCTACTGAACCTCTGACATTTTCCTCCCCTTTCATCTTGATTTCCCTCCCCCCTAAAAACTGTGGAGCTGTAAGCGATGGGCACGATGAAAGGTTTCATCAAGATATCTCTCCAATGGAAAGCAGATATCAGGTCGTTGGATAAAATTAATGCTGGATAACTACTACTGAACTATCACAAGAGATACCAGCAAGTTCCCAATGTTTTGTGAGACGAAGGGCTTTCAGTGATGAAGACTGAAATTTTCAATCGAAACGATCGTATCATGCTATAATATCATTTTATGTGTTCTTTCTCAAAGTTTTATTTATTTTATCACGAGATGCTCCGTCTTGAAGTTCAGTACAAGAGGCAGGCCAAAAGGGAATGTACTCAGATGCTAAAATTAGGTCCGCTTTCTGAAAAATGAACTTTGTTTATTGAAACATGATCTATTGCATTATATTTATAATATTAAGCAGGATTTTTTTCCCTTCCCATTTAACATTGAGTCGATGGGTAGTCTGTTGTGCATCTTCCTCCAGTGGGGAAGATGCACAACAGACTTGTGTATCTTCCTTGTGATTGTGTGTATCTTGAAAACAAGAGCTATTGAAAATTTTTCATTTATATATTCGTTTTTTTTTTCAACCCAAAATTAGTAAGAATAGGCTATTTAGAACTAGGATACAGACACAAACTTTCTTTTTGTTGCCTAGATATCTATAGAAACTATAGCTATCTGAAACTACAGCTATCCGAAAGCCTATTACTGTCCATCTAAAGACATGTAATTGGTGAAGGAGGGTGAGTTTTACTTAGTGCAGGTAAAAACGCCAAAAGATGCACTCCCTCTCACTCTTTAAGACAGTTAGACGACGGATCAAGTTGTCACCGTTTTTCAGATCTATTTTAACAGCTGACGCGTTTAACTAAGCTAAAGTAATCATGATAAAGTACAAAAACAAAATTTTAATTTATTCGAGCTTTATATGTGTTTTTAATGACTATATCATTTTATCTCTCATCCCTTCATTGAAAATTGTATGAAAAATGTGTCCCAAAAATGCGACATAAAAAAGCGACATAGAAGTATGCGACATAATTTTACATATATTTAAATACTATTAGTTCACAACAGCTTTAATCTATTGTTACAATATTTCGCAAGCTGTAGAATATGCATCACATGTATTTTTAATGACTATGGCATTTTATCTGTCACTCATTTAATTGAAAATTATCCCAAAAATGCGACATAAAAATGCCACATAATAAAGTGTGCGACATAAAAGTTGTTGAGTATTTTACATATATTTAAATACTATTAGTGTACAACTGCTTTATCTTTTGTAACAATATTTCATAAGCTATAGAATATGCATCACATGTATTTTTCTATAAATAGTTTACAAGCATAAAAATTTCAACAGCTTAAGAAAATTGTTGAGTATTGAATTGTTTATTTTTTGACTGTGTTATTACTGTATTATTGCTTACTGTTTATTTTTTTAAATGTTTTTCCTCCTGAAATCTGTATCCCTCAATAAACATTTATCTACTTAACTGTAACAGTGCTCGCGAACGCATTCTTTTTACTTCTATACTTTTTTCCTTCTTGTTTTTACCTTGTTATGTGATGCGCCTTTTTCTTCCGTTCTAATTTAATAAATTAAATGTTATGTTAAAATCCCACGCTTACTATGTTTGTGCCATAACTCTGATAACATTTCTAAAAGGTTATGGACACCAGATGGATTAATTTATTTATTTGCTGATCTTTAAAGTTCGTTTCAAGTCTGCATCATTCATTCTCAAAATGGCGACTGGAATTTTGGCGAATTGAAACGCTGAATAAAGATAATTACGAAACATGGAAACATAAACCATGGACTCATAAAATTAAGGTTGCATCAAGAATAACTTGTAAAAGATGTAAATGCATCGGGCACTGGCCTAGCGAATGTGAAAGCGGAAAAAAGAATAATTTTAAACATAAGCCTAACAGCCTGGGATTCTTATCCACTCTGGATGACTCGCCCATAGGGTTACCAGGTAAAATACAGCAACCCTGCTCGCCTAAAGCTCTCTCAACAATATCAAATAACGAAAAGAAAATTTTTGGTGTGTTAAGATAGATATCAAAAGTTCTATAAGTTACTTCAGTTATGATCGACCCACGTTTGCAATTGCAAGGAAATGTCAGGAAGCCCTCCTACTTCCAGTCGATTAAAATAAATGTAAAGGAAGAATAAAAGAAAAAGAAAAAGGGGCGAGAGATAAAATGACATAGTCAATTAATATCGTTTTAAAATGGCAATAATGACACTAAAAAATTAAGGGGATTCAGGGGGCGGTCTCCCCCTGAGAAGGCTCGAACAGCCGAGTTCCTTTGTTCATATATCTACACATATTTAAATACCATTAGTTCACAACAGCTTTAATCTATTGTTACAATATTTCGTAAACTGTAGAATATGTATCTCATATAAATTTTATATAAATAGGTTACAATCATAAAAATTTCAACGTAGGGTTACCAGGCGAAATACACGAAAGATGCGAGATAAAATGACATTGTCAATTAATATCGTTTTAATATGGCATTAATGAAACTAAAAATTTAGGGGGTTCAGGGGGTCTCCCCCTGACGAGGCTCGAACTGTCGATAGCCGAGTTATATATATATATGCATACATACAGGAGTAACCAAACGATTGCTTCAAGTAACTGAATTCTTTTTTTTATTTATTTACATTTTCCTTTCAAAATTTTTGTTTATCTTAAAAAATACTATTGCACTAAGCGAACAAATCACAAACAAAATTTGTCCCATTAATCAGCTTTCCAAAAACGTATTAATGACCATCGAAAGACATGTAATTCGTAAAGAAGGGTGAGTTCTACTTAGTGCATGTGAAAAAACCGCGTATGGATGCAGCTTTGTTCATCTTTTAGGATCGTTTATCAAGTTATCACTTCTTTTAAGGGCTTAATATCTTATCTGAGTCACATCAGATTATAAGCTTCAAACTGGTGTGTGTTGCGTCATCGTGTTAGTTTCGACTCTGCATTACTTAAACATATTTATCTTATTAGTCAAATAAGAATAAAACGTGCTTACACGACGCAGTCGAAACTAACTCGACGACATAGTGCATAGCCATTTAACATTCAGAATCTGATATGGAAGATTTTAAGGAGGTAAAAAGAGTCATAATTTGAGCGGTCAGCCAACAATCCTAAACAAGAATGTTGGTGCTTCCTTTGGCATTTTTACCTGCGCTGAGCAAAACTCATCTTACTTTAGGAATTACATGTCTTTAAATGGACATTGGACATTAATATGTTTTTGGATAGCTAATTAATGGGAAAAATAATTTTTAATTTGTGCACTCACTGCTTACGTACTAAACGTACTTGGATTGCCAAAGCGCTTTCTATTCCCTATATCTGCTCTATGGTACGAACTTGACAATATTATTCAATCTAACATTCAAAGCGTGGCAGGCACATACAAGTACCGTGTATGTGCCTGCCACGGCATTTGTGTAAGGTCAGTGTAGCGCTGAGCAAAACTCACCTTTCTTTAGGAATTAAATGTCTTTAAATGGACATTAATGCGTTTTTAGATAGCTAATTAATGGGACAAATAATTTTTAATTTGTACAGTTACTGCTTACGTGCTACACGTACTTGGGTTTCCAAAGTGCTTTCTATTCCCTATATCTGCTATACGGTACGAACTTGACAATATTATTCAATCTAACGTTCAAAGCGTGGCAGGCACATACAAGTCCGTGTAAGAAGATAGAGTTGTTCATTATGCAGCAGAATTTTTTAATTCACTCGATCTGCCAGGGATGTCACCGTACGTACTGCAATTGAAAGTCGGCATGCCAATTATCATGTTGCAAAATATCAACCAGCCAAAACTTAGCGACGGCACGCGGATTGCAGTAAAAAAATAAAGAGCAACGATAGAAGTAACAGTCTTGTCAGGACCTTGCCGAGGTTAAGATGTTTTCATTCCCCGCATTCCTATAATTCTAATGGATACGCCTTTTCAATTTAAAGAGATTGCAATTCCTAATTCAATTGGCGTTTGCAATCACCATCAAAAAAGCTCTGGGACAATCTTTTCGCGTTTTAATCTAATGTGCGATTAGCTCAAAACACGGATTGCTTTTCACATGAAAAATTATAATGCGTGTTCTAGAGTCCGCAAATCAGACAATCTCTATCTGCGCAGACACTGGAACAACAAAAACAAAAAAAAAAAATACTGTATTACCACAAGCATTGTGAAATTAAATATATTAGAAACTTGCTCTTTCTCTTTTCTTTCTTGTCCACTTATTCAGACCGTGGATTCTAACCCAACCTCAAGACAGAGCAAGCAACGGTTTAACACGGGGATGGAACACCACAAAGAAACGGACACTGGCTGCAATCAATCCCAAACAATAGACAGAATCTGCAGTTTAAAAACACGGATACAGAATAATAATTCGAAACTTACCAGCAGACGAAATCAACACTTAAGAATACTGTGATCGGAAAACACACACACACACACACACACACAAGTTACACCACCTGCATTCGAACCCAACAAACAGAGGAAAACATCAGTTAAAGAACGCAGTTAAAGTATAATACTAGATTATGGACATTCCCCCCCATTCAAACCCAACCTCCAGGCGGAACAATGGTATAAGAAAACAGTTAAAGAATAATACTACAACATGGACACTCCCTGGATTCTAAGTAATTATCATGAATTACCGATGATTCTTGCTGGAGATTTTATTTTTTATTTTCGCTCTCAAGAATCTCAGCCGTTAGTTGAATTTTTAAAAGAAAAATTTGATCTAACTATGAATACTTCTAGACTTCAATCAACAACGCGTTTCGGTACAACGATAGATGCTGTATTTTCAAGAAAATGAGCAAATTTAGAGAGTAAAATTTATGTTTTACATTATAGTTACCACAAACCTATAATTTCATACATAAAAATATACAAAGGGTATTCCATAAAAACTGAGAGCAAAATCATAAAAAATCAAGAAATATATTTACAGCAAAAAATACATCATTCTTTTTCAAAATACCCTCCGTCAGATGATATGCAACGGGCCCATTGTTCAACCCACTTTTCATAACAAGTAGAGATGCCTTTTCTGGAAGCTGCTTCAAAGAACCCTCCACTGCTGAAATAACTTCAGAATCTGTGTTAAATTTTCTGCCACGGAGCTTCTCCTTCAACGTCGGAAACAGCCAGAAGTCGCATGGTGCGAGATCTGGACTGTAAGGGGGATGTGACATGATTTTAATATTGCATTTACTAAGATATTGCTGAACAGAAGTAGCGACATGCGGGTGAGCATTATCGTGATGTAATGTCCAATTCCCTACTAGTTCATCTCCATTTCTGTAGGGCAAATAAAACAGTTCTTTAAACAAGCACGGAACTAGGAAAATAAAATCGTCTGATTCGTTTAGAATTTTGTATAAACGTACAGTTAACAGTTTGAAAAAATCGCCTGCACTTCTATTTTTTAGTTTCGCTGTGTTGCCATTACGTAAAAAAATAACTCTCAGTTTTTATGGAATGTCCTTTGTATTCAAGTACCTATTTCCAATGAATAATATGAATATAACATTTATATAATCTTTGTAAAGTTCATGAATAATAAATATAATTAAATTATAATATGATATTTATTTTAAGTTTAATCACATTTCAGTGATATATGTCGTAAACGTCAAAGAAGTTTTACTTCTACCACGCGTAAAGATTACACGCACACACTTTTTAAAATTGAGTACTAAGTAGCTCATTTTCTTTTTAAGTTTGTTGATCTGTGAAACATAACTTCGCGTATTTTTATCATTGGAAAAACGTTGACTTTAAAAAAATCTATTTTAAAAGACGTTAAATTCGAGAGCGCGACGAGTTTTTATTTACTGTTTCTATTAACCGAGATTTCCTATACAAGGTACTAGCGGTCTCAATTAGCTTGGATAATCGCGTTTTACTGTATTGTAAAATTTCGTGCCAAAAATTAAGTTCCCGAAACTAAATTCAAATTGTCGGCTGACGTTATCAACAAATACTAATGTTACCCAACGGGAGTTTTAAAAATCAATGTCATGCTCTGTAATGAACCGATTTGCATGCAAACAAATGCAGAGCTCGATCATTTGACTTGTAGTAGAATAATTTTAGACGAAATGAAATCCAAGATGAACACATCACCCTGAAAAATTCATTAAGTATTTATTGAATTTTATGAGAACAATTTTAAAACGGACGTAGCATACATAGTTTTTTACAGGGTCACACAAAACGACATTTCATTTTGTTCGCTTTGATTATTTGGTATGCAACTGTAGCGTTTAAGTATGCTTATTGTTTCGGAAATTGTTTCATAATTAATTCCTTTTTAAAAGTAACATTTTCTCGCTTCCTTTTAAATCAAGAAATAACTGCTCTACCATAATAAAACTGTTCGCGTAAAACTCGTGGAAATCGTTGGATTTTTTTTTCTAAACTAAACGAACGCTGTAGTATTCTCCCTCCCCATTTTCAAAGAGCGGTCCTGTAAATATTGAACCTTCTCCAATATGCCCCAGTGGGAACAAATCTCGCTCTTGAATATTTTAAACATCTCAGAGCCTGACAAACAATCATGCTGAACAGAATGATCCTGAATCTTAATCGAAAAGGAATTAATTTATTAAGTGCCATTTAACTTAATCCACTTCGAGCGCTGCGTCCATTTGAAGTGCTCAATTTAAACATTTTGATCGAATCACGTATTCTCGCATTGCGGTATTGCACTCCTGGCTTGGATAAACATGTCTGGACGGCTGCGATGCCTTCCAGCCAAAACCACTCCCTAAGGATTTAAGCTTACTCGTTAAAGTAATCTTTCAGGGGAACAGATTATGCGTGTTGGTGTATGATATGTCTGAACAGAGAATTTGGAGTATTTTGGGAAAAATAATGTAGGAAATTCTAAAATATTTGCACACTTGCGTATTGACCTGGAAGATATTATTTTTTCTCCCTTAATTCCTTTTTTCTCCGCTGATATTATTTCTGTCACCCTTTCAATAAGCGGTTGCTTCGTGACAAGTTTACTAGAAAAAAAAATTTCATTTTTTACATTTGTTTTATTAACACCGACATTTTTTCCCCAGTCGTCTTTTTTTTTGGTGGCTACAAAAACTGGTGACCTGATGCAGAAATCTCCCGCACGTACTGCCGTGGTATGTTATTCTTCAACATAGCCAGGTCCTGCACAAAAACAACAAATCAAAGAAATCCAGGTCCCTTGTGAGAAACTTACATACAGTTAATATTTACTTTCCGAATATGTACCACGCAAGAAAATTATCGTTGTCGTGAAAAAAAAAATCGACTTTGAGATTTTGGTGTATTTACAAGTTTTGAGGTCTTCTGAATTCATTTATGGTATTTTTTGGAGGTGCGTGCGTGCGTTTGTGTGCGTGTGTGTGTTTGTGTGTGCGTGCGTGTGTGTTGCATGTGTGTTTCTTAAAAGAATGAAGAGCGGCTGACGCTTGTACTGATTTCACAAGAATTAAGTCCGATAAGTAAATTACAGCAGTTATCAGATAAGTAAAAGAATTTCACAAGTAACGCACTCTCAATTGAAGAGGAAGATATTATTAAGGATAAATTTTAATGAAATTGTTCCTAAAAGTAACACATTTTCTTTTAAAGCCGAAAACGCCGACAGCGTGTCAAAAATGTGTTAGATGAAATTCGAATAAAAAGATTTTGTAACTGCTTCCTTGGTATTCAGTAAGTGAAACTCATTCTTCCAATTTTAATGGAGAGATGTATGACATAAAAGTCGCAATTTTAAACCTCAATATCTTGGTCACTACTCTTAGAAAGGCACGATTTTTCATAGATTTTCAAGCTGCTATCTTGGAAATGCCCCCCCCCGTGCTCCTAAAGATTGTTTTCTTGTTGAGGAGGTAAAGAAAAACAAATTTCACGCTATCACGGCTGGCTGGAGGATTGTTCTTCAATGGATCCACAGACATTGCAATATACCTGGAAATGAAAAGGCAGATATCCTTGCCAAAAATAGACCTATATTACAACAGCCGGTTTTCCCATCCTCTTTTCTCCAAATTTGTACTCAAGTTAAAAAGGCAATGGAAGAAACCTTGCAGCAGGAATGCTCACAGGTTTCAAATGGGAAAGTATTTAAAAACCTGCTCCTTTCTCCTGTCCCAATGGTCTTCACACGTAAAATTTTTATTGTAAATTTTAGACTAACAACAGGTCATGACTTTTTGTATGGACACTTATACCGTATCGGTGTAGTAATCACCCTAATAGCACAGCTGGTCACAAAAGAGTCGCTGTGACGTCACAGAGGGTCACAGTTCTCACAGGACTGTCACATACTAGTCACATAGTTGTGACTTGTGAGTGATGTGACTCCACTGTGTGGTCACTGTGAAGTTTATTTGTGACCAGTCACCAGGTGACGTCGCCGTGGAGTCACCTTGTGACTAGTATGTGATTGGTCGCTCAGTGACTCCACTGTGAAGTCACTGTATGACTGTTTTGTGACTACTGATTTTTTTGGACTTAAAAATGACGTCACACTGGCCGCTTTTGCGACTTTGGAAACAGACTCATTTTTTCTAATATTTTGTGGCAATTTCTTACGTGAAACATCTAATAAATAAATCCGAAAATGATAACGAGTAATTCAATAAAATCTCGCAGTTATGAAGTAATGGAATTTAGTTTAATTTATTATATTTTAAATTATTTCGTTTAAACAAGATATTATTTATAAAAAAATATTATTCTTAAAAGCATTAGAGTTGAGAGTTCTAATCACGAGAAAACTAAGTATCTGTGAGTAAAATTAACAATTTCTTTCATATACACATGGCATATATGTTTCGATAGCGTTATGTAGGTTTAAATTTCAGATGGGGGGGGGGACTATCCGGTATTTTAAACCTTATTGTTACTAGATTACTAGATATTATTACTAGAGTAAATACAAACGTCTCAAAATTGCTGTTTCTTAATAATTGCTTTAAGTTTTCGGATGGGGCCCGGATCCCTCCCGCCCCCTTTAAATACGTCCCTGGTATGTTTGAAAGTTCCGCTAGGAAAAATTTGAGGTAAAACTATGGGTCTAAGTCAAAAATATTTTATTTATTTTATCTAATGCATGTTTTTCCAATTAATTTTATTTATTTTTATATGAAATCCTTTTCAGGCAAAATATAGCAAAAATATAAATCTGGTCCCTCATACCTCAATATATATCAAACCCTGTAAACATGTCGCACATTACAAATTTATTTCATAACCGATTAAAAAATTTTAATAAATCATTAGTTTTTTCGGATGAATACTTAAATAAAACAGCACATTATCTCCTGAAAATAATTTAGGTGGAAAAAAAACAAGATTTAAGATTTTTAATTTATATTGTTAATTATGGTATTTTCCCTCCATTTATAAAATACTCCAAAAAATTTTTAAGTTTCCAAACAAGCCATCCCAGAACTAACTTTTTCAGTAGTCAGTTTACTTTTAAAGCAATCAGAGAAAGGCGATCACAGCGCTGAGGTAACGGGCTGGCCTATGAGCGAGTGCGTCGAGGGTTCGATACTGGTACTGAGCGCTCCTTCCGTGAGAGTTTGGTGCTGCCATCTAGTGCATGTTCTCGGTAACTTTTTTTCGGTGTCGCAAAACTGTCCCAAAGCGACTTCTCTGAAGGGTCGCAATGTGAAGTCACGGAAGGCGGACATAGAGACTGTGTGGTGACCCTGCTGCGGAGTCGCGGTGACTGTTTGTAACTCTATTGTGATAGTATTGTGTGGCCGCATTTCACTCACAGGGGACGGTTGTGCTATTAGGGCAATAGTAACTTTTATTTGTGCTCTTCAGGCGAAACTGTGACCCTTGCACATTGCTCGTAAATGCTCTACACTCACTAGTTTTATTGATTTTAAACCAGACAACTTTACAAAGGCTAAATTTTACGGGGCTGCTAAAAGGATAATTCCGGATAATGCCACGTAGGAAAAATTAAATAAATAAATAAGTGAAACTGTAAGTATGTTAATAACTTATAGTGTGAGACTTTATCAGTGTAAATTTTATGCTTTATAAAAAAGTTCACATATTAAACTTTAAATAAATCATTAAATCTGCTTAGATTTTGAGATTTTGCGAAAATCGTTTCAAACTGCGTACATTTATGTTCGCGTATCACGTAAAAATGACTGACGCGAATGAAATGAAGTTTGGTGACATGATGGGCGGTCACTCAGCTTAAATTATGGGCGTAAAATTTCTTTAATATTTTGATTAGATTTTGAAATTCTGTGAAAATCGTTTCAAATTGTGTGAATCTTTGTTTGCGCATTACGTAAAAACGGCTAAAGCGAATGAATTGAAATTTGGTGACATGGCATGCGGTTACTAAACTTAAGTATAATTGTCGAATTAAAAAAAATTGATTAGATTTTGCGATTTTGCGAAAATTCTTTCAAAATGCGTACATATTTGTCCGAGCATCACGTAATACGGACTGAAGCGAATGATATGAAATTTGGAGACATTATAGGTGGTTACATAACTTAATCTATAGTCATGAAATTCTAAAATATTTCGATTAAATTTTTAGATTTTGCAAAAATCATTTCAAATGTGTAAATTATTGTTCGAGCATCACAATAACAATTGGTTAAAACGAATGACTTGGAATTTGGTGACCAGATAAGTGGTTGCTCAACTTAAACTATAGGTGTCGAATGTTTTAAATATTTTGATTAGATTTTTAGATTTTGCGAAGATCTTTTCAAAATGCATAAATTTTTGTTTTAGCATCACGAAATATATACTACAGGGAATGAAACGAAAATTTTTGACCTGATAGGAGGTCTCCCAACTTAAACTATAGGATTCAAATTTTCCAAAATTTTGATTAGATTTTGGGATTTTTTGAAATTTATTTCAATATGCGTTCATATTCGTTCGCGCATCACATAATAACGACTAAAGTGAATAAAATAAAATTAAGTGCATGATAGGTGGTCACTCAATTTAATTGTCGATGTTGAATTTAAAAAAAGGTTAATTAGTTTCTAAGATTTTGCTGAAATCATTTCAAAGCGTGTAAATATTTGTAACACATTATCGACTAAAACGTATGAAATGAAATTTGGTGACACAATAGGTGGTCACTCAACTTAAAATATTGTCGAATTTTTAAAAAAATTTTGATTAGATTTTGAAATTTTGCACAAATTTATTCATTTGCACAAGTTTGAAAATATTTGTCGGTTACGTCAGCGGTTCTCAACCTTTTAATATCGCGCCCCGAACAAAGGCTAACTTACGGTGGTGCCCCCCCACATTTTTCAGCATACATTCAATTTTTTAATCTTTAACAATGAACATTTAGTAGAATTTTCTACAAAATAATATTATCAGTAAAGTTTGAATGAACATTTTAAGCGAAAATAGATATATTTTAGAGTAAAAATGAGAATAAATTAGATGATTTTTTAAAAACATGCATCAATACTTGCTCTTTGGTTTTTCCCGCGCCTCCCCTGCAAACGCTCTGCTCCCCATTGAGGGGGGCGCCCCACAGCTTGAGAAACGCTGGTTTACGTATAAACCGCAGAAGCGAATGAAATAAAATGTAGCTTCGTCACATGTGGTCACTTCAACTACAGGCTTCTAAGTACTTTAAATTTTTTACAGATTTTTTACAGAGATTTAGGAAAACTCTGTTTGCTACGTTTAAGAAAAAGGACAATGGAATAGAAGAAATATGGACTTATATTACATGCAAGTTAATTAAAACTCTGGATGCCGAAACTGTTTTAAATACTTTATACTTTTGGGATTTTATGAAAATCGTATAATGTTTGTTCTCGTATCCCTTAAAAATGGATTAAATGAATACAGTGGAGTTTAGCAACTTGATCAGCAACGAATGAAACAACAAATGTAGGAATTTTTTGAAAAAATTGAAAAAAATTTAGAACTTTTAAAAATGTTTGCTATAATTTTGAGAAAACTATGCACTTTTTTTTGGGGGGGGGGCGTAATGTTAAAATATCTACAGTGAATCAAACAAAATTTAGTTACAGGTTAGGAATGACCTCTTGATTTGAAAAGCTCATTCAACCATCATTAAATCTAAAATTTAACAAAGGAAGTTGGACTTGAATCGAATATATATATATATATATATATATATATATATATATATATATATATATATATATATATATATATATATATAGTGACATTGTATTATAAAACCCGAAAAACCCCCAGTCTTTGTCAAAAAACATACAAAAACAAGACAATAAACATAAAAATACTATAACCAGCTAATTCATCAGAGGGAGACTGGTGTGCTTGTTAGTTACAGGTTTCTGGACTGGTGTCAGGAGATTGTGAACTATTGTATTAACAGAATTATAGACTATTGTATTGACAGAATTATTGAAGCTTAAATATCTTGAAATATTGCCTGTTTAATATAATTTTAGTTTAAATCAACGGACACCAGTTCTCCCTGACCTGCAAAAAAGATTTTCAAACATTGTTAAAATTGAAAATTAAAAAAACATACTTAAAATGTGGCTGCACCTAACTTCCAGCCGTAACTCAAAAAAATTAAAGAAAATTAATCCGTGTATCTTGCAATCTTGGCCATATTCCGTTCCAGTCAGCGTCCGACAGTCTCGTTGCCACATCCATCTGTGCGCGTCCGAAAACTAGGCTTTAGCGTGCAGATATCATTCGCAAACCGCAGCGGACGCAAAAATATATAGGCAAGCCCCACCTGTAACTTTTGGACTATTTCCAGGGGTTTAAGTTATTTTTAAGGTGTCTAGTGTAATAATCAATAAAACCCAAGGGAAATGAGTTATTGTAAAACAATTTTGCAGAAAGTAGATATATTTGTGAATCCAAACTATAGCTATTGTTGCATATTCGAAAAAATCTTAACATTTGTCCAATTAAAATATTAACAAAGATTTTTCTGTGTAAATTTGAGGTCCAGTGTGGCAAAGCAACTGTATCGAAGTTAAAATTTCTTTTTTTATCATATATATCTATATATAGAAAGTTATTTAGAATGTTCAATTTCAAGTCTAAAAAAACTGCGGAATAATGGCTGTCATTTGCTTGATTAAGTTTTAAACAAGAGGGATAGATCCTATCTTTAATTTTATTAAAATCGCCATTGACAACAAGAATGTCGTCTATGTATCGAAATACTGAAAAATGTTTTGTATTAGAGGATGTAAAAACATACTCATAATAGAAGAGATACAGGTTAGCTGCAGTACTGGAATAACTAGCACCCATGCCGATACCTTTAATTTGTCTGTATATTTCGGAATTAAAGTTTATGTAATTATTATTTAAACAGAAATTGGAAATAGTGACAAAAAACTCTCTATTTATGTTAAGTGCAGATTCTATTTCAAAATCATCAAAAGTATTTAAAAGCGTTTTATAAAGGTCATCTATTGGGATGTTTGTAAATAAATTTTCAAAATCATAAACTTGCAGACTAGTTATAACCATATTATTTAGTTGCTGTGTTAGTGAGAAACTGTTTTTAATAGACCAAAAATATTGCGTATGACTAAATTTGCCCTCTAGAAAATTATATATTTTACTCAATGTATTTTGAAAAATGATGTTAACTGTAGTACTCACTGTATTTCTTGTGTTACAAATAAATCTGAATGTTATGGGGTTTTTGTGAAATTTCGGAGTGGCAAAAAAATTTGCAAAGCTATTATGTTTATTTATATTTAGTTTGAATTTTTTCGAAAAAGCAGAGAATTTTTTAAGTAGTACAGATTTATTATTTTTATATTTTGTATAGACCCCATTTTTGTCTATTTCTTCACTGATAACTTCAAAATAGAAGGCTTTACATATAATAGCAAAATTGTTTGAAGCCTTGTCCACTGGACAAAAAATAAATCTGTTTTTGTATTTTTTAATTACGTCATTTATTTTTTTATTGTAAACAAAATATTCATCACTCTTATTAGCATGTATGTTTAAAAAGGAGTTTTTGAAATTATATTTAAGTCTATATTTCCATTCATAGAATGCCTGTGGTGGTATACTGTACTTGTAACTTAGTTTTAAAATAAATTCATTTAAGTTACTTGGAATTTGGTGACCAGATAAGTGGTTGCTCAACTTAAACTATAGGTGTCGAATGTTTTAAATATTTTGATTAGATTTTTAGATTTTGCGAAGATCTTTTCAAAATGCATAAATTTTTGTTTTAGCATCACGAAATATATACTACAGGGAATGAAACGAAAATTTTTGACCTGATAGGAGGTCTCCCAACTTAAACTATAGGATTCAAATTTTCCAAAATTTTGATTAGATTTTGGGATTTTTTGAAATTTATTTCAATATGCGTTCATATTCGTTCGCGCATCACATAATAACGACTAAAGTGAATAAAATAAAATTAAGTGCATGATAGGTGGTCACTCAATTTAATTGTCGATGTTGAATTTAAAAAAAGGTTAATTAGTTTCTAAGATTTTGCTGAAATCATTTCAAAGCGTGTAAATATTTGTAACACATTATCGACTAAAACGTATGAAATGAAATTTGGTGACACAATAGGTGGTCACTCAACTTAAAATATTGTCGAATTTTTAAAAAAATTTTGATTAGATTTTGAAATTTTGCACAAATTTATTCATTTGCACAAGTTTGAAAATATTTGTCGGTTACGTCAGCGGTTCTCAACCTTTTAATATCGCGCCCCGAACAAAGGCTAACTTACGGTGGTGCCCCCCCACATTTTTCAGCATACATTCAATTTTTTAATCTTTAACAATGAACATTTAGTAGAATTTTCTACAAAATAATATTATCAGTAAAGTTTGAATGAACATTTTAAGCGAAAATAGATATATTTTAGAGTAAAAATGAGAATAAATTAGATGATTTTTTAAAAACATGCATCAATACTTGCTCTTTGGTTTTTCCCGCGCCTCCCCTGCAAACGCTCTGCTCCCCATTGAGGGGGGCGCCCCACAGCTTGAGAAACGCTGGTTTACGTATAAACCGCAGAAGCGAATGAAATAAAATGTAGCTTCGTCACATGTGGTCACTTCAACTACAGGCTTCTAAGTACTTTAAATTTTTTACAGATTTTTTACAGAGATTTAGGAAAACTCTGTTTGCTACGTTTAAGAAAAAGGACAATGGAATAGAAGAAATATGGACTTATATTACATGCAAGTTAATTAAAACTCTGGATGCCGAAACTGTTTTAAATACTTTATACTTTTGGGATTTTATGAAAATCGTATAATGTTTGTTCTCGTATCCCTTAAAAATGGATTAAATGAATACAGTGGAGTTTAGCAACTTGATCAGCAACGAATGAAACAACAAATGTAGGAATTTTTTGAAAAAATTGAAAAAAATTTAGAACTTTTAAAAATGTTTGCTATAATTTTGAGAAAACTATGCACTTTTTTTTGGGGGGGGGGGCGTAATGTTAAAATATCTACAGTGAATCAAACAAAATTTAGTTACAGGTTAGGAATGACCTCTTGATTTGAAAAGCTCATTCAACCATCATTAAATCTAAAATTTAACAAAGGAAGTTGGACTTGAATCGAATATATATTTTTTGTGTGTAACTGCAAACAAAAATAAAATGTAGAACCGGGGACGACAATATCAATTCACTTACCTTCCATTGAAAACATTTGCTCAAAGTTTTCTATCTCACATGAGTTAAAACTGTTTTATTAGTAATGCTAATGGAAAATCATTAACTAAAACCATTTAAATTATTTACATCAAATGTGGTACACGGGGACAGAGGAGATTTAAATAGCCTAAACTGGGGTTACTTTGCTCAAAAAATAATTCACCAGTTTCTGTACTCAACAAACAATGCAGGATATAAGAGTTTTTCGCCTTGATAAACACGTTTACCGTATTTGAGGGTAACTCAATAGTTTGGGGTCAAGTTAGTCAATAGTTTGTCAAAAATTTACATTTTTATTATTGGCAAGAATTATGCGAATAACAAAACATCGAGGTGTCAATATATTAGCAGATTCTTAAGCCAGGGGGTTGCAATAGTTCAGTATATGAAATCTATACAGTTTGTATGAAATTAAGTGAATGGATCAAAGAAACATCAAGTAGAGGCTTCTTTGGACAAAAATTAAAAAAATAGTAAAATATATGTAGACAGAAAAGGAAAAGATTTTTAAAACAATGCAATTGACTTCTTATTACAAGTTAATTGATTAAAACACAATTTGGACGCGTTTGTAATAACAGAAGTATTAGTGAAAACATTAGTGGAGCAAAGTAGCCAGGAAACGTCGTGAGTCTTCTAGTGGTCCTGCTTGTGTACTCAATTGAGCCATCCAAAGAGGCCTATGGCTTATGACTTATTAGTTCCAGCACTCATACGTCATCTAATGACCAACTTTAACCAATGAGAAATGTCCGTATGCCTCTGTAATGTAGAATATTTAGTTGTAGTTTTTAACTGAAGATTAGAAGGCGTGTGAATTAGCAAAACACAGGTTCAACACTTCAGCTGCAATAGAAGAAGAAGACATTAGAATAATTAAAAATTATTTATTTAAAAGGACTATTGAAGAAAAACATATTAAAAATAACGGCTGGTTGCTCGGCGAAATAAAAATGTCCTCTCTTAACAAACGGTAAACGATGGAGAGCATTAAAAATTATGCCAAACCTGACTTCACATTGGCGAGAGCAAAAACTTGGCTCAGATAAACACCGCCAATTATAGAGAAATCATAAAATTTAGACCAATAAAATTAAAGTAATGAAACCGTGAACAAGTAATTTTAAAGATTGTGCATGGCATCAAAAATAAAATATGCCAAAAAAAAAAGTGCCAAGAGGACGATCAAAAATCCATTATGATTGCAAATCTGGCATAACCTAATCAATTTTTAGCCCAGATGGCGGCACTCAGACGAGGAAAATAAACAATTAAAACACTATAGCATGCGAGAAAAGCGGAAATAAAGATAGAAAACCAAAGTGTGGAGAATTGAGAACAGAAAAAATAACTTGGAATGCTTGATTTTGGATAGAGTAAATTTAAGAGGCATGAAGTAAAGGAGAATTAATATTAAATATGTGATCTACATCACAGCCTCTTTTCCGTGGAAGTACACGGGCAGGCCTGGTAGAAGGTTCACGATGACGCCGAGTAGCCTGGTCCGGTTCACGGTGATCTTCTAAGATAGGCAATAGATCCCTCAAGAAGCACGAAACTCAGATGCTCATCTTTGAGGAGGGTCCGTTGTTTGTTTTCTCAACTAAATTTTGTTTCACTACCTTCTTAGGCCGATGCCCATTAACATCTGGCGATTTTCATCACATTTTTCAATTTATCCCCATGCGTGCAGTGATAAATAAATTTACAACCGCATTGTCATGATTCTCCAATTTTTTTAAGAATATGAATAAACAATGAAAAAATCGCGTTTTACTTTGCTATCACTAAACATTTTGTCGAAATCACTAAGTTCGCAAAATTAAAATAGGAAAATAAATTAATGCTTATGCACAGCAAGGGCCGTTCCAACGAGGGGGCGTTTCACTATATTTCGTACATTCCCAAATGATTTTACTGGTTGAGTTTTTAACAATTTATAGATCTATATAAAAGGTCCAATATTTTTTCCAATGGCGATCACTGGCCAAATGCCACTACTAAGGCTTGAACTACTGCCCATTTTATTGTGGGGGCACTCAATGGGTGGCCAGCGTTACCTCCTATGAAGGAACGGACAATTTAACAGCCAAGCCCAACCCGGAAATCGAACCCGCGCCCAAGCCGTGCTAGAATGGTTCTTAAGCCACTACAGCACCCGGGTGGCCTAAAAGGTCTAATGGTTCACTCCAAACAATTCTGCCTGGATTCTCTCCTGAAGCACACAAGCCTAATACCTTTCATTTTGTTAGTTTTTCTGAAAAAGATTCGTTAACGGGCTATGTGGAGTACATCTTTTAAAGGAACACTTTCAAAATGGCCGGCATGCACGTGCACGCATTAATTAATTATTTGAACTACTCTATTTGACTCCAAATGCTTTAGTGATGCGAGGTCTTCGATAATACCCTGGTGGACATGCATCATAATTTTATATGCAAATGATTTGTTTATTAAGAATATGTTATCGTTTCTTTTCCATGCTACTTTGAGCCATTCTTTTGGAGCACGGCTATACAGCATTGAATTATTAGAGGGGGTGAACAGAGCATCTATTTATCAGTAAGTTTTTTAAGCATTTTCTGAAATCTTATTATTTTCGACATGTTTAATTGTTCAAAATGTCTCATATGCCTGGTGATGTTTCCTCCTACGTGCTTTATTGGTCAAAAGAAAATTTTAAAATTGTATTAATAACTGGAACTACCAAAACAATTTAGAAAGTTCTAAAGAAATAACGTGTTGATTGCAATAAAAATATATACCCATTTTTTTACTGAATCTAACAAAAAAAAATCCCCTTCTACGACACCTCTAAGACCCAACTTATTTAAGTTTCTAAAACTGTTAGTTGTCTAAAAACTTGCTCTTACCAATTTAACATCTTTTTCGATGCACAAAATTAAAAATTTGTACCAGATACGTAGTCAGAAAAAAAGAAAACGCACCCAAAAGGTGCAAAAGGTAGAATTTATGACGAAAAGACTTGGTTGTTGACAACCTATTCAAAAAAAATTTCAAATTTAGGAGAAGGGACATGCCCATGTGGCCCAACCCTGATCTACAGCTTAAAAAAATGTTCTCTTGATAATTTTACCAACATTCTGCAATGCCTTTCTCATTTTGCAAGCTTCTTTATTAAACGTATGTAATTGCTGTAAAAAATGAAAAAAGAAAAAACCGTTGGCCATTTGGACCACCATTTTGACCATTTTGAACCGTTGGAAAAATCCAGCATTTTGGTGAGATCAGAAGATAGATGTAAAAATAACTGGGGAAATTTCCTTACCCCTAGCCACTTCGAACTTCTACTAAAATGGTATCATAAATTCACTTTCTGTACAAAGGCAGAATTTCGACTTTTCTCCGAGGAAGGAATCATGTTCAAAAGATATTTTTTTCTTTTCTTTACTTTTTTTTCTTCAAAGTTCGACTAAAGGATATCAATCGGAATAGATTTTGTTCTCTCCCAAAACGTGGAAAGTTTTTCCAAGTTCTAACAGCGCTGTTTATTTTGTGGTGATGGAAATCCGACCGCGACATATATGTTCAGAAAATTTTGTTGAAGAGTAAGGTTAGGCAAGGCTGATTGTAGGTAGGATGAAATCATTTCTTATTTACAAGAACTTGTAAAAACTTTCTTCTCCGAGTGTATATGATTAATTTATATACAGCATTGGCCAAATTTTTAGACTCACTGCGCAAAATATGAAATAAAATTGTTTCTGCAATGAATTCATTTTATGAATAAAAATGACATGCAGTTATGTTTTTCATACGCTGAAAGAAAAGTTCTGTTGAATCAATAAAAATTTTGTTAAATCATCAAAATTATCCGGTTGAAATAGCATCAACCAAATTTTTGTTGAATTAACAAAATTATTTTGTTAAAATGATTTCGTTATTTCAACAAAACATTTTCTCAATTTAACCAAACAATTTGGTTAAAATAACGAAATGTTTTGTTAATTTAACTAAACTATTTGTATAAATGGCTTTTTTGGTTGAAATCAACCAAATTATTTGTTTGAATTAACGAAATTTCTTTGTTAACTGGTGTTATGCTGGCTCATTTAACAACATTATTGTGTTGATTTTGCTGTTATATTTTTTTTGTCCACAAACAGTTGGTTGAAAGTTTGAAGTAGAACTAAATAATTTATCTTTTAATCAAAATTCATATTTCTATTTTAGTGTTTTTATAAATCTATAAATTCAATGCCAGATTTTTTTCTCATGAAAAAAAAAACTGGGTAACGTAATCGAAAATCGCTTTTGTATTCGTAGCAAAATAAATATGTGTACTATTTCTTCGAATTTTACATTGTAACGATATCTAGTTTATATGTAATAATGATTATTAGTGATAATGACCTAGATTGCAACAGGCAGAGAAAGATATATTCCCGCCAGCTTTTTTACCAAGTTCTCGTAAACTCTCTCTTTTTTTTTTTTTTTGCTGGAGTAAACAGATACAAGAATGGTATTCGAAATCAGGACTTTATACAATCACTTAACTAGCGGAATTAAAGCGCTTTGATAAACGTAATACAAAGATTATAAACATTTTTATCGCCAGAATTCTTCATTTGGAAAATGAGTGTGTTTTCCCTTAGAAAGAATATAAAAGAAAGATCAACGTGCTAGCAATAAGTGGGTCTTTCTTATGGCTAGCCCTTTGATTGGGTGGATGTTTCGGGCGTGGTATACGTATTAAACTGTTTGCTACATAAAACCGGTATGGATTTTTTAAATGTGTGTTCCGTTTTAAAACTTAAACTATAAAAATGTTTTCAAAATAATATATAAATGCCGGTATTGTCCAGCTTAGTCTACACTGAAGACCAAAACATTGATTACTTACTCAATAACGCGTCGCGCCTCCTTTAGCTTTCAGAAAAGCTGCAGCTCGCCTTGGTATAAATGCCACGAGTTCTTGGTACACAACTGTAAACAGGTTGTACTAAATATGTAATTAGCAGTCACACAAAGTCAAGATATTGGAACATGGTGGTGTTTGAGATCTAAGCTTCCGGGGAGAGGGGAGCACCTGTTCTCCTGGAAGATGACGTACCTTGAAGTGTCCATCGACTTGATGAAGGAGAAACCGGGATTCATCCGGTCAGGCAACTCTCTTCCATATATCCAGGGTCCATTCTTGATGTTCGCGTGCCCACTGTACATGTAGTTGACAATGATGCTTGGTAAGCAGGGCACACGAGTGGGACGTCTGCTCCACAGTCCCATATCCAGCAGTGTCCACTGAATTGTGCGTTCCAAAACACTTGTATACTTGGACTTGCATCGTGTTGGGCTGTCAGCCGACGTTGGGATCACCGATTTTGATGAAATGTTGATGAGTTATAGGGACCCATAGTAAAGTAAAATGTCAAAGAATTAGCCTCCAACTCTCGCTTATACGTAATGTTAAAAGACCGAGAGTCGCCTACTTTGTTTTCCAGCTAGAGCATGCGCATTGCCGATCTCGTGGACTTTAGAAAGTTCTTCAGAAGTTGGAGAAAAGGGACGGTATATTAAGTTAAAACTGCGTACGTAGGAGAAGAGCAGAAAACATTAGAACAATAGAACCAATAATTATATTAATTATTAATTAACTTAATTAAAAACATATATTAATAATTATTTTGATTGGACAGATACAATTGGATTAAATAAAATTAATACATTACATTGCATTAAAACAATAGAACGAGTAATTAGATTATCATAAAGTTAATTAAGAAATTGATTATTTAATTAATAATTTTCACTGAAGTTCAATTGCGGTTAGCGTTAAAATGAATGCAAGTTAATAAATTACATTACATTAAAACAATACAACCAATAGTTATAATCATAATTAATTAACTTAAAAACCTAATTCTGATTTGATTAATAATTATAGTAGAAAGTTAACTAAGATTAGCATTAAACTGAATGCAAATTAATGAAACATAGAAGATGGCGGTCGGGATACCAATCTGCACTCGTCCCCCCCTTTTTTTTCTATCGGTTGATAAATTAATTTTTTTAATTGTTTTATTTATTTTTTTTTTAGGAAATTAGTTTGTTTAAATGAACAATTGGTTTAAAAATTTGCTCAAAAATTATTTTTAAAAATGTTCTGCAATATTAATTAAAATAGAATTACTCTCGAACCTCCGTGTAAAAGAAAAAGAAGTTGAAAATAAAATTTCATAAGGCTTGAGCATAAACCAAAATAAACTAATTTAGTGAAAAATCAGGACGTCTAATATCTGCAATTTGAATGGACATGAAATCGTACTACGTTTTTTATTCTTCTTTTAAGTGACACTTTTAACAACGTATTCCTTTTACAGTATTTATTCTCTAAGTTTCATAATTAATGTTAAAGGGTGTAGTGCTGCTAATGAAGACATCTAAAAATATTGACATAGTTTTTTTTTATGTTGGTATTTGCCATATAACAAATGCTAAAACCTCTAATAACTGTCAAAAACCTACAAGCATTACATTTTGTTTACTATAAATAATGGAATGTGAATTATTTTATAAATTCACGAGTTCTAATAGTAGAAAATATGATTTAAATAACGGAAAAGCTTCATTAACTAGTTAATACAAAACTTTCGCTTCTAGAAATAGTAGTCAAGAATGCAAAAGTATGCTAGAAAGTAGTGTCCTTTTTTTCAATTCCTACTATTAGTTCACAACTCTCCCCATATATATTTATATATCTTCTTCAAATTTTCAATCGTTAATAAAATACTTTTTATTCAACCACTCAAGTTCAAATATCTTTATTTTTAACTTGTAGTGGATGACACTTGATGTTAATACAGTTTTCTCAAATATTAATTCATTAAATAAATTAAATTAATTAATTTTAGATCCTGTTACTTGGGATAAAAATGAATGGAAACAATAAATTAAACAAACTGGTTTAACGGTATCGACGCTTGCTTTGCAAACGGCTCTGCATTAATTAACTAACTAATAATCAATTAATTCATTAATTAAATTTAATAAAAAAGTAACTAAAATAAAATTGTTCTTTGTTGACCTAAGTAGGAATTGACTTAATTTTTTTTAAATATTACTTGTTTAAATGTATTTTACTCTATTTTATATATCAGTTAATACAATAAAATTGTTTTTTAAAATAAATAAAAACTTTGTGAAAAAACACGCATAAAATGTTACTTATAAAGCGATACGATCGTTTCGACCAAAAATTCTTTCGTTATTCCTCAGTCAAAGCCCTTCGTATCACTAAAGAGAGGGAACTGAAAATGATAAACAAACAAGCATGTTGCCACATGTAAAAAAGAAAAGGCGAACAAAACCAAGGAAGAAAAACAAAACGCAGAACAAACAAAAGAAACAAAAAACAAAAATAACATAAAAACAGAATTTTTATGTTAATATGTATAATGTGCTGTTATTTTATCTTTTTCCGACTACATGTACGACTGCCCTCTTACATCCAACAACCATCTGAAGAGACCGGCAGCAGCTAGCAGCCCAAATTGGGTGGAAAGTGTCCTACAAAGCAGACTCGCCAGCGCCAAGCTACGGAATATGTACAAACTCTTACACGAACTAATGCAGTTGTCATAAGTGCAAGCAAACACGTTTCCCTTCAGAAATCTAGGCACCTCTTCCGGAGACTGAACTCTCAACATTGAATTTTTATCATTATATGCCTTTTTTTCTATTTTTATTATTATTATTCACTTCAATGGGCCCACTGTAACGCGTTGGTCCCACAAGTTCTACTTGTTAGAAGGGTCCTCTGTTTCGCGCTGACCCACAAACTGTGACCAACTGGTTAAATAAAAGCCGGGCGCCCATGCGCAGAAGTGTAACGTGCGCTCTCCTTGCCGGGCAGGACGTCGGTACTCACGATCCACCACGTTCTGGCGGTTACTATCGCCTGAATAAAAGGCTTTAAGGATTCTTTTCCAAGCTGCAGGCAACGGGTGTCCAATATCGCCTAGTTGGGTTCAATTTGAAAGATTTGTTCTTGACACTTAACTTGACGATATTTCGCATAAAGCCGGCATGCTTGAGATAATTTGCGAGATTTTGGGGATAGTCAAAGTAGTAATTGACCATAGACTTTCAATGAATTGAATGTATTCATACATCTTAATGTATTTAAATTCATTTGAGTCACCCAGTAAATAAATTATCCAGTCGATTGCAAACAGAGATGCACAGTTAGATGTTACAATAGTTCTAAATACGAAATTTCAAAATTCTACAAGTAAAAGTTTTAGAGTTATGCAAAATACGAAATAATTTTTGGCGCCAAATTTGGCGATATTTTGGCGAAACTCGCCAAGATCACAAGATCAACGACAAATGGCGAGATTTTGGGCGTTAATGGAACAATGACTCACTGCGGACGTAATATATTGAAAATATCCATAGTCATTGATATATTGAAATTCTTTTGGGTGGTCCTGTAAATAAACTCACCATTAGATTGCAACCGAAAAACGAGATGCACAACTAGATGTTATATACAACAATATTATATTTGAAATTTCAACATTCTACGACTAACAGTTTTTGAGATATGAGAGTTAAATACATACACACGTGCACCAAAATTCGCCAAGCATGGGGACTTAACCCTTTAACGCGCAGTGTTACCGCTCTGGGAACACCAAACACTGACGTTTTGACTGTTGCCAGTCACGAAGAATAGATTTCATTTCTATAAAAATAGTTGCGGGTGACATAGCTCCACGAGAATCTTTAACTTCTTAGGACGTCATTTCCCGAAAAAAAAATTGTCACGATTATTTTTAACAGCACTGACATCTGCTGAAAAATGGAAGAATACGAGAACAGCTGTATAGATTGCCCATGCTGAAAAAAGGGCAGCCGTTGCCATCGCTCAACTTAACTACCAGCAAGATGGCGGACGATCGAAACGTTCACCGCATGCCACAGATCTAGAGACCCTTTTTTGACGCAGCTGGCTGTGCGCCTGCGTCGCGTGCTCGTGTGCACGCGAGATCGTCCGCCATCTTGCTGGTAGTTAAGTCGAGTGATGGCAACGGCTGCCCTTTTTTCAGCATTGGGAAAGGGTTGCACTTCAAAGGGTTAAGCGCAATTTTTGAAGGAGGCTCGTGACCATGGTCGGACCATTACCTAACTTTATGGTAAGACGGTATTGTGCTTGATATGGATGAATGCATCTAAAGTTGCCTTTGACGATAATGAGTTGAAATTCATTTGAGTGTTCCTGTAGCAGAATTATGAATGATACAGACACTATTTTCTATGGAAAGATTCATTTTGTATCCCTTAACAAGGTATATAACTTAGAAGTCGTTTGAAATAGCCTAATACCTCTAAAATGCGCTTTAGTGAGATTTCTGCCCATAGAGCGTAATGTTTTTATTTCTGGGCGTCTCTGTAGATAAACTATCCAATCAATTGGGACCTAAAATGGAGGTGCTCAAATAGATTTTACCACAATCCTAAATATTAAGTTTCAGCTTCTAGGACCATTAGTTTTTGAGCTACGCAAGTTACGTACGTACAAACGTAAAGACGTCAGAAAAAAGCTGGTCAAAATAGACTCGCGGCCGGTCAAAATGGGTAGTACATGCATTTATATGAACGAACATGCATGCTTACGATGAGATGCATCGCAAAAATTCTTAATAGTAAATTTAGAGGTAGTCAATTGGTGTTTTCGTCGGAATTTGGCCACTGAAATTTTTCGCGATCACATTACTTCCTCATACTCCGTACCAGGAAGTAATAATATATGAAGAGCTTTTGGCCCACGCGTGGAGAAAACTATAGAGAATTCAATAAAATAATGTTCCAATGTTAATGCAACATGTTCACAGTCCGGGAAACTTAGGATGTCACCACAATTCTTCATTCCTTGGTCGAATTTTGAAACTGTACGTAGGGAACGAAAAGTTTTTGCTTTAGTATTCCCTTAGAAAGATCAAACAAATCCAGAAATTTCTGACAAAATATTTTTATGACGATTAAAGTGATTTATCTTGTCCACTAAAAGTAATCCCACCTAAATGTACATCGCTTTCTCTCAACATTGTGATTTGTAATTTCACTGAACTTTTTGTGTTTGACATTATCCATTTTTAATATATTGGCAGACCGTGTAGATCCTTAGCTCTTCCCTCTTCCGCAAATAAGAATTTCTCCTCTGGACGGGTCTGGTTCAGTCCTTCACAGTCCTGCGCATGGCCTTGAAGCATGCGTAAATTCACTGTCAAGCGATTTAAAATTTCATTCGTTCTGAGTTTTGACAAAAAGTTTTTGCTAAATTCAAAATGCATTTTCTTAAATCAGCTTAGTTGAATCGAAGAAACTTTTGTTAAATCAACAATACAAAGCTACAAACTGCATAACCAAACAAGTTTTGTTAAATTATGCAAAACACGTTTTATCGTGTACATTTTCCAATATGTCAGTGCTTGGTATGGCCATCTTATAAAGAAGTCATTGAGTTTCATTCAATTAAAAAAAATCTGATGTGTCCAACACATGACTTCCTTGCACGTCTATTAAATCAAAAGTTTTTTCGACGCACTTCCTCCAAACTTATTTGTTTGAAAGACATAAAATATCAATAGTAAGGTTTAGCGATTTCTAGCCAAATATTTCGATATCGCCAAGCTGAGTTCAATTTGAAAGATTTCCTTCTGATTATTGGGCGATATTTCACCAAAAGCCGACAAACTCGAGATAGTTTGCTAGATTTTGGGGATAGCCAAAGTAGTCATTGACCACAGACTTTCAATGAATTGAATGCATCCATACACCTCAATGTATTTAAAGTCATTTGGCTCACCCTGTAAATAAATTCCCAGTCGATTATTATCGAAAAAGATATTGAAAACAGATATTACAATAGTTCTAAATACAAAAGTTCAAAATTCTACGGGTTAAAGTTTTAAGAGTTACACAAAATACGAAATAATTTTTGGCGCCAAATTTGGCAATATTTCGGCGAAACTCGTCAATGTCGACGACATTTGGCGAGATTTTAAGCATGGACCAAACAATGACAGATTATCGCCAAATTTGGCGATATTTCGCCAAAACTCGCCAAGAACGATGACAAATGGCGATATTTTGGGGATGTACCAAACAATGACTGTCTACAGTTGTATTATATTGAAGGTGCCCATAGACATTAAAGCACTGAAATTCTTTTCGGTGGTCCTGTAAATAAACTCTCCAGTAGATTGGAACCAAAAATCGAGATGCACAACTAGATGTTACAACAATCTTATACATGAAATTTCATAATAGTTTTTGAGATTTGAGAGTTAAATATGCACACACGAACTTTTGGCATAGTTCTTGAGGGAGGCACGTGACCGTGGTCGGACCATTACCTAACTTATGTGGTAGGACGGTATTGCGCTTGAAATGGATGAATGTCCCTAAAATTGCCATTGACCGTAATGTATTGGAAATCTTTTGAGTGTTCCTGTAGCAGAACTATAAATGATAAAGACACTTCTTTTAATGGAGAAATTCATTTTCTAACTCTTTACAGCATACATCACTTCTGAGTCGTTTGAAATAGCCCAATACCTCTAAAAAACGCTTTGATGAATTTCGGCCCATTGAGCGTAATGTATTTCGAATATTCTGGGAGGTTCTGTAGATAAACTATCCAGTCGAATGGAACCGAAAGGGGAGGTGCACAACTAGATGTTACAACTGTCCAAAATATGAAGTTCCGATATTCTACGCCTAATAGTTTTTGAGATATGAGAGTTTAATGAATTTCGGCCCATTGAGTGTAATGTATTTCGAATGTTTTGGGCGGTCCTGTAGATAAACTATCCAATCGAATGGAACGAAAAGGGGAGGTGCACAACTAGATGTTACAACAATCCTAAATATAAAGTTTCAACATTCTACGCCTCATAGTTTTTGAGATATGCGAGTTTAATGAATTTCGGCCCATTGAGCGTAATGTTTCGAATCTTTTGGGCGGTCCTGTACACAAACTATCCATTGGATTGCGCCCAAAAGGAGAGGTGCAAACTAGATCATAGAACAATCCTAAATATCAAATCTCAACATTCTACGACCAATAGTTTTTGAGATATGCGAGTTACATACATACGTACGTACGTACGTACGTACATACAGACGGCATGGAAAAACTGGCCACAATAGACTCGCCGCTGGTCAAAATGAGTTGCAGATGCGTTAATATGATCGTGCATGCTAGCTTATGATGAGATGCACCGAAAAAATTCTTTAAATTAAATTTATAATTAATTAAACTAGTCAAAATCGGTTTTTTCGTCGAAATTTGGCCCCCAAAATTGTTCGGGATCACATTACTTCCTTGTACTACGTACAAGGAAGTAAAAATTATAGTTACCCAAACTCAAAAAATTTATTTGAGGGACTAGAAAGTAACGTCGTTTACTCGTGTTTCAGTAGCTCGCTTAGACAAAACTACTGAAGCTAATACAGTAAACTCGGGATAACTCGAAGTCTCGTAAGTCAATTATTCGTTTAGCTGGGAAGTTTTCAAGAATTACCAAAACAATTCAATTTTTTACACACAAAATCAACTCTGTCTCTCAAGGACTAGGCTATTTAATCAAAGTTTTTGTAAAAGATTTAATTTCGTTAATTCTTAGAAATTCGTAGAATTTCCAAGCACTAGTTTGTTGCCATTCAGCATGTTTCGAGGAGAAAAAGAGATACCTTCTCTACCCTGGTGAGTCATTCAGGTTCGAGAATGAGGGGAAGAAAATTTCCCGAGCATATTTTTTCTATTTTTAACACAAAATACTAATGATTAATTTTTCATAAACTATAGTAGTAGTACAATATCCATTAGCCTCTATTTAAAATATAAAATCTAAAGTTTAAATTTTTGCATGTGAAAAAGAGGAAACCGATAACACAAACTTCTAATAACTCGAAGAATTTGGCAGATCCCTTGGATTTCGAGTATCTCCAGTTGACTGTAATACGAAATTTGGCATGTCCGTTTTTTAACATAGATATTAGATTAGACAACATTTTCTAAAATTTGTAACCCATAGGGAAAGGCAGAGGGGGAGGGTGTAAAAAGTTCTCAGTAAATTGAAGTCGAAGGGAGCAAGAAAACTTCGCCATAAGAAGTTTCATATTTACAGTTTAAAAAAAACATTCGTAAAACTTATAGACAATAATATTAATAATAGAACAATAATACCGTAAAATTTATGTCGAAATATCATCAACATTCATGCACGGTAGGATTTTTTTTGGGGGAGGGTGTGCAGTCCTTTCATAAACCTGCTGAAAGTTATTTTTCAAGAAATTTTTCGGTGAGGTAAGTTTTAAGAGATGAAAATTAAGATAGAATTTTTCTCGATAAAATTATTATTGCTACGATTATTATTATAAATATTTTGAAATAAAAACTTCATGGCTGTACGGACACCTCCCCCCTACAAAAAAACCCCCTCCCGGTGCCGTTAGTATATATAATAAGTACTCCCCCACCACCACCACTGAACGCTTACCTACTTTTGTAGTATAAAAAAATCCCTGTTGATCAGTCGGTGAAAAGATAAACAGTGTTTTGATATCTTCTGAATTTATTTATGCTATTTTTACGAAGTGCGTGCGACGTGTGTGTGTGTGTGTGTGTTTGAGAGAGAGAGAGAAAGAACACGATAGCTCTTAAATGGTGCATTTGATCCAGCTCAAATTCGGTATGTATATTGTAGACCACCGTCACAGGATCGGTATTTATTTTTATGCATATAGGACGTAAGTTTTTTTACAGGGACATGAAAAATATTTCTTTGATGGTTTGATCACGAGATTGCAAAAAACAATTCTTACACATTACAGCATGCACGAATCACATAAAATGAGCTAGTATATTCGAAGATGTTTAAATTGTGTATGTATATTATATTGTGTATGTACCGGGTGTCCAGAAAAGGACTCCCTGATTTCAAAATTAAATATCTATCAAACATAATATATCATATAACATATAAACAAAATATCTATCAAACATAATATAAAACAAAGATCGATAGAGGAATGCAGTAAACGGTATGTTTATTGTGAAAGCTGTAAGAATTTTATACAGCAGTTTGAAATAATAGTTACAAAAGCTGCTAACAGATGGCGCTGTAATCGCCATACGTAATGCCTAGTATAAATAGTGGTCCGAAGCCCAGAGCGATCAGTTCCACTATTGAAGCGTGAAAGGAGGTTAGCGTACCGAAGGAAGATATTAAAACCATGTACTCCATTAAACAACGCGTTTTTCTAGTGCTAGAGTACCACAGGTTAAAAGAGAGTCCTACGGCAACAAGGCGTTGTTTTCAAGCACGATTTAATGTTCCATAAGGACCCGATGCGAAAACCATTCGTACGCTCTTCGCCAAATTTCAACGAACAGGCAGCGTAACTGATGATCTAGTGGGGAATGTTGGCCGCGAGCAAACTGCAGTTATGCCTGCAAATGTCGCCACAGTTTCTGGAATTATTCAGCAAAATCCAATGTCATCCGTCCGTAGAATTGCATCTGAGACTGGTTTGAAGCGTTGCAGCACGCATAAAATACTGAGAAAGAGTCTACACATGTTTCCATTCAAAATTCAAACTCACCAGGCCATACCCGTACGAGCTGTGCAACAAAGGGTTGACTTTGCTAATCAGATGCTCACAATGATTGATAGTGTGAAGGATTTGATGTTGGCTGCATCTGGTTTACAGATGAAGCACACTTCCACCTGAATGGATTCGTGAATAAACGGAACTGGCGATTTTGGGGTTCCGAAAATCCATATTGGTGTGCAGAGAAACCCCTGTATTCTCCTAAAGTTACTGTGTGGGCTCCAGTATGCAGCAGAGGCATCATTGGCCCTTTTTTCATTCGAGAAATGGTCACTAGTGGGGACAATTTGTCGGAAGATATTAATTTTGGGACAATTTGTCGCCACACAGCAAGTGTTAGAGGATCGACCACGTACTGAATGGTGTATGCAAGATGGAGCCCGACCACATCGTAGCGGACAAGTGTTTCGCTTTCTTGATGAATACTTCGGGAATCGAGTCATTGCTTTAGAATATCCCAAATTTACTGGTGCAGGCGTGGATTGGCCTCCATATTCGCCGGATTTGACTCCCTGTGACTATTTTTTGTGGGGCACATTGAAAGACATTGTCTACCCGAAGCATCCCGCCACGCTGGACGAGCTTGAATCGGCGATCTGTGTGGCATGTGAATCCATTTCTGTTGAGATACTACGAAATGTGATGGCAAATTTCATTCTTCGTTTGCGCCACCTCTGTAGCTTACTACATTTTTAGAACGTTATACAGAACGTACAAACTTTACCTGAACGCTTTTCTTACTATTCTGAACGTTACTAGACGTTCAGAGAACATTCTTGTGCTGCCTGGGGTAGTGCCAATGGTGAACATTTTGAAAACATTGTGATGTGATTTTTTGCAAAGAATGTTTTCGTATGATTATTTCATTTATGCATGCTGATAATGAGCTGTACAGCGTACAGCGCCATCTATTAGCAGCATTTGTAACTATTATTTCAAACTGCTGTATAAAATTCTTACAGCTTTCACAATAAACATACCGTTTACTGCATTCCTCTATCGATCTTTGTTTTCGAGATATTTAATTTTGAAATCAGGGAGTCCTTTTCTGGACACTCGGTATAAGTTAACGTTACGCAGCATGCTTAGATTTTGCTGTGTTTAAGTCTTATAGTTTCTTCACAGGGCAACAAAAGAGCGTTCTTTTACATTATGGCCTGTGGACGACAATTTTTGGAAGTGCGCTAGTGTCTATATTGTGCATTCGATTGAATTCAAATTGGGTATATATACTGTAGTCACGGTTTTATGACCTGTATGATTTTGAAGTGTGTAGTGCTGATAGTTTGTTCATGGAGTTGCAAAAAATGAATCTTAAGGCCTGAGGATGCAAATCATTTAAAGTGAGCTAGTGTCTAAATGATGCATTCGATTGACACCAAATTAGGTATACATATTATAGGACGCTGTCTTGCATGCTACATAAATTTTAGCTAGTGCACACTCTACAGTTTTTTAAAGGGCTGCAGAAAAGTATTCTTATACATTGTGGCCTACATATACAAATCATCTTAAGTGTGCTGGTGTCTGAACACATACATCAGATTGAGTTGAATGAAATTTATTTAAACGCCTGATAAACATCAAGTGTTCGGAAAGTCGAGTGAAGTCACCCCAGATTTTTTTCTATTATGCCCACCATCTATACAATAATGAAACTACAATAAATGTCTATTTAGGCGATGACAGTGATTTTTAAATAGCAGTTTAGTCTAAAATATTTAAATATATATATTTTTTTTCTTTAACTGTCACAAGACAACCTACAAAAGAAGAAGAACAAACTTTCGGAATTTTTACGATGAAAAATTAACTTGCAGAGAATCCAATTACATAAATACTCCAACCTGTTCAATTCCATTTCGTTAAGCGTCATTCTAATCGTAAAAATATACCTACCATGCCTAATCCAAATTCCTTTAATTTTGTCACTCTATCTCAAATTAACTAATTCAAGCATTTAATTGAACCTGTTACGATCACACTCTCTGCGCTCGCAGGTTTTGGCTGTTAAATAAATGAAATTTAAATAGATCATAAATAGATACATCAAGATCCTCGCGATGTCTCTTTATGAGTCGAATTCCTCGAGGATTTAACCTGCTAATTGAAATTGTGTCTAGAGAAAGGCTTCTTGGATGATGTATGGTAATGTACAATGAATAAGATCATGCCTATTTAATGAAAACGGTTGGCGATTATTGGACTGGTAGACAGCAGAGTGCACTGCTGGAGATTGATTTAATGCCAAGGCTAATTCATTATTAATTCCCGAGATGCTTATAAATTCCGAGTGAAGGGACGCTGTCATTTATAACAAGAATGTATTTGTCGAGATTATATTTGTAAGTAAAATCTATTGGAATCTTTCAACCATTTACTGATGCCTCATACCTTGTAGATGACATATTTATCGTATCAATTTTCTCAAGAGACTATTCGTCTAAGGTTGTAACTGATAACCGAGATTACATCAATAAAAATATTCGCAATGAAACAGCAGCAAAAGTAATATATTGGTAAAAAAAATCATTGGTCTCAAAATTTTTTTCAAGTATTTGAATCTTTTAAAAACTGTGCACTCTAAATACACATGACCTAGATTTTGTAATTTTCTTTTTTTTTTGGGGGGGGGGTGGCACTTATTTAAAACTAAAGGTATTTGACTTGTAGGAGCACATAACCCTTGTGCCATCCAAACCACCAGCCTTTCGACGCTATGCTTGTGCCCAATACAAAAATTGCACATGTATAAAATCCAAATGCATCTCCCCCCTGCCCCTCTTGTTTATACTCAAGTATTTGAAAAGGGAGGGGGGTGATAAATTTAGTTTACTCTCTGCCAAGAATTTCTTCAACAATTTCTAAGAAGTGACAGGAGAGTTTTTTTTTTTCAAATACAACTAACTGTAAAAGAGTTAAAATGACAGATATCAGTAGTAATGGATTTTGTTGTACTCGGAACGTGAAAAGTTTTTCCTTTACTTTTCTTGCATCTCGATTTATTTTGTGGCAGCGATGTGTGTCCTTGACGTGCCCGGAAAAAAAATACATTGAAGAATTTTTTTGGCATAGAACACACCTGTTATTGTTAAACCAATGAACGTAAGAACTTCATTGTAGAATGCATATTTCTAAGCTTCGATTTTTTCCTTTGAGGGTGGGAAATATCCGTAGTAAACTATAAAGGTGGCGTCTCTTGTATGATTTCTTTCTTTTTTTTTGGTCTAATTTTCACTAGTTAATTATTTCAAGAACATAGAATTTAAGATTTGAAAACCACTTTAGATTTAACTCTACGATAACAGATAACAAATGTAAGGGAAAGGGAGTGGCACAATAGATACTTTTCTTATAATTCGAATGCTTAAAAATTAGAAAAGTATGCCATAACTTAATTAACCTGAATTGCAACACTGTGGAAGCTAGTCACTGTCGCAAATCACCTTATAGGGAAGTTGCAGCAATTTTTATTTCTATTATCACTGTTGCAACAAGCTTTACTTTTTTTTATTTGAGCAGTAAATTGTCATCCAATATCTTTCCTTTAGTTTAAAGCTTAAATTTTCTTAAATGCAGGCGTGTAATGACCTTTATTCTATTGATAAATTTTGTACAGTTTTTGAGTTTGAATTTAAATACTTGTTGGGGGGTTACAATGGGACTTATTTTTTGGAGTATCTTGGGTCACTGTTCCATTGTATGTGAACGTATGGCCTGTAGAGGCGCAGAAAAAACAATTACACAATTATCATTTCCAGTAGATTTCCTATCGGATTCGAAGATAAAATAAACTTTTGAAAAGATTTTGTTATTTGTTACTGTTTAAATTGATGTAACTTTATTATTTCAAATTCGTCAAATATTAATCATCAAAGAATTTTGTTGCTAAGATTTGTCATTTGAAAACTGATTTCATACCTTGAATAGTTTAATCAAGATATCGAGTTGAATAGTTTACTCTGTAGAGGGTGTGTCGCAATTCTCTCTCGGGTTTGGAAAGCTTATAAAAAATAATATATTACCAATACAGCAACAAAGTTAACTTTTCTGGAGAAAGAAACATTACAAGTTTTGTTTTACCAAAAACGAGCATCCTCGCCGTTGGATTGGTCAAGGTTCTGACTATGACAATCTCCTTCTCCGTGGTCACCTCGCTCTCCGGATCTAACTCCGTGCATATTTTGTTTATGGGATTTACATAAAAGATCATATGTTGTGCCCTCCATGTCTCAGGATTTATAAGATTTACGCCAAAGGATCACAACCGCATTCGCTACCATAGATCGCGACATGTTAAAGCGAGTGTAGGGAGAGAAGAATTTGCCTTTAGATTTGATATTTGACGCATCACGAAAGGTTCACATATTGAACATTTATGAAACAAAACTTGTAAAATTTCTTCATCCAAAAGAGTCAACTTTGCTGCTTTATTGGTAATATTAATATATATATATATATATATATATATTTATAAGCCTTTCAAATCCGTGAGGGAATTGTGGGACACCCTGTATTTAATTATAATAACAATAACGCGTTGCGCCATAATAAAGCTGCTGATTCTGTATGTGCCTTACTCATTGTTTAACTGTGCCCAAGTTTCTGTTCCATTGTGGCCCTTCTCGGGGCACAATTGGCCAACTTCAGTACCTTTTAAAAATTAACTTTTTTCAACAAATAAAAATAGGATGAATACTGAACGAAACTGAAATGAAAGCTAAAAGTTGTCAAACATTGTTCTGTATTTAATGTTTAGTTCGAGTTAAAAGGGAGGAAATTATTATAAATCAAATGAAATTTGTCTCACCGTGCTCCCCTCTACCATACGTGACAAAAGAAAAAAAAAAGAGACATTTTTTATTCTACTCAACATTTCTCATAATATATATTATACATACTTTTTTATACGTAACATTTGAAATCATTACTGAGTCAGATTTACTTTATTTCATAAAATTTCTTACTAAAACTTTGCAAAAGTAGTGATGATAAATTTATAAGTATATAACTTTTGACAGGTGTTTTTGAATTCATGGTAAATTATGCCAAACAAAAGTTGAATAAAATTGCTATTTTGACACATGAAAAGGTCTCTCTAAATATTTCACTGAATTTTATTAATATTTCCTTATTTCAACACAATATATACGGGCCTCACCATGGCACAGTGGTTATGCCACTGAAAATGGTAGATGGCCGAAGGGTTAAGGTCCCGGGTTCGGGTCCCATCGCACGGCTGTCGATCTAACGGTCTGGAGTTTTGGTAGGTTTTCTCCAGATGTAACGTTAATACGCGTTAGAGCCCCTTAGAAAGTCCTGCTCCCAAGGCACGCCCCCCCCCCTTGGCAGATCGCCCTAGTGTAGCGTTGCCATAATCACACACACAACAATATATACGGAAAATTTCAACTCTGTGAGATGGTAATATGTAATCGTCAAACAATGTACAGAGTTTTCCCAAAGAATAAAAATAAATCATTCCGTTTCTAATGTACCTTACTCAAAAACAAGCAAATCACTAAATTGAAAAGCCAGACAATTTTAAATCAAATTATAGTACTAAAATAAAATACAAAACATTTCTGTTTATCAAATGATTTTAAAAACAAATCCAGTTAACTTGGGACTTTCAATATTTGCATAAAAAATCAATAAGCACTGAAACTGTACAACAAATTGCCATAACTTATTTCTTTGGAACGATTTAATACTGAGTAACTTTCTTATTACGAAATGTTGAACTAAGCTAGTAATATTTACGCTGATAACTATTTTAAATTCATATTGCTGTACACTGCACGAGGTATTTTAACGGGTGTACTTATTTGATACAGCCAGAGTTTTCAATAAAGAGCAAATGTGAATCAGTCTTAACAAAAATAGTCTTAACAGTAAAACAGTCTTAACTGTAAAAAGAAAAAAATTTAATAAATGCATCCGTGTGTTATTGCAATAGTAATACAAGCGCGATATTGGAATATGCTAAATTAATACTGATAGTGTTTTATACGGGCTGTATCTTAATGCGTGTATCCATTCTACAAATTCATAATGTTAAAATAAAACAAAGATTAACCTGTCCCGAGTAGATAGTATTGCGTAAAGGTAAATTTTAATAAACGCATGTGTGTATTTATTGTAATCCTCTGTATTACAGTATGCTAATACTAGCTGCGTACCCGTTTTTCCCACGGTAGAAAATGAACGTTTTTCTTACTCGTGCAATTAGAATAAATTCTAATGATCTGAAAATTAAAAAATTGAAAAAAAAATTGACTCGTGACGTCACGAATACAAACCCAAGATGGAATAGTTTCGGTTAAGGCACACGGCGGCAATCTACACGGCGATTATCTGCCTAAAGAAAAATAGGGTGGATGGGTGGGGGGAACCTTGGTTGAAATACTTTTTAAGAGGTTCTGACGCATTTTAATGTTACAACTGGAGAAAACCGCCTAAAACTTTGTTAGATGAATAGCCGCGCGATACGGCAGAACTCAGAACTTTAACATTTCAACCGTCTATCAAATATGTCATGATTGCAACATGTTGAAACAAAAATTATCTTTGTCATTAGCGATCGAAAAAGAAAAAACTTTACGGTTTGCAGAGTGCGCCCAGAACGCTTCCCTTTCAAAATGCCTCATTTTTACATCATATAATTTTTAGGTGGTTTATCGTGTAATTCGTAAATCGTGAACAATGAATTGTTTCTGTCATGCAGCAGGGGATATTACTGAAATTTTACCTAACAAAAATGTCTTGTTGTTAACTTGAATACATAAAAAAAATCTGCATGAAGCATTCGATGCTCAGTGCGCATTTTGCTGACAGAAATACATCCTGTTTCCTTGACAATCATGGCGCTTTTTTTCCTTTTTCTAGGGATCGACCGATAGTATCGGCAACCGATAGTATCGGCGCCGATACCTCCAATTTTTTTAGGTATCGGTATCGGTTCTTTCGATTCTAAAAGTATCGGGAAAGTATCGGTTTCTGTTGCTTTCATCCATTTTCACCGATACTTTTCAACCGATACTTCGCTTTTCAGAAGAAACAACGCAGGCGCAACACCATTCTAGAATCTTTATTTTGGTAATGAGATGAGAGGCGTCGTTTCATTGGCACATTTGTTTGTGCGAGTGTTTTCGAACTGTGTATTTTTTATTTTTTTTATTCTAACCATCGCTAAATGTATGTCGTATCACCATGTGTGGTCGAAATAATGGACGAAGAATCGTTAGATGACAGTTTAACAGGACAATCGTCTATTCTTCTAAATCATTTTGAATTGGTGCCCAACACTAAATACGCTATCTGCAAGGATTGCAAAAAACAAATGTCGAGAGCTAGGCTATAATTTTATTCCAGTTTTATGACAGTTTATTTTCTCACTGTGTTGACTCGAAAAAAAAGTCATTCATATATTTATGCACACAATTGAATCTCCTCTATAACGAACTCGCTCGGTTCCAGTTAAAAAATTCTCTAAAGAGAAAATTTTGTTGTACAGAGATTTTTGCAGTTATTTCAGCAAATATTACAAACTTTTTAGTTAATTCGATGTTTACGAGTATTAAATTATGACTTTCAATTAAAAATAAATTGGTATTTATTATAAATTTGTTAAACTTAGGGGTTTCTTACTTTTTATTGTATGAATCAAATGTTCAAGTAGCAATCCACGAATTTAGAGAATAAAATATGTAATGCACTTACGTTTATTTTACTTCAAAATTCCGTTATTTTTTATTGTTCTGCATTCTGTGATTTTAAATTTTCATAAAAATATTCACATTTTAAAAGTCCGCTGAAAATAGAGTGAGGCACATTTTCTTCCATTTGGAAACCTCTTTTTAATGGTTTTGAAAGGTTGAAGCATTAAAGTTTGATGTGGTATTGGTCGTGAAGCGGAGGGCCTTATTATTATATGTGCAAATTGGGACTTTGCCCAGGGCCACCGACTTGAAAGGGCCCCCAATTTTAAATGTTTTTTTCTGAAATATTCTTTTTTATATCAAAATTTTATGAAAAATATAACAAATTTCATAGTTTGGGGCTCCCAAATCTATCAATGCCCGCTGCCCCAGTTGGTCATAACCGGGCACTGGTAAAGTGTCTTCATTATCGGAGTCAGTTTCACTTTGCTGGTCTCCATTCTTACTATCTGTTACTCTTCCACTAAGTGGTCTGTTCAAAAATTTAAATTTTCTTCAAAACATTAAAAAAAAAATCAAAGGTAAATCTGAAATATTCACTATGGGAAGATAAGCTCTTCGTTATATGGAGATTGTTTATAGTGTCATTTAAGCCTTAAAGTTACGTTTCCATGAAAAATTTCGTTATAGTTAGATTCTGTTGTATATATAGGCTTTTGATATTGTTGGAGAATGTCTAGCTCTTGATACAGATTTCACGCTTAATAGACATGTTTTAAATTTTTATTTTAAGAAATTGGTGCAAGGACATCTGATTCGGCTTGGGTATGATATAGAATTGATGGGGTAGACGGTCAAAAATGATGGGGTAGACGGTCCTGACATCGTTTAATATTTCAGGGGATGACCCCCTTTAAAGTGTTAAAGCAGGTATGGGCAACCTTTGAAAAGTTGTGGGCCAAACTTTAGGATATTAGAAAAGTCGCGGGCCAAACTTGCGGTTTTTAGTGAAGTGGCGGGCCGTATAATTGATATTTATTTGAGATATCGAATCGTTTATTCGGAGTTTTCAAATGTTCCACGGGCCGGCGGTTGCCCATATGTGTGTTAAAGTGTAATATTTCAGCCTTCGAAATACGTTTGAGGATTTGGTTCTATTTAGCTTATAGAACTTCAGATACAGGCATTTTAATATTAGTCAGCCGAAAATATTTGAAACCGAAAGTAGCATTCTGCTATCCGAAGTGAATCGTATTTCTGCGCATGCAAACGGGGATAGGATTTGAACCGAATGACGTTTGTTGGACATACCCCCCCCCCCTGGTGCCCCTCTGCAAACGTAAAAAAAAGGCTCTAGATCAGTGTTCTAGATCAGTGGTTCCCAAACTATGGGCCGCGACCCATTGTTGGGTCACGGGATCAATTTCGGTGGATCGAAAAGGGTGGGAAAAATTAAATTTTAGTATTTTATATATATAGTAAACTATATTATTTTATATAGCCTATATTGGTTATCGTTATGTAGTAGTGGGTCGCAAAAAAAGAAAAAACTAGTTGAAGGATTTTTGAAGAGAAGGGCAAAAAAGTTTGGGAACCACTGTTCTAGATCAATATTTTCTCAGTTTTAGTTCGAAATGGCCCCCCTTTCGACGATGGCACCCAGACCTTGCTTACCGTGCCACACCGCCCCTGCTCAGAGCTTAGAATTAAAACAGATAAAATTTGTTCATATCAATCACAGAAAAACATGTTAACAATGATCATAAAAACAAAAACACTGAAGATCAATTTCATTAAATATGGATACTTTAAGTAGCAACTTTTTTTTAAGACTTGATAATTGAATTTAGTTTATTATTTTTGGATTTTTCTTCAACCTTCATTTAATCTCGTCATTTTTAAGCATCTTTTATTTAGACCCTCCAAGGCGTAGCTTGAAAACGAGCAAAAATATTTTTCTTCATATTGTAGCTGTTTCAATGACAAAATTAATGATACTAAAATTATAAACGAAACCTATATGTAAAAACAATTTATTCCTTTTTTGTGTCGCAAAGAAGTTAACTTTTTGGCAGTGACTTGAAAACTGGCGACACACGTGAACATTAATTATGTTGGTCCAGAAGTTAAATGATTCATTTTTTAAACATTACAAAATATCAAAAGTACGAATTATCAAACATTTAATGATTTTATTATCTATCAGATTAATGAGAGAGCGCAGGATTTGTGTATCATTCTGTTTTGAGAAGTGTAATAATTATCAATATCATCTAATAATTATTTGTATTGTTAATTTAAAAAGTTAAAGCTATATTAGTATAATACGTAATACTAATTATTATTTAGTTTATTTCAAATTTTGGGGTAAAAAACATATTTCTTGTGAATAGTATTTAGTTTATATGTAAGGAAAATACAGGAATAATCGGTGTGTACCTGTTCTTCGTACGGAAAAGATCAAATACATGGATCATCCGGATTAAATATGACTTAACCCTGTCCGGAGAATCAAAATATTCGGAGTTTCAAAAAGAACTTAAAAATGATCATATGAGTTCATATTAAACAGAAATCTTTCTAAAACATTTAATAATTCACTTAGTTGTTAAATAATTGGAGCAGATAAATAAAACCAGCAATTAATGTGAACTTATTATGCATTTTAAGGGAAGAATTTACATATATTTAATGAACAATATCTAAATACATATGTACTTACATAATACTGTACAGTTTATACATTATCACAATTTAATGCAGTTTAATTAATCTAAAAAATATTTTCATTTGTGAAAGAATTATAATTAAAGACAAAAAACCCGTGATTGAAAGAAATAGCACTCTCAAGTGCTAAAAAAGTGACTCGACGCGCTCGCGTAGACAAAAAACCAGTGATTGAAAGAAATCTCATGTGCTAAAAATCTAAATAAAAATTGCAAGCTTTGAAGTTGAATAAATTTCATGTGTTTAATTTTGTAAGCACAAAATCGAGGCATGAGCCGAACCATAAACAAAGACACATATAGTAAGAGCAAGCATGAAGCTGTTTTGGGCCTAATATGGAAACCTTTTATCTGGCTTATGGCAACAATTAGGCGACAAAATAGAGGCTGAGAAAAACTGATTTAAATATTTGCACCAGTCGGCACTGGAAATGAAATGGATTATCTTATTAATATACCCTTTAACCCCCCCGTGTTTGTGTTCTGTCAAGCCTAAATGAGGGGCATCTACCTATAAGGGGGAGGGCTTGGGCGGAGGACTTTTTAAGGGACTCTAACGCATATTCACGTAACATCTGGAGAAAATCGCCCAAAACTCTAGACCACTACATCGACAGACACGCGATGAGAAAGAATTCCGAATCTGCACACTTAGACGCTTCCAAGAGGCTTCTAGACCGTTTTTATAAATTCGGCCATTCGTCGGCATGATTGAATAGAAAAGAAAGACTAGAACTACTGTAAATGCATACATCATTGTATCCACTGCTTTTTCTTATTAATGCTTTCTAATGGGATCCAATTTCATCATGCTGTTATTCAGTTTAACGAGAACTACACTCTCGTTACAAAAACTGCCCAACAGATGTAGGTTTAAATGACATTAAATTATGTAAAGTATCGGTATCGGTTAAGTATCGGTATCGGCCGATACCATAACTCAAAAGTATCGGTATCGGCTATTTCTGAAAATGAATTTATAGGTAAAGTATCGGTATCGGTCATCGGCGAAAATGTGGTATCGGTCGATCCCTACCTTTTTCTTTTTCCTTTTTTTTTTTTGGTAAAGGTAAACGTTTTTGACTTCACTTTTGAAACATCGTATAACCCTTACTGAGTTCCTAATGCAATTTGAAACTCCTTACATTAAAGTGTAGTCGATTATTACTCGCGATTTGTATTTAATAAATATATAACTAATTTCATATTCTGTTTTAACAGAAATTTTATAACAACAGAATTTATTGCTCCTACTCAAGTTGTCAGAATAAACATTCAAACGAAAACTGAAGTCATTTATACAGTTTTCGATCTTGTAAAATGAAAATACATAAATATGAAATAAATAGAAATAATCTCCAAGGGTGCATTTTAAGCACATCGGAATCCCTTATCCGGAATGATTCAGCAAATGCCATGAAAAATGCAATTAAAATAACTTTGTAATTTGAATTCTTTGCAAGTGCCTTTATTTTGCAGACAATCACAATATCAGGCTCCTGCATAATACATAATACATATTCTAAGATCTTTGGTGATTTATTTTTGATTTTCATTTGGTATTTTCGACTTTTAATTCTCTGGTGATTATTGAGCGATTTGCGGATGTGCGTAATTGATAATCCTTTTCCATCATTGTTGGATTTAAAGCAGTTCTTATTCTTGTGCCTAATGCTAGACGGATTGCGATATTTAGCGCTGGGAAATTTTTCATTTCGCCATGGTGGCAAATATCCGAGCTGTAACAAAATTGAAGTTTACAATATTTGAAAAATGTTTAACCCCTTGAACAGCTTGTGTATTTGTCATCTACGGCGGTTTTTCATAATTTGGCGACTTACGTATAATCCGCTCTTATATTAAACGAGGAATGTTTGTGTATGTGTGGGTGTGTGTGTATGTCCGAACGATCTCGAAAACTGCTCTAAGGATTCTTTTTAAATTTCGTACCTGGGGTTTTTTTGGGCCCCTGAAACGATTGAGCTAGGTCAATTGATTGAAAAATCTCTAAAACGCTCAAAATTTAAAATTTAAAATTTCTGGACGGTAGCGCCATCTATTGAGCGTTTGAAAAACACACTTGATGCAATCTTCCTAAAAGGGAGGCTCAAATAAGTTTGGGGTGGATTAAAAAATACACGCCATCGATATATAATAGTAAAAATTAATTTCGCAAAGAAACAAAATAAATGGAACTTGATATTCAGTACACAGACAAATAAATATTTTAGTAACTAGATATATTACACCATTCAGCTACATAAATTTGTTTAGAATTAAAAAGTTATTTTTATTTCAAAATATCGTCCTGGCAACCAGCGAAAGAAAAAGAGAAAAGAGTCTTCGTTGCCATCCCCGCAAGCACCTTGATGGAATATACGTAAATAATTTAATTATTCTTAATTCGTAGTTATTAATACAAAACTATTCGTAAATCTTATGTGAAAAATTGCCTGAATTTATTACAATTATCCTTTTGTAACTAACGTAAAGCTAAATGTATTTTCGCGTATATACTAAAACAATAAATATTTTTCATGTATTTTATTGATCCATATGATGCGAATTTCAAAAGTGCATAAAAGTTTCAGCTTAGCCGAATAATTTAAATGAAAATGACACCCTTTTCAGTCATTCACAGTAAGAAAAAACATCCTGTGACGTAACATGAAAATTCCATTTTCATTTTTTTTTTTTTTAAATAACGGCACTAGGTTGAATTCTATTTTAACTGCCTTATTCCGGCAAGTTGACGATAAATATTTAAATGTAGTTACCCTGACGATTTTTTTTTTTTTTTTTTTTTTTTAATGGGTCAACCGTTTATAATGAAACGATGTTCGAAACTCCGATGAAAAAATGATACGATCGATTCCTAAATTGGGCTCGCAGCCGATATTCAAATTAATTTTGCAGATGATCACCCATCAGTTTAGTTTTCATTCACTGCAGTTGATGATTTCAACTCATTTATTTTATCATCGTATGGACAACCTTTTAAAAGTTGCGGGCAGAACTTTACGATAGTGGCCTCCTGGGCCTGACTTCAGGATGTTAGCGAAATCGCGGGCCGTATAATTCGGATTTATATGGAAGTTTGTATGTTTTATATAGGTTTTATACAGGGTTTTGACTTGTTCTGAGGGCTGGTCCAAAAGCCATGGCGGGCCCCATCCGGCCGCAGGCTGGGAGTTGTCCATATGTGGAAGCAGTAAATTGGGAGGCTGAAATATGGTTACTAAGATTTTTTCTAATAAATTTTCAATTCTTATTTAGACGTGGATTAGGCTGTGTTGTTTTGTGTTGTGTACTATCATTAAACTAAAGGATAAAGCCCTTTGTGGAGACAATTGCAGCGGGCGATAGAATGTCTACACTCAGAATATTTAATATTTACCCACTTAAAATCAAATAACTTCATATTCAATTTTTATTATACATCCAAATTCGAATTGTATAATCATCAGAAACATTTCGTATTCGAAACATTTCGTTTGGTATCAACATCCTCTCCTATATCCATGCTTAATGCATAGAAAACCGTTTTATTTTTGAAAAAAAGTTAAACTGAGTAGTAATTTAGAAAAGCTATCTTAAGCGAATTGGAATCGTAATTTTTCCTCCAAAGCCTGATAACCGTGACTTCAATGTAACGTCAATGTCACTTGCAATAGATTATTCTGACACTCAAATGATTAGCTTTTTTTATTCTCTTAAATGAAATAGAGCTAAAAATACAAAGAAAAAAAACGCTTAAAAATCAGGGAACGGGTGGATTATCAGATCTTTTTTTTCTCTTTTGTTTACGTAATTATGATAATTTTCAGGCTGATCGCACCAACGAAGTGTGTAAATTTTAAGTTATTAGACAATACATTTTTAATCTGTTTAGATAGTAAAAGTTTTATTTTGAGTGGTTGAACTGGAATTGTGACAGAGTGAGGGATCAGTATAACTATATAGGAGCGATGTATTTTTGATTTATTCGAGGTTAGAAGTCCATTTTCTTCAGTCCATCCGTTTGTTCTATTATTGTCAACGTTTAAGTAGTTGTTAGGGTTATTATAAAAGAATATTTTTGATCTATTCTGGTTTTGATTTCATGATTTCGAAGTGTCCTTTTGTACTAATAATTTAAATTGCGTTACACTTTTATTTTCTTAAGCGTGAGTTTATAAAATAAAATTATGTTTAAAGCATATTTATGTAAGATTATACTTTTATGGCATCTATATTTATGTATCTATAAGATTGAATTTACGTTTGTAGAATTTGTTTATGCATGATGTATTTTCCCAGCCAGCCACGATACATCGAATTAACGTCGCCGTCGACGTAGTTTCGACGTAATCATCGACGTTAAAAATCCTTGGATATGTCCACCTGTTTGCCCGTCGAGCGCTGAACTTCTCGACGGCGTATTACCCGCGAGGGGTGACCGTGAGAGATAACAATCTCGCTTAACTACGGCGTAAGAATGGAAAAGGGTGAGAAAATCCCCGATATTGGTCGCACACTCGTCGCTATAACGGCGAAGGGAGACAGATTCTCAGAATTCGTTTATAAAATTCAGCTCATAGTGGTTGATTTTACGTTATACCTTGTCGAATCGCTCCAACAGGACAGAGAAAACCGGCTTATATTCGTCTAATAATAGTCGTTCTTTAAAGACTTCGCAGAATTTGTCGAATTCTGCCCATTTATAAACGTAGTAATTATGCCGCAATTCCAGACATTCAGAGAATAGACAAATACCATTTACATACGTCGTGAAGGAATGGAAATTCAAACTGTTCTGATCTTGTGAACTTTAGCCGTTTAAAAAGAAACATTTTATATTTCTATATAATACATTTTAATATTAGTTTGTTAGCTAATAAAAAGTTATTTTTAATTAAATGTGCAAAAATTACAAGTTTTAAATTAACTTCTAGTCGTTTAGATGAAGTTGTAAAATATACATTCATAAAAATTTGAACACAGAGAAAATACATTAAAGGAAAATATAATCTTGATTTTTTGAATTTAATTGATCAGTAACTTGCATAAATAGCTTATGTCTCAATTTTACATTTTAAAGGGTTTACTTTTTCCCCCCGGTACATTTTATGAATTGTTTTTACTGTAGGTATATTTAATAAAAGGCGGGGGTGGGTACGCTGTTTAATTCAATGTTATAAACAATCTAAATATCTTCATATATTGGTGAAAGATGGTGAAAAAGTAACTTAAAAATTAAATAAAATATTAGTAAATTTAGTTAAGTAAGGAATACAGTTTAAAATGCAATTTTACTAACAGTAAATATAATTTACTTATTTTATATAAAAAAGATTACTTTTTAACCAATATATGAAAATATTTAGATAGTTTATAAGAGTAGATTAAATAATTTTTTCAACCCTTTTATTAAAAATACCTAATACAGCCAAAACGATTAATAAAATGTACCGGGGGAAAAAATGGAAACCCTTTAAAATGTAAATTAGTGACATAAGTTGTTCGTGCGAGTTACTTATCTGTTAAATTAAAAATCAAGATTATATTTTAACTTTAATACTTTTTGTATATGTTCAAACTTTTATGAATATAAATTTTATAACTTTATCTAAACGATTAGAAGTTAATTTAAAACTTGTTATTTCTAATCATTTAATTCAAAATTGCTTTTCATTAGCTAACGACTAGTAGTATAATGTATTATAATTAGAAATATAGAGTGTTTCCTTTTAAACGGCATGTGTGCCCGACAAGAAGTTTGAATTTCCATGCATTCACGACGTATGTAAATGGTGTGTGACTGACATATTCTCTAAATGTCTGGAATTCCGGCATAATTACTACGTTTATAAACTGTCAGGATTCGACGAAATCGTCAAGGAACCACTTCTATTAGACGAATAAGCCTGCTTTTTTATCTCCATAGTTTATTATAGTTTTCCTGTAATAAAATATGAAGAAGTTTTCTATCTACAAATCCACCCCCCCTCTCACCCTCCCACGAGAAAAAATTTGTCTACTTCATTACACAAACAGTTTTTTATTTATCTCTCTTAATTCTTTGATTTGTTCAATTTCACTACTCCAAATAGGTTTAAATTACATACTAAATGCACACATATTAGTATACAATTTAAAAAGAAAAAAAAAACATTGCATAAAGTGCTTTAATTTGTTTCATTGTAAGTTATGCCATAATGCAATAATAAGTTGACTTTTGTTATAGTAAGTTTACATTAAGTAAATTTGTGCTTATAATGAGAAAAAATATTTCATATGCTTAAGGTAAACAGTTGATTTTATGCCAATTGTACCTTTATATTTCACTCTATAATACAAATAAGAAGACTTATAATTAGCAATTAAAAAGAAAATGAATAAAAGAAACAAAGCACATAATTATTAGTTAAATAATTACTTAACTCACCTCTAAAATTTTGATGGCTGGAATTAAAATTTGTAGTTACCCCGATAGACTTTAATAACATCACCGGCCAACACAATTTAAAGAGAGCCAGACAAACTTATTAATATGCCAAGCTAACGATAAATCGTGTTAGCATTGAACTTGAAAAATATTCCAAGAGATACTTGAAAAATATCCACTTTTATAGTTAAAACTATGGAAATTTTACTGTTCTGTGTAGCGCAGCTGACTCAGCCATTGACTACACGCTGGAGCGAGTTCTGCCCTTGCATAAAAAACTGCGAAGTACGAGCCACGCGAACCATGAACGAATACACACACAAAAAAGAAAAAAAAAGCATCTATTTTCTGAGAAAACGGTTGGGTGGACATGTCAAAGGTCGTGAGAAAGGACCTTGTAAATTCTGTCTCCCCTGCACTGTTTATTCGACGTTCAACTGACTATTAACTAAGCTGAAAAAATTTCTCGATGCTCCATCGCGTGTTTCTTCTTGGCTGGCTGGGGGGGGGGGGTGTCTCTTAGACTGCCAAAGCCATAAGCGGAAAATCGGCGATGTATTGACGGATCATAGACCTCCTGAGGGCGACCAACATTAACAGTCGAAGATAGCCGCCTCCCTGACCAAAATCGAACGGCTCTTTAAGACGTCGACAACACAATGTATGTTTGATCTCTTTTAAACGCTATTTTTTGCTGTAATTTTTCCTCGACCTATTTTCGACACTTCGACATCGGGAATACGTAATTTAAACGTGTGTGCGCTTGCTGGGTTCTTTGAATTAGAAAAAAATAAGTATTTTATGTTTGAATTGAAGCACTATAGAGAAATTTACAATTTCAATCGTAAAGAATTATCATCATAAAGACGTAAATGCATGAAAGTGTAGCTCAAAAACGAGCTGTGGAAACATATGATCACCGACAGCAGCACTTAGCCCAAATGTGTGAACGTGCAGTTCAAACACAAGCAGATGAAACAGATGATTAGTATTTGGAAGGAGAACGACATGAAACAGCTAGACGTCGACAAATACTTCGGATAAACAGTCTAAGTATCTACAAAGCTGCCACAAATATGGGTACTTATTATCATAGTTTAAAATTTTTTAACATGGATTGCATTCACCCTGGAGCTTTGCATTTTTCTGAAGAGTAAAAACTAAAAGTAAACGAAACCATTTTGGGGACTGTAATATTGATGTAGGACATTCCGAATTTCCTAATGAATTGGTGTGGTTGTTTCTTCGATGTCACCCACATTTCAAAGAATTCGAAATTTGAAAGCATACTTTACAATGGCTTTGTTCACAGTATATGACGAGTGAAACTATTAACGATTTTGGTGTGTACTGCTACGTTGCGAACAGTATATAACAGACTTGATGAATTTTTTTTATAAACTCATTCATCTGAGAGTTCAAGCAACTCAAATTCTTGATGCTGAATTTGAACGTCCTCAATATGGACAGATATATTTCTGAAGTAATGAAGACGCTGTTAGTGAATGCATCGCCCAAGATCTTCGCTGATACCCTCGTTGATCTGCTACAGAAGGAAAGGAGGCACCTTACGTTAAACTACTTTTTCCTGAACTCTGATGGCACCGACCTTCGAATATTTAGCATCCCTCTTCAAAACAAAGTATATGCCATTGTAACATTGAATGCCGACCAAAGTTTACCTGATAATGTATGAGTGATCCGACAGCGATGAAAATCTTTGGCAACCATGAAGATTCTTGATACGTGCCAAGGTATTTACGTATTCATTATTTTACACTTAAGGAGCCTTTAGATTCTGAGCATGGCTCGGTAACCTGGTACTTGATCATTATTTCGCATTGAGGTTGCCAGTAACACAATGCTCTTTATTTTACTTTCCTTAAACTTTTATAAAGGTGTAATTAACGCCACAAATACTTTAACTAGCTAGCAGGTTGCAAATACCCAAAGTGAGCCACGAATTAAACTTCACAATAACGGAAGTTTTTAAAAATATGTATAACCGTTTTTCTTCAGGGCAAAACATTCATTTCGCGCCCCCCCCCCCCCAAAAAAAAAATAAACGAAGGAGGGAGGGGCTATAATTTTGCAGAATTTAAAGAATTTTCAATTGTCAATAGCTGCTTTTAAAGATTTCATTATCATTCTTGATATTAAGTTTGCGGCGGGGGGGGGTTGCCAGATAGCGTATTGGGTGGGGGGAGGAGAATAAAATGTTAAAAGACGTCAAGGTTTGCAATTTTTGATGACTTATCGCTAAGTTTTGAGCCAAAAAATAAGTCCCCAATACTGAACATTGATTACCGATATCTTCTATTTTTATCGAAAAGCTGGCAAACGCTACAATTTATTACAAAGGAGAAGTATGGTTAGAATATGTCTAACGAAGATTTCAAAGCAGTTTTAGTAAGCTGTTTTAATATAGATTTCAATTATAAAGAAGTGTTTTGTGGAACTGAGAAGACAAGTACGGTGCGCTCATGGATTCTGATACAATTCCCACACAGTATTTATAAAGATGAAGCATAGCTAGAATATACCTGACGAAGATTGCTAAACAGTTTTGGTAGGCGATTTTAATATATATTTGAATTCTGAAAAGTGTTTATGGAAAAAGAAAAGAAAACGTGCCACGTTCATGGATTATAATGCTCATTTCATACAGTATTTGCAAAGGCGAAGTATAGCGTAAAATGCCGCGAAAGCGCCCCCCCCCTCGATTAAACGCCCCCCCCCCTCCTTTTCATCACTTTTCATCCGCGTTTTGAAAATAGAAATGGACCGAAGAGAAAAAAATCAATGAGGAATAACGGTAACCGATTTGATTGATTGCCGTTTATTCGGTATTTTAAGAACAGACAAAATTCATGTGAGAAGTTCGGGGGGGGGGGCGTTTAATCGAGGGGCCGCTTTTATGGTATTTTACGGTAGTTAGAATATGCTTGTCAAAGTTTATAAAACAATTTTAGTAGGCAATTTTAATACAGATTTCAATTCCTAAGAAGTGTTTTATGGATCAAGGAAGAAAAACATTGCATACTCATGAATAATGATATTTAATAGAATAAGGAAGAAAAATAGGGACGACACATGGATTATGATACTCATTTCATTTATAGCACTTCAGTGTGTATGTAAAATTTGAAAGTATTTCAGATATTAATTTTTTTACAAATGCTTTTGGATATAAATGAGAGAGCGCTTTTTTGCCTCGCTAAGGATAACGGAGTACGTGCATAAACAGTAATACTGAAGTATACCCTAGTAGCACAACTAGTTCAAAAGACGTTCAAATTACGTTGGAAAACGTTTTCCGACGTTAAAAAACGTGTTTTAAACGTCTTTTGGACTAATTGTGTTAGTAGGGTAACTGATCGTAATAACAGCGATCTTCTCATCAAGAACAAAGGACCATTTCAGATTCTGAACAAGAAAATCGCAATTTAAAATGCATGAATTTTTTCAAATTTGTGATATCTTGTTTATTACATCAAAATTGTTAACTTATTATTACGTATGCAACTTTGCTTCCACTATTTCCCTCCTCCCCCAAAATTCGAGGTTTTATTTTTAAAAATTGGCAGTATAACTATCACTCAAAGATGAAATTCCTTCACTGCAAAACAAGTCTGTCAAATTTACAGAAAAAAACTGTCAGCTAGGACGCCAGTTTATTTCCGTTTTTTTACAGAAATCTTTCATAAATTTTATAGATTCTCAGTTTATTTTACAGAAATCTTCCGTATATGGAAAAAAAATTCGGAAGACTTCTGTAAAATATACGGAAATAAACTGGCGTCCTGGCTGACAGTTTTTTTTCTGTCAGTTTAACAGACTTTTTTTTGCAGTGTTGTTGAGTAGCTCCTAATGATCGTGCTAGTTCTTCTGGACTTGGACAAGAATCTTACCTTCGATTCTAACTCTTCGAAAATCTTCTGTCTTTCATAGTTATGTAGGTCTTCGACGTTGAATCCACCCACGACACGTTGTTTTACTAATAGCGGCCTCATCATAAAGTACTTGAGAGCACGCTGAAGCAGAAAATAAAATCTTCCGCAAATGAGAATTTGTCTCGTAAACCGGCATTTTCAATCGATAACTTTTCAATGCAGGCGCAAGTCCACTCGGGTTTTGATGGGGTTAGGTTGACAGATGCCGAAGTTTATTGCATGGTATCTCTGATCTATTGATTCTGAGCATTACTTACCGCTGAAGTCATCTTTATGATAACGGGAGTTGTACACCTAATATTATATTCCATTAAAGGAGTGGGAAAACACTAAAGATGAGACGGGCTCAGCCCGAGCCCGATCTCTGTAGTTCACAATTGCGTTCGGGCTCGGAGCTCTCCTTTATTGAACATACTCCTTGAAACAGATTTTAAAATGTGATTCATGGGGGAAAATAAAAGTACTTATATAAAAAAAATACCGGCACGGGCGCATAGAAGGTGCGTGAAGCTCTTTGGGTATTTCGGAATGACGGCTTATATTGCTTAGTTAGTCATGAGATCGAATATTATTTGATAAACATGGATATAAAGAATTTGAAAATGCATTGAGAGTTTGCAAATATATTTGTCTTGTTTGTAATTTGCACAAACGGCAAAATTTATTGTATTCTATCAATGAAATTAATTTTATTTATCTTTAGCTGAAATTTCGGGCTCGGGCTCCGACAAATAAAATTGGTCGGGCTTCAAAAAATGAGCCCGAGCTCATCTCTAGAAAACACTACGTTCATTTTAATGTTAACATGATGGCAGATATTAACTGTTGTATGCATTTATGAGATTCTAGGTGCCACCCATTCATTACCAAGAAAGTTAGATCACTCTGTTAAAGATTTTCGACACAGTTTTTCTATTATGATATAGAATGAAAAATAACGAATAATTGCTCTATTCTCTTTCCTATCGTTACAAAGTCATGAGTGTGGTATAGTGCACACGGCGAATTAACATCCAATCTGAAGTTTTAGCAGGTAAATAGTGACCATGTAGATAGTTTAGCCTGCGTTCACAATCAACACGGAAAGTAGAACTCCAAATAAATTTAACAATCAAGATAGAATAAAGGAGTTTCTTTGAAAATAATAAATTAGGTTACAATAAAAGCCATTATTATAATATCATAATGGTGAAACGTGTGTGTTTATATAAGTATGTGTATGTATATTGTATGTGGTCATGTGCTTGCTTGAGTGCAATGCGGGTATATCAGATTCGTTGATATATATTGAGTGGTAAGTAAGGCCACAACACTCCCAATAATTTTGAAAACTTGATTCCTATGTGATGAACTGCATCACAATGAATCATAGCTTTCTCTTCTGTTTCCATCTTTTTTTACTTTTATAAAAGATCTTTGAATGCCTCATTGAGGACCATCGGTACGCCTGCAAAGTTGGGAGCATAAAATAATGGTTAATTTTTGGAAACACTTTTAACCCCCTTAACCCCCTCTTTTAACCCCTGAACTCGGGTTGGTAAAACGTTCCATTCTGGATCATCCCGAGTGTAGTTCGGGCAGTAGGAATTTTTCTATTTTTCACGTAATCTTTCCTGAATTATTTCGTTTTGCTTTCACACACTTTAATTTAATTTTCTGCCCACTATATCCGCTCTTATATTAAACGAGGAATGTTTGTGTGTGTGTGGGTGTGTGTGTATGTCCGAACGATCTCGAAAACTGCTCTAAGGATTCTTTTTAAATTTCGTACCTGGGGGTTTTTTGGGCCCCTGAAACGATTGAGCTAGGTCAATTGATTGAAAAATCTCTAAAACGCTCAAAATTTAAAATTTTAAATTTCTGGACGGTAGCGCCATCTATTGAGCGTTTGAAAAACACACTTGATGCAATCTTCCTAAAAGGGAGGCTCAAATAAGTTTGGGGTGGATTAAAAAATACACGCCATCGATATATAATAGTAAAAATTAATTTCGCAAAGAAACAAAATAAATGGAACTTGATATTCAGTACACAGACAAATAAATATTTTAGTAACTAGATATATCACACCATTCAGCTACATAAATATGTTTAGAATTAAAAAGTTATTTTTATTTCAAAATATCGTCCTGGCAACCAGCGAAAGAAAAATAGAAAAGAGTCTTCGTTGCCATCCCCGCAAGCACCTTGATGTTATATACGTAAATAATTTAATACGTAAATAATTATTCTTAATTCATAGTTATTAATACAAAACTATTCGTAAATCTTCCAATCTGAAGTTTTTCAGATTGGAAGATTTACGAATTGCCTGAAAAATTGCCTGAAATTATTACAATTATCCTTTTGTAACTAACGTCAAGCTCAATGTATTTTCGCGTATATACTAAAACAATAAATATTTTTCATGTATTTTATTTATCCATATGATGCGAATTTCAAAAGTGCATAAAAGTTTCAGCTTAGCCGAATAATTTAAATGAAAATGACACCCTTTTCAGTCATTCACAAAGAAAAAAGATCCTGTGACGTAACATGAAAATTCCATTTTCATTTTTTTTTTTTTTAAATAACGGCACTAGGTTGAATTCTATTTTAACTGCCTTATTCCGGCAAGTTGACGATAAATATTTAAATGTAGTTACCCTGACGATTTTTTTTTTTTTTTTCTTTTTTAATGGGTCAACCGTTTATAATGAAACGATGTTCGAAACTCCGATGAAAAAATGATACGATCGATTCCTAAATTGGGCTCGAAGCCGATATTCAAATTAATTTTGCAGAAGATCACCCATCAGTTTAGTTTTCATTCACTGCAGTTGATGATTTCAACTCATTTATTTTATCATCGTATGGACAACCTTTTAAAAGTTGCGGGCAGAACTTTACGATAGTGGCCTCCTGGGCCTGACTTCAGGATGTTAGCGAAATCGCGGGCCGTATAATTCGGATTTATATGGAAGTTTGAATGTTTTATATAGGTTTTATACAGGGTTTTGACTTGTTCTGAGGGCTGGTCCAAAAGCCATGGCGGGCCCCATCTGGCCACAGGCTGGGAGTTCTCCAAATGTGGAAGCAGTAAATTGTGAGGCTGAAATCTGGTTACTAAGATTTTTTCTAATAAATTTTCAATTCTTATTTTGACGTGGGTTAGACTGTGTTGTTTTGTGTTGTGTACTATCATTAAACTAAAGGATAAAGCCCTTTCTGGACACAATTACAGCGGGCGATAGAATGTCTACACTCAGAATATTTAATATTTAACCACTTAAAATCAAATAACTTCATATTCAATTTTTATTATACATCGAAATTCGAATTGTATAATCTGCAGAAACATTTCGTATTCGAAACATTTCGTTTGGTATCAACATCCTGTCCTATATCCATGCTTAATGCATAGAAAACCATTTTATTTTTGAAAAAAAGTTAAACTGAGTAGTAATTTAGAAAAGCTATCTTAAGCGAATTCGAATTGTAATTTTTCCTCCAAAGCCTGATAACCGTGACTTCAATGTAACGTCAATGTCACTTGCAATAAATAACTCAAATGATTAGCTTTTTTTATTCTCTTAAATGAAATAGAGCTAAAAATACAAAAAAAAAGAACCGCTTAAAAATCAGGGAACGGGTGGATTATCAGATTTTTTCTTTATTTTGTTTTCTTTTCTTCTTTTTTCTTTTTCATAATTATGATAATTTTCAGGCTGATCGCACCAACGAACCGTGCAAATTTTAAGTTATTAGACAAGCATTTTTAATCTGTTTGGATGGTAAAAGTTTTATTTTGAGTGGTTGAACTGGAATTGTGACAGAGTCAGAGATCAGCGTAACTATATAGGAGCGATGCAATTTTGATTTATTCGAGGTTAGAAGTCCATTTTCTTCAGTCCATCCATTTGTTCTATTATTGTCAACGTTTAAGTAGTTCTTAGGGTTGTTATAAAAGAATAATTTTGATCTATTCTGTTTTTGATTTCATGATTTCGAAGTGTCCTTTTGTATTAATAATTTAAATTGCGTTACACTTTTTATTTTCTTAAGCGTGAGTTTATAAAATAAAATTATGTTTAAAGCATATTTGTGCAAGATTATACTTTTATGGCATCTATATTTATGTATCTATAAGATTGAATTTATGTTTGTAGAATCTGTTTATGCATGATGTATTTTCTTTGAATTAGAAAAAAATAAGTATTTTATGTTTGAATTGAAGCACTATAGAGAAATTTACAATTTCAATCGTAAAGAATTATCATAATAAATATATTTTAAAGACGTAAATGCATGAAAGTGTAGCTGAAAAACGAGCTGTGAAAACATATGTTCACCGACAGCAGCACTTAGCCCAAATGTGTGAACGTGCAGTTCAAACGTTTTCATCTGTAAGCAGATGAAACAGATGATTAGTATTTGGAAGGAGAACGACATGGAACAGCTAGACGTCGACAAATACTTCGGGTAAACAGTCTAAGTATCTATAAAGCTGCCACAAATGTGGGTACTTATTATCATAGTTTAAAACTTTTTAACATGGATTGCATTCACCCTGGAGCTTTGCATTTTTCTTAAGAGTAAAAACAAAAATTAACCGAAACCATTTTGGGGATTAAGATTGATGTGATTGGGCATTAAGATTGATGTAGGACATTCCGAATTTCCAAATGAATTGGTGTGGTTGTTTCTTCGATGTCACCCACATTTCAAAGAATTCGAAATTTGAAAGCATACTTTACAATGGTTTTGTTCACAGTATATGATGAGTGAAACTATTAACGATATTGGTGTGTACTGCTACGTTGCGAACAGTATATAACAGACTTGATGAATTTTTCTTATAAACTCATTCATCTGACAATTCAACCAACTCAAATTCTTGATGCTGAATTTGAACGTCCTCAATATGGAGAGATATATTTCTGAAGTAATGAAGACGCTGTTAGTGAATGCATCGCCCAAGATCTTTGCTGATACCCTCGCTGATCTGCTACAGAGGGAAAGGAGGCACCTTACGTTAAACTACTTTTTGCTCAACTCCAATGGCATCGACCATCGAATATTTAGAATCCCTCTTCAAAACAAAGTATATGCCATTGTAACATTGAATGCCGACCAAAGCTTACCTCATAATGTATGGGTGATCCGACAGCGATGAAAATCTTTGGCAACCATGAAGATTATTGATACGTGCCAAGGCATTTACGTATTCATTATTTTACACTTAAGGAGCCATTAGATTCTGAGCATGGCTCGGTAACCTGGTACTGATAGAACTATACACGATTTAAGAAATTTTATATGAGAATAGTATTATTATGTTTTTAAAATGTATATATATATATATATCAAAATACGCATTAAAAAATTGACATTTTTTGACCGGAAATTTGAAAAAATTTATCCGATAACGGATTGATATCTTAATATGTTCTTGAAGTCTATGCCATAAACTTTAAAAATAGGGACATTGTGATGAACAGTTAATGGATTGAACATGAACGCCATTGTTGTCTTATTTTTTTCTTCTTTTTACCCATTTCAGGTAAATCCGAGGGTGGTTCAAAGAGTAAAGTAAAAGGTACTTTGACCAGTATTCACGAAATCGAAAAGACACACAAATATAGCAAATTATTGGGTGCGGATTATTTCTCAATATATTCTCCATGGCCATCAAAACATTTATTTTATCTGTAACCAATCTAGGTAAACGAGCGTGGAAGTAATCGGATCCTGGAATCCTACCACGTTGATAATGGAGAGCTTTTCGTAGCAGATATATCAAGGCTTCTCCTCTCATGACGTCACAATCCGAGAAAATATCTCTGTGCGCAACCACAAAGCTGTAGAAATCGTTCCGATGTCCGAATCACTACCCGCTAAGCTGCAAGTGAAACCTGCTTTTTGGAATCGGATATTAGTAGATGAATAGGTTTTTTATTATGTGTATCATGGGGTGTTAAGTACTCCCACAACCCCCCCCCCTTTTCTGGGCAATTGAGTATCCCTACCTGTCAAAAAACACACCCTTTCCTTGTTCGATGTCCCCCAACTCCTCGAAAATTCTGAAGGCAATGCCATCGTTTTAGAAATTTAAGAAAAAGGGGGAGGAAGCAGTGTGTTGTGATTGGTAGATTGGTCCCAGTTCCGACACTGTCGGTTAGCAGGTATGAAAATCCCCACTTCTTTTTCAAGCTACACTGGTGGTAACACCAAATTCAGGGTCGCGGTTATTTATCCGACGAATTTCACTAACCGTGAGTGAGACCTCTCTGTTACTGATACTCTCCTATAACATCGTGGTAGGGCTCCTGGTCACTCAGCCACTGAACGACGTTGTCCTGAATCGCGGGATCGGTTTTGGAAGTAGCTTCTTCAATCCCCCAGGCGCTTCTTCAACGACCCGAAGAGATGTAAATGCGTGTGTGCGAGATCCGGGCTGTAGAGAGGATCTCCTATTTGTTCTATCAGAAGTGCTGTACCAGCCACGTGTAACCAGGGCCATTCGCGGACGGGCATTGGCTTGCTGCGATCGTCTGCTGAGTACCTAGACATGGAATTTCATTCACCCGAGGAATACATGGGCTCGTAAAATCTCCTGTTATCTTGCGTTCTGAATCACCTACGTGTCTAGATTCTCAATAACGAAAAATGCGAAGAACACTCTACCCATAGTAAAAAAATAACCACGGAAGCAAATTTTTTCCCCCTCTGAAATATTTAACCGGTCTGGCAAAAGCACGTAAAATTCAACTTTCTAGTAGTTCCCTGACTAAGCAATAAAAATTTTTTCTCATTTTGAAATTTATTCCCCAAAAAGGCGTGTAACATCTTTGGAGATTTATCTTTTCTCGCAAAAAGTGGAACCGGGGAACTACTGGAAACGCAATCGAAACAACTTTCCAGTAGGAGAAATAGGAGAATAATAGTAATAATAAATGAACAATGCGAATTTCATTCATCTGCAAAAGAAGAAACAAAGAAATTGGTTAAAAAAAAAGAATATACCTATGTATTGCAAGCTTCTCTTGTTTTGAACTGTATAGATCGTCTATTTATAGTATCTTCTTTTTTTTCTTGTAAAATCTAGTTAGAACAATATTCATTGATGTAATGGCACACTTTGATTAAGAAAATGGTTTTCTGTAACATGGCTTCTGCGTATTCATTCAGGCATATGTCGATATGAGAGTCATAAATCGAGATGGTACTTTTAACCCAACTGTGCCCCGATTAGTTTCATCCCATTCCTCAGTTTTTGTGGATGCCTGCTTTAATAGAGGAATTTCTGAGATGAATTGTACGGGCGGATGATATTTTTTTCTTTAAAAGTAGGTGCAACAGGAAAATTTCTACATGCCTTGTTTTGTGATTTTAAGTATTTTCCGGAAATAAAATTTGACATTCGATCGAAGGTTAGGAAAATTCAACAACGCTTACAAATGCTTGAGTGTAGAAGAGTGAAAATTTTAAAATTTAGAGTCCTACATATAAGATACTAGTCACAAAAGTGCTTATCATCAAAATGTTTTACTTCCTTGTACGAAGCAAAAGGAAGCATTGTGATAGCGAGTTTTTTTTCGATATTCAGATTTTGACGAAAAAAAGTGACCAGCCGCGAATGCATTTTGACTGATTTACTCCATTTGTATGTTGAATTGTGTACTTTCCACGAAACTTGTTACTTGCTGTAACGCTGCCAGGTCAAAAATGTACTGTGACATGCCCCAGAATTTTTTTGAATCCTCCCCTGTTGTCATGACAAAAATTGAAAGCTATATAGCAAATGATCCCATAGGGATTCTAAGAGGAACCCAAATCGATTCTCGAGGATTGCCGAACATTAGACTACAAGGGGTAGAAACCCCCAGTTACATTAACTGGTTACATGACTGCTGTAGAGCTATCAGCCAATTTTTTTAAACCTGATTTCTTGAGAATTAGATTTATACTTCAAAGACTATACAACTTTCTAAACAAAATAACGATTTCCTGTACATCATTTAACCCTACAAGGCTCAATTTTTATTTTGCGTCAGAAATAAGTATATGTAATAACGTTAGTGACTATTAGTTGGGAAAAAATAATTTAAAAATAATAACCTAATATTTTGCTAAAAAATCACTTTTTTATTTCAATTTTGTATGCGGTGTACTGGGCCTTAGCTATACTTTTTTGGTATTTATTTTTTAAATTTTAGTACTCAAATCATTTCTTGATATGACGAACTCCAACACGCAGTACTGACAGTTCAACACACAGTACCAACACACAGCCTGCATTTTATCGTTGCTACCTAAGTAGAAATACTCTTAAAAACCGACAAATGTTTATACTAGTATTTTATACACGTAGAGAAATTATTAAATTGGTTGTTCCACATATGGTACCAGGTGCCTTGTAGGGTTAAATTGAAGATTTTGACTAATGAATCTACAGGGTGCCTTAAAAACATCGACCTTGGCTTTTGTTCCTTAAATATTGATCATAGACCTGCACAATAAATTACAAAGTGACGTAAAAGGTACAAAATTTTACGGTATCGAATAAAATTTTCGGGAGATTAAATTAAAAAATAAAATATTTAATTATTTATACAGTCCTAGTACCAAAAAATTCCCAGGTAGTAAAATGGACCTCATACATTAATGAGTCGATGTACAGCTGCGGAAAAAAAAAACCCAGTTGCTCTTTATTTCGCCATCGCTCGTCGTATAGCAAAGTTATATATACCATACGTTTGCAAATAACGCGTACTTTAATTTACTATTAATTTAATTCGCATAAGGGGCCGTCTTCATATTTAATTCTGCATCAACTTCGTTTTTCTCAATGGCAACCCCATATTTTGACTTTATTAAACGAAAGAAAACCTTCAAATTACCCTAAATATAAATTTTCACCAATTTTCTACGATAATTTCCGGAGATATTGCGAATTCATTTTTGCGCGTTTTTAAGGGACTTTCTGCAAATTGAAAAACGCTATTTGTAGGTTCCGAACTTTTCGCCTTTCATTTATTTCGCTCGCTAGAATTAAATTAATATTATTTTCAAGGAAAATATTGTTCCCATCTCTCTTAAAGTTTTTTGTACTGAGAATATCAAGGGTAGAGTAGAATATTTGTGGTCTGTGGTCCAAATGACCCGTGAGTTCATAACTTCCTTGGTTCGTACACATGATTTAAGGGAAAAATGCAAAATGACTGCTAAGGATTTTGAAAATATTTGTAATTTTGAAATTGTTATTCAGTGTTTCCCTTGATGTTTCTCTTAGACAGCTGAAATGTTGGCAGGAATTAGAGGCTGCTCCCAGCTGTTCTGACTACAAGCATGAATATTGCTCGACTCAGCTATGGTCGAACTTAAAGAATGGTTTCATGATTGAAAATTTATTTGTTTGAATTTCATGTAAAAAACGCAATTACTTTTTTGCCGACCCAATATTATCACTGTGTTTGTTATTTCACTTTCTTCGTTTAATAATATCGCCTGCAATGTGCAATATTCTTAAGACTTTTGGCGGTATTTTAATTTATAGTTAGATGAAAATTTTTTTACAGAAAAACATGATTTTGAATGTTTGATAAAGTATGGGGAATTTCAAAGACCTAATGTTTCCGATATTAAAAAAGGTCACATTCATGCCTGGTTAGTTTTTCAGAAATAGGACGATGTATTAGAAGACATACATCTACTGCATCTAATTCTATAGCTGGAAAATATTTTATTTGGGGGAATATGGTAGCGGACGCAACAATACACGCTTTATAGAATCCCCAACAAACTGTAAAAACCTCTAATTTATTTGCTTCAAAATTTAATATTTTTAATACTGGTATCTTTTACTGTGTTTTTACACAAAATAAATCTAATTTACATTTATTTTATGCAATTTTCAAAAAATTTTCACTTAATAAATTTATATATGGTCCCTTAACTCATGAAAATAACACATTTTATCTTTTAAATAAAAATGAAATTCTGTTTGTTCGTTTGTTTGTGGATTTGAGTTGTATACAAATCCACAAAAATGGACCTATCAGCCTGAAATTTTGCACAGATATGTAAAATAATATAGAATAAATCATAGTCCACTTTAAAACTTTGAAAGTCCACCCGTTCCCGGAATTTAAGAGATTTTTTATGTTCTCCACGCAAAAAGCTTTCCGTAATTGTAACCTCTGTAGTCAAAAAAGTGTGAAATAAGGATCGTGGTTGCCATGTGTGGCGATTTTGCCGAATAAAATGTTTTAAATTCTCAAAGTAAAAATAAAAGAATAATAATGATTTTTTTTTTGTTAGTTTATATTCGTAAGGTTATTTTTTTTTTTAAATTATAATATCGTGTGCATGGGAAATCGGAGCAGTAATGAAATGTTTTATACGCAAAACAATAAGAATTGAAGATTTTCGAGGCTAATATGTTACAATTTTTTAGTTTGGCGAAAAAATAAAATGGCTCAAATGCCGAGAAAGTGAGTAAGGAAACGGATTTTTGAAAGGTTTTATTAGAATACAGCGTTAAATTTTAATGATCCGTGCGGAAATAATGCAGTTATTAAGGTATTTCAAGCGATCTATCTTCAGCATTCTCGCCAATTGAGTGCATTGATTTTAGTTGGGGGAATTCCGCCAAATTTCAGATAATTGAAATCTTCGCATATAGTACATCGGCGTAACGACGAATAAAACATGTTATAGTTGATAATTTAAAAAATGAGGCTGTATTAAGGGATTCCACTTTTCAAAAAAATGCCTAGCGGTCGAACCATTTCCCATTTTGATTGCTGCTAAGTCAATGCTTCGAATGATTCCCTGAAAAAACTCTTGCAAAATGGCGTATGTTGGCACTTTGGCGAGGCTTAGATTTGAAACTGGATTTTATTTGAGACTGGTATCTATATTAATAAAACAATGTGTGTAAACTGTTTTTTTGTCTGTGTCTCACGTAGCTCGCAAACGGGTGATCGTAGACCTTCCAAATTTTGAACGGAAATTCTCCATGACAGGTCCCGACACACCTCGAAGCGATTTTTTCAAAATTCGAACTATTTTAGGAAATATCGATAAAAACGTATCGCAAAAGGCTAATTTTTGCTTTCCGCCATTTCGTAATTGTAAACCCACAGTGCATTAAGCGACAATTAAGCTTATCTAGGTTGCCACATTCGGCAGTTCATTAAATGATTCAGACTCTTGAAGTAAAAATAAAAGAATAACGATTTTTTCTATTTTAACTAGATTATTTGTAAGGTTGTTTTTAAATTAAAATATCGTGTGCATGTGAAATCAGAGCGGGAATGAAATGATTTATACTCAAAAATAGAATTTGGAAATTTTCCGAAAATAAATGTGCAACTTTTTTATTGGGCGAAAAATAAAAGGGGTTGATGTGCGATTTTGAGGAGGATTCTAACGCTTGGCGCTATTTATCGTAATTTAATAGTCTGCTATTTGGGTTATGAATACACCTGCGTATAAGTTTTTGAAATTTTCATTCAGTTGGAATTGTGCATTTTTCTGAGCAGCTTTTCTGCATCTATTTCTAATATATTACATCCAGAAAAAAGGATGTTAGAAATATCAATTTTAATTTTGTTTAATCACACTCATGAATAGTGATACACTTTCCAACTTAATAAAAGAAGGAACGAAAATAGGGAAGACCCATGGATTATAACTCTTTTTATATATAGCACCTTAGTGCGTATTTAAAATCTGAAAGTGTGTCAGATTTTCTATGATTCTAGCACTTGGCGCAATTTAATGAGAGGGTATTTTTAAAAACGAGCGTAGGTAATCTTATAAATAAAAATGAAATTCTGTTTGTCAATTTGTTGATTTGGGTAGTATACAATTCCACAAAAATGGACCAGTCAGCCTGAAATTTTACACAGATATATGTAAAATAATATAGAATCAATGATAAACCACTTTAAAACTTTGAAAGTCCACCCGTTCCCGGAATTTAAGAGACTTTTTATGTTCTCCACGCAGAAAGCTTTATGTAATTGTAACCCCTGCAGTGAAAAAAGTGTGTGAAATAAGCATCTTGGTTGCCATGTGTGGCGATTTTGCCGAATAAAATATTTTAAATTCTTAAAGTGAAAATAAAAGAATAATAATGATTTTTTTAGTTTATATTTGTAAGGTTATTTTTTTAATTATAATATCGTGTGCGCATAAGAAATGAGAGCAGAAATGAAATGTTTTATTCGCAAAACAATGAGGATCGAAGATTTCCGAGACTAATATGTAAATTTTTTTAGTTTGGCGAAAAATAAAATGGCTGATAGGCCGATTTTTAGAAAGTGAGTTCTAGCGGTTTGCACAGTTTTAGGCTTTTTGGCGCAATTTACTGAGAGCTTAAGGGAATAGCATTTTTGAAAACAAGTGTATAGGTTTTCTTAGAATACAGCATTAAATTTTAACTATCCGTGCAGAAATAATGCAGTTATTAGGGCATTTCAAGCTATGTAGCTTCAGAATTCTCGCCAATTGAGTACATTGATTTAACTTGGGGGAAATCCGAAAATTTCAGAAAATTGAAATCTTCGCATTTAGTACATCGAGGTAACGATGAATAAAACATGTTATAGTTGATAATTTAAAAAATGAGGCTGTATTAAGTGATTCCACTTTTCAAAAAAATGCCTGGCGGTCGAACCATTTCCCAGTTTGATTGCTGCTAAGTCAATGCTTCGAATGATTCCCTGAAAAAACTCTTGCAAAATGGCGTATGCTGGCACTTTGGCGAGGCTTAGATTTGAAACTGGATTTTACTTGAGACTGGTATATATAATAAGACTGGTTATAGATAAAAATGAATGTTGGTATGTGTGTAGGAGGTTGAAAAACTCAGCACCGTTTCACCGATCACCATGAAATTTGGTTCACCTAAGTCTTTTATCATGGAGAAGGTTTTTATGCTATCCGTTTTATGCTAACTTGCCACTAGGTGGCGCAGCAGAACGTCGAATTCTATTCCGTTTAGCCGTTTGCTATGCGAATATCGTCCAACCAATTTCGATGAAATTTGGTACACGCGGATATTAGAACACGGAGAATATTTTTTTACTATCCATTTGCTGTAACGACCGCTAAATAGAGCTGCAATGCATCAACTTCTATACCGTTCGACCGATCGGCATAAATTTTTTTTATACTTACACATTTGAACACGAAGAATATATTCTAACTGTGTTACTTTTGATGTTACTCAGCACTAGATGGCGCTGCAATGCATTATTATTTTAACTCGGCACTAGATGACGCTGGAGCAGGCCAAATTTTTGACCATTCAAACGGTGGCTATGAAAATCAGAACACATAGCTATTTGAACAATGAGAATATTTTAGTGTTATCCATTTTGCTATAACTCGCCACATGACGACGCTGTAGCAAATCGTTACTTTAATTAACCACTAGATGGCCCTGCAGTGTATCACTTCTTGACTGTGCGAATGATCGCTATGAAAATAGGTATACATAGATATTTGAACACGGGGAAGAGTATGGCACGATCCATTTTCCTATAACTTGACACTAGATGTCGCGTCAACACATGAACTTCAGGACTATTCAGCCGATCGTCATGAAAATTCGTATGCATCGATATCTGAATGCGAAGAATATTTTCGCCGTATCCGTTTTGCTAAAACTCGCCACTAGATTGCGCTACGCCGCATCGCCTTCTGCACCATAAAAACGATTGCCTTGAAATTCAGTATGCATGATTATTGAACACAATATAACGCGATATCCATTTTGCTATATCTCTTTATTACAATTAATAGAAATCACAACAAATATTAATGTCAAAATGTCCATTCATTCCCGTGCGAAGAACGGGTACTTCAGCTAGTTTAATATAAATTAAACTACTGAACGTAAAAATTTGAAATTTTGCACAGCCATGTAATATTAATTTCTGCATCTATTTCCATCGAAATTTGGCTAGGTCGTTATTCATAACTTTTTTGAATATTAGTTTCATAATTCATATTAATAATTTATTAAAAATTATAATAACATTAAATTATGTTTGGAACGTTTAGTTCTAATAGTACGAATAAAAATCCGCTTCCTACTACCAATATTATATGAGATATGAATTGAAGTATGAAAAAATATTTTAACATAGGGGGAGTGGGGTTTTGGGTGCTCATAACTCACTCATTTTCTGTCCAAATTTATTGAAAATTGGTGTCCGGGGTTAAAATTAGCTAAATTTTTGAAATATGAAGTGAAATCTAGGGGTTGCTATTGAGAAAAAAAAAAGCTGGTGCGAATTTTAATATGTAGATGGCCCCTTATGCAATTTTTATGCATGGCAATTAAAGTGTGCGTCAATCGTAAACGATTGGTATCTGTAACTTTGCTGTGCGACGAACGACGGCCGAAAAATGTACAAGTGGGAGTTTTTTTTTTCCGCAGCTGTATAATGTTTTTGCCTTTCATCATAATGCTCAGCGATATGAAAATTAATATTTGTTGATTTAAGCCAACTTTTCAATAGCTCTAAATGAAGTAAAATCACATTGAAAGATCACATTTAATCAACTTAAAATTTAAATGTTTACGATAAAATTTTGCACCTTTTCTTTAAAATTTATTGTTTAAACCTATGATGAATATTTAAGGAATAAAGGCCTAGGTCAATTTTTTGGGACATTTTCCAGAACTTATTTTTAACATTTGTTCTAATTCTGGCTTTGAAGCAAAATCGCGAACACTTAGATTTTTGTAAAGTGCAGTACGCAATTACTTTTTTTGCCAAATGCAATTCACACAGCAGTAATGATCTTATAATTCAGAACATCTATGTGAATATAAATCATCATATCTTTCTTGAGATTTTGTAAATAATTTTCGTGACATGCTGTATAAATATAAACCACCCAACACCCTAAAAATGATTATAAATATATAAGAGTTTTTAGTTTTGTCTTAAGAAAATAACGTCGAAATCGTAACTTTTTGTGACAGGATAAATAAACCAAAGAAAAATTTCAAAAAAAATGATGTAATGATTTTTTTTATCGTACAAAATTATTTTTTTTCTCTTATAACCCAATTCACTTTTTCTTACATGAAAGAGAAAAATCCTACTATTAACAGCATAAAATGAAACTGATTTTTTTTTTCAGTGTGTGGAAAAATTAACTAATGTTGAGATTTGAAGTTTACTGATCCTTTAATAAAATTTAAGAATTTTTAAACTATGGTCGCTTTCAAAAAGCTAAGAAAAAAAAATTGAAAAAAAAAAGTGTTTGTAATCTTTCGAACAGGATTTAAGATTCTTTAATATCGTTAGCTTCTGTGACAAGGAAAATACTCCTTGTTTTTCTTCGCTTTATGTTTTAGGCATGGAAAAATTTTGCATGTAATTTTTTTTTCATAGTGGGGATTTTTTTGAAATAAGTAATATTTTTTAACGGGACCCTCTAAATATTCTTGAGACTTCCCCCAAAAGTTGATTGTTTCTTGTTTCCCCGATGTCGCGACACTGGCACATCGTTTTGGCTGGAGGGGGGTCACCGAACGGGATGACTATTTTTGAAGTAGAACCCAATGAACTTGAACAGCTGCCATGACTCAGAACAAGAACTTACTAAACATTCGAGCCTATGCGCGGAATCGAACCCCGGCATTTAAGGTGTTATGGAATGGAGCGTTAATCACTACGCCACCTGGGTGGCAGTTCATAAATGCCTGCGAATTCAATTTACATGTCAGTGTGTATACTTTTAACCCTTCGAGGCGCAACGCTTTCCCAATGCTGAAAAAAGGGCAGCCGTTGCCATCGCTCGACTTAACTACCAGCAAGATGGCGGACGATCGAAACGTTCATGGCGTGCCACAGATCTAGAGACTCCTTTTTTGATGCATCTGGCTAAAAAAGGGTCTCTAGATCTGTAGCACGCGATGAACGTTTCGATCGTCCGCCATCTTGCTGGTAGTTAAGTCGAGCGATGGCAACGGCTGCCTTTTTTCAGCATTGGGCAATCTATCCAGCTGTTCTCGCATTCTTCCATTTTTCAGCAGATGTCAGTGCTGTTAAAAATAATCGTGACAATTTTTTTTACGGGAAATGACGTGCTAAAAAGTAAAGGATTACCGTGGAGTTATGTCACCCGCAACTATTTTTTATAAAAATTAAATCTATTCTTCGTGACTGGCAACAGTCAAAATGTCAAAGCTTGGTGTTCCCAGAGCGGGAACACTGCGCGTTTAAGGGTTAAAATAACTCGGTAAAGACATTCATTACCACGAAATTTATTTACATTAAGTACATGTATTATATCATGTAGAGGAAAGGAGGGCAAATGAACACCCTGTTGGTATCATTGTTGAAAGGGTACGAATTAGAATACTTAGTTACAGGTCCTGGACTAGAGACTCCATCATTTCCTTGGTCAATTTTTATGATTTTATAGCATTTGCAAAACAAAGGAAATTACATGAGCAATATATATTTTTATTAAGAACTGAATTTAAAAATGTAAATAGTTATGATATAAATATGAAACAGATTAAATTGTGACACGTATTGGTTAATCTAGATGACATATATTGTATGACTAAATGAGGAAAGTTTGCAAGAGAAAGATGTAAATAAAAAGTTCCGTCCTAATGATCCACTACATATTTTTGTGGTTGGACCAAAGGATCACTGTTTATTTCGAGCCCTGCATTGTAAGTAAAAATAAATTTGAATCTACCAACACGCGTGTTTTCATCTGCATCTACCTGCAATTACTATTTTAAAACTTTTTTTTTTTAGCGTATTAATTTTTGTTTTAACGTAGTTAATATTACTCCGTTAGAAAATTGGGTGAACTGAGTGAGCTAACTGAATCAGGTGAACTTTCAGCTTTCATTTTTAATGATGCTGCAGTCAAAACCGTGACGTCCTAAATAAAAAATTGTTTGAGATGAATAAACGCTCTTGAGAAATATAGCTTATGATGAATTGAAGTATTTAAATATTTAAAACAAAAATAATTCAAGGACTTTGCATGACGTGTTTAATTTTCACACATAATCTTTTAATTGCTTTAGTCATGTCAGTAAATTTACGCACAATCTACTGTGTCTATAAATATTCCATTAAGTATATATTAAATGAAAAGTGTTTCTCATATTCGTAGATTTTTCAATGAGTGCCTTGCAATTGATTAAACGATGAGTGAGAAAAAGAATTAAATGAATAGAAGATTAAAAAAAGTTTCTAAAATCAAACTTTTTATTTAAAGATGGACTAAGGTATAAAATAATTGTTGAGAAAATTTTGTAGCTAATTTACTGCAACACACAAATCCATCCTAGCTTGTTGAATATTGGTGGAAGTACTTAGAAAATTCATTAAATTGTTTTAATGTATAATAATATAAATTTTAAAAGCTTGAGACGTTAATATATTTCCTTTGATCTTATGTAAAGTCAAGTAGTTAAGCCCTAAAAGTTTTTAAAAATTATGTATTATTTAAGTACTATGTTGTAAATTTTATAAGTATTTTCGTCGATGTCCTATAAGCAAGGGAAGATTTACGTGTTGCAATACGTGTTCGAGCTTGAAGTTTTTCTCAATGGTATTTTATACCTTTCAGTTCATCTTTGAGTTTGTGTTGTGGCAAAGCTACACAAGGACTATCTGCCAAAGATGAGGAGTCCCTTGGTTGGGGGACTTTTTAAGGGGTTCTAGCGCGTATTCACGTTACATCTGGAGAAAACCGACCAAAAATCCAGACCGTTGAGTAGACAGCCGCGCGATAGGGCAGGCCAGAACGCTGGACCTTCACACTTCAGCTGTCTACCATTTTGAATGTCTTATTAAGTACATCTTTGAGTAAATATCTTTTTATCTTTTTATTTTTTTTCAAATGACGGGCACTTGCCGTTTATAGGCATTGGCCACTACCAAGGCCGGAGTTACCGGTCTCTTTATTATGGAGGGACCAAATAGGTGGACCAGCGTTGCGTCCTATGAAGGAACGGACGGAATTGCACCCAAGACCGCGCCGGAAATCGAGCCTGGACCCGTGGTGTGGTAGATGGCTCCTAACCACTACACAACCCGGATGGCTTGAATAAAAATCTTTATTTAAAAAACTATTTTAATCTTGTTATTTATATTCGGTGCATTTCATATGAATGACTTTTCCCGTTTATCTCTCCTTTTCTTTTTCATTTTTTTCCCCCCCGAATATCGGCAGATTACTTTAAATTTTACAAACCTCTCCTAAAATCTAATAACTATAAATTATCTGGAATTTTTATTGTACTGTGTTTTAAGAAAAATATTTTTAATTTAGCCATTAAAGCAAGTTTGAGTAGAGTGATATTAAAAACTTCTATTTTTTTATGAGACACATTACTACACATTTTAATAAAATACAGGGAGCTGCATAAATGTAAAGCTAGGCATTCGTCAGTAGGAAGGAGGTTAATCACGATGGTAAAAAATAAATATTAAAATACCACTAATTATCATTCAACGCTGGCTAGCATGGGTTTAATGAACTAACCCGTGATATATTTCACCCAGAATAAAAGTTTAATCTCGCCGATTCTGCTGCAAATCTAGTTGCAGAAGACTGAATGGTTCTTAATTGTACTGAAATTCTACTTGCTTGCAAAAGCACATAAAAATGGTTTAATTGCGCATATCGAATGCATTTCAGTAATGGAAAAAGTTTCCGAGAAGTTCGTTTAATTAACTGAACTTTGAAAGAGGATTCGCATAATGACGTCGAAACGAGAGATGTGTACTGAAAATCTGGATAGATTTCGAGCCGAGGGAGAGCAAATGTAAATTCGCTTCCTTTTTCCCTCTTTCACACATCCTGAAATTCATTTCAAACTAATTCACTCTAGAAATATTCTTTATCGTGTCACACATGCATATCGTTAACGTCATTTTACATTTTTGGATCCCTTTTTTTAACAAATCACCGGGCTAAAAGAAATGGGGAACTGTTTTTGGCTCAGCTTGGATGTTTATCTCACATTGGCGATATGACATATTTGTAATAATTGTTGACATAATTGTTATAGTTATGCCATCATGGCAGTTTCAAGCTTGAGAAATCTATAGAGTACTGTTTTATTGATATTTGTAGGTCAATTTGTAGGTATTATCGATTATGCGCATGCACCAATAAATGATAAGTTGCCATGGGTAGCAATTATCCAAGCCTGTCCTTATTTATTTATTTTTGCTGCTGTTGTAAAGGCAGATTACAGTTTGTAAAGTATTTCGATCATGTATTTTAAAGAATTGTAATCTCAAACATGCGATAGTATGAATGGTAAATGGCCGAAGTGTGTAGGTCCAGGGTTCGCCGCGCGTTAACCCATTAAGCGCCAAAGCTCCCATTACGGGAACATCTATTATATATATTTTTTTCTTAAAATATTTTACGCAATTTACGAAATACACATTTTATATAAACATTTACACCATAGGGTGTGTTCCATATTTTTATCGGAACAATATATTTTAATTTAATGTTTTTATTCTAATTTTTAAAAAGTGAAATTTTGTCTTTATGACTGCCTTATATAAAACTAAAAAAAATAAATAAATAAATAAATGGTCGCTTAAATGTTTCAAGTAGAATGCATATTTAAAACTAACAACTTGAAGAACAACATTCTTAAAATCCTGCATGAATAGATTCCTATAAAGGAATATTATAAACGCTTATTTTTTTTTTTTTTTGTTCCCACAACGGGAGATTTGGCGCCCTCCCACTAGTTAGCATTTCCAGTTTGATTTTGCTACCGTTCAACAATAAAGAAAGGTTTGGCACTTCGCAGGCTGTTATTTTGTACATTTATAGTATCAACAACAAAAATAATTACTTTATATATACAGTTTTGAGCAGCATCTGCCGCATTTGAGCAGCATCATAAGACGCCAAAGCTCCCGCTACGGTAACATGCTATATTTCCTAAATGCTTTGAGTTGAAAAAAAAATTCCAACTGTTCTATAATAGAGGCATGCAATGTATGTAAAAAATGTATATACATTAAAAAATTTCTATCTGATTCTCATAGCGGCGTTTAATGGGTTAAAAAAAGTTAATTCTGACAGCTTATCAAGTTGCTGACATGATTTAATAACAGATTCTTGGACTGACTAAGAGGGGTAAGCTGTTTCAATGGTTTGTACAGCCTTAGCGAACAACGTCTTAGGTTCGATTTCTGGACGAGACATGAGATGAGTTTCAGAGCATACACAGTAGCCATCTAACAATTCCATAAATGAGCGGCAGATGTGGTTGTATTTGCATAGAACAAAGCGTTCATTTCTTCCTTTTCATCTGCTAAAGGAATGATTTCAAGTTCGTAATATAAAATTGTGATCTGATAAAAGCGTCTGTATAGGATTGTAACAGGTCTTATTCTTTTTGCATGACATTTAAAGTGTTATTGGTGGCGCAGGACATGTATTACTTAATAAATACATGGTGGCCATAATTAAACTGCAAGTCTTCAAGGGGTGCTGGAGAGAAAACTACCGAGAATATTCCAGTGAAATTTGGTATCTACACGTTTCAGAACATGCGGAAGTCAAATATGCAAAAACAAATCGTCATTTTCAACCGATAGATGGCGCTGTACCGTATTTCAAAGCTCACCGGTGGCATTTACAGCTTCCAAAACCGATAGACAGAGCATAGTGACATTCTAAGAGGCATATAAACAATATAAAACATCATTTACAGTTTATCAAAATTCCATACAATTTACTTCAGTAATTAAATTCTTACAGTAACATGTAATCAAAAATTAACGTAAATTAAGATCGCAAATTAAACAATTCATAAAGACGCTTTGGAAAACAATTAAACCCTTATTTATTCTCATTGACACTCATTGGACCTCTTCTTAATCGTTTCATACGCCGGTCGCTTCATCTTTCAGAGTAGCCGAATAATTGCTACCATTCTGATAGAATATCCTCACTAACAATGCACGTTCCTTCTTATTCATTGACCATTACTCAATGTGGTCTTGTTTTTACACTGTTTCGTGGGCTTAAAATTTGCATACATGACTTCCATAAGCATTGAAACACGATATAGCGCCCTCTATCGGGTGAAAATGGCGAATTTTTTTTATTGCACATTTGACTTGAGCATGTTCTGAAACGTGTAGATACCAAGTTTTACTGGAATATTCCTGGTAGTTTTCTCTCCAGCACCCCTTGAACACTTGCAGTTTAATTATGGCCAGTGGCGGCTTGTGACCGTTTCAGTGGTGGGGCCCGAAAAAAAAAAATAGTGCCATTTAAAATCGCGAAAATATATATACATATAGAACAACCTATCCCCACGTGCACACAGCGTAAGTATTTAAAATTTCTCAAATGACAAATAATTATCGAATTTACTATACAACTTTTGCTATTTTTTACCTAGTTATGTTAAATTGAAAAGTTTAGTTTATTACTAAACAAAAAGCCACATTTAAATATTTAATATTTATGTTCTTTGTAGTTGCCTGTTCATAATTTTTTAGATGATTTATTTATTTTAAAATAAATATCAACATATATAAAAAATACATTTATACATCTCTTTTCGTAATCAAGAAAACAAAACAGAAAAATATCTGACTGCACTGCAAAAATACGATCACGCAAATAAACTATGATTTCCTCCTAAGCGGAAAATTTCGCCAATAGCTACCGATTGCCGAAATTTTCCCGTACGTTCGTGTAGATCACCGTGCGAGGGCCCGCAGATCTGGGCCCAGAACAGCGCCAAATAAGCCGTTTGGATGCCAAGTTAATTCCGGGTCAGTATGGCTTTTATGCTCAATGCCAAATATGTCAACCCGGTGAACGGAGAAGACACTCCCAATTCAGGGCAAGCCAGCCCTTGGCCCATGCATGGTTTAGATAGGGGGAAAATCGTATAACTATCGCTTTTTTAAGCGCGTTTTTTAATGGATAGTATTAAAATAGAGTAAAACGCGTGTATTTTTAATGAAAGTAAATTATTGAAAGAACTGCCTTACATAATAGGAAGATACTTTGATTTAGACGGTGCTTAGTCGGTGGGGCCAGGCCCCTCTGGCCCTTAATGACGAGCCGCCACTGATTATGGCCAATCTGTATTTTTATTTAATAAGTGTCAACGCAGATAATATTTTCGAAAAAAAAAGTGATCAGCAGACGAAATATGGGGAACTTAAAAGAGTATATCTTAAGAAAACTTGATTAAAAATATTCTCCAAATAAAGTTTGTTCGGGTAGTCAAAATGAAAACTTATCTACATGAGCACAGATGCAGCGCTTTGCAAATTATATCGTATGTGCATTTGAAATTTGTAAAACTTAATTGAATTCAATATATGGTTGTTTTCTTCTTAAAAAGAAAACAAACTTATATAAAATCCGTCATCCACGCCGCAATTTTCTTGTTCACATACACATACACTTACGTAGCTCATCCGTTATTAATATGTTTTCCAGATATTTGCTATATTCTCGTAGACGCGGTTCGATAAAGAAAAAGTTTTTCTTTCAATACCTTATTATAAATTAAAATGTATCTTATTTTCAGGATGTGTTTCGCATTCTTTCAAGTTTTGATAAGTTTTTAATATAAGATGACTGCTCACTTGTTTGCAGGAATCATCTTTTTCTCACAGTTTCAACAAATCCTGATTTTCTTTAAAAGTAATCATTTAAAATGAAGATATGAAAGTTTCGCTTTCAAAGGAATACCCAAAGAGAGCATTGTTATTTTTAGTAGTCATTTTCAGAAATAAAATTTTTAAACGAAAACTATTATTTTTTTCAGCTATGATATTTTCAGAATTAACGTACCATTCTGCTATGACTGGTTTGAAAAAGACGAGATTCTTCAGGAAAATATTATGTATTGAATTATCATGAGAATTTTAAGAAAAGCTTTTGAAAACAGCTAAATTTTAAATATAAAATAATGAGTTTTTCTTAATATATCAAACGTTTTCAAGTAGTCTCTTGTGTTGAAACTATTTCGGGACATATTAACGTAGGTTTACTTATCCTTTAGTTATTTGTTAGGTTCCCGTTGAAAAAGTATGAATAAATTAGACACTTTCAATTTCACGACATTAACACGGTATAGTGTGCACAGTACTGTAACTAATCTACTGATACTACCTAATACTTACACTATCTATCTTCGTTTCTTCCCTTTAAAAGCTCAATTTAAATATTCAAATCCTCCTTGATTCAGTCTCTCGAAAAACATCAAAATGTGTTCACCTCGAGGAGTTATTTGGAATTGCGCAATTTTTACAAATTTCACGCAATTTTTACTGGATGACGTCATAGTCTAAGAGCCAGCGACCGCCAGACCTTCGTCATAGTATAAAAGCTGAAACTTTCTCTGCGCATACCCCCCAACAGAGGTAGGAACAATCGGCCACTATAAAGTTTGGATGATCGTGGCTTTGTCAGGTAACAGGTGGCAAAGGTGTATAAAATTGCCGAAAATTTCGACATTTCATAAAGCTTAATTTTTTTATATGTTCTTCTTCGCAGTACTAGAAATCACTTTATCCCTTGCCAGATACTTTTCCATCGTGGCAAACCCCCGCCAAACAATCTCAAAGTCATGGAAAACTGTTGTGTTCGTAAACTCCCGCGACGAAGTACGTCAAGCTGTCACAAAGCGCCAAGCACATTTTATACTGCTACTTCTGAACTTTCTTACGCGCGAACTTTCTTGCAGCGCACTCGTAATAGAATTACGTTTTTCAAGACTTTGAGATTGTCTGGCGGGGGTTTGCCACGATAGAAAAGTGTCTGGCAAGGGATAAAGTGATTTCTAGTACTGAAAAGAAGAACATATAAAAAAATTAAGCTTTATGAAATGACGAAATTTTCGGCAATTTTATACACCTTTGCCACCTGTTACCTGACAAAGCCACGATCATCCAAACTTTATAGTGGCCGATTGTTCCTACCTTTGTTGGGGGGAATGCGCAGTGAAAGTTTCAGCTTTTATACTATGACGAAGGTCTGGCGGTCGCTGGCTCTTGCTCTATCACGTTTTAAACTGCCGTCAAAGAAACCGCGAGTATAGTTGAGTGAGTGGATCTGGTTAATGCACATAGTTTCCAAAAGCAGTCCTATTGAAACTTTGCGACAACATTTAAAAAAAGAAATTTTTCCTTTGCATAGCACCTTATGAAGGAACGTAATCCTACTCTGAAATTTCACATGCATTGGCTTTATCACTTAGCATTGCATGCGATGTAAATTTTTAACTTCCCTGTCAATTTTGGTGCGTTATTTTTTGCAGATTCAGTTGATGAAACACTATACGGATTAAAGTAATTTCGTAAGCCAATCTGAGGTGAAATAATGTCTTTAATTATTAAAAAAATACTTAAAACATATATGTGGAGATACTTGTATAGTTTGAATCATAATATTGTTATTCTGATAAAAATATCAAACGATACACTTCATTTTAACTGTCCAAATGTATCTGTTCACAACAATAATGCCAATTCACGAAATGAACTCTTGGCGCACAGGAAAAACATTTGTTTATGAAGCAAGATCTCTGTAGAAAGACATAAAATCTAATTGTGTTTCATACACAATCTACGGAACTAAACCGATTTCGATTGAACATTCGCAAATATATATGCAGACAGATACACAGGAAAGTCTCAGTTACTTCTCCTATTTCTACTACATTTTCGTCAAATGTCTCTCCATCAAATTACATCGGATTGAAATCCTGCAGAGATTGTGCAGAAAAAACACATAAATACCTAAATTATATGCATGACAATTTATGCAAGAGTAGTGAAAATAAATGAAGAGCGCATTCTGTATGTGATATGTAATACAGAAATAGGTGACTGTTTATCTTACAAAAATAACTTCAGCTGTAACCTCACGTGGTTGAGGCATGAAAACATTTTAATTGCATTGTAAAAAGAGTTAACGCCATTTTTTCTAAAATGAACCCTTTCACACACAATCATTTCCAAATGTCGAAAAAGACGTCTGTTCGGCACCTCACAGCCGGCTGTGTCAGAAATGTTCTTTAGCTCTGTGGCACGTACTGGGCGATTCGATCGACCGCCATCTTGCTAGTAGTTAAATCGTGCGATGGCAATGGCTGCACGTTTTCAACATTGGGTAGTCTATCTAGATGTATTTAATTGAAATGAAATATATTCTTCGTGAATCAAAACAGCCACAGAGTTGTGTCCTCATAGCGAGGACACCGCGCGTTAAGGGTTAAATAATTTGAAGTCACTCCACTCCACTTTTTGAACACTATCTTTACCAAGCGTTTAAATAAATAGTATTAAGCTCAATCAGATGCTCTTCCACTCAAATAATTTGGTGCATAGGCCGCAATGTATACGAATACTAAAATCAGTAAATCGTACACAGTCCTGTAAAAATCTGTAAATCGTACCATGCAGTATCTCAGATAGTGGCCTATAATATGCATACTGTTGCAGAAAATCCTGCTTAATTCTTGGTTCGTCGTTTTCAAGTCCAGTGTATATAGAAAGTTCTAATAAACTGCCCGCTTGTCAGGATGGAACACAAACTATATTGCTCCTAGAACTTTGTCCAACAATTGGCTGTTGTCATATACAATATGAGACAATTCAGATTCTTTTACTGTGATTCATTAAAACTTCTAGACTCTTGAACGATTACACAACATTTATTTTACAAGACAAGTTATTTACAACATATACAAGACCTGCAGCTACCATAAAACTGCTTTCGGAATTACATTTTGTAAAAACGCGCTCGTAAACTATCTTAAAACTAATCAAAGGCCAAGTTCTTTCTTTTTCTAGAAGATTCACAGTTCAAGTTGAGGAGTGCGGTCCCAGCTTCTTTTGAAAATATCGATGAAAAAATATATCGTGGAAATGTAGCTAAGTCATACTAGAGCTGCCGCAACACTCCCACCTTTTGAGTTTTGCATAACTGAAACTCAAAATTCTGCAAATTCCATTCACAAATCTAACCGTCTGGGGACTCGGATCTTACGACCTAGACGGGTTTTTTTGCAATCGGCTCTGGACTTGAGGTTAGGTAAGGTTCTTTCAGTCTTTCCGAATGTTGAGATCTGCTCTTTTTCCCGTTTTCAGTTGCAGAGTTCATTTTTTCTCTCAGATCCTTTAATGTGGGTGCCTGCACCTCAAGGGCATATAAGCGTTGTACAGGCCTTAAAACCTCACCGTTCTTTGTCTTAACTTTTGTAAGACGAACTGTGCCATCTTTGCCCGGGAATATTTTAAGTATTCTCCCTAAAAGCCAATTTATACGTTTTTGGTTTGGCACTTCAACTAGTACTATTTATCCGACCTTAAATTTGCGGGTATTTCTGATTCTCTTTGTTTGTTCTCTCAGCTGCCCTAAGTATTCTAGCCTAAAACGACTTCTGATATCTTCTTTTAGTTTGCATTTATACAGTTGCCGCTTACGAAGATTATCGGCAGGCTGCTCCACGTACTCAAGGTCTGGAATTTTACTTTCTCTATGTTCTCTGAGGAACATGGATGGGGTTAAGGGTTCCAAATCATCCTCTTCTGAATACTCGTTCACAAGTAAGTCTGTTACCATCATAGCACAATTTACAGAGTCTGAAATGCTTGGTGATTTTCCCAAAAGTGTCCAACCCAACAAAGTTCCTACGGCTGTTAGCCCACAAGTAAAGTTGAGAATTTTTCCAGTCATGAGCTTTCTTGCTATGTCAGCCCCAAGAAGTAAATGGATCGTGGGCGAAGAGCAAAATGAATAGCATTCTTGATCAGTCAGGTGAATTCCATTATCTTCTAATTCTTTTGACAAGAAATCGGTTGCCATCTGGCGAATTTCTGAGCAAATTCTCTCTTGGTCAAATACATTGAACGTGCAATGGTAATTCTTTCTAATATCACTTACAAAAAAATTGTATTCCGAATGCTTCTGTTTATTTTCAGCTCCTCCAAACAAACTATGTATGAGAGTTGTTTCTTTCTCAGCCCGATATCCCATTTTCAAAGCAGCTTCCTTCGTTATGCATAACTTTTGGCTTCCGGTATCTATGAGGGCTCTTACCGCAAAATCTTCGTTTTCACCTCGGATAAGTACAACCAAGGTCTGTAGATAAACACTTGAGGAACATGTGGGATTAGGCAATGTGTTGAAATGCTCAATATTCTTGATACGAGTTTCTTCAGGGTTGAGAGATCTAGCATGCCTCCATTAGGGCACATTACAATATGATGTCGTTTGTTACATTTCTCACAGCTGACTCGGACTCTGCAAAACTTGGACACGTGACCAACACCTAAACGCTTGAAGCAGCAGACACGTTTCTTCAGTTTTGTTGTTTTGTCATTTAAATTCATATTTCGTGCAAAATGACAATCTTTTGATTCATGGTTCTCTTTATCACAGAAGATACACTTCAAGGTAGAAACAGAATTTCGATTTCCTGAGAACAGTTCTGCAGCTGTCGGAATGTCTCCCTTAATTTTTGCAGGTTTTGCATTTTCTTTCAAGGAGAAGCCTTGCATAGCAAGAGCTATCCTGTATTCATTTTCAACTTCATTCTTAAGAAATCTCATTAAACTATCTAGTCGAGACTCTCCTTCTACACTCACCTTATCGATCATTAGACCCCTATCATTTCTCTACCAGGCTCTTAAGACTTCTTCACACAAGCATGACTCGACAAGAGGAAACAACATGGCAGCATACTTTGCTGTAGTAACACCAAGAGTCTCTAATGACCTCAGTTGAGTTTCAATATGGTCATAAATAATTGATAACTTCACTTGTTTCTCCTTAGTATTGAACACTAAGGTGAGCTTTAAAAGTTCTCGAACATAGTATTCAACAAATATGTCATCCCTGCCGAAACGAGATTTCAGACAGTCAACAGCTTTAGCGTAGTTTCCCGAGGATGGTGGAAAACTTTCAACTAATTCTCGGGCTCTGGAATTCGGTACAGTAGCTTGCACCAGATACTGGAACTTATCGGCTTCATCGATGTCGGTGTCTTCATCAATTTTCTTGAATTGGCCCCAAAATGGAATCAAATCTTTATATATCCTCCAAATTTCTTTAACTCCAATCGAGGGGGTTTAAACTTTCTTTTTGCGACGCTAATTGATGATCGCGCGTCATCCATATCAGAAACAGCTTTCTGATCTACTAGCATACTTATTTTTTTAAATCTGAGCGCATATTCATCAGATAAAGTAGTTTCTTTTTCAATATCATCATCTTTCACTTGTTCAGATGCCAACAAAAGATCTAAAATTTCATTATTCAACTGTAAAAGTTCGTTATTTTTCTCATTAAGAAGCTGAAAAGTCGCCAAACAATCCAAATCCTCGGATATATTCACGGCTTTCTGTTTAGCAGCTTCATCTAGTACATTAAACAATCGGGTAAATGCGGCTCGTATCGTTTCCCGTTTCAATTTTAAAACTTCCATGTTAGTTTAAAAACGGATAACATCACTTCAGAATACAGATAAATTCAAATAGCAAAAATATTTATCATCAAAAATGTCACTTGCCTTCATAAATCGTTCCTTTAAGTTCTGAAATCACAGTACTGTTGCTGTACGCCATGTCATACAATATCAGACAATTCAGATTCTTTTACTGTGATTCATTAAAACTTCTAGACACTTAAACGATTACACAACATTTATTTTACAAGACAAGTTATTTACAACATATACAAGACCTGCAGCTACCATAAAACTGCTTTCGGAATTACATTTTATAAAAACGCGCTCGTAAACTATCTTAAAACTAATCAAAGGCAAAGTTCTTTCTTTTTCTAGAAGATTCACAGTTCAAGTTGAGGAGTGCGGTCCCTGCTTCTTTTGAAAATATCGATGAAAAAATATATTGTGGAAATGTAGATAAGTCATACTAGAGCTGCCGCAACAGCTGTAGAAAATTCACAGGCCTGCATCTTGCTAATAACAGTCCGCTTAGTACAGAAGCTTTCACAGATGCTGTATTTCACACACAAAATAAAACATTCCATAATCCAAAATTCAGTAGAATCTCGCATCGGAAATCAGTAAGTCCCTCGGGATTCAGTAATGAAGAATTCACACTCAGCACTCAAAAACGAGCAAAGGATTTCTTCTATAAACGCCAATAGAGAACCTTTTGCTCCAGCAGAACATCCGCTCTCTGCAGCAGAAAATAGCAAACTGAAACTCTTCCGGGGAAACGCCTGCTCTTTTATAACTTATGCCGAAAACCCGAGAAGGTTCCAGAGGAAACTATCTCCGGAATGATCTAGATAAAACTCGAATTTTGATCTAGAAATGTAATTGAGTAATATTAGGCTATTGCATAAGTCTAATGCAGGAAAGCAAACATTACAGGCCCCTTTAGCAACCCATCCCTCAAATTTTCAAAATGTCGCCAAAGCTTGGAGACTTTTTGGTGAAATACCGCCAAATTTGCGCCTAAAATAAGTCCCCAAACGTGGAGTCAGCTAAGCTCTAGCACCAACGTTTCTCGAAATTTCCAGAAGACCCTATGTTAACCAATGGGGCCACACGAAACTCCATAACTCGCGTTTTAGTTAACCGACTTGTATGCAACAAAATGCAAAATTTAATTATTTGACAAGTAGAATATAAATTTTAAACACTAGTTTAATCCCCAGAACAGTGGGTTAAATTCGTAAAAATACCTAATTTGAGCTGTAACTAATGCACCCTATAGACTAGATTCTAGCACACTTTCAAGAATTTGCGCGTCTATAGGTGGTAATTTAAAATAATTCTCACTTGTAGTCCTGTTCAAAAACTATATCTCCTATACACACCAATATCAATACCGGTCGTGCAAAGATGATCTCAAATATATATATAGGGTGTCCCAAAGAGGTTGTAACGAATTTTAATTATTTATCTCTGAGAGATAAGTGGAAAATGTACATTGAAAAAATGTTCAAAATAAGGTCGGAAGTAAGACTCCGTTAAGAAAAAAATTCTCTCTTTAATTTTCAAAAAATTTACCATTTTTAAATTTGTATACGACCCCCGTACAAAAAATTCACAATTAGAAAAATGTGTCCCATGCGCTAATGGGGTGATTTACAAAATTTTAGCCTGTCATCATAAAACGTATCAGAGATATCTTTAAACAAAGACGATTGGGATAGACATGAATTTGAATGTAAACACTTACTGCTAGAGCGGAAAAAAATTATTTTCTTTCGTAATTTCTGTGCGATTCTTGAAATGCGATCATCCGACATGATATGTTTCCCTTTGAAAGCCATCGAAAAGGGATTTAAGTCATCATAATTTTAATCTATATATCTCTGGCACTTTTCAAAACATAATTCATAAATTCTCTACATCATCTCATTTGTGTATTTTACTAACTGGGATTTTTTTGTACGGGGGCCAAATACAAATTTGAAAAGTATAATTTTTGTAAATGTACGAGAGGAAATTTTTCTTAACAGAGTCTTATTTCTGACCTTCTCTTGAAAAAATTTTAAGTTGCACTGTCCACTTATCTCTAATAGATAAAGAATTAAAACTTGTTACCACCTTTTTGGGACACCCTGTATACCAAAGTAAGAGCTCAATCGAATGCACCGTTTAGCAGGTATCGGACAGATATCGTTTACAGGTATCGTTTGCAGATTTTGTCGACATAATTTTTAGACAGGTTTTGTAGACATGAACTCTCAAGGTAAAGATTTTTTCAAATATGTTTGCCAGATAATGCAGAGGTTGGAGTGTGTGTGTGTGGGGGGGGGGTGGAGATTAAATCGTTAAAAGTCGCACAATGTTTACAATTTTTGATAATTTATCACCAAGTTTGCTGCTAAAAAATAATTTCAAAACCGAACCAAGCTTGGTGATATCTTCCGAATTCGGCTAGAAACTAGAAAAGTTTAGTTAGAATATGCCTGGAGAAGATTGTAAAGTAGTGTTAGTAGGCAATATTAATATAGATTTCAATTCCAAATATGTGTTTTAGGAGCAAGAAAGACAAACACGACACACTCATAGATTATGATACCCATTTCAAACAGTATTTAAAATGGTGAAGTATAGTTGGAGCTCGGCGAAGATTGCAAAACAGTTTCGGTAGGCGATTTTAAAATAGATTTCAATTCCAAAGATGTGTTTTATGCAGCAAGGGAGAAAAATATCGCATACTCATGAATAATGATACACTTTCCAACTTAATATGGAATAACGGAAGAAAATAGGGAAGACGCATGGATTATGATACGCTTTTAATGTATAGCACTTTAGTGTGTATTTAAAATCTGAAAGTGCATCTGATTTTTTTACTCTCTTTATTCATTTATTCTCTAAGATTACAATACATTTCTTACACTGTACATGTTCAGAAAGTAAAAATGAAGGAAGAAGGTTGAAAGGAGCTTTTTATAAAATCTTCATGCAATGACCCAACCAGGAAACAAATTTACCTACCCAAATTAAAATCTTTTTTTGGCCTCCAGCACATATAAAATGAGTTTTTAAAATTCATCTTATTTTTAACATCTAGCATTAGCTGAAAATATTGCAGAAATACGGTTTTCCATTTCTTTATTTTTAAAGGCCCTATGACATAATAGAAAATCTTTTTAGTTTTTTATCGATTCTTTTTTTTTTTTAAGGGTAGAAGAAAATAAATAAAACAAGAAAGGAAAGCACAATTATTTTTTAAAAATTACGTAGCTACAAATTTTTAGAATATTTAAATTAAGGACAGCAGATTGTTTTTAAAAGGTTTTGAAATGTGCTTATGTTGTGTTTCAACCCTGGGGGTTTAAAAGCCTTGAGTGGACATAAGTAAATGGTACATTCATTCGTTTTGCAGAGATTGTGTTAACAAAGCTTGTATAGAACCTATTTTAAAAGATAATTAGGATAAAATGAAACAACTTGCAGATGAAGTAAATAAAAAACTTTGTAAAAAACACACATAAGATGATACAGGTAAGTTGTCATCAACAACAGGATGACAACTAGGTTAACATCAACTTACCTGTATCATCTTATGTGTGTTTTTTACAAAATTTTTTATTTTCTTTATCGTTTAACACCAGTATTTTGAGTGTTTTTTCCGCTCCAACTTGCAGATGATTCCAAAGCCTCTCGATTTTCCAAAAAGTAAAATTTATTTTCAAAGCAACATTAATGTTACGACGTTTGTAGAATAAGCAACGTCACATTAATAATAATAAAAAATATCTGTTACACTTTCATTTAAATGTGTACAAAAGTGCTACATATTAAAAGCATATCATAATTCTTGTGTAGGCCCTATTTGTTTTTCTTGTTCCATTATGTTAGAAAGTGCACAATAATCTATGCGTTGGCCCTAATTGTCTTCCTTTTTCCATTATGCATTATGAATGTACCGAAGTTGTCTTCCTTGTTTCGCAAAACACTTCTTTTCAATTGAAATCTTTATTAAAATATCTCCTACTAAAATTGTTTTACAGTATCCGTCAGGCATATTCTAACTATAATAATTAACTTCATAAATATTGTCTGGAAAGTACTTCATAATCATGAGAGTGTGAAGTATTCTTTTTCTTGTTTCATAAAACACATTTTCCGAATTGAAATGTATGTTAAAGTCGACTATTAAAACTTTTTACAAGCTTCGTCAGGTACATTCTAATTATACTTCATAGGTTAATCTACATAATATTGAGACCATTTAAAGATACTAAATTAATCTTTTCATTATAAGAAACTGTAACATCCTTCCACCCCCCAACCCCACCCCTTAAAAAAAAGCTACGAAAACGTCGAACCAAATCATGTCTACAAAAAGTGTCCAAAGAAAAAAATGGCGTGAAGGAAATGGAACTTTAGTGCTACAAATGTTAGCGTATCTTATTTGTTATGAAACTCCTTCGGCGGACGAATGATGGAAGTATTCAGTAAGCACAGTTTATGTCTTAACATTTTAAAATCATACAATCTGGTATTTTTTTTATTCCTCCGCTAGCGGTCATTTAAAATGCGACGCCAAAGAGGTGCGAGAGACTGGCAAATTTCTTAGTTAATACAAGGTACAGAGATAAAACGATTTAAAATTCAGGCTCGTTTGAAGTTCAGAAGATAAATCCTTTTATCAATAATACAAAATCCTTATATCTATATTTTAGTACACTTTTCTCAACAGTTAGGATGTGTTCCAGTACCGGGTCGAAGTATTATTTTATAGTGGGTCGCACACTCACACACGGAAAAAATGAAACCCTGTACATGCATTGTGACAGAGAAAAATTTTTTCATTCGGGTTTTGACAGAAAGATTGAATTTATCCATTCTTAAGTGGACTCTGAGAACTTTCTAGTTGATGTCCCGACGCACGCATTTAGTATTTATGTTTGCATGTACACTTTGATTGATCGTGAATCCATTTTGACTAATGTTTGTGAGGCATCTCTGTGTACGTAGCTTACATAGCTAAAAAAAGATGAGTCGTAGAAATTGAAATTTTGCTGAAATCAGTATACAGTATAAAAACGAAAGAAGTTAAAAATATGTTTTTATTGTGTTACCTGGAAAAATATTTTATACACTTTTCTCATTCCAAAATTTGGATTCTCAAATAAATAAATCCCACTATATATACGTTGATTCCCGACTCACCGACCCTGTCACAATTCCAGTTCAACCACTGAAAAACAAGTAACAGTAAATAATCCTAACAGATTAAAAAGTTACTATCTGAAAATAAAATTCACACCGTCGCACAGTGGAGTATTCGTATCAAAATCCTGGACAAAAAGCGAAAATTTTAAATTTGCTTAAAAACAGTAATATATATGTTTTTGGATAGGCTAGTAACTGATGCATCATGAGATGCATGTTTTTCGACCATAATTCATATCCAAAAGATGCAACACTCAGTTTAAATGCAAGTTTCTTCATTTACGGCAAGAGATTTCAGCGTCTTCTATTACTTCGTCTGGCATTTTTTACGAGCTCTTTAAATTAATTTACTGATTTGATACTAAGTGTAGTAAAATGTATGTTTTTTAATTATATGTATCTATTAGCTTGAAAAAATAATAAGACTTTATTTTAAAAAATTGTAAACATTCTTTTTCTAATTTTTTTTCATAAATCCACATTTCTAAAAGCTTTTTGAAGGGGTGTCGCGGCTTGTCGCGCCTAATTTCAACTATAATCGTAACTATTACAGTATTGAGTGTCTATTCCAAGAAAAAAATGTTCCCCCAAAATCCACGTCTTTTTATTTTTTCGATAATTTTTCGACGGGTGATCGCAAAAGGGGTGCAAACATACGCGCTTGTATTTCTCATAAACTATAAATTATGTGCAAGTGTTTGGATAAAGGTATATAAAATTTCATTTCAGTTAAGATTTAACATCAGTATTTTAAATTCAGTATGTAATTTCTTATTTTTCTGATGTAAATTTGCTATAAGAAGAAAATTTCTACATATTCCAAAATTGCCCTTTCTTAGTCCTGTAAATAGTCCCATCTATTTGCAACCTAGTTTTCCATTTATGTCGTACATTGTGTCCAAAGCAAAAACTCCACATTTTTGGATCTCAAAGGTTGGCAATTGTGACTTCGGGTCATTGAAGTGTGAGTGTGTAAACAGAAACACGTGCTAGCTGTATAAGTCATTTTGAAGTGCTGGCTTGAAATAAATTACTTTCTCCTCCAGCTTGGAATGAGATTTTATGGGTTTGCAAGTAGGCTTCTTTTAAGCAGTGTCCTTTTAGCTGCTCTAGACAAAGGCCAACGAAAAAGAGCAAGCCCTATTACAGTGAGACCCTACAACTTCTCTGCCAGAGTAACGATGCACGATTTTAAAAAATCGCCTAATTTATTCTCATTTTTACTCAAAAATATATCCATTTTCGCTTAAAATGTTCATTCAAACTTTACTGATAACATTATTTTGTAGAAAATTCGAGTAAATGTACATTGTTAAATATTAAAAAACTGAATGTATGCTGAACAATGTGAAGGGGGGGGCAAGGCCGCAACTAGGGGGGTGCAAACGGGGCACGTGCCCGGGCGCAGTGCTAAGGGTGCGCCAAAATGAGTTATGTTTCCATGAGAGCGGGGAATTTTATTTAAAATAAATAAATCTTATAAATAAAAATGAAATTCTGTTTGTTTGTTTGTTTGTTTGTGGATTTGAGTTGTATACAAATCCACAAAAATGGACCTATCGGCCTGAAATTTTGCACAGATATGTAAAATAATATAGAATAAATCATAGTCCACTTTAAAACTTTGAAAGTCCACCCGTTCCCGGAATTTAAGAGATTTTTTATGTTCTCCATGCAAAAACCTTTCCGTAATTGTAACCCCTGTAGTAAAAAAAGTGTGAAATAAGAATCGTGGTTGCCATGTGTGGCGATTTTGCCGAATAAAATGTTTTAAATTCTCAAAGTAAAAATAAAAGAATAATAATGATTTTTTTTTGTTAGTTTATATTCGTAAGGTTATTTTTTTTAAATTATAATATCGTGTGCATGGGAAATCAGAGCAGGAATGTAATGCTTTACATGCAAAACAATAAGAATTGAAGATTTCGGAGGCTAATGTGTAATTTTTTTTAGTTTGGCGAAAAAATAAAATGGCTGAAATATGGATTTTGAGTAAGAGAGTTCTAGCGGTTTGAAGAGTTTTCGGCTTGGCGTAATTTATTGAGAGCTTCAGGAAATAGATTTTTGAAAACAAGTGCAAAGGTTTTATTAGAATACAGCGTTAAATTTTAATGATCCGTGAAGAAATAATGCAGTTATTAAGGGATTTCAAGCGATCTATCTTCAGAATTCTCGCCAATTGAGTACATTGATTTAAGTTGGGGGAATTCCGCCAAATTTCAGAAAATTGAAATCTTCTCATTTAGTACATCGGAGTAACGATGAATAAAACACGTTATAGTTGATAATTTAAAAAAATTCGGTTGTATTAAGGGATTCCCCTTTTCAAATAAATGTGTGCTTTACTTTTTGGCGGCCGAACCATTTCCCATATTGATTGCTGCTAAGTCAATGCTTCGAATGATTTCCTGAAAAAACTCTTGCAAAATGGCGTATGTTGGCCCTTTGGCGAGGCTTAGATTTGAAACTGGATTTTATTTGAGACTGGGATATATAATGATACTGGTTATAGATAAAAATGAATGTTGGTATGTGTGTATGAGGTTGAAAAACTCCAGCACCGTTGCACTATGAAATTTGGTTCACCTAAGTCTTTTATCATTGAGAAGCTTTTTATGCTATCCGTTTTCCTCTAACTTGCCACTAGGTGGCGCAGCAGAACGTCGAATTCTATTCCGTTTAGCCGTTTACTATGCGAATATCGTCCAACCGTTTTCGATGAAATTTGGTACACGCGAATATTAGAACACGGAGAATATTTTTCACTATCCATTTTGCTGTAACTTACCGCTAAATGGCGCTGCAGCTCATCAAATTCTATACCATTCGACCGATCAGCATAAAATTTTTTATACTTACACATTTGAGCAGGAAGAATATATTCTAACTGCGTTCCTTTTGATGTTACTCACCACTAGATGACACGGAAATGCATTATTATTTTAAGTCGCCACTAGATGACGCTGCAGCAGGCCAAATTCTTGACCATTCAAACGGTCGCTATGAAAATCAGTATACATAGCTATTTGAACAATGAGAATATTTTGGCGTTATCCATTTTGCTATAACTCGCCACTTGACGGCGCTGTAGCAAACCATTACTTTAATTAACCACTAGATGGCCCTGCAGTGTATCACTTCTTGACTGTGCAAATGATTGCTATGAAAATAGGTATACATAGATATTTGAACACGGGGAAGAGTTTGGCGCTATCCATTTTCCTATAAATTGCCACTAGATTCGGCTGCCACTAGATTTCCCTATAACTTGCCACTAGATTTCGTGTCGCGTCAACACATGAACTTCAGGACTGTCCAGCCGATCGTCATGAAAATTCGTATACATCGATATCTGAATGCGAAGAATATTTTCGCCGTATCCGTTTTGCTAAAACTCGCCACTAGATTGCGCTACGCCGCATGGACTTCTGCACCGTACAAACGATTGCCTTGAAATTCAGTATGCATGATTATTGGACACAATATAACGCGATATCCATTTTGCTATATCTGTTTATTACAATGAATAGTAATCACCACAAATCGTAATATCAAAAAGTCCATTCATTCCCGTGCGAAGAACGGGTACTTCAGCTAGTAAATAAATAAAAACAAAAAACTAGACAGAATGAAGATTTTTTTTCCCTGGTTTTGTGACTTTGTCCATGTGTCCTATCTGAAAAATCCTGTCTTGTGTCACTTCTTTAGAGACAAACAATTTTCTGAAAGGGATATTCTGAAAGAGTTTTGTCACAAAGCAAAGGAAAAATCCCCAGGAGACCTATCGGCTGGCAATGATTGAAAACCGATATACGTATCAGTTGATGAAGGGAAGGTCTCAGACCGCAGGCGACCGTCTACGCCTCTGTTTCAAGGAGAGGGATGCAAATATTTGTAGAAAAGAGCGTAATTGTGGTTTTAACTGTGGCACATCAGCCACATTTTTAAATGGACGTGGACTCTTTCTTAGCATTTTTAAAAGTGTCAAATAGTTCACTACTTACTGCATTATCAGTGGTACTTCCGAGAATCGTTTCGTTTTTATTTTCGCGAAACACTTCCATTATCATGCGAAATGATACTTTTCCAGGAACAGCACGCGTGGTCTCTACTTCGTGCCCTACTATGTCTCTGATCCTGCAGCCCTTTAAGCTGACACCTTATGCCTGTCCAGATGTAAACGGTTTGTCCCTTTCAAGGCAAAACGTTGGACAAAACCTCATAAGTAATGTGTTTTTCAAATTCATGCTTATTTTTATAACAAGAATGCGGTCTCTGAAAGAATTTATTAAGGAAGTATGAGAGTATAAAGAATATATTGATATATAAACGAGAAAAAGGAAAAGACACTCAACATATTCAGTTTTGGAAGATGGATAAGTGCTGCTGTGGAACTCATTTTACATACATAATAAACGATGAAACCATTTAAAGGGGGCGTCATTTTCGACTTTGTATTGTGAAAGAAAGTAATAATTTAGCTTGCAAGGGGGTATTTTAAAAATATCGTACGTTATATCTGTCAAATGTCTTGTACACATGAATGAAAAAGGTAATCTTCAGAAGTCATTAGAAAACTAAGTAACTACATTTAGATAAGTAATCCCTATAGTCCCAATAGTAACTACATTTAGATAAGTAAAAAATCTAAAAAATTTTATGATAAAAATTGATTTATAGATAAGTCGTATTATATTTATAAGTATTATTAAAGTATTACATTTATATATTTTATTGTGATTAAGGCACAGCTACACGGCTATTTGCCTAACGGGAAGGTTGCCTTGGGCGGAGGGCTTTTTAAGGGGTTCTAATGCGTATTCACGTGACATCTGGAGAAAATCGCCCAAAACTCCAGACCGTTAGATGGACAGCCGCGTGGTATTACATTTGTAAGTGGTATTATACAATAGCAGTACTTCCCAGTAAGGGACACTCCCCGGACAAGACATTTGTTAGAAACCAACTTCCAGTCGTTTGGTGATATATCGCCAAATTTGGCGATAACACGCTTTTTTATATAGTTTAAGAAGTATATAGTACTAAAAAGTAAGTCAAAAGTCAACAGTAATGATTTTAACGTTAAAACACATGAAAAATATTTTTGGCCAGGATTTTGACACAAATACTCCACTGCGCGGTGCGATCGGCTGGAAATCTTTCAGAATAATGTAAAAATATAGAAAACAATCTGCGCTACTTTAAAAATCTGGAAATCCACCCATTTCCTATTATTTAAGCGATTTTTCGCTATTTTCAGCTCCATTTTATTTCCGAGAGTAAAAAAAAAAAAAAAAAAAAAAAAAAAAAGGATCATTTGCGTGGCAAAAATTGGTGTTGCAATTGATACTGACGTCATATTGAAGTCATGTTTAGCAGACTTTGAAAGGAAAATTGCGATTCTAATTCGTTTAAAACAGTTCTACCAGATTACCCAGACTTCTTTTACTTTTTACAAATACAATGATTTCCTCTCCATGGAGCATTGATATAAGAGGGACTGGTCCCACAAAACGAAATCTTTGTGTGTGAAAAATGTCTGCTCGTTTTCAGAAGAGCATGAAATTCGATTTTGGTGAATAATAAAAACTGAATATGATGTTATTTATATTAAGTGGACGAATATTAAATCTATTGAATGTAGACATATTTTTGTCAAATGTTTTCTTTTTCTTCTAGCGCCGTTGTGATTGTCTGCACAGCAGGCTTTATCTCCTAGTTAATAGTAATAATGTTCAGCTGCTGCAGAACGACAAACTCCCCCTCCTCTCCCCTCCGCTCACACTAAATTTGCTAACATTTGAAACACATTTAAAAGGGGAAACAGACAAGTGCTAAGCAATCTAATTCTCGTCCTCACTCCTCAGTAAATATTTTAGGAACGAATGAAAAAAAAAAAATCAGAATATTCGTTCTTCCGTAAAACAGATTACAAATGCATACCATCGTAATATTTGCTTGTTATTTATTTAAAATAATGACATGTTGCTTTACTGCGATGTTTCTGTTTCGACTTAAACCTGTATCGATTAAATGCATAAAGTTGCTCATTGAAGCAAATTTATACACAACCCACGCCCCCTCCTCTCCAGAAAGAATCCTTAAACGGCCATTTGTTTGTTTTAAAAAGGCAACATATCCATTATTTAAAGGCTTTCTTTTTCTGTGTACGTTTCACTAACGATAAATTATTCCTAGTTTTTGGAGAAGGAGGAGGGGAGGTATGCATCAAGGCTCGAAATAGTCGTGGCAACAAGGCAAATGCCGTGAGATGGCCAAAATAGTAGCTACGATTATCTGTAGTTCTCGTGTCCACTTAGACGAGTATTTAAAAGTTTTACACAAGTGTTCGTTTAGATTTTGGATGTATTTTAAGGTTATATGTAAAATTATGTTGCATTTTTTTTCTCGTGACGTGAATGATTTAAATTTTTAAATGAAAAGCAAACACTGACACTGTAACGAACTGTTATCTCAAAAACTTAAAATTTTGTCCCGGGATAAATAGCTTTTTCTGTCGGCTTTGAAATCCTATTTCAAGCTCTAGTCTGTACTAATGCCTGCTTTTATTTGCAGATATTTCCCCTAAGTCAAACAACCTGTAAAATGATACTTAACGTATTTTCAAACGTATTCCTTACTGAAAATACATCCCTACTAGCAATTTTGCTCGGGCCTAAGTACCAGCCGCTATGTAGCCTTGAGCCGATTAGAAGGAATAGGGCCGTTCACTGTGAAAGTGTTCGGATACACGCAGCTCATGTCCCCTCGAACGTGAAAACGTCCGAAGTAGCTCTAACCGATGAGTTTTTATCGGGTTGGACACGGATTTAGAGGACTGGCAGTTCACTTTATGCGTGTGGTTGCAGGGCCGGCGCAAGGGGGGGTGCGAATGTAGGCGATCGCCTAAGGCCCCGCGCTTATAGAGGCCCCGCTCCTGGGCTATTTTATTGCTATCTCATAAGACATGATAGAGAAGAGGCCCCGCAAGCCCCTCGGGCCGTCTCTGGTGGTTGGCCAAGCACTAGAGTGAGTATCACTACCCGGTAAGTTCTTATGTGGTGTTGACATACATTTAACCCTTTCCGTCACTACGGTGCAATTAGAATGATAACATTTACAAGGTTTTTAGATTTCTTTCATATTTGAAATGTATTCGTAATCGAATTGTTTTTTATATAACAATGCAATGCAGTATAGAAGAAATACACTTCTTTTGCATGATGCATATACATGTATGTAGGTACGTCGCATACTCCATCTATTTTCACAAGTTTTATGATGACATATGCAATAGAGTGCAGTGAAAAAAAAGTTTTTTCTTAATTTTAAAATCCAATAGCGACCGAAAGTTGTGTTTTGTATTCAATAAGAAAAATACAGAATTTTAAAATTTTTGAAATACTAGGGGCTACGCCCGCTTTTCGTATGAGGCATCCGGCCCCTAATAAGGCTTATTCGTAGAAAAGAAATAATTTCAACACACAAAACCCGAAGATTGGATCAGATAGAATGTTACTGAGCTACACATTGCTTGGTCCTTGCACGTTCATTGGTACATAAAAATTTAAACTTCATACTACAGTAGACACCCTCCCCCTCATAACACAGAAGATATTTTGTTATGGGAATCCGTGTTGTACGGGTCCTGAGCTATACTCCACCTGGAGTGCGGACTCCGCTTATAATCGCTGGAAAAATTATTTGCACTCCTCAGAAACACAATGATATTTAATGTTGCCCTTCAAAAGTTATATTAATTAGAAGCTAAAGCATAATAAAATCAGAACATCTGTTTCAGCTATATTTTTAATAATGTAAAACCTATTGGACACCTTGAGAATTTGCCACCCATGGCGATTTTTCATTATTTGGCGACTTGCGTACATGTAAAGTTAATAAAAGCTACGGAACAGATGGGATAGCTTGCCATTAATGGCGACTTTTCATTATTTGGCGATTTATACATGCTCACAACCTATAATTACTGTTCATTTAAGGTTACCGGAAAACCGTGATCCATATTTTCATTTACATAATCGTTTGCAGATTGGCGTACTTAGCACCACGAATTATACCATCTCGTCGCGCAAGCAAATATCCAAAGTTACTATAACTGCTATAATGGCATAGTTAACGCCCCCAAATATTTCGTCTGGTAGCAAATAATCCTGCTGGACCGAAACGGCTTTAAAATAATCTGCATTTTACTTATATTTCATTTTCAAGATATTAGTTATTCTGTTTTGGAAAAACGAATAATCGCTAATTCTAAATTCCTGTTATCTAAGCGAACTTACTATTTGAAAATTGTCAACTTTGTGTAACACACTTTGAGTTACATATTTCATATAGTTTTTATTTTCGCGTAAAATAGGCGTAATTCTAACTCATTTTTGTAAATTTCACGCGATTCTAGATACTTGGAAACGCTTTGTTGCAAAGGAATGAATGACTTTATGCCAAATCTGGCAACCATTATGTTTATTTTTTCAGTTTTTTATTAATATCTTCTAAAATAATTCGATTTTCGAAATTTAAGTCATCTTAGCAGGTTCCTCGGAATTTTTCGAATCGGTGGGCACCTTAGTCGAAACTCAAATCCCCACGGTTTAGGAGGAGATAGGCTAACAAGCTTTGACAGCGCCAGCGGCCTTTACTTTTTTTTAGAATAGAGAGATATCTTGAGGGTCCACTATTGCTCTAAAAAGGCACAAAAATTCGGAAAATTGAGTAATTTAATATTATTTATAAAACAAACGTAAAATGCTTTCTAATACTGAAATGCAAAAAAGAAAGTTGCATTAAATGTTTTTTAAAGGATGTGCAAAATTTTAGAATTGTCAGAAAATATGTTAAGGGTCCTCTGCAGGTGCAAAAAGTGCAAAAAAGGGGGGGAATCACTTTTCATTACAAATAATTGTTTACCTGAAAGTAGTTTTAATTGCCCAAATTACAACCAAGTGTGTTTAAGTAAAATGTTAAACACTTGGCAGAGTACAGGTAAAAAGAGAAAAATTTGTATACGTTTAACATTTTTTTTATAACGACGCATTTTTTTTTTGTTTATCTTAAATTAATTTACTTAAATTCTGTGTTGTGTTAAAGCACGCAACCATCCTGCAAGACTCGATTCGAGCACGAATAAAGCCATCCATTGAATTTTCTCTGCAGACTGCGGCTACTGCGCAAAATTCGTAACTTATGGGGAATAGGGGACCAGACCGTTCTTTTCACATATCCTGCTTGATCTCAAAGCAGAAAAGTGATACGCATAAAATTTTTGCTGCAAAATACAACACTCACGAATACTTAAAAGATCGAATTCAGTACATTTAAAATTGCCAAGGAGGTTAGACTTGAAAAAAAAATGTAGTTTAAAAATAACTAAAAACCACGCTTTAGTGATAAATTGAACTAACTAAAAAGCGAAATACAATTCTTAATATAGAAATAAATTAACAAACGAAAAATAATAGTATTATTGTGAAAAAAAAATGTGGGGCGCTTTGTGCTATATTTTTTGTATCATTTTTGTACTAATCGTACCGATCGAATAGTCTCAAGAACTGATGCATGGAGCACCCCACGCTTTTTTCACAATAGTACTATTTTTTTTTCATTAATTTTTTCTATATTAAGAATTATTTTTCACTTTTTAGTTAGTTAAATTCATCACCGAAGCGTGTTTTTTAGTTTTTTAAAAGTACATTTTTATTTTTCAGTTTTTTCTTATTTGCTATAAAAGCGTGTTTTTTAGTTTTTTTAAACTGTATTTATTTAAAATTTGTTTTTAATTTTCGATATCTCTCATAAGACACTAAGGAACACTAATTTGGAAAGTACAAACCATGAGATAATTTATTTTCACTGTACACCAGTGGCGTAGCCAGGACTTTATTTCGGGGTGGGCTGAGTATCAAATTTAAAGCTAAAGTTCAATTGTAAGCTAAGTAAAGGGTCCCATTTCGGAGGGAGGGGCAGCAGCCCTCTCAGCCCTCCCCTCTGGCTACGTCCTTGCTGTGCACCAAAATATTAATTAACCTGCAGTTAAATGCTACCTTCCTCACTAAAACGGCAAAATAGGTCTCTAATCAACTAACAAGTTTCATAACGACTACAATAAACACAAACATCCATAATGTTACGAATTTTCGGGGCAACCCGCTGATCTGTGGCTTAAAATGGTTTAAAATTCGTATTCTACGCTTCAAATAGATAAATTTTGCTTTTTGTTGCATCAAAATCGGCCAATTAGAACCGGAGATATGGAGGTTTCGGTCTACCATTGTTTTTCAATGGAGGTTCTAGAAATCTCGAGAAATATTAGTCCTAGGGCTTCGATCTCTTCACATTTGGGGACTTATTTTTGGCGCCAAATTTGGCGATATTTCGCCAAAAGTTGCCAAGCTTGGTGACAATTTGGTCATTTGGCGCGATTTTCCCAATGGGGCCTGGAAGTTGTTTTTCCTGCATTAAAAACGCATAATAACCTAACATTTCTCTTCTATGACGTAATCAGAAGTCCCGCTTTATCTGGAATCTCCGAGGAATATACTTTTCTAGAAACTACTCGCAGCTTCTGCCTACTCTATAAATTCCACCAGCGCGCTGCCCGACAGTTCAGTGCGAGTTGAACGCTCAATGTGTGAAGAGCTCTCAGTACACTTGCTTTGTGAATTGATAGTGCTATAGAAGCTGTGTTTTAGCTTGCTTTATGAAGCTGTTTTTAAAGTGCTGTGTGTAAATTCTTCATTGCTGTGTCTTAAGGGATTGTGTACGATATCTCTTGAACATTTCCACTGAATTTTTGCCTGTGAAAGTGACTTATTTTGTGTGAGAAATGCAGCATTTGTGAGAGCTTCTGATCTAAGCGGATTGTTAAAAGCACTTTACTGCTAGATTGTACTTGTGAATTGTGTACAGCTGATTGTTCTACGAAGTTCTAGAAGCAATAAAGTTTGTGTTCCATCCTGACAGGTGACTTTTTACTTGAACTTTTTACACCAACAGGACTTTAGAACGACTAACCCCGGAAACAAGAAGACTAGTTCCGTAACAATATAACAATGTTGAGGTAAAATTTTAGATTTGCCATCTGGATTTCAAAAACGTAACTATCCAAACATACCATTGAATACAGTTACCAATAGCGAGAGAGGTTCTACTCAATTGTGCCGAACCGAGTGCCGAAAAGGTACGCATGCGTAGACCGCGCACTTGCTCGATCTCTCTCGCTCTCACGCGAAGGATCTCTAAGAAAATTACTAATCCTGACGATCCTAATCCGGATAATGGATTAAACTTATCAAATTTTTGTATTGTCATCGGTCCTTAATAAGTCTGCAGAGTTTAAATTAAATCTGACCGTTTAAAGTGGGCCAAAATTGAATTCAAATGAGTTCGTTACAAACAAGCATACATACAGGTGAAACTAATAAAAGCGTGTTAAAATTGCAAGGCTGGCAATTTTTCTTGAAATTGAAAAAAAAAAAAAATGCATAAAATTCCCGTTTTTAACTGAACAAATGCGAGTAGGGATGGACGCGAGACGTGCGAGACGAGAATCGGGGCTGTCTCGTCTCGTCTCGCAGTGGTAAACCTCTGTCTCGTCTCGCAAACACTGTGTCTCGTCTCGCGTCTCGCAAAGAAATTGCTGTCTCGTCTCGCGCGAGACGCGAGACGTCTCGCGAGTCTTGCAAAATTATGGACTGCGATTTCGTTACCATTTTATACTAACTTATCATTGGGATTTTATTGAAAATTAATATTAATAATAACAATTACTTACATATAGCCACATTAGTAGATATATTATTAACTATATCAGCATATATCGGCATTTGAAGTTAAAGAAATTGAGATTTAATCCGTATATATAATGTCACACCGAAAATATAGTATTTATTTTTATTTACTAGCTGCGTGCCCGTTCTTCGCACTGTAGTAAACGAAAATTTTCCTAACATGAGTAATTTCAATTAATTCCAGTGATGTGGAATCTAAAATAAAAGCAAAATTATTTGTCTCTTGATGTAAAGTTTGCGTCATGAGTATTAACCTGGCATCATTGCAATATAATGACTCAAAAAACTACGTCAGTGTCATTCGCGATCAGAAAAGTGAAAAGCTTAGCGGTTTGCAGAGAACTCCCGACTTTCAAAATGTGTTATTTCTACATCATACTGTTCAAGTTGTAGCATTAAATACCTCAGACACTACATGAAATGGACAACCGTTTGTTTTAAAATAGCTGCGCACCCGCTCTTCATTCGAGAAGTAGCGAATATTTTACTAAAATCATATCTGCATGAGACAAAACAGATTTTTTTTTTTTTTAAGTTCAAGTAATCTCCTCTGTTGAAATTACTGCGGGATATATTAAACGCAAATTAGAATTACTTATCATTCAGTTGGTTGTAAGATAACCCTTGAAAAATTATAAACAGAACACTTTTAGTCTTTATTAAATCTCTACTATTTACTTTAACGTCAAATTCAAGTCTCTAAAATATGTGTAATTTTTATATTAATGAAAACAAGATTATATTAACGATAATTATAATTATTTGCCTAATATTTCCAATAACATTACCGTGTGTGCATTTTTAGATTTCATTATAGTATCTCAGTTGGTTAATAGACGTCTTATTTTTTGTTTATATTTTAAATTACTGAACAGTTAATTTGTTGACGACTATCCGTTTGTACTTTTCCACAATAATTTTTAGCGATAGTACTACAGTAGTTATGGTTGCCCTGTTTACAGAAAAATTAAACTATAATCCCCCTAATGTATATCTAGTGTGGATTTTTTAAAAAAATGAGAAGACATCTAACAGGCGAAGATAATTTTAGAATAGGAACCCAACTGCAAGATAAAATGATGGGGAGGAAAAAAAATTATAAAAGTTTTGCAAGCAGAAGGAAGGGAAAACACGATAATATAAACGAAAAGAGAAATAGTTTTTAAAAAAATTGCTTGCATTTCTTTCCGTCCGATATTAATATATAAGAATAAAAAATGTCATTTTAATCTCTTTAAAATAGGCCAACAATAGGGATTTAACCGCCCCTAGAAAGTTGTTACCAGGGTGGGCGCCCCCCCCCCTACGCACGCCGCAACGTGCGGGAAAGTTTGAGGATAATATCGGTACAAGGATATTTCAACCAAGGATATTCAACCATATTTCAACCTACTCAGACTAAGCATCATTGCGAATGCAAGTTGCTCTACTTCTAATCTCTCTCTGATATACCCGAAACCCGATTATAACAGGGGCAAGGGGGGGGGGCGGTAGTCCGGTGCCCCTGAAAAAAAGGGGGCCCATATATATCCCGATTATCTAAATTATAAATTCATATGTACTGAAATAGTAATTGTGGGGAAAAAACTGAATTTCCTCTACAATATAGGTATTACCTAATTGTCTATCACTAGATCAAGTTAGAGATATTTTTTGGGGGTGATAAATACGATTTGATTAAAGTACAAAAACTACAGTTAACTGAGATGCAATTTTCGAGTACAACAGCTGTCAAAACTGGGTTAAAATGCTTAAAAAAGGGGGGCTCAGTAAAGGGGCTTAATGCGTAAAAAAGGGGATAGTAAGGGGGTCCCAAACTTAATGCCCCGGGCCCCGTCTAAAAGTGGTCAGATTTGAACATACCGTACCGCCTTTCCTATTTACTTATTATTTTTCGTTCAACTCTTCTCTGTTTGCTTTTTTTTTTTCCGCCTCTTTCTTTATCCTCTCCTTTGTGTGTTTTGTATATCTCTCGTCTGTTCTAATTTTAAGTGTTACGTGTTTGTGCTTATTGTAGAGTGCTGATAGTATACCAGGACCGAAAACGAAGGAGATGCAAGTTAAACGGTAGAGGCTTCAGGCAAATTGTCGCTTTTCAGATCGTATTTATGTGAGACGGAAAAAAAATGCGAGAATTCTCGCGAGAAATCTCGCGCGAGACAAGACTCTGTCTCGTCCCGCGTCTCGTCCCGCAAAATATTTTCTTTCTCGTCTCGCGTCTCGTCTCGCAAAATATGCCTGTCTCGTCTCGCCTTGACAATGCGAGAATTCTCGCGTCTCGCGTCCATCCCTAAATGCGAGTTTTATGTTTAGGGACAGCTTGTTCGTAATTCAATACTTCTTGAAAATTTATTTGTTGGTTTTTTTTAAATAAGGACATTCCTTTCCGGTACTCTGATATGTATTCTTCTTATGCAACATTCCAACAAACAACATATTTTATTTAAGGTATTTTAACGGGTTTTATACAAATTCTGTATGTTTTGTAGAAACTCATCAACGTTTCACTCGTTTTACAGTTTAAATATTCAACGTAGTTTTATAAGGAATGAATTTACTTCTTCTCAATCAGTATGGTTATTTCACTCTAACATTCCAAAATATTCTCGAAAAACAAAAGAAAAACCAAAAACAAAGATGCCTTAAAAAAAAAAAAATTGAATATCTACCAAAAAGTAATATGATAAATTTTTAAACCACGCTCTATCAATAATTCATGAAAAACTAAAGTCCTGTGGGTTATTAAAAAGAGGCATACGTATTCGTTCCAGTATTTAATTGCACAAAAAACATTTGGAAGCTCCAAAAATAAAGATTACACTACCTATTTCGGTGAAAAATGCAATAAAAGCTGGATGCTGAAGCATCCTTGTTTCTGCGTTTGTTTTACTCAAGATATAGAGAAAATTATAATAATTCATTGAATTATTCAAAATATACGTATGCAAAGCATGAATTTAAACTGAAATCCAATTAAACATTCTGAATTGCATAAATTTAAAACAATGTTTTTTTTTCTACTGCTGTCCACAAGGAACGTAGTAAGTATAAGTCATACTTGTAACAACTTTGTTCTGATTTTGCAATTTTGTTTACAGCACGAGGCAGAAAGCTAAAACTCTAGTGTGAGGGGGGGGCAAGTGACCTACCTTGCCCCTCCATTATGGACGCTCATGGTATTTACGTAAACTTCTTCATTGGTTGGTAGTCCTCATTTATTATGAGTAACGATTTGACTCTTACGAATTACAGACACATAGGGATGGACGCGAGACGAGAAACAGGCCTGTCTCGAGTCGTCTCGCAGTGGTAAACCTCTGTTTCGTCTCGCGTCCCGTCTCATCTCGTCTCGAAAACACTTTATCTCGAATTGTTTATCGCAGAGAAATTGTCAGTCTCATCTCGCGAGTCTCACAAAATTAAGGACTGCGATTTTGTTAGCATATTTTTAGTAACATTAATACTATTTTATTGAAAATTAAAATTAATAATAACAAATAGTTTATATATATATATATATATATATATATATATATAACTAATAAGTAAAACACAAAACATACTACAAATAAGACATACCTCGCATAAAAATATAACAGCTATTAGCAAGAATTAGAAACCACATTTTGAAGCCAAATAAAGTACAAGAATTATTGTGAAAATAGAATGGAACGGAAATTATAACCCCTCTCACCATCGTCAGGGGCCACAAACAGTGGATTATAATTTAAAGCAAACCAAATAGTAGGGTTTCGGTTGTGTGGCATATTAGAAGAGATATTAACTCGACACATCTGGGCCCTACCCTACTATATAAAAAATGGAAAAAAAGGAATCAAAAAGATAAGAAAAATAGAAATAGCAATTATATTCTACCTACCAGAGGGCACATGGTAATCTTAGTTAACATAAGTAAAATGTGTTGCCAATGTTAAGAAATGTAAAAAAGTGAAAAAAGGTGTTGCCACAAAATAAAAGTGGAAAAAAGAAAGTATAGGTGTTGCCATATAATGAAACGTAATATTATTATACTTGAATAGTATCCAGGTATATTAATATAATTAAATATATATAGAATAATAATAAATTAAAATTATTGAATGGCCAATTAAATATAACATATTGTTTTAGAAAATATAATGACTATTATTAGTGACAAAGTATGAATAATAAGTTACAGTATGACAGAAGATTAATCTAATAAATTAAAAAAATATATTTAGGACAGAATAAACACAATTTTAGGAACCCCCTTTTTTTAAATTATTTTTTTTTAAATCCCTCCAGATATATATATGATTGCATATACACATCCAGATTGTTTTTATACATATTACTCTTTTTTTTTTAAATATGAGAAAAACTTCCTCCGCCCGACCCAACGAACCAATTACAACTTTGAAACCAAAACCCCACCCAACCTCCAGTAAATTAACAAAGACATTAGACACATCATTATCAAGAATTGTATATAATCGATTTTAGGAACTTAGAAGGATAGTTGTATTGTCTAGCTGGCAGAAATAGAGATTTAAAATTGGAGACTTTAAAATCTTCATAACATAGAAACTTGATTCTACAGCAGTGATTATAGATGATATTGCGAAATACAGATTTATGTAAGCAGGAGGAAAAATGAGTAAAGCTATTTACTTTAAAGCTAAACTCTTTTCACTTATCATAGATATTGAAACTAAGGCTATTTCTAGGAGTGATGGAGATACTTAGATCTAGAAAACTAACAGAATTGTTAAGCATATCATTTTTAATTAATTCCAGAGCGGAAGGATATTTTATGGGGAAGATAATGTTAGTATTATTAGTAGTGTTTACAAGTAAGATATCATCTATATATCGTTTAAGTATGATATGTGGATTAGTATATTCTTTTTCATAGTAATATAAGTAAAGATCTGCAAAGTAACTAGATGCTGAACCACCTTGTGGTATACCATGATTTTGTAGATATATTTTATTGTTATGCAGAATATAATTATTATAGATAATAAATTTAGAAAGACTATACATATTACCACATTAGTACATATATTAGTTATCATACTAAGCCGTGTGCATTTGTAGTGATAAAAATTCAGATTTAATCCGTATGCGTAATATGACATGATACCGAAAAAATATTTGTTTTTATTTATTTATTTCCGGAACTGCGTAAATGTAATATGTGTAGTTGATGGGAGTCTTATTTGCTTTTGAAATTATATAAAGCTTTGAATTTTGTTAGAAATGATGCAAAACTCAGAAAATGTTGCGCAAATAAAATCTTAATCTAACTAAGCGGCCCCAATGTGCGGAACAGTGAATTCATAAAAGTTGCAATTGGGAACGGGATAAGTGTAGTGAAGTCTGCTTATCCCCCACTCGGAGCTTTTTTAATAACTACTGAAACTTTTTATCAATAAATATTAATTTATTTATGAGAAAAGTATGAAAAATGTGAAATATCATTCATATAAGATTTAATTACATATACGTATTCATCCATTTTGATGAAATGTAGCCAATATTATAAGTAAACAAAAATCATAATTACTAAGTACACAATTAGAGCATAAAATATTAAAGTAAGCATACTTGCATCAACTATTTAAAAAATGTAATAATTATAGATAGACATTCTAAATAAGATTGAAATTTTTTCCATGAAAAAATAATGTGATAGCATACTTGAATAATTTATTAATAATTCTTGATTATGAATAAATATGAATTAGACACTAAAACTCACTTGCAATTCAAACCGCCTTTTTAAGGTATCTAAATATTTGCAAAAAACAACAATTATCAGAACTTTGAAACCAAATATCTATGTTGACATCAGTGATCAGTTAGAAGGAGGGACGAGGGGGAGGCTAATCAAAATAATAACCTAAAAAAAAAGTTCTCTAACTCGATGATTGAATTCTGTTGGTTTTTATTTGCAAGCAACAATTACTCTTCGAAAATTAATAAATGAATGGTTTCTTTAAAATAATCATTCTGTAATTATTATATACTAGCTGCTACCCGCGACTTCGTCCGCGTCGGTTTTAGAATTAGGTCAAGTGAGAAATGAAGCATGTGTGAAAAACAAATATGTTTGCGCTGTAGACAAAAGTGACTGCATTTAAATATTTTTTACTTAAGGAAGTACAATACGTAGTAGTATACTTTATTTAAAATAAGAGAGTATGCAGAGTTTCAAATTTAGATTCTTTTTACGCATTTGGCGAATAGAGACAGTTACGACAATATTTGCGAACTATTTTGAGTGTTCTTGTAAAAGGAATATTTATGCACATTGGCGGCTCGTGGGTTATTTAAATGGTGGTTGATAAATAAATTTCGAAAATTAAGTATGCAGATACGACGCAACTTACCCGTTGAAATATATTTGCGCGTTTCCAACAATAAAAGGAAAGCAATACATGCAGCTGAAAGAACACAAGTAATCTTTGATCTTGCATTTCGTCACCAAGATAAGTTTCAGCAAAGGGGTTGTCTTGATTCATTTTATTTCAATTATTTTTCAGCGGATAATACTGAAAAATGGCATTGCTTTTGTTCCGGAATACTTATTTTACTCCCATCTTAATTATTTATACTAGTTTGTAAGAAATATTGCCGTGAAAATTGATAAAAATAAAGAAAATAATAAGAAAATGAACCTACAAAAACATAACTAACCGAACATAACAAACCAAAGGAGAATCCGAAAGAGATAGCCGCAAACAAAATTTCCTTGTGCACACTCAAAATGTGTGAATGGAATGATATCAGCAGCGCTTTACTTCTGCCGGGACTGTCCGCATCTGTCCAAAAGCGTTGACAACGTAAAAACGGTTTTTAATTAATAATTAAAAAAGTAATTAAGAATCTAAAATTCTAAGTAGACTATAACTGTCTCCAGGGTCCCATCTATCTCTATACCAAAATTCATCATAATCGATTCAGCGGTTTAGGCGTGAAAGCGTAACAAACGAACAAATTCACTTTCGCATTTATAATATTAGTTGGGATAAATTTATACATGGAGGGTTTTTTCTTCCATAAAATTATTATCTACATAGACATAACAATGTATATACAGTGGAACTCACTTATACAACCGACAGTACACACACACACACACACACACGTGTGAGTGTGTATAAGAACTTTTCCCGGTTTTGATCAAACATTTTAAGTGGAAAACGCCTTAAAAGTAAAAGCACTAAGCATAAATGATAAAAAATATAAAAATATTTCTTTTTATAATTGAAGTATTATATTATAGTTTTATCGTTTCTTAAAATGAAATTTCAAAAGTACGAACAGGAGTGTCATATAATAGCCATCCCTTGACACGTGTGTCATACAGCTGCCACCCCTGACTTAGCGTCCATATGAGCTAATGATAAAATGGGTTACAAATATTAAAATCAAATATTTTAAATATAGCTTGCTCAAATATAGTGTGTAAGTAATTTTAAAATTCAGTTTAGGAAACCTTAAAAAAGCTTTGCATTGCGAAACTTATCAGCGGTCAAAAATGGGTTAAAATGCTTGTGATAGTAAAAGGGGTCCTAAAGTTAGTGCCCCTGGGTCCCATCTAAACATGGTCTGGCTTTGGACATACTTTACTGCTTTACCTCTGTTTACTTATTATTTTTCTGTCTTCTACTCTTCTCTGTTTTCTTTCTCTTTTCCAGTTTCTTCCTTTATCCTCTCCTTTGTGTGTTTTGTATATCCCTCGTGCTGTCCTAATTTTAAATGGCACGTGTTTGTGTGTATTGTAGAATGCTGATAGTATACCAGGAAAGATAACAAAGGAGACGCAAGTTAAACGGTTGAGACTTCAGGCAAAATGTACCCTCCCTTCTCTGGATGGCAAACCTCCTCAAATAAAGCACTGCAATTCTGATTGAAAAGTAATTCGAATCCAAAATTTATGTGATACGAGACATTCTCGCTAGACATCTCTCGCGAGACAAGACTCTGTCTCATCTTACGTCTCGAGACACATGTGAAATATTGAGAAAAAGGTAAATTAAGAGCATTTAAATAGTGAACCCCCCCCCAAGTATATATATATATATATATATATATATATAAGTTTACGGTTCTAGGAAAATAAGAGCCACTGTTAAAATGTGCATCTATGTATAATCTTTCTTCTCCGTATCAGGCGCGTAGCCAGGAAAATTTTTCGGGGGGGGGGATATGAACTTATATCTGCATAAATAGACGGAATTTCATCACTAATCCAAAAATTTCGGGGATTGATATATCCCGATATCCCCCTCCCGCGCTACGCCCCTACTCCGTATGTTCGTGACAGGCACCCTAAATTGTTCGCTGGATCTAGACCTTTACACAATGGGGCAAAAGAACAATGCCGAATAATAATAATAATAATAATAACTGTTGTTATATGAATTTTTAGTTCTATAGTCATTTTATGCGTTGTCACGTTTTTGATTTGAGATGGCACGAAAGCCTTTTTTCTAAACGCCAGATGAGAGGGAAATTATTTATGACAAGGGGATGTTTTTACTTTATCGCATGAAAGTTATTACAAACTTCCTAGAAAAAGAAAAGAATTCGTAACCCATATTCTATCAGATAGTTAGAACATTCACATACATATTTTCGTTAATATTAAAAAAAAAATTTCTTTTTTCTTTCTTTTTCTTAAAAATCATTTTAGTGTGATATTGATGAAAATATATATAGATGAAGGCATCATAATAATGGCATAGTAATGGCATCAGTAGTAATGGCAAAGTGAATAGGAAAATATCTTAACTCTTTTTAATAAAAAATGATGCTTAGAAAGCAAATAAACTTCGTATTTATTTTAACGATATTTTTCAAGTTAATACATGTTCATGGATAGTTTATCTTTTAACTGTTCTAATTTTCAGAATAACAAGAACTATTTAAGTGGCACAAAAAGAAAATATAGAGAATTTGGAAAAGAAATCGAATTTACTATAGATTTGTGTTTAATGCAAATGCTATTTTTTCCATTCGAGATTTGCCGGAGAGCATGGTTCAATACAGAAAACAAAATGCACAATCTACTTACCTTAAGTTATTAAAGAAACACTGTTCATCATCTAAGAAAAAATCTGATGTGTCCAACACATGACTTCCTTGCACGTCCATTAGATCAAAAATATTTTCGACGCACTTCCTCTAAATTTATTTGTTAGAAAGAGATAAAATATCAATAATAGTAAGGTTTAGCAATTTCTAGCCAAATATTTCGATATCGCCAAGCTGAGTTCAATTTGAAAGATTTCCTTCTGACACTTTATTTGGCGATATTTCACCAAAAGCCGACAAACTTGAGATAGTCAGCGAGATTTTGGGGATAGCCAAAGTAGTCAGTGAGCACAGACCTTCAATAAATTGAATGCATCAATACACCTCAATGTATTCAAAGTCATTTGGCTCACCATGTAAATAAATTCTCAGTCGACTGCTGTCAAAAAAGATATTGAAAACAGTTAGATATTACAATAGTTCTAAATACAAAGTTAAAAAATCTACGGGTTAAAGTTTTAGAGTTTTACAAAATAGGAAATAATTTTTGGCGCCAAATTTGGCGATATTTCGGCGAAACTCGTCAATGTCGACGACATTTGGCGAGATTTTAAGCATAAACCAAACAATGACAGATTATCGCCAAATTTGGCGATATTTCGCCAAAACTCGCCAAGAACGATGACAAATGGCGATACTTTGGGCATGGACGAAATGACTGACTATCGCCAAATTTGGCGATATTTCGCCAAAACTCGCCAAGGTCGAGGACAGACGGCGAGATTTTGGGCATATACCAAACAATGACTGTCTACAGTTGTATTATAATGAAGATGTCCATAGACATTAAGGTACTGAAATTCTTTTCGGTGGTCCTGTAAATAAACTCTCCAGTAGATTGGAACCAAAAATCGAGATGCACAACTAGATGTTACAACATTCTTATATATGAAATTTCATAATAGTTTTTGAGATTTGAGAGTTAAATATGCACACACGTACACCAAAAGTCGCCAAGCTTGGCGACTTTTGGCATAGTTCTTGAGGGAGGCACGTGACCGTGGTCAGACCATTACCTAACTTATGTGGTAGGACGGTATTGTGCTTGAAATGGATGAATGCCCCTAAAATTGCTATTGACCGTAATGTATTGGAAATCTTTTGAGTGTTCCTGTAGCAGAACTATAAATGATAAAGACACTTTTTTTAATAGAGAAATTCATTTTCTAACTCTTTACAGCATATATCACTTCTGAGTCGTTTGAAATAGCCCAATACCTCTAAAAAACGCTTTGATGAATTTCGGCCCATAGAGCGTAATGTATTTCGAATCTTTTGGGCGGTCCTGTAGATAAACTATTCAGTCGAATGGAACCGAAAGGGGAGGTGCACAACTAGATGTTACAACAATCCTAAATATAAAGTTTCAACATTCAACGCCTAACAGTTTTTGAGATATGCGAGTTTAATGAATTTCGGCCCATTGAGTGTAATGTATTTCGAATGTTTTGGGCAGTCCTGTAGATAAACTATCCAGTCGAATGGAACCAAAAGGGGAGGTGCACAACTAGATGTTACAACTATCCAAAATATGAAGTTTCGACATTCTACGCCTAATAGCTTTTGAGTTAGGCGAGTTTAATGAATTTGGGCCCATAGAGCGTAATGTATTTCGAATCTTTTGGGCGGACCTGTACATAAACTATTCATTCGATTGCCACCAAAAGGGGAGGTGCACAACTAGATCATAGAACAATCCTAAATATCAAATCTCAACATTCTACGACCAATAGTTTTTGAGATATGCGAGTTACATACATACGTACGTACGTACGTACGTACAGACGGCATGGAAAAACTGGCCACAGTAGACTCGCCACTGGTCAAAATGAGTTGCAGACGCGTTAATATGATCGTGCATGCTAGCCTACGATGAGATGCATCGAAAAAATTTTTAAAATTCAATTTAGAGGTAGTCAAAATCGGTTTTTATGTCGAAATTTGGCCCCCAAAATTTTTCGGGATCACATTACTTCCTTATACTACGTACAAGGAAGTAAAAATTGTGTAATCATTTTCAGAGTTCACTGAAAAACAAGACTCATTCAAGACACACCCCTTATCATTGTATCGACATGCCAAAATCACTTACTGGGTGGTGGAAATACAGCAAAAGGGATTGTCTTCACAATGCGCCGATAGACCTCGAGCTAATCGTTTGACCTGCACTAAAGAACACATGTCATGGTGTATTGAATGGGCGTCAACTATCTTCATTGACGAAATAAAAATTTCATTTATACGACTTCGATGGGGTTTCATTATTTCATCATTATCATCAAAATATTTTTTTAATGGGCGGGCCCTTGACAATCTGTCATTTGCCTCTACTAAAGCCCGAAGTACAGGTCTCTTTAGGGTGTCACAGCTGTTTACTTTTATTTAAAAAGTTATTTAAACTGCATTTTAAGCACTCAAATTTATGTTCGGAGATATAAAAAGCGCACTTAACATAAACATAGCCAGATTAAATAACCTTTTAAGCTCTCAAAATAAAAGTAAACAACTGTGCCACTTTCACTTGGCCTAAAATTAATGCAAAGTGGGTGCCCGACTGCTATAGTCGAAAACAATGCAATATTTGAAAAGCGAGATTCGCGCTCCTGGGCATCGAAATCAATGGTAGAATGTTACTATTCAACCGGGACCCAGTGTTCTAGAATGGTTCTCTAGCCAATAAAGAACCCGAGCGGCCTTATCATCAAAATATCATTGGAAGATATTTAAGGCTATTTTATACAACTCTTACATGAATTATTTTTACATACACCCGAGTTTTATAATCTTAGAATGGATCTACTTTACAAAAGTAATATTTCGTGTAAAAATAGAGTGAATTTGAAGAGCATCTTTGACGTATCCATGCATATATGAATTTCAATATCGCTATCCAATGACTGTTCACACTTTGTAAGATGCATAAAAATTTTCAGACAAGTCTTGTGCCGTGCTTTTCTGCAATATTAATTTAAATGTATGGAAAAAATTCTGAGAGGAAGTGAATTTCAATTGGATTTTTATGCACATTTCCGTGACAAAGATGTTTTATATTCATAAAGTTTCCAAGTTTGAAAATATTGGAAAACTTTAATTTTTATTTTTAAGGTTATTACTTTAAATAGTTTATGAAAACGCATCAAATACGTGATAGATCTTAATTTGTTTTATATTTGTAACTTGTGTGTATGTGTGTATAAATAACGTTTTATATGCCTATATACCACATGTATTTATTTCCAGGAAACTAATTATCGCTAAACAATATTCTAGCTTTTAGCTATTTTGAATACTATTAAAAATATTTATAAACTAATGAAAAAAAGAAAATCATGGTAGCAGTCGCATTTTAAAATTTGCAATATCTAAAATTTAAAAGTTCAAAGAGAATGTTCACATTTTTAAAAATTAAAAATATTTTAATAGTTTATGGTAAGTAAGCAAAAACTAATTATATATATATATATTTTTTAACTAGCCCTGATTTGTTTTTCTTATTTTATTCAACTATAAGAATTTTTTTTTTAATTCTACTTATTTTATGACGTAATAATAAAAAAATGACGCATATTGCAAACAATTTTGGGTACAAAATCATCCGGTTTTGATATTTGAAATTAGTATTTGTCCAAAATGACTCGAATTAGTCTAAATATTCATGAATAGTGAAATTTATTAATAACCATGAACTGTGAATTTTCATGAATAACCAAGCAGTAAAAAAGGGCATGTCCCTTGTAAAATGAAAATTGAAATTGTAATAGCTACGTCTTATTTTCTGTAATGAGATTATTCCATATTAATTACGAATAAAATTTTAAAAAATTATAAATAGAAACATATAAATGCCTCGTAATGCCACCCAGTCCCATCCTTTGCTCCCACACAGCGGGAATCTTAGGCAAAACTCAATTTTAAGTTTTAAATGGCATTAATCATGAAAATTTTCATTCTCTTTTAATCTTCTTCCCCTTAGTAAACTTAATTTTAATACTATTAGTGCAGTGTAGCATTTTTTGAATATTTTAAAAATCTCATGTGGACAACACATGACTTCCTAAAAGCAAAAAGTTTTGAAAAATATGGAAACAATGAAACTTTTTTGATAAGAGAACAATTTTTTACAGAGTTTTTTAGTTCACTAGGTTCGAAAACAGATGCAAGCAGCAGTTGCCGGAAATACAAAAGTATCGATTAGTTTGACCATCATATGTGCTAATGTATATCAATCATACTTGCCAACTTTTACGCTTTCGGTGTAAAACTATTGATTTTTTACAGATTTTAAAATTGTTTGCAAAGTCCCCATTTTTTAACACTTTTTAATGAATTTTGAAGTTTTTTTTATTTTAATAAAATCGCGGCCCACATTTTGTTTTAAAAAATAATCTCTTAAAATATATCATTCATGAGTTTCCCACTGAATTCTGAGATTTTATTTATTTGAAGATTGCCGAATTTCCGGTTGAGAAATGTTGTTAGCGCTTGATATTTTACACCTTGAATTTCAAAAGCTTCAAAAGCTTTCAAAAGTCAATGTATCCTTCATGGTGCGTTTTAGATTATGCAGATTTCGATAATGAGAACAGATTTTCAAGTTACCTCGAAAAAGATTGCCAATCATGAAGCTGGAATGGTTGGATAATATTAGGAACTTCCATATCTGTGCTTCCAACGGCCTTCTATCATAAAAACATTGATGTCCCACGTGCTCGTGAACTAAATCTATTTTAGCATGCTACTATTTTGGCTACTATTTTTGGATGAAGAATACTATTTTGGATTCTATTTTTTATTTATAAGGCTACTAAAGTAACTATTTTCAACGTTGATAAGCAGTAGCAGCCCTGCGTAATAATATTTGGTGCCAAATTTGACGATATTGTGGAAAAACTTGCCAAGGTCGATGACAAATGACGTAGAATTTGACGTAATGTGTTGAAGTTGCTCATAGTCATAAAATGTGTTGAAATTCTTTTGCGTGGTCCCGTAAATATAGCAAAATGCAGCTTATGAAAAATCATTCTTACATTTTTTGAGTCAATATCCAATTAGTTTATTTTAGTATATGTACCAAGAGCGTGAAGTTTGTTTTATTTATTAAGTGTAGTTAAAAATGAAAACCGTAGACATAAGAGTTTATTTCTATAGCAAATGCTAAATTTCAGAGAAAAACTTTTCTGCTCGACGAAACTACGAACCACTTTTCAGGGCTTGCCAAATAGCGGCAGATTAGTAAAATGTTAAAAGTCCCGAATGCTGCCGCTTTTTGGAACTTACTACCAATTTTGGCGCCCCCAAAGCTGAACTCAGCTTGACGATATCTTCTATGTTTGACTAGAAATTGTAAAACTACTGTTTATTTAAAGACAATAATTTTTTGTATAATGAAGTGAATTATACTTAGAATGTCTGGTGAAGATTGTAAAATAGTTTTGTGAAAGGCTTTAATAAGAATTTCAATTAAAAAAGGGTGTTTTGTGAAGCAAGGAAGACAAATACGGCACACTCATGGAATAGGATCAACATTTCCTATATATAAAAAGCTTCACAACTCAATCTTTGACGTCATCACTAGGCCTACGAAAATGACGTCATCAGTTTTATTTTCACAAAGTAAAACTATTTAAAATTTCTGGTGATGCTACAAATATTGGAATATATCTTAAATTAAACATTAAAATTAAAATACCTTTATCTTACAAAATTGTTCATTATGATCTATTTCCTTATCATATTATCTAATTAGTCATAGTTAAAAACTGCCATTTGTCGTAAACTTATATTTTTATCTCAAATAATCAAATGTTTTTATTTATGAGTAAATTCACCAGAAATGTTTAATAGTTTTATTTTGTGGAAATAAAACTTTTAAATGTAGGCCTAGTGATGACGTCAAAGCTTGGTAAGGTAGGAGTTAGGCTTTCTTTATCTAGGAGGTATTGATAGGACGCGCTTTCCCATGCAATGGAATGAGGAAACAAATCGAAACGAAGCATAGATTATGATAAATTTATATCACTCCAACGCGTATTTAAAATATGAAAGTGTTTAGGAATTTTTCCTCTCCCTCTCAGGGGTGTGGAGGGGGTATGGGTGAACTGTACTTTGGAATTTCTTTTCGTTATTTCTGTACCGTACTGCTCATACATTCTTTGCATCTTGCACAAAGCGTTTCAAATATAACACGGAAACAGCATCTTCTGTGTTGTGTAGTGTATGTGTTTGTTCTCTTTCACAATTTTAAAAATATAAATTTCATGAGAATTGATCCCAACATTAACTAGGAACTACTTGGGAAAAATCAATTCCAAAGCATTATTTTCAAAATCCTTTTCCACTTATTATTAATTCTAGGCTACTGAATGGAAACTCTTCTGTTGTCGTATTGAAGAAATTTAAATTTCAAAAGACATGCTTCTTTTATCATTCAATAAAGAGAGATTTCCTCCCCCCCATTAAACATGTTCCATTCACCCGGAGAGGACTCCATTGTTGCGGATTGTTACCCGGCACGCTCAAGTGATATTCGTTTGCAGGATCATTGAAGGTACAGCTAAGTGTTTGCCCAGATGATTGAGAAAGAAACTCATAATACGTAGAGTAATTATAATGATGCTTCCGGATACAAAATATTTGATAAGAGGAAATTTAGAAAGATGTTTAAAACGTGTTATATATATATATAATAATTAACAATGCAAAAATTGCATATAGATCATAAATGGCATCAAATCAAGCATCCATAATTAAGTATTGAGAAGATATCCTATTTGTAACGCGCAAATGCCGCTATGACAAACAGAATAGAATATAACTAATAAGTAAAACACTGCAAATAAGACACACCTCACATTAAAAATATAAGAGCCAGAAGCAAGAATTAGAAACCACAAGTGGAAAAATAATAATAAAAATTAATAAAAGTTGAGCCAAATAAAGTACAATAATTAATGTTTGAACGTTATTGCAGATAAAGTTGGGAAATTAATTTATTAATTTTTATTATTATTTTTCCATTTGTGGTTTCTAATTCTTGCTTCTGGCTGTTATTTTTTTAATGCGAGGTATGTCTTATTTGCAGTATCTATTGTGTTTTACTTATTAGTTATATATATATATATATATATATATGTTCCGAAAGGAAGAAAACAAATTAGGTGTACCAGAAAGTAAATGGTCTTTTTCGTGTATCAATTCTTTGCCTAGCCAAAATTACTGAAGCGAATAATGCGAAATTTGGCAAGTATGTGAGTTCTTTCAGCGTAGATGCTGGATTGGAGAGTATTTTCCAAAATTCGTAACTTATGGGAGATAGGGGGGAAAAATGTTCTTTTCACATGTTACGTGTGATCTCAAAGTACAAGAGATGTTCATAAAATGGTTGCTGTAAAATACAACATTGATGAATAAATAAAAATCGATTTCCGAACATTTTGAATAGAATCCTCCAATGAGAGTAGCCGTGAAAAAAAGGGGGAGAGTAACCATTTTTCTTAAAAGAAAAAGAAGAATGTTTAAAATTTAACAAACATGGAGTCTTATGCTTAGGCAGATTACTTTTAACTAGCATCATTCGAATTTTAGAAATATAAGAAAAGTGTAAGTTGTATAAGTCTGCTTATCTGCTTGAACTTCATACAAAGGATGTAACTTCTTAATTCTTTGTAAAATAATACGGTATGAAAACAGGTAATTGTTTCATTGGGTTTGTGGAATCTTTTCGGATCTGATAATTCAGAATTGCCCGAAATAGTCTTTTAGAGGAGGCTTTCACGCACCTGTATTTTAACGTGGAAAAATGTGCGTTGTCATTAGAAATGGAGCCTAAATTTGATGAGACAAGTCGAACAGCCAAACTAGCATTCTTGCGTGAATGGCATTTCTAATTTTAAAAAACATGAGATAAAAAAATTTTTGAAAATCAAGCGTTTTATTCTAAAGAGGGCTAAAAGGTATAATTTAATTTTTATGAGCTCAGACACTCATTGCAACACACTGATCCATCCCAGCTATTCGATCATTGGCAGAGGTACTTAGAAAGTCATATGTTGCACTTTTACTGTAAAATGATGTATAATTTTTTAAAGCTTAATTAGCTTAGCTACTCGCTTATATATGAGGTCAAAAGATGTATTAACGCCTCAAGCGTTAGGCAGCCTAATCTTTCAGTATACTTAAGGAATGTTTAGTCTAATTCAAAGAACGTTTCGCTGTTTTACAGTGTTTTTTGTATAAGTTGAATAGTATAAGACAGTAGCACAATACAAAAAGAATATTAATATTCGTTATTACATAGACTACATTTTAGTTTTTTGAAAAACATTTTTAAGGTAAAAAGAAACTCCAGTTAATCTAATTATATTTTACTACCTTTGAAAAAGATAATTTTATTCCGGTACATAATTATAATATTTCCTGTCGAGGAAATGTTTGCTATAAATACGACGGGGAATTTTTTATATCATCAATAAACAGCTTTTATGCATTACATAAATGAATTATAATGTACATAAATTAACTAAAAATGTTAATAATGCCTTCTTCTTATTATAAGTTATTTGTCATGTGCAAGACTAAAGCTATAGTTACTACAATTACAGTAACATTAACCCATTTATGCCTAGTGTCCCTTTTTTGGGACGGCATTTTCACTATTAGTCGAAAACGTTATTTATTTTTCCTAGCCTTTATTCATGAGTATTAATCCTCAACTCTACAAAATATTTTAACATGACCAAGTAGGATTTTGATATTTCGATTTTTATGCATAATGATTTTAAAAGAAATCATCCCTTGTTCAAGAAGTTGACATCAGAAATTTATCTATTATTTCAGTTATCAGTAAAAATCGAAGAAAGTCGCAAAAATATCCAGGCACAAATGGGTTAAAAATCCTAGAATTTTTAAAGCGCCAGTGAGTTAATGTTCTATTTGCTTAGTAGTTATGTACTTCCTTATTCCGAGACTAAAAATTTAGTATTCCTGGCAAATAGCAATCCGGGAATTTGTGGAATTCTGTCAATATTGAGGCTATGTGCCATACCCACTCACAAAGAATACAATAAATAAATAAATAATTATAAAAATAATAAAAGTGAAATTAATTGTTCCTACCACGGTTCTTTGCTGAATCTTTCCGGATAATGTATTCCGATGTGCTGAGAATAAACCCTATAAATTACTTCAGTTGATGTTCTATTTGCTTCCATGTATTTTTATTTTTCGATTCAAGGAACTCTGGAAATTAGTTCAGTTTAAGTTTAAATGTTGAATTTGACAACTTCATTGGCAACAATGGATTCTGTTATTATGGTAACATTTTTGTTAAAAATTTAAGGTATTTTCATTATTTATTTAAAATGCAAATTGCAAGTGAATTCGACGCCATTTTATGTAACGAGTTTTAATTGAATTAGGAGCTTAATAAGAGCAGTAGGCTCTTGCATAAAAGCTACTTTACGACCGTTTACATTTACAACAGTGCCATGATAGTTACAGAAAAAAGCTTACAGAGATAATCGAATGTTTCAGGCAGATTTTTCTATACTTAAAAGCAATATTTTAAGATTCTTTTGTTAAGTAAAATTTATTCGTCTGAAGTATGACTGAATTTATATATTACTCACATTTTGCGTATTAGATATAAAAAATTAAACAGATATCCACATAATGTGATGTTATTTCTGAGGCATTGATTCTAGAACTTACAGTAAAAAAACAATTTTTTTTTTTTTTTTTTTTTTTTTTTTTGCTGTAGGAAAGGCATTTTGAAATCCGCCAGTAAAATGGGCATTTCTCTTTGATCACGGGTGACGCTGACAAAGTTTTTGAGTCATCATGCTGTAATTGCGATTTTTTTCATCTCACTTTAGTATCTGCAATGCAAGCTTTACTTAATGTGCAAAAAAATATTCATCTTTTGAGATTCCATTTATCGGAAATAATTCTATTTATATGTGTAAGAAAAATATTAATTTCCTGCCGTGCGAAGAACGGGAAGCAGCTAGTAATAAATAATTTTTCAAACACTTTCGAATTGAGTTGAAAAGTGTGGGGCACATCAAGATCAATTTACAGAAAAAGAAGAGAGACTCTAAAAAACGACACATGTGCTTTCACAATTGAACGTTAGAGGGTGTCGCAAACTTTATAACTCAGATAAGAATTACTGAAAAATATGTTGCAGTGTGTTTCATATGAAGCTGATTTTTATTCTCTGAAAGTTCAATCCATTCAAATAAAAAGGTTTACATCTGGTAATGATAAACCATTAATTGATAATTAACAATTAATTAGGTTAATATCATTACTAAAAATTAAAACCTAAAGGTATATAACTCCTTTGCATGCAATAGAACTTCCAAAATCCGGACTTTCAAACACCGGACAAAATTAGCCTTAAAATAATCCAAGTATAGAACACAAACCGAAAATCCGAAACAGATTTTATTAGGTATGCTTAAAAAATAAAATCTTTCTGTTTCGTGTAATTTCTCAACAAATGTGCTTTATTTTTCACTTATCTTTCTTAAATAGAATAAAATATGTCTTTTTTATAACTTTACCTGATTATTATGATATTTTATAATTACACGCTTTCTATAATCAGGAAATTTCTGCAATCCGGAATCGCCAAAGCTCCGATGATTCCGGATTTCAGAAGTTCCATAAGAAATGTCTTGATTTTATTCAACATCAGAGAGTCCGCCCGTAATGCAATTAGTTTCGCACATCTTCTTGTCAGGTTATTTATTACTTTTACATTAATTGATAACGACAGTAATTGACAGAGCTCCTTGGGTAAACATCGGTGTTGAATAAGGGATTTAACAATCGGAAAATAAAATACATACGTATATAATAAACAGAAGATAAATTTATTTTCACTTTAAAGTTGTTAATACTTGGATAATCAAAGCAACGTTTGATATCAGGTTTTATATTTTGATAAGTGTTTCGTTTATTATAGTCTATTACCAATTTTATGCTGAAACCCAAAGCGTCCTGTACATAATTTAAAGAACACCTTTCGGGAAATAGCAAAATCATAAAAGTAGTTGTAAGAACGGTTATTTTATATCAACACTAGATGCATACTTCTTCTTTGCACGGATGGAATCAGACAGCCGAAATGTGAAGGTCCCAGGTTCGGTACCCATCGCGTGACTGTCGATCTAACGGTCTGGAGTTTTGGTAGGTTTTCTCCAGATGTAACGTGAATACGCGTTAGAACTCCTTAGAAAGTCCTCCTACCATGGAACCTCCCCCCCTTCCTTGGCAGATCGCCCTAGTGTAGCGTTGTCATAATCACATAATCAAATATCTTTTTACTCATATAAATGAAATTAATTCTATGGTTGCGCACTCCCAAAAAATTGCGAAATGATTTGACTCCTGACATAAACTCTGCCTTACAAATACTAACCTGAGATGATACATACCGCAACGACAAAATGATGACAAAATCTATGTCACCATTACCGGTGATCAAAAAGAGCGTAAAAAACGTTTTGCAATCACTTACAAAATGCTTTATTTCTACAAAATAAAATGCTTTCTCTAACTTTTTAGGTAGTACCTACTCAAAAATCTTTGTTTTGGTTAAAAAAAATCTTGTATTTCTCTTCTATTATCTTATTTTATAGACTGAACATCTAGAATTCCAAAAATGTTTTATTTCTACTTTACGACAAGAAGAAATGAAATTATATCGTAAATAGAGAACTGGAAGTAAAATTTCTGACACCGAAAGTGAGTATTTAAAATGCTGAAAAAATGTAAATGAACAGTTCGAACTGCTATTTTCTTACTCTGCAAGCATTATAAAACACTTTTAAACTTCAGGTTTAACGTATAAGTATGGCGAGTTTTCAATGTTGTTTCTGTATTAAAATCTACACATTGCTTTTTGTTGAGAAACTGTTTTTTCGCATTTTCCTCTACGATAAATGTCATTTAAAAATATGTTTATAAGATATTGTCCTGAAATTTTGCCAAAATGTTTTAATCGTTTTTAGCTGTGTATTCTATTAAAATTTAACGCATCTGTATTTATTTGTAGAGTTATTTTTCTTTTTAAAAAGTGCTTTTTCTTCCTTTGTTTTCGATTGAGTTTTCTATAAAAGTTGGGAATATTTTAATAATTTTTCGCAATATTGCAAATTTTTTAGTTCACTGATAAACATGTTAACTATCTACTGCAGCTATGCCCAACCTGCGGCCCATTTAAAGACATTTTGAGGCTCAAATGAAGTTTTTAACAGTCTATATCATTTACATTAGAAGTTACAAGGTGAAAATAAGTAGATTACCGATTGTTTTAAGATATAAAAGCCTTTGAAGCAAAGCTTTATGAAAATAAATTGCGGTTATGAAAAGAAATTGCGGCCCACCAACCAATTTGGGTTGGGCAGCCCTGATCTACTGTATAAAGCTTATTCGTCGAGGAGAGGATGGTATTGTGGAATAGTCGGGATGCATGGAATATTGAGTTTTCTGCTATGTTAAGTGCTGTTGTCACATGTGAATACCATGAACTACTCAAGAAATATTCCCATGTTACAATGCAGTTGGAATTGATCGCCTATTGTTGTCCTACCACTCGCTACAGAACAAAATGTGCTTTGCGATTTTCAAGAGTTTGGGGAGATAAGTATTAAACATTTTAACCTACTAGCATATACGTGACTTGACCATTGATGTTACGCATAATGTACCTTAAAAGTATTGTAGTTTGTCGTACTGTGGTTCTCATTCAGCTGACAATTGCTTTGTCCATCAGTTTAAAGGTAGATTTTCCCAAATGGTTTGTAGGGTATTATGGAATACCAGGTAACATTGTAATGGATTTCATGCCATCCACTAAAGAACCACTAAAGGAAAACAAAGATGCTGAATGTATTTTTTGTAACAAAAAATTCTCCGAAGATTAAGGTGGGGGAGATTTGGATTCAATACTTCAGCTGTTCTCTGTTTCAGCTCTTCTCACCTTGACTGTACTGGGGCAGAGAAAGATTATTTATGTCTGTGACTTTTGTAAATGGACTCGAAGCAGAAATGATTTTAGCATAAAAATCTTTAAAATGCGTTTTTATAGTTAAAAATAAGTACGTTTTATGAAGTGTAATTAGTTTTTCAACCGTTTAAACAAGTGTTCCCTATTAACCGACTATTTCATACTAACCTCCATTTGCAACTATTTTTAAATAATTTTTTTTCTAGAACAACAAAATAAATGATGTTTTTCTTTAAAAGTGATATTTCACTATTAGTACGTACTCATGATGATTTGAAGGATTTATTATAAAACCGCTAAGGTTATACGTGGGTTGCTATTTATATTTCTGGCCTAATAATGAAACAACAAATATTTATAATCGAAACTGGTTTTATTGTTTTTCAAAATATTCTCCATGAAGATCAATGCACTTTTGTATGCGTTTGAACAAATTTTCGAAGCACTTTTTTCACTCCAATTGAGGTAACTGCAAAACATGGGTTTTGAATGCATCAACCGCTTCTTCGGGTGTCGAAAATCGTTGTCCACGTAATTTATTTTTGATGTATGGGAATAAAAAGAGTCATTGAGTACGAAATCAAGGCTGCACGGTGGATGACCCATCAATTTGATGTTTTGGCATTTCAGAAAATCCTTTGTTTGAGCCGACGTGTTAGAGCTCGCATTGTCATGATGAAGAATTATGCGTCTCTTCTTCTGCTTTTTTCGAATTTCTCCGGCGACTTCTGGCAAACAAATAGTCGTGTACCATACAGAATTAATCGTCCTGCTTTGCTCTAACGCCAGTGTCGCCACGTGACCGGTAATGCTGAAGAAACAGGCAACCATTTGTTTCTATGTGCTTCTTGCTCGAAAATTTTTTGTTGGATTTTACTCGTTTTGGAAGAACCATACAGTCGATTGCTGTTTTGTTTTCGGCTCATATGCATAGATCCATGATTCGCCTGTGTAGATGTTATACACAGGCTTTGAAGCACCTTGATTGTATTTTGTCAGCATTTCCTTGCAACAATCGATACGAGCCTTCTCTTGAGCGTTTTTTAAATAATGCGGAATCTAACGAGAACAAATCTTTTTTACGGGCAAATGTTCATGTAATATCTTATTAATGCTTGTCATACTAATGTCCAAAGACACCTCAATCTCACGGTATGTCACATGACGATCTTGCTTAATCAGTTCTCGCACAGCATCGATATTTTCTGGCACAACAACCGATTTTGGACGACCTGCACGGAATTCGTGCTGGATCGAACACCGACCACGATTAAATTCGTTATACCAGCTTTTTTACAGTGCTGTAGGATTGTGCTTCATCGCTGTATAAAAATTTAAGTTCATCGGAATACTCTTGTTTTGACAATCCACGTCGAAAGTTGTGAAAAATAATTGCACGAAACTGTTCACGAGTCAACTCCATTTTTTGAACGAGATGAATGTTTAAATTTCCTGTAAGCAACACAAATTAAGCTGAAATGGCAAATCGTTTGGCAGGATTTATGTTTCCAAATATCAAATTTTCGATTTAAATCATCTGCGATCGCCTAGCCACGCTTTTTGTTGCCAAGGCCAGAAATATAAATAGCAACCTACGTATTTAGAAATGTAAATTATATTCTATAATATCCTCCTCTCTTCTATATTCCCTAATAGCACAGACGGTCACCAAAGAGTCGTTGTGACGTCATAGAGGGTCGCAGTTGTCTAAGACTGTCACAAACTAGTCACATTGTGACTTGTGAGTGATGGGACCTCACTGTGTGGTCACTTTGAAATTTTATTTTAGGTGGTGTCACCAGGTGGCGTTACTGTGAAGTCACTTTGTGGCTACTTTGACTGCTGGTTCTTTGGGCTTCAAATTGATGTCGCAGTGGCCGCTGGTTGTGAATTTGGAAACAAACTTATTTTTGCTAACATTTTTTAGAATTTTTTAAAAATTTTGACGTTAAACATTTGATGAGTAAATTCGAAAATGATAACGAGTAATTGAGTAAAATCGCGCGGTTGTGTAGTAATAGAATTTAGTTGATTTTATTAATTTTAAAAATAAATTATTTCGTTTAGACACAACAATATTATTTACAAAAAAATTAATTATTCAAAAAATATTAGAGTTGAAAGTTTTAACCACAATGGAGAAAAATTACGTATTTCTGAATAAACATGAAAATTCCCCTTCATATCCAGGATGATTTATTTGAAAGTTTTTCTTAGAAAGTTTGAGGATAAGCTAGGGGTCTAAGCCAAAAATGTTTCCGTTTATTTTCTTTTATCTAATGTATGTTTTTTCCCACTTAAACTTGATTTACAATTTTTTCTTAAATATAGCAAAACACAGCACCTGTCCCCCCCCACACACACACAAACACAAAAACACCCCTTATACTTTAAAAAAAGTCTTATCCCTCATACTTTTAAAAATATGTATATGTGCGTTTGTGGGATACCTATTTTTATAAGTTACATTGCATTCCAGTTTTCAAGCTCTCAACTACCATGGTGAAAAAAAATCTTGACAATGCTACTGGTGTTTGCAATTTCAGTTGAAAACAAATATAAAAAATATAAAATAAATCATTAGCCTCTTTCAATACATAATTAAATAAAACAGCGCAGTATCTTCTGTGAAATGATTTACATTAAAAAAAAAATCAAAAATATTTTAATTTTTATTTGTCAGTTATGGTATCTTTCAGCCATTTATAAAGTACGCCACAAAAAATTTAATTTTCAAATTAATTTTTCCACTTTTTAAAGGATCGTAGCAAGATGAGTTTTACGCGGAGCGCTGCGTGTTTGTTTACGAATTGTTAGTTCGTGTGTTCGATATTGGGAGGTTCCCATATTCTCTGGAAGAGATTTGATGCTGCCATCAACCGAGAGAGTTAGAAAACTATTTTTTCCCCTCTAATTTTCCCGAAATAACATAAGCGTCACATTGTGACTACATTGTGGGGTTGCACTGCGCAATCAGCGCTGGTGGACATAGGTACCCAGAGCTGCCAAGTCTCCGGCTTTTTTCAGGAGATTTCCCACCACTAATTTTTACTTACAAATTTATGCTTAAAATAAGTCCAAGTATTTAATGCAAAATAAAACTGTCTAAAAATTTTGGTGGGAAATCTGCCGGAAAAAGCCGGAGACTTGGCAGCTCTGGGTACCGTATCGTGACCACACTGAAGAGTCCCTGCGATTATTTGTAACTCTATTGCGATTCTATTGCGTGGCCGCATTTCAGTCACAGGGTACGGTTGTGCTATTAGGGTTAGTTAAAATTTGTTGGAGAAAGTGTGGCATATATGCAAATATTTTTGTTAAAATTGTCTAAATTTTGTAATGTTTAAAGGCTTTGTTCAAGCCGTACTTAATTCCATAGTTTATATCCCATTTTAAATGAACATTCATATTTAATTAAAATTTCATTATTTAAAAAAATGATCCAAAGTGGACAGAGTGAATTTAGGTATCAAGACGTCAAAAACTATTTACTACAAAAATATCCTAAAAATAACTCGAATTTTTAAAAATGTGAAAATAAGTTACACTCAGTGCTAAGGAGGGTTTGAACTATAATTATTGTGAATTTTAAGAAACTACATAACATATGGGCGACCAATGGCCGCGGGACGGATGTGACTAACCCCAGCTTTAGATTCGGCCCGCGGAACATATCAAAACCTAATATAAAATCCCCGTAAACCATTCAAAAGCCCACATAAATCTCAATTATATGGACCGCGACTTCGCCAGCATTCTAAAGTTTGTCCCGTAACTATGCAAATGTTGCCCATACATGCTGTACATTGAGGAGAAGTTTTTTGTTCAGTATTTCAAATGCGTTCTCTGGAAAGCTGTGTTTCGGTCAATTTTCTTTGAAGGAAAATGCCATTATTCACAGTTTGTTATTGATTTGAAATTTTCTCAGGATATTTTATCGCTACCAGTTGTGTTATAAACTAGAATCTTAAGTTTTTTGTGATTATTTATTTTATGATCATTTTTACTAAAAGATATCATGTTTTTGGAAAAAAGAGAGTTTTAATATAAAATTGTAAATATTTTCATGAATATTAGTAATACTGCAAATCTTTTAGTTCATAACACGGATAAATATTATTTGTGTACTGTGAAAATATTATTAAGATATATTTGTTAGATTTTGTTACAGAAGGTGTAATGTAAATTAAACTTTTTACCAAAATTTTATTAAAATTTGTCAATATTTCAAAATTTAAAATAAATTTAATTAAAACTTCATTTAAATTTAAGTTTAATGCCCTATTTTAATAAAAAATAGTTATTATATTAGAATTTTATTTATTTTAAGGGCCCAAAGGTAGGCACATAAGTTCTAAATTAGCATCAGATGATGCGGACAACTATTTTCTTCTGTCTTATTCGTAAAGCGCGAATGATGCATAATCGCAGTCATTCTGCAGAACACCTTAGTAAGATTTTACTTAAAAAGTTTAAAAGTACAGTTGATATCACAGATATTCAAATACCTACGTGAAAGATTTAATGTTTCTTGTTCTTTTTGGCTATCATGACTACAATAAAAAATTAACGCTTGTGATGTAATTTTTACGTAAAGCGCGGTAACATCATTGTGTTTCTGATTTCTATTTCAAATTTTCGAAGTCAAAATGATATCATTTTAACCTGCGATTATCAGTGAATATAAATAACTAATTTCATATTCTATTTCTCATAGTAGTTACCATAGTATCAGAATCCATTACTGCTACTTAAATTATGAAATTCAATAATCAAATGGAAAGTGGAGTAAATTTTGGAGTTCTCAGCTTAAGAAAAATGAAAACGCATATTATGAAACAAATAGAAAATTAATTCACTGACGCTTTAAAAATTTTCGAAGTTTTATAATGGTATTATAGTTATTTTGCAGTTTTTTCTTCGCAATTCAGACTTTTGGTAAGACGAAGATCGCCTCTGCGCACACAACACCCGGCAATTGAAGGCCTATCAAGCGGGATACCTTTCCATCCAGCCGGATTGCGCCTCATTCCACCACCCAGGCCCCTTGTGATCAAACCCAGCTGTCACCAAGCGCTCTCCCTACATTGATGACCCGGACAACGAACACGCATTCTTCTTCTCGCCAATAGCGGCAGATGGCGCCAGCACCGACCTCTTTCATCTTTCGCTTTGCTCTTTCAAAGTCCGCAACGAGTGGCAGCGTTTCATAACGCTTGGGACATCGTTCGTCGGCCTCCGACTGACTCTCTAGGGGAGGCGGGAGTAATGTAGCGAAAAGAAGATAGCCTCCGCGCATACAACAACCGGCAATTGAAGGCAGGGGTGCCTTTGGCCGAGACAGACTTTTTCCTTTCATGGACTTTTCAACTTACCCTGAGCAACACATGTGTACTATACTCTTACGGGTCTTACCCATAGAAGATGTAACGGAGCTTTAGCCTCCAACATGATACTTGTCCTTAAATTTGAATCCATGGTTTGTAGTTTTAATCCATGGCTCTTAAATTTTAACCCATAGGCTGAATAACAATGAATGAAATTCTTCAATGTTTTCGTTATCAAATTAACGCAAACAAAAAACTTTTAAAGTAACGGCGCCACGAATCAGCTAACCTAGCTCTACTATTGTTTTATTTTAAAATTCCTAAAAAGCATCTCCTGTTTGATATTTCTTTCTTGTTTAACTCTTAATAAAGATGTGCATTTTATTATCTGAAAAAATTAAAAACTGGATGATGCGACAAATTGAAAATTTGTAAATGATACGTGACCTTAAATTTTAATCAATGGCTACTCTTTAGTTAATCAGAGATATGAGAAATTGCTGAATTATTTCGTGTTGGGATTTTTACGTCAGAATCTGTAAATCTGAATGGATTTGGAATGCGTTTTTAAACTCGTGACATCAAAGTGATGGCGATCTCACTTAAGACTTAAAGCACGAACGACGTTACTATTATTACTTTTTACTTTCCGAGCATGTACCATGTAAGGAAAGTATTGTAATCATGAAAAAATTCGAATCCGAGGTTTGTGTATTTACACGTTTTGAGATCTTCTGAATTCATTTATGCTATTTTTACGAGATGTATGTATGTATGTGAGTATGTGTGTGTGTGTGTGTGAGTGAACACAATAGCTCCTAAACGGGACATTCGATTGAGCTCAAATTTGGTATATCTGTCATAAACCACCGTCGCAAGACCGGTATAGATTTTGATGTGTATAGGACTTATAGTTTTCCTACAGGGCTACGACAAAGATTTCTTTTACATTATGGCCTATGGGAGGAAATTCTTGAAAGTGAGAAAGCGTTTAAACGGTACATTCGATTGAGCTCAAATTGGGTATGTATGTTATAAACCACCATCTTAAGACCGGTATTGATTTTGATGTCTGTAGGACTTATAGTTTTTCTACAGGGCTACGACAAAGATTTCTTTTACATTATGGCCTATGGGAGGAAATTCTTGAAAGTGCGCTAGCGTTTAAACGGTACATTCGATTGAGCTAAAATTGGGTATACATATTATAAACCACCATCTTAAGACCGGTATTGATTTTGATGTGTATAGGACTTATAGTTTTTCTACAGAGCTACATGAAAGATTACTTTTACTTTATGGCATAAGGAGAGAAATTATTGAAAGTGCGCTAGCGTTGAAACGGCGCATTCGATTGAGCTTCAGTTTGCTATATATATTTGAATTATTCATCGATTGAAATTTAATTAAATGCTTGGTAATGATCTTAATCGTAAGTGTTCGGAAAGTCGAGTGGAGTCACTCCAGATTTTTTTTTTACGCACAGTTTCAATCCTTCCGTTACCAAGACCACGCAAACCAGAAATGTAATGACTAGATAACGAAATTTTTAAGCAGCAGTTAATTGAATTTAAAATCCTATTTCATATTAAACTTCGAAGAAAATCTGCTTATGTCTATATATTTATTTCGACTATAAGTTTAAAAGAGGCTGAATGCGCATTTTATATAATCTGACCCCAAATTAAAAGCATTATTCGGGATAAATTTGAAGATGCGATCATTTAAAAATTGTTTCTCGAAAATTCTCGATAATTTGGTATTTCTTTGAAAGAATATCAAAAATCAGTAAACTATATTAAAAATCTGGAGTGACTCCACTCGATTTTCCGAACACTTGCGATTAAGATAATTACCAAGCATTTAAATAAATTTTAATCGATGAATAGTTCAAATATATATACCAAATTGAAGCTCAATCGAATGTACCGTTTAAACACTAGCGCACTTTCAAGAATTTCTCCCCATAAGTCCTATACACATAGTAAAGTTCCGTCGATATTATCAACGGATTATGTGATGATGAACTAACGAATGCACCAAACTCCATGGTAATAAAACTGGGAAATTTGACTCGAGCTGAAGTATAAAATACGTATTTGAGAATGAGGGCACGTTACAATAATGAGAGGTGCGAGGATTCTAAAGATTTAATTTAGTTTCATATAAAATTTTGTTGGGACTGTTTTTGTTTTCGACGACTGATAAAACTGGCGTTGGAATTGTATGATTTATGTTAGAGTAATAAAGGTTTTTATGTAAGTCCCATAAATTGCTTTGCCTTTTGTTGAAAGGAAGCTAAAAAAACCAGTACTGGCGCAGTCGACAGGATCAGAACCTAGGAAGTGGAGAAGTTATTTAGTTGTGAGAAGAGCCATGTCGTTTTAAAATAAGGGAAAGAAGGAAGATTTAATTAAGTTAGCGGAAGAGATCGGTGAAAATCCTTCACCTGGTTTGTTACTACCGGATCTAAAGAAAATGATTACCAGTAGCAATATTTATGAAGAAGATTTAGAATTGGTAAAGGAAATGCTTAGTTCATTTATTGAAGAAAGAAAACAACGGGAGCAAAGAGAATTTGAACGGGAACAAAGAGAATTTGAACTAAGAAGAGAAAGAGAGCAGAGAGAATTTGAGGTAAGAAAATTGGAAATCGAGGCAAATAGTAGAATAGACTTGTCAACAAACGTGAGAGACGAAAATTTTAGAGACGCTGGGAAAGCTAGGTTAGAATTATTCAAGTACACACCTAAGTTTGACTCGCGCGAATCTGATATTACATGCTATTTAACGATGTTTGAAAATCATGCTAATAGATTGAAAGTAGATAACAAGGAATGGGTCTTGTGTGTATTAAATTTATTACCAACGGAAATTGTTCAGCTGATTAATAGAGAACCGGTAGAGAATGCAGAAAACTATGAGTATATAAAATCGATTTTGTTAAGACGATTTAAATTAAGCCCTGAAAGTGTTAGGAGGAATTTTATGACCCATCAAAAAGTGCCAAAAAAAAAAGGTGGAGAGATTTCTGTTTTGAAATAACTAACTATTTTGAAGAGTGGGTAAAAGGATTAGAAATCGAGGATTATGACGGGTTGAAGAAATTGATTATCGCTGACCAAATCAAGAGGAGAGTTCCACATGAAATACGTGAGCATTTTTTGGACCAGTGGTCTAAGTTGATAATCCCGTCTGAGTTGGCAGATAAACTAGATGAATATGTTAACGTCCATGATTTAGCGAAGAGGTCGTAGGGAGGTGATTCGAAAAATAAAGGTAATGAGAGAACTTATGAGCGCCCAATGGAACAAGGAGCTAGGATGACGTCCAAGTCTCCGTCTCAAACCATTCCTAAGTGGGTTCAGAAACGTCAAGATGAAATGTTGGTTAAACGCAGATTTAACCCCACATGCTTTAGTTGCGGTAAAGAGGGGCATATTTCTAAGTTCTGTGGGCAAGGACGACAATTTAAAACTAATATGACGAATACTCAAAACAATACTTTTTCTCGACAAATTTCACAACCGAAAGTAAATACTGTAAGCGCTGAAACAGCCGAGAAAACAGATGTGTTGACAGCAAAGATCTCCGTTCCATTATCTCAATCAAGTAATCACAAAAAATTGGATGACCTAATTGAGATTAAAATCAAATGTGGAAAATCAATTTTTAATGGTATAGTGGATTCTGGTGCACAGATATCTGTAATTCGCGAGGAATTAGTACATGATACACCTTTTGAAGGAGAAGGACAAATAGAGTTATCGTCCGCTTTTGGCGATAATGAAACAGCTCCACTTCGGACATACAAGATGAAAATCCACGATGGTAAACATGGCGATACAGCAATTATGTGTGCCGTTTCAAAGAAACTTACGTTACGACCCAGTGATATGTTAATAAGTCGTTCAGCTTTTGAGATGCTAAATGAGAACATTGAACTTTATCATAATAAACAATTATGGCAAGAAACAGTTTCAAATGTGGAAGCAGAAGCTGTAGGGAAATCAGAGGAGGACGTAAATGTACAAACATCTTCGGATTTGAATTCCACTACGCCGAATGTGAATGTCTTGACAGCAAGTGAGTCTGCGAGTAGAAAGCTAGATTCCATTTCAGAGTTGGCGAAACTTCAAGGCGATGACGAGACACTCAAGAGATGCTTTGATTGGGCGGAAAGGCAAGAAAATTCGTATCTCATTGATCAGGGAATACTACAGCATAAGGATTATGTCTGTGGAGAAGAAATTCAGCAAGTAGTAATTCCAAAAGAAAGAAGGAATTTTATTTTAAGAATGGCACATCAGATTCCGTTGGCAGGACATCTAGGGGAAAATAAGACTCTACAAAGAATCAGATATTCATTTTACTGGCCTAATATCAGGCAAGATGTAAAGTTATACTGTCAAAGTTGCAAAGAATGCCAATTGAGGAGAACTAGCACCTATCGGGATCATATTCCCATACAGCCTATCGTTAGGCCTGAAAATCCTTTTGAAGTCTGGAGCGTAGACTGTATAGGACCACTAGAGCCTGCATCAAGGAGAGGACATCGATATATTATTTGTGCCGTGGATTTATGTACTAAGTGGGCCGAGGCAATTCCAGTGAAAGAGATTAGTGCCAAGACAACGTGTGGCGTTTTAATGAAGATTTTCACCCACACCGGTTTTCCAAAAGTGATATGCACCGACCAGGGTACGAATTTCTCTTCCAAGCTGACTCAATCATTTGAAAATCTATTAGGGGTAGCGCCACGTTTTTCGACACCCGGACATCCGGAAAGTATGGGGGCAGTAGAACGATGGAATAAAACTCTTAAGGAGATGATGAATAAAAACATACAAGAGTATGGGAGAGACTGGGATATACATATACCATATCTCATGTTCGCGTATCGTGAAGTGCCACACAGCACCACGGGGCTATCACCATTTCAATTGGTTTATGGGCGGTTACCACAAGGACCATTATCTTTATTGAAAAGTATTTGGACGGGAGAACGAACTATCCCAACGACCGCGTCCAGACCAACCACTAAATATCTTGAAGATTTAGTTGAAAATATACGTAAAGCTAATGAGATCGCTTCCGAAAACACCGAGAAAGCTCAAGGAGAATACGTTTCCAGGTATAATCTCCGTGCGAGAGAAAAACAGTTTGCCATTGGCGACAAAGTGTTGATATTACTTCCATCATCAACTCACAAACTTTTAAGCACTTGGATTGAACCGGCAACGGTAATTCAAATCACCAGACCGCATTCGGTAAGAGTTGAATTAGAGGATGGTAGTACTAGAGAGCTACACGTGAATAAAGTACGACCATATTTGCAGAGGGTAAATCACATTGGTGTTGTTTACGAAATGGATGAAGAATTTGGCATAATCCATTACGCGCCTACTGATAAAACAAAGAAAGAGGTAGAGGAGATCCGAAAACATTTGGAGAAAACTAGAAATCATAATTTAACTGAAGAGCAAACCCAAGAGTTATTTGATGTACTGAAGAGATATATGGACATTTTTAGTTCAAAGCCAGGACATGCCAAAGTCGACGGGCATTATCTTAAAGTTACGGAGAACTGCACGCCAAAGAGACTCAAACCGTATCGAGTACCTATCAAATTACAAAAGGAAGTTGATCGCCAAATCGAGGAGCTAATTGAAATGGACCTCATTGAACCAAGCGATAGCGAATGGTCATATCCTGTTGTTTGTGTTGCCAAAAAGGATGGAAGCGTTAGGTTATGTATTGATTTTAGACTATTGAATAGTTTCACGGTGCCTGATTCATATCCCATGAAAATCGCCAGGGATTTAATATTCAGAGTAGGACAAGCTGCATTTATAATCGTCATAGACTTAACGAAGGGATACTGGCAGATTCCCATGCATGAAGAATCCAAGCATTTCACCGCCTTTGTAACACATTCGGGGCATTATCAATGGAAAGTCTTACCTTTTGGGATGAAGAACGCCGGAGGGACATTCCAGAGATCAATGGATAAAGCATTATTCGTACATCGTGATTATTGCTGTGCATACATTGACGACGTAGCCATTTTCTCTAACAGTTGGGAAGAACATTTAAAGCATATAAGCAAAGTCTTTAAAACATTGAGGGAAGTAGGACTTACTGTGAATCTTGGAAAATGCGAGTTCGGGAGAACCCAGGTAAAATTTTTGGGCCATATTGTAGGTTCCGGTCGGCATATACCAGATCCAGAAAAGATTGAACCTTTAAAGAGGATATCAAGACCTACTACCAAGAAAGAGCTAAGAAGCTTAATCGGGCTAGCAAGTTATTATAGGAGTTACATACCACAATTCGCGCAAATAATTTTGCCACTAACAGATCTAACCAAGAAGAAAGTACCAATTACTATACCGTGGGGCTCAGCTGAGGACCAAGCGTTTACTCGATTGAAAGAGGAATTGATGAAGATACCTATCTTACACACCCCAGATCTTGACAAGCCGTTTCAGTTGTACAGTGACGCATCGGCTACAGCTATTGGCGCGTGTCTCGCACAAAAGGACGCAAAGGGATAGGAAGTCCCTATTGCTTTTTTCAGCAAGAAACTAAACCCCAGCCAAACGAAATGGTCTACGATTGAGAGAGAAGCATATGGAGTTTTAGAAGCACTAAAAAAATTTGATACTTGGATATTTGGCGCGGAAATCCAGATCGTATCATATCATAACCCTTTAACATATTTGACAGATGGCCTTCCACACAGCGCCAAATTAACAAGGTGGGCTTTAGCGTTGCAGCGATACAATTTGAAAATTACTTATCGAAGGGGCGTTCAACCTGGAAATGCTGATGCATTATCCAGGCTCAAGTTAGATCCTTCTTAATAAAGTAGGATCAGTTTTATGTATTTTTATATTGAATCGTGTTATTCTAAATTGAATTATTACAGTGTCTTATGAGGATATAATTATTTATTTTTCAAACCTGTTTTTAAAAAAAATATTAATAATACAGTGATCCGGATAATCAGGTACAGGTCCAATAAAAGATCGTAAACAAAGATTTTCTTTCAGCAGCATCGTCACTCCTGTGACGGATGTGCTTTCCCCCATGGGAGTAGTAAAGTTCCGTCGATATTATCAACGGATTATGTGATGATGAACTAACGAACGCACCAAACTCCATGGTAATAAAACTGGGAAATTTAACTCGAGCTGAAGTATAAAATACGTATTTGAGAATGAGGGCACGTTACAATAATGAGAGGTGCGAGGATTCTAAAGATTTAATTTAGTTTCATATAAAATTTTGTTGGGACTGTTTTTGTTTTCGACGCCTGATAAAACTGGCGTTGGAATTGTATGATTTATGTTAGAGTAATAAAGGTTTTTATGTAAGTCCCATAAATTGCTTTGCCTTTTGTTGAAAGGAAGCTAAAAAAACCCGTACTCACATCAAAATCAATATCGGTCTTACGATGGTGGTTTATAACATGTATACTCAATTTGAGCTCAATCGAATGTACCGTTTAAACGCTAGCGCACTTTCCAGAATTTTCCCCCATAGGCCATAATGTAAAAGAAATCTTTGTCGTAGCCCTGCAGAAAAACTGTAAGTCCTATACATACCAAAATCAATACAGGTCTTGCGACGGTGGCTTATAACATATATACCCAATTTGGTCTCGATCGAATGTACCGTTTAAACGCTAGCGTACTTTCAAGAATTTCTTCCCATAGGCCATAATGTAAAAGAAATCTCTGTCGTAGCCCTGTAGAAAAACTATAAGTCCTATACACATCAAAACTTAATACCAGTCTTACGATGGTGGTTTATAAAATCTATACCCAATTTGTGCTCAATCGCATGCCCCGTTCAGGAGCTATCGTGTTCACTCACTCACTCACTCACTCACACACACACACACACACACACACACACACACACACACACACACACACACACACACACACACACACACACACACACACACACACACACACACACACACACACACACACACACACACACACACACACACACACACACACACACACACACACACACACACACACACACACACACACACACACACACACACACACACACACACAATCTCGTAAAAATAGCATAAATGAATTCAGAAGACCTCAAAACGTGTAAATACACCAAAATCTCGAATTCGAATTTTTCCATGATTACTTTCCTTACATGGTACATGTTCGGAAAGTAAAAATTTAGTACAAATTGTTTTTAAAGAACTTTTTCTCTTCTATCCGATGCTATAACGTCCGATTTCTAGTTATTATTTCCACTCCTATCGCTGAATATCTTGAAAATCAATCAAAAATCCATATAATATTGCGTAAAAAAATTATAGGCCTAATTAAAAAAAAAATCACTGCGAGATGCATGACTTCATTTTTAGAACTTCCTTTCTATAAAATTTGGTATACCTTCGTACAGTCGTTTGTTCGTACTGCCACTGACATACAGAGACACAAACGGACATCATCTTTGATAATAAGTAGATATTAAAAATACTATATAACATTTATCGTTTCTTTATATATATTGTTTCCCAATAAAAATGTATACATTACTTAAACACCCTTAAATGATACAAAAAAATTATTTTTGGAAATATGCTCTGAACACGAGAAAATAGATTTAATTTATTCACCTTCAACAACTTCAGTTAGAAAAATAAGTCTTATGCCCTATAAAAAGAAATGAACGTTTCCATCTTAATGTATTTTAATAGTTTCTCTTATTTTTTTATATAAAAAATTAATTTTACAACCTTTACGTGATTTTTTTAATAAGTACCCTTTTTTCTTTGAAAGTAATTTGCTGCGCTATAGGTATTCAAATTTTATTTTCCTCTTTTAAAAATTATTATTTCGCTTAACAAATTTGTCTTGTACAAAGAGATCTTTGTTGCTGATAATTTTGGTATTTCTGAAAAAACTGACTGAAGACTTCCAGAAGGTAAATTTAAATTACGTTTCAAGAATTTTATTAACATTATAAGGGGGAATATTTTAATTGAAGCATTTTGGAATTTTTTATGAAGATTTTTTTTAAGTTAATACTGATACATATTTGATTGGTCACTTGGGAATTTACATTTAAAAAATTATTCATGCCAAATGCATATATTATAAAACATTAACTAACAAAGTTCCTGACTTGTAAACTACAAAACAAAATGCTCTTTTCAATTATTTATAGAAGTCAAAGCCCCTTGTGGAGGAAATTACAAAGGGCGCTAGATAAAGCATTTGACGAAAATATGTCTACACTCAATATATTTAATCTTTGTCCACCTAAAATAAATAAATTCATACTCAATTTTTATTATACACCTAAATCATATTTCATGCTCTTATGGAAACGCGCGGAAACCTTTCGCATTCGAACTATTTCATTTAAGTACACAACCCCTCTTATATAAATGCTTCAAGCAAACAATCATTTTTAATGAAAAAAAAAATTAAACTATGTTATCTGGGAAAGCTATTTTAAACGAATTGAGAAATCTCAATTTTCCCTTCAAAGTCTGATAAATGTGATGTGACGCCACTGTCACTTGAAACAGCTAATTTTATCACGCAGATGATTCATCTTTTCTATTCTCGAAAGTAAAGTAGACCTGAAAAGAGCGAAAAATCGCTTGAAAATGAGGGAACAGATGGATTTTCCGATTTTTAAAGTAGCGCAGATTGTTTCTATATTTTTTTTATACATAATTATGAACATTTTCAAGCAGATCGTACAAACGATGTAGATGTTTTTACGGTTTTTGTGGTTTTTAATCTTTTAGAACTTTTTAATTTTCTTGGACAACTCTCGGTAGAAGTTTTATCTCCGATTAGTTGCATGGAATTGTTACAGAGTTAAGTCAGCGAATCAGGGATCAGCGTAACTATATAGAAGGATTCTTTCTAATGCGACAGTCTAATTACTGTCCGTTTACTGTTCTTAGATTTTTTTTTAGCTTTCTAACAACCTATTGAAATTAAACAGCCCACGTGGGACGAAGGCCTGTGATGCTCATCCACGCCTTCGTGATCATATGCTCTGGGAGTGCGGAAGCGTGGGGTTCACATTGGCGCACACAAGGGAGAAGTCCAAGGGGTTTGGACCCCCTCCCAAATGGTTTATCAATTTTGCATAGTAAAATCATCGTGTAGCTCTTGACATTATAGTTTTGTGTTAAAAGACTATCAAATTCTTATTTTTAGCAGTTAAATAAATAAAAACATAATTCAGAAACATAATAAAGTATTTTATTGAAGTGTGGGGTGTCTTTATAAAAAGCGGTCATGGTTAGAGAAAAATTTTTGTTTCGCATTTTTTCGGGTGGTTGGTTGGTGTTAAAACTATGAGCTGGACCCTCTCCAAGAGAGAATCCTGCGTGCACCCTTGGAGGTTGACAACCTTAGGGGACCAAGTCCGTACTTTTTAAAAATGGAGATGTTCATGTTGGAGTAACCTAAAAACATTCTCTATTCACTGCCATGATGAATCAAGTGATTAATACTTTTTTCTCCCAGAGTTAGCACTCATTATTTGGCAGCAGTGGTGTAGACAAGGGGGAGGGATAGGGGGGGGGTCACCCCCCCATGAGGAATTCCTTGCCATGCAAAATGTATATTCTTCACTGCTTTAACACACACGTGTATATATATATTTGAGTTGCAGTAGTCGTAACACCCCCGACTCATGAAAAATTTCTGGCTACGATGCTGCTTGGCAGTATAATGCCACTGTAATACAACTTCAAACCTTCGTTTATTCAAATTAGTTTAGATGGTCTTGGTTTACATGGTTGTGACCCCCTCGCCCCGGCCACAGACTCTGCCTGACGCGGGGCCCCAGTGTATCCAAAGGGTTGCCCAAGGAACTCCCCAAGGGCTTGCCTAAATTTTGACAAAATCCTGAGAGCTGGCTCGCTCCAATTCTTACCACAAAAGGATGAAAATTAATGTCTGACTTAAATAAGCCTAAATAAATAGATTGAGCACCTAGATAAATATATAGTTTAAAAACTGAAATTAAACCTTCATTGATTTAAGTACTAAAAAGGTTTTTAAAATCAGTTTTTCGGTCTTTGATATTTTTACTTCCTTGTACGGAGTAAAAGGAAATAATGTGATCTCGAAAAATTTCGGGGCCATATTTCGACGAAAAAACCGATTTTGACTACCTCTAAATTTACTTTTAAGAATTTTTATATGCATCTCAGTACGCTAGCATGCACGTTCAGATAAATGCGTGAGCAAAACCATTTTGACCAACCGCGAGTCTATTTTGACCACTTTTTCCATGCCGTCTGTACGTACGTGCGTATGCATGGAACTCGCATATCGCAAAAACTATTGGTCATAGAATGTTGAAACTTTATATTTAGGATTGTTGTAACATCTAGTTGTGAACCTCCCATTTTGGTCCCAATCGACTGGATAGTTTATCTACAGGAACGCATAAAAGATTCTAAAAACATTACTCTCTATCGGCCGAAATTCATTAAACTCGCATATGTCAAAAACTATTTGACGTAGAATGTTGAAACTTTATATTTGAGATTTTTGTAACATCTAGTTGTGCACCTCCCCTTTTGGTTTCATTCGACTGGATAGTTTGTCTACTCTGCCGCTCAACATATTTTCAATACATTACGCTCTATGGGCAGAAATTCATTAAAGCGTATTTTAGAGGTGATGGGCTATCTGAAACGACTCAGAAGTGATATATGTTGTTAAGGGTTACAAAATGAATTTCTCCATCGAAAAAAGTGTCTTTATCATTTATAGTTCTGCTACAGGAACACTCAAAAGATTTGCAACACATTACGGTTAATTGCAATTTTAGGAATATTCAACTATTTCAAGCATAATACCGTCCTTCCATATAGGTAGGTAATGGTCCAACCACGGTCACGTGCGTCCCACCAAAAGTCGCCAAGTTTGGCGAAATTTGGTGTACGTGTGCATGTATTTAATTCTTAAATTTCAAAAACTATTAGTCGTAGAATGCTGAAATTTCATATGTAAGATTGTTGTAACATCTAGTTGTGCATCTCGATTTTTGGTTTCAAGCTACTGTGGAGAGTTTATTTACAGGACCACCCAAAAGAATTTCAATGCATTAATGTCTATGGACATCTTCAATATATTACATCTGTAGTCAGTCATTATTTAGTCAGTCATCTGTAGTGTCCATGCCCAAAATATCGCCATTTGTCATGGTCCTTGGCGAGTTTTTCCGAAATATCGCCAAGTTTGGCACCAAGAATTATTTCGTATCTTGCATAACTCTAAAACTTTTACCCGTAGAATTTTGAAATTTCAGATTTTGCTATCAGCCGAACGGTTTTTTTTTTGTTTGTTTTTTTTTGCTGCCCAGCGTGTAAAATCTCACAGCATTTTTACCGACAGCTTAAAAAAAGAATCCCCTACATCCAGAGGCAGTCAAGAGACCCTAGCTCTCTTTAATGGCCCAATACAGGGCCTCAAAATTTTATTTCAAGACCTGGTGTGCAATTAGGAGTGACAGTCGTTTTTACAAGCTGAAATGAAAAATTTTTTACAGAGTCAAAATAATCAAATCAAACTGAATCATAATTACGTTTGGCAACTACGTGTTAGAACCCCTTAAAAAGTCATATGTCCAAAGCACTTTCCCAAGCCAGATACTTCTCGTGTAGGTTTTCGATAACACAATGCACATAAGAACGTTTTTGCCGATGAATTACATTCATTTTTGTCTGCCCGATGTGTAGAATGCTTAATCAGTGACTCAACAAAGAATTTTGAACGAGGCGCACCATCACAACAGCGAGTTTTCAGTTTATCAATACTATTTTAAACGATGTCTTGCCCCGTCTGTTGATCAGTCGGTATATGCGATGACATATTTTTATGTGGGATGGGATGATTGAGTATTCATAATCTTCCGAAACGAAATCGATTTCAGCAGGAACGAAATGCCGAGAAGGGGATCGATACCCCTTTCTTGGATTTAGTTTATGATATAATTTAAGGCGTTCACTTGTTGCGTGGGAGATATTTATTCTTAAAGTGAGAGAGAGGGGTTTTCAATACTCATATGCATAGTCAGTTAAAAAAGTAAATTGCCTACGCACATTATTCTAAAGCTATCTGCAAACTTATAATAGCTCGCGGCAACAGAATACGTATGCCAATACTCAGGAAGTTTTACCAATACCGTGTGATATAATTTGATAATTTCATAGCTTATAACATGTATTTATATTTTTGAACTATCTCTTAGTGGAAATCAATATATATTGCTCCTGTAATTTCCTTAGTTCTGCAGTTTTTGAAAAATCGTGTTTACGCACCAGGGGAGCCACGGAGTTACTGGTCCGAACTAAGTGACTAAATATTCTAATAATTTAGTCATCGGTTGCTGTGCCAATTTTGATTCCAAGTTCACTGATTTCAAGTTCAACTTTATTGCTTGAGAATTTTAGTTCCATTAATGGTATTATTGCTGGCCCAAAGAAGTTTTTCCCAGGCAGCAAAAAAGTTCAGTAAAAAGTTGGCCGACTGTCTATTTCAGCGGCTCGTACTTGGGAATTTTTGTTCGACGTCCATTTAACGTCCGCTGAAACTATATCGCCGACGTGTAATTCATTCCGCAGCTCCCTGACCTCGGGAGAAAACACAACTCAACCAACTTCCTTCATATATTCCTCGGTCTCAGATATTTTTGTTTCGTCGAACAGAGATCGAAACTGGATTTCGAAAAGACTATTCAGAGATGGCGCTGTCTGTGAGGAAGGGGAATGAAGGAGATGCTACTTCCTAGTAAAAGCATCGCTACCCCTCAGGTCGATTTGCAGATTTTCGCGATGCTATCTCTTTTATCTTCCATCCAATAAGAAGCCGCCTTTTCATTCTGCTAGGCAGTATTTTCTTCGGGAGCATTGTGTTAGCTTCTCTTGACACAGTGCAGTGTTGCGAGGCAAAATGTTGGGTAGCATATTCAAAACTTATAACGGCTTACACATGATAACATACCAACAAGAAACGCACCCAATTTTAAAAAGTTAGTAAATTATTTCTGTGTTTCTTTACTTAAAACAAATGTACTTTTCTTACTTGTTGAAATTTGTGCTGAACAGAAAATGAAATTGCACGCATAATATAATTGGATCTGAAGTCGAAGTAAGCAATTTATGATTTACAGCGACTTTGCAGCCTTTTTTAAAAGAATAAAACATCAAATATTTTAAAAAATCTGGAGTGACTCCACTCGACTTTCCGAACACTTACGATTAAGAACATTACCAAGCACTTAAATAAATTTTAATCTATGAATAATTCAAACATATACCAAATTGAAACTCAATCGAATGCACCGTTTAAACGCTTGCGCACTTTCAAGAATTTTTCCCTATATGCCATTATGCCATAACATAAAAGAAAGATTTGTCGTAGCCCTGTAGGAGAACTATAAGTCCTATACACACCAAAATCAATACCGGTCTTAGGATGGTGGTTTATAACATGTATACCGAATTTGAGCTCAATCGAATCTACCGTTTAAACGCTAGCGCACTTTCAAGAAATTCTCCCCATAGGCCATAATGTAAAAGAAATCTTTGTCGTAGCCCTGTAGAAAAACTATAAGTCCTATACACACCAAAATCAATACCGGTCTTGCAACGGTGGTTTATAACATATATACCCAATTTGACCTCAATCGAATCTACCGTTTAAACGCTAGCGCACTTTCAAGAAATTCCCCCCATAGGCCATAATGTAAAAGAAATCTTTGTCGTAGCCCTGTAGAAAAACTATAAGTCCTATACACACCAAAATCAATACCGGTCTTGCGACGGTGGTTTATGACATATATATCTAATTTGAGCTCAATCGAATGCTCCGTTCAGGAGCTATCGTGTTCACTCACATACACATAAACACACACACACACACACACACACACATACACACATACATACATACATCTCGTAGAAATAGCATAAATGGATTCAGAAGCCCTCAAAACGTGTAAAAACATCAAAATCTCGAAGTCGAATTTTTTCATGATTACAATACTTTCCTTACATGGTACATGTTCGGAAAGTAAAAATTAATAAAATACTGAAAATATTGTTTTCTTATTACATATTTTCGAAAACCTATTACTTTCTATAACATTGAAATTAAACGTGAGCGTTGTAAATCAAGTAGTTTCATTTCTTCATTCTTTAACTAGCATTATGATCATTTTAAAAGTACTTATATAACTCTGTATCAGGGGCGTAGCCAGAAATTTTTCATGGGGGTTGGTTACGACTACTGCAACTCACATATATGCATACATGTGTGTGATAAGGGAGTGAAGAATATACATTTTGTATGGCAAAAAATTCCTCATGGGGGGTGTTATGACCCCCCTAACCCCCCCTTGGCTACGCCCCTGCTCTGTATAGTTAGCACAAATACTTCCCCATAGAAAACCTGGCTTCTTTGCATTTTATATAAGTCTCATTATAAATTTAATTGTGTAATGGCTGAATTTTCTTGAAATAAACTCAGACATTTTGAATTTATCCAGGAAGAATTTTCTCTTGTAACAACATAAAATATCACAATATGTATTTTTAATTTATGTGACACTATATTTAATTATGTAATTAAATATATGCATAATGATTTACTTATGTTCAGTACAAGTTTCAATCTTTTAATACAGAAATAATTTACTCATCTGATTTCTAAAATATTATTACGTTAGATTCATGACTAAATATTAGATATTTATTTATTATTTAATAAAAAATATTTTAAGAGAGCTAGATATCTCTTAAATTCTATAAAAATAAAAGGGCGAATAAAAATTACATTAGTTAAATTGTGAAATTTAGCATACTACACTAGATTTTACGTGTTAAAAGTTACTATATTTTGAAAATATAACTGTTAATTCACTTTTTCAATCTTTTATTTGAAGTTTTAGAAATTAATTATCCAAATTAAAAACCACTTTCTTCATCAATTTGAAGTGAAAAATTTATATAGTACAGCTCCTTAAAAGCGTCCGTAAAGCAATATACAGGGTTAATCTAAACTCTTGGACAAAACTTTAACAGGTGATAGGCCACATAATAAGGAATCAGAATCACATAACAATGTGGGATCGGCAACATCGTCTTCATGTAGCTGTTAATAATCACTTTGGAAAAAGTGCTGAAACAACAGTGCACTTTCCGACCATTGCTCGTCAGAAACTAATGTATTTTTCTCCGAAAGCAGAAGATTAAAATCCATAGTTTAAAAATACTATTTTATTTCACGGATAAAATTTTTGGGCATGAGCCTATTGTTTATGAAACTTGGTTAAGAAATTAGACGAACACTTCAATACTTTTCACAAAGTGATTATTAACAGGTAAGTGAAAACTGCGTTTTTGACCCCACATTTCTATGTGATTCTGATTCCTTATTATGTGCCTTATCACCCCTTAAAGTTTTGCCCAAGAGTTCAGATTCACCCTGTATGTAATCTCTACTGAATCAGGATAAGAGAGCAAATTGTCGGGGAATCCTCAGGAAATCGTCCGGAAACGCACCGAATTCCTCCGGAGCAGACAGTCCAGGACCGTCACCGGACCGGACATCCCCAACCTTCAACGGAAGTACTCGCCGAGGTCGGACGGGTGAAATTAGGGTTGCATGAAGATAGTTGGCCGAGATGAGGCCGGGGATTTCTTGCTGCTAGGGTTAAAATTAAATTTTCTACGTAATAATAAAGTTTGTTTTTGCTTTTTTTTTTTTTTTTTTTTTTTTACAGAAATCGTATTTTATCGACGAAAATGTAAGAAAACGAAAATTTCTAACCTACACGATCGTACGAGCTCAGTTCTAAAGGGTTAAAAAAGAAAACGTCCATTAAACTTCGGAATCGCCGCAAAACTATCTGCAAGACCTTCAAAGGTATCCGCACTCGGCGTGTGCATCTATATTATGTATGTGCATGTTGCTGTTCCTTAATTAAAATTTTCTATAAAATTTGTTAGATTATGAAAAATACAGTATCTAACAGGTCATCATCCAGATGGCTGATTTGGGTTTTTGGTCATTCCTGTGCACCAGTCATCTTGTATTTCTTTACCATGCTATTCCATACATCCTCTAGACATGTCTACTTTATAAGTAGAGCTGAACCTAAGTTGTAGTCGAGGGGTAGCAAAAAGTTTTTTCTATTAACCGAAACTCGTGTTGACTGATTAAGTTTGCTGTGGCAGAGTGTCGGGCAAATCTCTTGCCTTGCCACCGATTGTGAAAGCCACAGAAGAATTAACGAGTGGTGACGTTGGTCAGGATCTGCAGGGACAACTCAACCGTGCTCGTGCTGCCTTTGTTCAAGGGCACGAGCGTATATAAGCAAGTGCTGCTGCGACAGCAAGCTGCAGCTTCCTCTTTCAACAAGATGTATTTTAACATTTCACTTGGTTTTAATTAACAATGTTTTAACTTCACGATGTTCACTTTTATACCTGTTCTTAGTTAATAAAGTTTCCTAGTTTTAACAATGAATGCGTACTCATTTTAAAGTCCCTGCTCTAAGTTATCTGAATCAAGTATAGACGGCGTGCTGGTTGAAAGATAAGTAAAACACCAGCACCCGTAAGTTTCTTTATTAAAAAAGCAAAAGGCAATACGTGATTTGGGAGCTCTTTTAGGCTAGTCTTAAGAAAATTTCGTTTTAAGCGTTTTCGTCTTAAAGAGATTCAACGCTAAGTGACTCAATTAAAATTTAGTTTCTCGTGATTCTTGTTATACTTCAGCACTGCGCACTTAACGGGCTACCCTTTCAACGTCAAAATGCTTTTTCACATTTTTTAAGTAGAAAAAGAAAAACACTTCTCTAAAGACCGTGGTCGCCCAGTGGCTAACGCTCGTAACCGGAAAGTTGCTGCTGCTTTTTCCACGTATACCACTAAAGACCACCCTGAACATGCAGTGTACGTGCGCGTTAAATCTGAGCATTTGAATGTCCTCTAGTTGGTTGCAAACAGTTTCCGAGGGATGACTATAGTTAGAAGTCCCCCCCGCACATCTCCTTCTGATGACAACCGAACCGACCGGAAACTCTTATAAGGACGAATGTAGTAAGGCGGTTCGGAAAAACAGAAATTCTTCTTTTCAACTCCTGATATCGCGAAAAAAGTACGAATTTGGGTGAATGAAAATTTGTCAAAAAAGAAATAAAATCAGTTTATATCTTCCGATCGCGCATCTAGTTTGCTGAAATTCGGAAAATTTTGCATTTTTATGGTAATTTTTTACGTTTTTAAATAAGCCTGTTTCTGAATGCAATTTCTACATGTCTTATTTACAAAAAATAAAGCTCAAACATTATTTAAATCCATCAATAGTTTCCGGTTACTCATTCCCTACTAATTTAATGAGTTTTTGTTAAAAATTTACGTACAATAGTAGATTACAGTTTAAAGGGAAAAGTATACAAATTAAAAATTTTTTCTTTATTAAATACAAGTTTAAAATACACTTATTTTAGAATGTTAGCAATATTTCTAAACAGATTTTTTTTTTCCAATTGGTCAAACTAAGTTTTTATGAACACAATGGTAATATCCAAGAAAATCATGTTGTGAACGCAATTAAACATCTCCACTTTCATTCATGCTTAACTTATGATACTTTGAAATCTAATTCATGGGGGAAGTTAGACATGGTTCATTTTGAAAGTATAATTATTCTTATAAACCATCTTTAGACTCAGCTTTAAATACTTTTCTTGAGGACTTTAGAGTCACGAGTTTTACGCATCTTTGAACATCCTGTGAATCGAGAATGTCTGGGATGTTAAATCCCACACACCTTGAGTGACTTTGGATTTGTAAACATAAAATTATTTGTTAGAAGCACACATGAATTAACAATAAGAAAGAAGCACGTTTCAGGTTGTATAAAAAGTTCATCCTTTATTAGCTGCAAGAATGCCCACCTTCATACAAGTAGGAAGGCAGGAAAATGAGAGAATAAATCAGAAGATAGGTAGGATGCATAGATAAGAGAATGCGCAGAATTGCATTTGAATATGAGCAGGTGGAGTTCAGATAAGATTTAGATTTTTCATCGAAAGTTAAATGGCTGTCATGTGATCTCCTTTCCAATGATTAAGTTTCTTTATTTCAGTAACAAGTAAACAAACTTTAAATCAATTGCAGTTATTTAATTTGATTTTGCGCAATCACAGCTGACAGTTATATAGCACTACATAAATCAGGGCCATGGGCTCTACCATAAACGCAGCCGAATGAGATTCCGATCGGAATTTGGACCGAGTGACGTCACAATTCCGATTAAAGTCTGTTTGGCTAACTACGAACTCTTGATTCCGCTCGGGAAGAAATTCAGAAGCGGAATAAATGGCCCTACCATTCCACGTGGCTGAGAGCAATCGGAATCCCTCTCTGCTCGCACAATATGGCGCTGATTCCAGTTGTAACATTAGCATTTTTGAGAGAGGATGATCGCCTTCGAATTCGAAAAATAATTATAAACATTTTCTGGGTAAATAAACTGATTTGTGCGGAGCGCATTGAAATTTATAATACTATCCTTATATGTCCCAAACAGCACATAAGCTTAAATCAAGCTTCACGTTTCTTTGAATTTGACGTATTAATACAAGCTTGACAGTTCAATTCATTTTAAGCTTGCAGCAAGCTTGGAGATTACAAAAAAAAAAATGAGTCAGCAAATATTTTCCCGCCGAATTTAAGTCATTTGAACTGTCAAGCTTGAATACAACTTGATTACTGCTTGATTTGAAAAGCCACATCCACATAACAAATAACTTATCATCAGTCATAAATGTACTTGCCCATAGAATTAAAAAGAAAAAAAGATTCTACATTTCCAAATATTGAAATTCTTCAAAATAAAATACAAATATACTACAAAATTGATTTCAAAATCAGTTGTTTGTCTCCATTTTGGCCAATATTGCCCAACATGAGTGTTGCGATATTGAAATTTTCAAAACGTGTGCTGCTTTTAAATTTATATTATGCTTATTTCCCTATTAGTAGAGTCTATAAATCATACATAACATTATTTTAATTTTGATTCATCCCATGGAAAAATAAAGAAGCAGATCGGCACTAGGCATCGGCCAATACTGATCAATCTCGCCAAAAAACGGCGTGACAACCATAACAGTCACTTCAAACTTTAGTCATATTACACCGAGTTAGATTGGCATACTAGTTAGGGAGCTGGCTTCCCACGCGTTAGGTCCTGAGATCGATCCCAGTCGCGGACTCTAGACCAAAACAGATTAAAATAACTTGAGGTTCCAGCATAGAGGGAAAATGCATGGGGAAAAAAATGTATGGGGCGAGATGGCCGGCCGGCGCACCATGTATTAAAAAAAATTTTTTTTAGGAATTTTTTTTTAAAGCTTGCTATGTCAAGCTTAATGCAAGTTGGGCAAGTGTAAACTTGAGCACTTGATTCAAGCTTGCATTAAGCTTACACGCTTGAAAATTTCAAGCTTAATTCAAGTTTATTGACTCGATAAATCAAGCTTGCTGCAAGTTTGATGCAAATTTGCTATGCTGTCTGGGGTATACTTTATATACATTTATAGTAATAATAAAAAATGTTATTAATAAAAATAGCAACAATTAAGGAAATTTCAAATTGCATACGAAAAAAAATTTTTTTAAGCTATCATATTTACGTAAAATATGAGGTCTTGTTATTAAAATTGTTACACCTTCAAATCATACTCAGTATTTTTATCAACACTATTAATGTTGTCCTTTTCCTTAATATTTTTACTCTATTTCTTTCATGAAGAATTGTAACTAAATGTGTTAGTTCTTAAAATATTTTTAAAAATGAAACATTTACATTTATTCTGCATAAATTTGTCTAGGGCGGTTTTAAAAGTTGCATTTAAGCATATTATAAGTACGCAAATCTTCTCATATATCTTAAATTTTTAAGATCACCCTCTTTTTTTTTTAAACTATACCTTAGAGCAGCCCAATTATAGATATTGTAAAAAGAAAATTTTATACCTGCAATAATTCGAAAATGTTTCTATTTGAAACTAATCTTAAATGTGTAACGGTACAAAAAAGTTCTGGTATTTGTAGTACCTGAGGCAATCGCCCCTTAATTACACAGTGAAAAAAATTCATAGACTGGAACAGAGATAAGGAAGGGGAGTTGCTCATAGGCATGAAAAAATATTTAAAACTGATAAAAAGGTAAATTAAAATAAAAATTTAAAGTACTCTTAAAAGTTAATACAAGTATTTTTTAAATATTGAAATAATTAGAAAATATCTAAATTAATGTAACATAAAAGCAATGCCTGAGTTTTTAAAATTTACAAAAGTAGCTTTGGTGTGGGTTTGAAACCCTTGACATTCAGCCATAAGAGCTTTCACGGACGACCACTCATCGCACATCTGCTGCTTTCTAAGTAAGGTTCTAATCTAATTGAGCTTGAGCAAGAGCACTATTGAAAACTGAGAAGTAAAAAGGGGATACAGGCAATGTAGAATATTAATGTTACTTCACTTACTATGACTTTATACAGTTAAACCTCGCTGTATGTAACGATATTCGAGACAACAATAAATCTCTATAACGGTAAAATTTTGCGGTCCGGCGGAATTTCCATCCAATATAATCTCCCCTCCATATAACTATACATCGCTCTAGAACGATACTTTTACTTGGTCCCTCAAGCATCATTGCATGGAGGTTTTACTGTAATTAATGATTTCACACATTTATCTTTTAGGTTCAACGTGCGTTGCCATTCTTAACGATAGGTGCAAAACTAACAAGGCCGCCTGACTGGCAGCCATGATACCGTGCGCTTTTGCGCGACAAGTGACATTTGCATTCTCCAATTGGTCAATTGGACTTGACCAATTCTCCAATTGGTCAATTTCTACCCATCGTAATGTGAAATCGTCGGAATTCACATACTGATGGTCGATTCCGATGTTCTCGTAGTACTGATAAGAGAGTAGGTGGAAAGAAGTTTCCGATGAAAGTCCTTTCCGATCGGAATTTACTCCGATCGAAATTTAATTCCGCTCTGTTCGTAGTAGAGCCCCTGGAGTGATTCCACTCGACTTTCCGTACATTTTACCATTCGTTTAAATAAATTTTGATCGGTGAATAATTCATAAAAAAATTGCAAATTACAATGCGGTGTTTGAATATTTTACCCAAAATTTGAAGATTTACGAAAACAAATCTGATGTGGACACCATATGACTTCCTTGTATGCCTGTTGAATTATAAATATTTTCGATGCACTTCATCTAAGCTTATTTTATTTGGAAATGAGGTACAATACTTCAATAATATTAAGGTTTGGCGATTTCTTGCCAAATGTAAGAAATATCACCACTTTTAAAGATTTATCTTTGCCGTTTAATTAGGCTATCTATCTAGTCAAAAGCCGTCAAGCTTGGCGATAGTCTGCGAGATTTCGGGCATAGTCCAAGTAGTGATTGACCAGACTTTTAATGATTTGAAGGTATTCATAGATCTAAATGTATTGAAAGTCTTTCGTGTGAACCTGTCAATAAATTATCCATTCGATTACAATTGAAAAAGAAGACACACAACTGAAGGTTACTTTTATTCTTAATGTAAAACTTCAACATTCTACGGTTGAAAGCTTTTGAGTTATAGGAGATACGTACTTACTTTTGGCGCTAAATTGTACATATTTCAACATACATAGTAAAAATAATATTTCGGCAAAACTCGCCAAGCTTGATGACAGTAGACGATTTTTTGGGCACGGACCGAACAATGACTGACTGTAGACATAATATGATAAAGATGTCCATAGACCTTAATATAATGAAATTCTTTTTGGTGGCCCTGTCAAACTAACCAGTCAATTTGAACCCAAAAGGGAGGTGCACAACTCGAGTAACAATTTTTACTATAAAATTTCAACATTATATGGCTAATAGCTTTTCAGATATGCAAGTTACGTACGTACGTACAACAGGAAAACTCAACTTAAAATGGACTTGTGCTTGGCCAAAATGTACTGTACATGTATATAACCGAACACACATTCATGCATAACGTTGAGACGTCTCGCAAGATCTTTTCGGAGTCAATTTAGACATACCCAAAATCGATTTTTTCATCAAAATCTAACTACCGAATTTTTTTGCAGTCACTATACTTCTTTTTACTTCGTACAAGGCAGTAAAAATAATTTGTTACTATATCACCACATATAGATCAACTATGCGATTGTCTGGAGAATTTTTCAAGTACAAATGTAATGCAAACTAAAATCAACAGCATTCGTGGGACACTGGTCTGTTATATATATATATAAATATCAAATTTCATCTCGATCTAATGCAAAGTTCATTCGCATACGCACCACATACACATACATCGTCGAAAAAATTTGGTCTGTTATATATATATATAAATATCAAATTTCATCTCGATCTAATGCAAAGTTCATTCGCATACGCACCACATACACATACATCGTCGAAAAAATTGCATAAATTAATTCAAAATATCTCAAAAAGTGTAAATACATTAAAATAGTATTGTTGAATTTTTACATGATTGCAATACTTTCCTTACATGGTACATGTTTGTAAAGTAAAAAAATCTGGAGTGACTCAACTTGAATTTCCGAACACTCGATTTTTACCAAGCCTTTAAAAGTTTAATTCAACTCAATCGAACGCAGTGTTCAGACGTTAATGCACTGATGATGCATCTGATGCATCAATTTGCGTGCATAGGCTGCAGTGTATAAAATTCTTTTTTGCAGTTCTGTAAACATCTGTAAATCCTATACACGCCAAAATCTATGCAGTATCTAAGATAAAGATCTATATAATATGTGCACCTAATTTGAGCTCAATCCAATGCACCTTTAGAAGAATAGCGCACTTAGAAGAATTTGAGTCAAGTGGCCGTACTGTATAAGAATTCTTTTTGTAGCCCTTTTCTAAACTATAAATACACACCAAAATCCATACAGGTTTTTGTGTGATCTTGACTTATAATATGCATACCCAATTTGAACTTATTCAAATGTTCTCTTTAGGCACTATAACACTTTAAATGATTTGTGTCCATAGGTTGTAATGTATAAGAATCTTTTTCCTAAATGTCTGTGAACAAAATATTGTTCAATACACGAAATCTATGCAGGTTATGTGACTGTGGTCCATAATATACATAGCCAATTTGCTCCTAGTCGAATGTACCGTTCACACTCTATACTAGTATGTATTCTCTCTTTACTAGCATATTTAATTATTTGCGTCCATAGGCCGTAATGTATCAGACCTACACAAAAACAAAGTCCTATACACACCAAAATCAGTACCGGTTATGCGAGCGTAGCCTTTAATATACATGCACCAAATTTGATATCAATCGAAAAGAACATTTTGGAGCTATTGTGTTCACTACCACATATACATGCATACTACACTCATACACACACATACAACATAAACTCAGACACATTCATTTATACATAAGTACATCATCGTAAAAGTATCATGAATGAATTCAGAAGACCCAAAAGCGCGAAAATACACCAAAATTTCAAAGTCGAATTTTTTCACGATTACAATACTTTCTTTACATGGTACATGTTCGGAAAGTTAAAATAATTTTTAAAAAAGCGAAAGAAAGAAACCGAAAAAGGAAAACTGTGTAAACTATGTTTTGATCAATTACCACAGCTATCTGTAATCGTTGAGAAGAATAGATTACGATTACTACCCATTTCTAAGTGATTATGGGTAAATATTAATTCAGTAAAAAGGCAGTCATCTTGATCTTAATGATAGCAGATATTAGGAAAATTCAACGGTAATGCAATTTATCATGGTACGCCTGTAAAATTTTTAAAATCCTATTTTAGCAAAGCAATTACAGTCCAATTACAGTCCATTGTAATCTGAACGATTTTTGAAGTGAATATCCCCCCCCCTCCCGCACTCTTTTCTAGAATGGTGACTTTTCCTACCTTTGATGAAATCCACGGCTTGCTCCAGCCCGTACGTATCTTTGTCGCAGTCATCCAAGACATAGGCGCCCAACTTGAAACCGGGCAAGAAATCCTCCTGGTCGTTAATCCAGTCCATGGTATACAGCATGCACTCCAGGGCCTGTATGCCCCCCTGAGGCATGATGGGTCCGCAGATCCTGCGGTCTTCCCTCTCGTGCACCATCATCAGTCCGCCGAGGATGATATCCCCCTCTATCTCTGCGACGTGCTTGACGGGCCACGTGATGTTCATGAGACCCTCGATACTGGACCGCCTTCTCCTGAAGAAGACGTCTTTGATCCAAGTGGGCTGCTTCGCCAGTTCGTCTGTTAGAGCCTGGGGCGATGGTATGCCAACTTGGGCGTAGCTTTGTAATTTTGGCTTCATCAGTTCGTCCGTTAGAGCCTCGGATGACGATATTCCACCACCTGTGGAATAGCTATGCAATTTCGTTTTCTTAGAGTGACACGTGCTGACACTCGGGTAAACCACGACCAGCAACAAAAGTGACAGATAGAGGGCGAGAAACGCCTTCGACGAACACCCCTTCATTATTTTAAAATAAATGTTAGCGGAGTTAATTAACAGTCGATGGTTCTAAGGAGAACTTCAAAGATTCACGTGGGACCTCTCTCTGCAGAAACGGGAAGAAATATACCGGGAGAGAAATCGCCAGCCTCTCTTCGGAAGCCCGCTGCTTTCTATCGCGGCTTCTTCGATGACGGGAATTTCGGATGCGGGAGGAGCGCCCCCTTACGCCCCGCCGACAAAAGCGGTGGCGTTAGCATACTACGTTCAGTGGCAGAACCTCAAAAGTTTCAATGGGGAGGCGATAAGCAGGACAAAACATATTATCAGAGATGTCTCTCTCTCTCTCTCTCTAGCTGTATTTTTTTCTTCTTTACCTTCTCATTTTTAATCTTGAACCCATGTTTACCCTGTTCGTTCTCAGCATTTAAAAGGGCGCAGAGGAAAATACTTCCCTTCTTTCATTGATGTCGGATTTCTAGAATGTTGCTTCTTAAAAATAAAAATATTTACATAAAAACTATTATACCGCTCCTGTTTCTGGTGAACTTGGCAAAATTATTCGAAATCAGTTGGCAAAATATTTTTAAATAGCTTGGTAATAACCGATATTTAACTTGACAGTTTAAGGACCTTCTTCCTCTCTAAAAAAATGTCTTAGCACTGGTGGATCCTAAAAAATGTCTCCCTCTCTAAAAAATGTCTTAGCACTGGTGGATCCAGAAAAGTTTTAGGGGGGGGGCAATAAGCGGGAGAAATCATTTGAGATGGGCCATTTTTTTTCCCATTGCTTGTTCCTTTTTAACCCTTTGAGGCGCAACCTTTCCCAATGCTGAAAAAAGGGCAGCCGTTGCCATCGCTCGACTTAACTACCAGCAAGATGGTGGACGATCGAAACGTTCATCGCGTGCCACAGATCTAGATACCCTTTTCTGACGAGAGCTGGCTGTGCCGGCACAGCTACCTGTCGTCAAAATGGCAACGCCTGCCCTTTTTTCAGCATTGGGCAATCTATCCTGCTGTTCTTGCATTCTTCCATTTTTCATCAGATGTCAGTGCTGTTAAAATAATCGTGACAATTCTTTTTACGGGAAATGACGTCCTAAGAAGTAAAGGATTCTCATGGAGCTATGTCACCCGCAACTATTTTTATAGAAATCAAATCTATTCTTCGTGGTGACTGGCAACAGTCAAAACGTCCGAGTTTGGTGTTCTCAGAGCGGGAACAGTGCGCGTTAAAGGGTTAATATAGAACGCATGTTTTAAATGCTCATCATTTAAAAGGACGTAACGAAGAAAAGCTCCTTCTCTGACCGAAGTTGCTTCCCAGAAGGGTTCCTTGAACCCTCCGCACTTGCGTAATCACTATGCAAGGAATACACTTTGCCTAAAAAAAAACGTAGAACTGGATTAATTTTAAATCATAAACAATCGCCTTAATAATAATCAATCGCCTGCTCTTTTAAATCGAATTTTAGTAGACGATAAACAATCGTCTGCCATTTTATAAAACTGCAATCTTTTAAATAAATATTATCTATTTTTTATTTACTTACTATTATTTAATTTTGTAAGTTTAGTTTATTATATTTTTTCAAATTGTTTTAGATCAAAGTATTTGGCGGGTTTAAAATTAGTAGAAAAGGTAAGAGCTACAGACTTTTCAGAGAAGTATGTTGTCAGAAATTTTAGTTAAAAATTAAAGAAAGACGCGCAAAGATATTTCTAAGCATTTATGATAATCCTTAGTGAATATTTAAATAATTTTAAAAAGTTTAAGATGATCTAACAAAAAGCTTGTAAACACACTCACAAAAAAGTTAAAAAAGTAAAAGTCAAAAAATGATAATCTGAATTTCTGATTTAAGGTTACTGAACACCCTACTTTGAGATTTAATAACTTAGATAAAGTATTTTTTAAATGTTTGAATATTAACCATAAAAGAAATTTCTCATATTTTTGAGAATAATTACAACATGTACTATTGCACATATTTTTATAAAATGCTATTTTACCATTGTATTGATAATTTTGTGACATGGTGTAGAAGATAATCGAACTTCCCTTACCATCGGAATTAACAATGCTCAGTTAGTAAACAGCAGGTAAAATGTAAGGACGATCGCCGATCAATGTCTCAGGTGGAGCGTAACTAGAATTTCGATTTTTTATACGTAGAATATGTTTATATAAGTGGTTTTAAGTCCGTTCTTTGGATAATTTTTTAATTGAGAAAAGTAATACGGAAGTAATATAATTAAATTCATTTTTGTGCAAAATGAAATTCTACTCTAAGATAAAATATATTATTGAAGTATAAAATATATTTATTCTGCCATAATAAAATATATTTATTCGATGAACTTATTTTATGAAATAAATGCTGCTGTTGAACCAAGTGAATCAAATACTTTAGGAGAAACTTTTCTAGATTATTGCATTAAAAAAGACACTTTAAAATGTTTTTAAAAAATTTATTCCTTTTTCTTATACCTTACACATCAATAATATAAGCTCGAAAGCTTAAAATGTAAAATTCGAAAATTTATTTTCACGCCCATATTGCGGTTTTAACACGTACCGGACCACCGCAAATTAGGAAGACTCCATCTCTCTAACAAGGGCTGTGCACGACATCGGAAGCGCATTTCGGGACGAAGCTCCGCATAATAATTGTACTTCTTTAGGATGTTCACCCCGTAAAATAGTAGCGTCCAATTGGGGGGGGGGCGATTCGGAGAAAAACAGACTTTGAAAATTTATACTTATATACAAATGAGCTTCGTGAAGAGCGTGTAGAATTAGACTGTGTAGGGTAGACCGCTCGTCTTTCACCTGTGCGATTCAGGTTCAAAACTCAGTCTGGATTTTTTTTAAATCCAATTCGTTCATAATGCCTTTAAACTCCATATCAGATATTTTTTCGCCATGGTAACAACTTTATTTCATAATCCAAAACGATGTGTTCCCCCTCTTTTTTTCTCTTTTCTTCAGGTTCGTACTCTTCAGATGAGGGATCAGCTTTAACTGGTTCAAAAAATTCTCCTTCAGGCAGTTCGTTAGCATGGACAAGTTCCTCATCGCTTATCACAATTTTTTCAGCTAGCATATCAACAGTAATTTTGTAAATTTCCCCACCCATCAACATAGCTTTGTGAGAAAGTCGAAAATTCAGACACTATCATTTTTTTTTCTTTAAGCAAAGTTTTATAATGTTCATTTACATCCGTTAGTTTCAACTTTGAAATTTAACAGTATATAGATTATTCAGAAATTTCATCATCAACAGTTTACACGGGCGTAAGGCGAGTGTGCTGCCAGATAAGGCTAATTCTACACTCTCATCATGTTAGCTCATTGGTATATAAGTAGAGCATAAATTTTCAAAGGCCTTTTTTCTCCGAATCAACCTCTTATTGGACACTATTATTTTAAGGGTTGAACACCCTTAATGAGTACTATTATTATACGGAATTCCGTCCTGAAGTGCGTTTCCGATGTCGTGCACTCCCCATGTAAGTATGAATCATTCGCGATGCAGTTGTTGAGCTGTTCATGCATTGCAATCGGCCTGTCCATACAACTAAATCTAGGTGACAAAATGTCCCCGATTTTCGTGGATAGTTCCCAATTTCAAGACTATTTACGATATGTCCCCAAAATGTATAACAGAAATTGGGACAGAATTTTAATTATAATAATTTCTTACGGATTTTTTAAAAAAATCAATTGTTTTTCTTTTATGAATGTTAATAATACTTTAACTAATAGTTTAACAATCATAAACTCCTTGGAGAAAAGCACTGTATTTATAAAACGTTCACCTTTTCTGTTTCAGAATTGAGGACACCACGCTGATTTGTGCGCATGTCTTTGTGGAAAAAATCTAGTCACCTTAAACTAAGTGCATGTCTCTGTACTCGATAATGTTGCATGCTCTTTAGCAGACTACTACTCTAATGAAGAAACATCATATCATCCCTCCTCCCTCCCCCCGGATTTTTCTGCTCCAACACCACCTAGTGGCTGGCATACGTTGATGTTTGCGGCTATGGGTAGCTGTGCAGACTGGAATCGTCTCGAGAAGCCTTACCCCCCCCCCTTGATGTTTGTCTCAATCATTATAGAACACACTGTATAGTATTGCTGAGATCATAAAAAAGGCCACGGCAGTTAAGATACTCGCTTAAAACCTCAAAGTAGATACATAGGGGTTTGTTTGCAGATGTGAAGTAAACACTAAATTACAAATGGTAAACGTAGTCTTTTTTAAAGAGTTTATGGTTTACAAGTATGAAAAATTTTCTTTCGTTTTCTTTTCTTCAGATATTTTTCTTTAAAATGTACGTAAATTTCTGGTGACCAGTGTTATTTTCAGATATTAATACTGAAAAACCCAAGCATCGGATTCTTTCAAGCTGCCAAAGAAATAAGTGAAAATATGAAATATGTATGAATAAATTTATCACATGTGTGCATAACAGTTCCCAGTATACAAAGAAAATGAGAGAAAACCTTTATCGTGAGCATAAAATTTTGTTTCAGACAGACGTTATTGCATCACTATATTCATAGCTATTTGGAATAGAAATTCGGCATTGTCACGAAAGCAAATGAAACTTGGTATTGGGATATTAGTTGTATAGCAAACAATAAATGCTGAAAATTTCATAAAATAGTGAATAGATTTTGCAAAAAGGCTGTAAATTTTGCTCGCGTTAAATGATTAGCAAGGCCTGCCATAAGATTATGAGTTTTACAAAAATAGGAAATTTGTTACAATACTGTGGGTTAATGCACAATATACGATGTTTTATTAGTATTTTGTGTATTTTAAATTAAGTGTTCATTATAGTCTTCTATTTGTCGATCAAACTATAAGTAATCCTATCTTAATACATCCCGAATTATTTTCAACAAAAGAGACTATCTGAATGTTTTATTCATTTCTTTTTTTTCCTCTTAAAGCAGACTCATGCGAATTCTCGTAAAACAGTTTAGCATAAAGATTTGCCTATCTGTCAAATTCTTTTATGCTGTCTATGTCTGTACACTTTTATGTTGTATGCGTGTAAGAAATATATATGAATACATTTTAAGCTATATGCTTATAATAATTTTCCAAATTAAAATTGGGAAAAAAAAAACTTTTCATAAGCGTGAAATTTTGTTTTAGACAGGCTTTATTATGCAACTACATTCAACATGGCCTAATTTTCATTTAGGGAAAGGTTATTCAGAACAAAATAAGTATGAGTTAACTCCACTGTCACTTTAAGAATACATTTTATCTCTTGGAGCAAGTTAAATATAAGTCACAAGTTTAATATATTTCCTTATATAACATAAACCTAACGTGCAAAAAGATTTAGAATATCGATTTCTTCTCGACAATACGCTCCTACAGGCAAAAATCGATTTTGTTTCGGAGGAATGTGAATATACATTTTTACGGTCCCTCGTCGAAATATATCTTCGCAGTATCGGAAAACATACGGAAGTAATTCCTTTAATATCACTGATAAACTTGGAAGCACTTAGACGTTCATCTCTCTTAAGGATGTGTGACAAGTCACTGAACTCCTTTTTCTAGTGGATCACGCTTCCATGATCAGTTTGATTTATGATCCGTCGAAAAATTTCGATCTCAATTTGTAATTTTTGCAGTTCACCTGTAGAGCAATTTACAAACAAGTATAGGAGTTTTCGGTGCTTGGGTGAAGCTTCGATAATGAATTGACGTCAGATTCGTAGGCTGTTAACAGTGGCGACTTGTGACCCGTTTCAGTGGTGGGGCCCGAAAAAAAAAATAGTGCCAATTAAAATCGCGAAAATATATATACATATAGAACAACCTATCCCCACGTGCACACAGCGTAAGTATTTAAAATTTCTCAAATGACAAATAATTATCGAATTTACTATACAACTTTTGCTATTTTTTACCTAGTTATGTTAAATTGAAAAGTTTACTTTATTACTAAACAAAAAGCCACATTTAAATATTTAATATTTATGTTCTTTATAGTTGCCTGTTCATAATTTTTTAGATGATTTATTTATTTTAAAATAAATATTAACATATATAAAAAATACATTTATACATCCCTTTTCGTAAATCAAGAAAACAAAACAGAAAAATATCTGACTGCACTGCAAAAATACGATCACGCAAATAAACTATGATTTCCTCCTAAGCGGAAAATTTCGCCAATGGCTACCGATTACCGAAATTTTCCCGTACGGTCGTGTAGGTCACCGTGCGAGGGCCCGCAGATCTGGGCCCAGAACAGCACCAAATAAGCCGTTTGGATGCCAAGTTAATTCCGCGTCAGTATGGCTTTTGTGCTCAATGCCAAATATGTCAACCCGGTGAACGGAGAAGACACTCCCAATTCAGGGCAAGCCAGCCCTTGGCCCATGCATGGTTTAGATAGGGGGAATAAGGGTTTAGATAGGGGTATAACTATCGCTTTTTTAAGCGCGTTTTTTAATGGATAGTATTAAAATAGAGTAAAACGCGTGTATTTTTTAATGAAAGTAAATTATTGAAAGAACTGCCTTACATAATAAGAAGATACTTTTTAGACGGTGCTTATTCGGTGATTTAGACGGTGCTTAGTCGGTGGGGCCAAGCCCCTCTGGCCCTTAATGACGAGCCGCCACTGGCTGTTAATGTTGCGATGTAACATGAGGCTCTTTACTTTACTCAAGTTTTTGTTGTCTTGTCCAGAGAAGTGAGTGAAGAAGAATCAAATAGTGCTGATTGCATCTAAAGCAGCCTTGGAGACGTCAATAATCTTCATATGCACAGTAGCTTATCCAGGGGAGGGGGCTAGGGGTCTCTAACTCCCTTCCCCCGAAAAAAAAAGATTCCTTAAAGGTAACATTCTGCTTTAACTATGCACTTTAAATGGTTAAAATGATCTTTATTTATTACTTATACCCTACGAAAAAATTTTACAATAGTTAAGACTAAACGAAAAAAAAAACACTCAAAATACTGGTGTTAAACAATAAAGTAAATAAAAAACTTTGTAAAAAACACACATAAGATGTTATAGGTAAGAGGATACGTACGTTTCAGTCAAAAATTGTTTTGGCCTTCTTCAGTCCAAGCCCTTCGTTGCAAGCAACACAGGGAACTGAAAAGAGATAAAACAAGCAAGATGTTGCCACAAGGGGCAAAGAAAAGTCGAACAAAACCACGGAGAGGTGAGAAAAAATATAAATAAAATAAGGGAAAGGAAAGAAGCACAAAAATACAGAAATTAAAAAGGAATAAACAAATAAATAAAAAAAGGAACACACGAATACAAACACACACACACAAAAAGAGAAAACATAACAAAACAAAACAAATAGAACACATTTTTTTTTAATTAAAAACCACAAACAGGACAGCACAAAATAAATATAAAACTTTTTTTTTAATATATATAAATAAATAAAAACGTAAAGGAAGACAGTAACACACGTACACACACAATAAAAAATTTAAAAAAATAAAAAAAGGGGGGGGGGAGTAGACGAAGAAAGTGAAAAGAAACTTACAACAGCAGCTTCCAAGCAGAATGAACGAAAGGAACGGAAGAACCATCGTTTACAAGACGTTCTAAGTGCTGGGTAATGGAAAAACCTTCCAAAAAATCCAGATGGGACAAAGACTGAGGAGTGCACAAAATCTTAGCCTTAGAAAACTGAAAACGATAATTGGAATTCCAACAATGCGAGGCAATGGAAGATTTGGAAAGTTCGTGCTTAGAAACATATCTCTCATGCTCTTTGAGCCTAAATTTGAGAGCTCTTCTGGTCTGACCAATATAGCCCAAATCACAAGATCCACAAGGAATATAATAAACACCCCAGCGGTTCTCAGTAGGAATAGGATCTTTAAGAGAAGAAAATTTAAGATGATGTTAAATCTTTATTTACTAATGTTCCTATCCAAGGTGCGATTGACTGTTTGGAAAAGCGTTTACGCGAGTTTCATTATTCTTCTATTGAGATTAAGGAGTTTATAGCTTTAGTAAGCGTTTGTATTAAACAAACTGCTTTCATTTTTAATGGCTCTTTCTATAAACAAACCGAGGGTCTTGCTATGGGTAATTCTCTCTCTCCTCTCTTATGTGATATTTATATGCATTATTTTGAAGAGAAGCTCTTCAAGGTCTTTAATTTTCCGTGCTGGGTCAGATATGTTGACGATACTTTCGTTCTAGTGGATTCCAATTGTGATATTTCTAATTTACTTTTGATTGTTAATTCTGTTGATCCGTGTATCCAATTTACTCTAGAAGAGGAGTGCAACAATTCTTTACCTTTTTTGGATGTTCTTGTTTCTAGGAATCCTGGCGGTTTCTCTACTTCTGTTTTACGCAAACCCTTTTCTATATCTTTACCTCCTCATGCCCTATCTAATCATCCTTACCAGCAAAAACTTTCTGCTTTTTACACTTATGTGTTTCGTGCTATCAAAATTTGCTCTGATTCTTCATCTCTTAATAATGAAATTAGTTACTTAAAATCCTTAGCTGTTTCTCGTGGTTTTAGCCCCTCTATTATTGATAAAGCTGTTTCTAAATTTAATAAGACTAATACTTCTACTAATACTATTAATTTTCACAACGATTTAATTGTACTACCTTTCTTTTCACCTTTATGCTACAAAATTTCTAAGCTTCTCAAAAATTTCGGTTTCAAAGTCATTTTCAAAACTGTTATTAAACTTAAATTTTCTTCCCTTAAAGATCCTATTCCTACTGAGAACCGCTGGGGTGTTTATTATATTCCTTGTGGATCTTGTGATTTGGGCTATATTGGTCAGACCAGAAGAGCTCTCAAATTTAGGCTCAAAGAGCATGAGAGATATGTTTCTAAGCACGAACTTTCCAAATCTTCCATTGCCTCGCATTGTTGGAATTCCAATTATCGTTTTCAGTTTTCTAAGGCTAAGATTTTGTGCACTCCTCAGTCTTTGTCCCATCTGGATTTTTTGGAAGGTTTCCATTACCCAGAACTTAGAACGTCTTGTGAACGATGGTTCTTCCGTTCCTTTCGTTCATTTTGCTTGGAAGCTGCTGTTGTAAGTTTCTTTTCACTTTCTTCGTCTACTTCCTACCTAAAAAGGGGGGGCCTTTTTTATTTTTTATTTTTTATTGTGTGTGTACGTGTGTTACTGTCTCCCTTTACGTTTTTATTTATTTATATATATTTAAAAAAAAAAAGTTTTATATTTATTTTGTGCTGTCCTGTTCGTGGTTTTTAATTAAAAAAAAAATGTGTTCTATTTGTTTTGTTTTGTTCTGTTTTCTCTTTTTGTGTGCGTGTGTTTGTATTCGTGTGTTCCTTTTATTTATTTATTTATTTATTCCTTTTTTATTTCTGTATTTTTGTGCTTCTTTCCTTTCCCTTATTTTATTTATATTTTTTCGCCCCTCTCCGTGGTTTTGTTCGACTTTTCTTTGCCCCTTGTGGCAACATCTTGCTTGTTTTATCTCTTTTCAGTTCCCTGTGTTGCTTGCAACGAAGGGCTTGGACTGAAGAAGGCCAAAACAATTTTTGGCTGAAACGTACGTATCCTCTTACCTATAACATCTTATGTGTGTTTTTTACACAGTTTTTTATTTACTTTAGTTAAGACTAAAGTTTTGTTTTATTGTGCATTTCGTTTGAATAAAATAAGTTTTTTCAAAATTTAGCCTTTCCCCCAAATAATTTCTGGATCCACCACTGAATATACAAGCTGATACTGAGAGGAGGGAGATATCGATTTTGAAGAGTTTTGACAGCATGGCATTGTAGAACAGCTAAAGTTGGATACCAGGACAATGAAGGCAACTTTTGTTAGTTTCGCATGATCATGGGGATATTCCCATTCCTCAAGTGCTTTGTTTTTAATCTGGCTATGTAGAAGAAAATAATCATGTTGATATCTTGTTAAAATTGGAAAGGGTTTATGACATTGGTTTGCTTATCTGTTCTCGCCTCAGCTGCTGTCAAAAGACATCAAATGGCACAATTTTTTTAGTATGTTACTGATATTCATTATACATCTGCCCAACTGAAAATGATGTAATATCTCACTGATATTTATATTAAAAGACCACACGAAAGGTTCCAATGCATGATGGTCTATCAGCAGTTCCTGTTTAATATATACAGGGTATCCCAAAAGTCTCCGTACAACTTTAGAAATTTATTACAGAAAAAATAATAGGCCTACAAATAGCAAAAATAATTACCACAGCACACAGAGTAACTTAAAAAGTTTTGTAATTCATTCCCGCAGCGTTGGATTGGCAGGGATGGCCCCATAGCATGACCTAACCGGTCTCCTGTTATCACTCCACTGGACTTGTTCTTTTGGGGTTATGTAAACGACGCCGTATACCGAACGAAAGTGAACAGACTCATGAAATTGAAACAAAAGATCAAAACATCTGTAACTACTGTTGATGTTAACATGCAGTACATTCGTGGATGGAATTGGAATATCGATTTGATATTCCAATTCCATCCACGAAACACGATAAAGGATTTCGTGTAGAAGTATGCTAAGGTAGTAGAAAAAAAAAATTAAGTTAAGCTACGTACTGTTGCTATAATTTTTGCCGTAGACCTATTATTTCTTCTGTAATGAATTTTTAAAGTTGTACTGAGACTTTTGGGACACCCTGTACTTTAAGGACATTCATTTGTGAATGCCTGACGAAAAGAGTAGGATTACGAAGTATAATTAAGACCCATTTCAACATTTTTCTAACCTGCGAATTTTTAACTCTTCATTATAAAAAAAATAATGTTTTACGTAATGAGTGGGTGAATTTGATCTACAAAGAACACTTACTCAAGAATATTTCTGTAGGGTTCTTTCCTTAAAATTTAAGATGGGTAATGGTAATCACACTCCCCCACCCCCCTCAATCAAACCACAGCAAAAAGTTTGGTAATTCTGACCATTTTGTTTTCGCTCGATAGGTAAGCATCACTATTTTTGTTCAATTTAAAGGAAATGGCACAAAACTAAAAATAAATTTTACACTCAATACTTTTTTGTAATAGAAACTGAAAATAAAAATATTTTGAAAATAAAAGTACATATAAGGAATATGTTTAGGATAATGATTAATTTACAAATACTTTAATCTAGAATATTAATTTTGATATTTTAAAAGAAATCGTCCATGTTTTAATCAGTTTTTTTCTTTTTTCAATTATGACTCATTAATTTTTTACAATAAATAACATTAGAAAGTAATAAAAATACTTATATACTTATAAATTTAACACAAAGACGTAAAAGTGTGTTCGAAAGAACACTACAAGTTTTTTAAAAAGCTGGTCCAGACTATCTGGCAATGCAGGAGAGAAAAAAAAAATAAAGAGAATCTATTCGGAAAAAAAGTTAGAAAAGTACGCATTATAGAGTGATTCTTGTTATGTTATATTTTATTAATGTCTTGGATTTATTTCTTATTTTGATTAACAGGTTTGGAGACTAAAATTCTAATACCTGAAAAGGATTTAAAACTAAAATATAAAAATAATTTTTCTAAATTAGTTCTCTGGTATTTAGACAAAGACATGTGGTTTTACTGCCGAGAATGATTCACCTATGATTTTAAATAGGGCCATAATTATCACACACCCCTTAAAAAATAGTTGGATTTATTGTGACCGTAAATTAAAAAATATTTAACACTAGCTGCTACCCGCGACTTCGTCCGCGTCGGCTTTAGAATTAGGTCCAGAGAGAAATGAAGCATGTGTGAGTAACAAATATGTTTGCAACAAAAGAAACTGAATTTAAATATTATTTGCTTTTTACTTGTTTTAAATGAAGTATAATGCATGGTAGTATAGTTCATTTAAAATAACAGAATATGCAGAGTTACTAAATTTAGATTTTATTCAGGCATTTGGCGAATAGAGACAGTTACGACAGTATTTGCGAATTGTTTTGTGAAAGAAATATTTATGCTATATGCATTATTATAGCCTATATTAATCAAGAATAGCAGCTTTCTATTAGTGAAAAAGTTCTAGAATCGGTTCTGTAGTTACAGAGATACACAGAGAGCGTAATATATTAGAATTATTTTGAGTGTTCCTGTAAAGGAACTATTTAGGCTACATGCATGAATTTTAGCCTATAATACTCAAAAATAGTGTAGCTTACTATCAGTAAAAAAAGTTTAGGAGTCGGTTCAGTACTTACAGAGATACACATAGAGCGTAATGTAAATCTTATGAGCATCCCTGTAAAACAACTATCTGTGATATGTGCATTAAAGGTAGCCTATAACACTTGGGATGCCACCAGTGTCTAAGAAGTTCTGCTCTCAAAACTACAAGGCGGCAGGTGCTAGGTTCAAACCCCGGTCGCGCCTGTCGACCTAGCCGCTCGCAGTTTTCCGTGGTGTTCTAAAAAACGGGCTAGGATCCCTTAGATTCTAAATATGCTAATTTTCTTGAAAATACAGCATCTATCGCTGTACCGAAACGCGTTGCTGATTGAAGTCGAGAAGTATTCATAGTTAGATCAAAGTTTTCTTTTAAAAAATCAACAGACAGCTGAGATTCGTGATAGCGAAAATTAACATTAAAATCTGCAGTAAGAATCATCGGTAATTCATGATAACTATTTAGAATCCAGGAAGTGCCCATGTTGTAGTATTATTCTTTAACTGTTTTCTTATACCATTGTTCCTTCTAGAGTTTGGGTTTGAATGGGGGGAATGTCCATATTCTAGTATTATACTTTAACTGTGTTCTTTAACTGATGTTTTCCTCTGTTTGTTGGGTTCGAATGCAGGTAGTGTAAATTTTTTTTTTTTTTTTTGTGTTTTTCTATCACAGTATTCTTAAGCGTTGATTTCGTCTGCTGGTAGGTTTCGAATTATTATTCTGTATCCGTGTTTTTAAACTGCAGGTTCTGTCTATTGTTTGGGGTTGATTGCAGCCAGGGTCCGTTTCTTTGTGGTGTTCTATCCCCGTGTTAAAGCGTTGCTCCGTGTTGAGGTTGGGTTAGAATCCACAGAGTGTCCATTTGTTATTCTTTTATTTTGTTCTTAAACCCTTTGCAGACAGTGTTTGTTTCTTTGTGGTGTTACATACCCGTGTTCTTAAACCGTTGTTCCGTTTGGGTATCGGGTTAGCATCCAGGAAGTGTCCGTGTTGAACTATTATTCTTTAACTGTTTTCTTAAAACGTTTCCCTGTAGGATTTGAATCGAGGGAATGTCTATGTTGTGGTATTTTTCTTCAACTGTGTTCCTAAACTGGTGTTTTCTACTGTCGGTTGGTATCGAATGCACGTAGGGTCTATTATTGCGTGTTTCTATGGCAGTGTCCTTAAACCTTTGTTTTACTCTGCTGGTTTTGCTCGAAGTATTATTCTGTTTAAAAATTTACATTTGGCTCATTATTATATATAACTCAAAAACACATGAGCAATATTAAAAGATTACATACTATTTAAGTACAGACAAACAATATTTATGTATCAATGCAACCAATCATGTCAAGTTTTAACTCATAATTCCATTAAATATTGTAATAATGCCATTGAAAGCATATGAGTAAAGCATCGGAGCTTGGAACACGGAATGCACCATTGTGCCACTTTCTGTATTCGGTGCATAGGTCTTTATTGGAGGTGGTCTTCATTGGTCTTTATTGGAGGTGATGGGTTGGGTCGCCGCCAGTAACAACAGTGATAGACAGTCGCAGGAACGAACACCTTAAGCCGGATTCATGCTGGTCGTACCGCACCGCTAAGACACCGCAATGACGTCACGTGGCGAAACAACACGGCCCCCGCGCGGCGAGCGCCGAGGGTTTGCGCAATATCTGGCAAGAACAGATATACCGCAGCGACCGCAAAGCTACAGCCAATTACAGAAGAGCTTTTCTAGAGTATTTTTGTTGAGTGTTAACGGAACGCACGTGTGTGTATCACTTGTAGTCTATTGTTTTAAAGATAAATATGTTAAAATAAGTTGATTTCTCCTTAACATTAATCGATTATCCATTATAAAACAATCTTTTAAAAGCACAACAGAAGAAACGAAAGAGAAGTACGCCGAAGAACAACAAATAAAAATGTCGTGCATTCAGTGGTGCATTTACTTGCGGCACCGCAAGCTCGCCGCGCGGACAGCCAACGGTCCAAAACGATGAAACTGTACGGGATGGTTGCGGTGCGGCGCGACAGGTATGAATCCACCTTTAGAGCTGTTCCCCAAATGAAGAAAGCAAAGGGGAAAAAGATACGTCACTTCGTTTACTGAGCGTTACTTCCGTCAGAAAAAAAAATCTGAGTTACTCCCCAGTTGTGCCTAAAGAAGTTTTACTTCAAAAGTTTTAGAATCGGTTTAGTAGCTACAAAATTTCTATAGAGCGCAATGCATTAGAATTATTTTGAGTGTCTTTGTAAAAGAATTATTTATGCTGTATGCTTGAAAGATTGCCTGTATGTTAATCCAGGGCATAAGCTGTCTTCATTACAAAATTTTCCAAATCCATTCAACCATTGTTGTGAGATCCAGTCAAAAACATCTAAACACACAAACGTACACATTTATATTATTAGTAGGATTTGGAAATTTATGAACTTTAAGAAACACATCTGGACATTTCTTGGTACTTAAGTATTATCCCGGCGGTCATTCCCGCCAAACTGTTTTTTCGTCAAATGAGTTGCCAAACTGTTGCCAATCGTATTCAAAACCATTAATAATTTCATGCGCTCGGCGTTTATCTCGGCAAAAAATCGCTTGTCTTGGCGGACCGCCGGGATAATACGTAAGTACCCTTTTCTTATGCTTTTTAATTTGGCGTAAAATCAACATAATTTCCATGTTTTTCAAATGCATGTGATTTTGCAAATAGAATTTCTGCTTTATTTCAAAAGCATAAATCATTTTGTGCGGGCGATAAAACGGTTTTTAATTAATAGTTAAAAAAGTAATTAAAATTTCAAAATTCGGAGCCTCAGGTGCACTTTAACGAAGTCATGGGCTCAGTCATACTCAAATTTTCAAAGCTCTGCTTTCTGTAGATTTTTCTGGAGAACATTCTTTTTTATTATTATAGATAGATAGATTTGGCATAAAACTGGCATAATTTCCGTGGTATTTAATGTTTTTCAGATGCATGTGATTCTTCATTGAAGTAATAGCATTCCTGTTAGCTCAAAACATGAATCATGTGATACGGGCGAAACTCGCCAAGCATGGCAAACTAAAAACGGTTTTTAATTAATAATTAAAAATGTAATTAAAATCTAAAATTCTAAATAGCCTATAACCTTCTCCAGAGTCCCATCTATATCTGAACCAAAATTCATCATAATCGATTCAGCAGTTTAGGCGTGAAAGCGTCATAAATAAACAAACAAACTCACTTTCGCATTTATAATATTACTAGGATTAGTATTTTCAAGTCAGCTATTTCAATTGCATAGCTCTGTCGACTGGGGTTTCAGATACTTCTCGTAATATTAAAATGTATCTTCCAAGTACCTTTTAAAAATAACTTTTAAATTATAAACTTCAAATTGTTCTCGTTCATAACGGAAGAACTATTTAAATTGACTAAGATTTAATACTGAATGAAGAATTATCGAAAAAATCATGTTTTAAACCTTTTAAAAAGTTCCACATGAAAAAAAAAACCTAATTTTTAACATAAAATTTTACGGACTTGCCCTATAGAAACTTACCCAAATGTTGTATAAATACCAGAAAATGGTTTTTATTTGTAAATAAACATTTAGTAAAATTTGCTTTTGTATGGTGTATGGAACGTCATCTTCATGTACCTTTTAATAATCACTTTGTAATAATAGTGGATTTTTCATCCCTGGTTCATCGAAAGCTAAATCAATCTTTCAGAGAAAGCTCTTCGCTGGTATTGATTATTTACAGGATTGATTATTAAACTAGAGATATGTATTGATTACAGGATTATTTAAGTGCCACCAATGGCCGAGCGCACAGAGCTCTCAACTGGGGGGCCTGGGCTGCCTGGTGCCTGGTTTAATCCAGGTTGCGTCCACCGACCTAACCTTTCAAAATTTTCTTTGGTTTCCACCTTAAATTTGCGTAAATACGGGTTAGGACCCTTTAGAAAGACCCCCACGGAGAGCATCCCCCCTCTTGGACTAGATCTCTCGAATAGATACTTGGTCGTAATCCCTCAAATCAAATCAAATCGATCAGGGTTGATTATTAAAAAGAATATGAAAGCAACATTTCCGACCCCAAGCTGCTGTGTGATTCGTCTGGATACCCTCTGCTACTCTCTCTACATAAGAGGAACTTCATTGTAGTGAAACAATAATTGTATCTCTCCATTTTATAATTAGAAATGGATTCCGCGTCTCGAAGTCCTTGAGTTTTAAGCAACAAGCAAAAATCGGCAAAAGCAGTCTGTTTCTTTTTCTTGTCACATGAGTCACAAGAAAAGGGAATCAATATAATTTAATCCATTTCCGCCTAGAAGATGACAGGCATATCTTTCAATTTTTGCTGATGCCTGCACGAACAAATAAATTTCCGACTTTTAACGTATGGACAATGGATGAACGTCTCCAACGTGTAATTTTCTAATACTAAAACAGATTGTGGAAATGGCATTCAATATACGTAAAATGATGATAGGAAAGTTGAATACTGTATATAAACCAGAAGGGAAAATATTGAGATTTAGATGTCCGAAGTTTAGAACATCATAAAAAAAGACTGAAACACTGTCATATTTTAAATACGCACTAAAGTGCTATATATTAAAAGCGTATGATAATCCGTGCACCGTCCCTATTTTTCTTCCTTATTCAATTCAGTTAGAAAGTGTATCATTATTCATGAGTGTGCCATATTTATCATCTTTATTCTACAAAACGCTTCTTTGGAATCGAAATTTATATTAAAATCGCCTACTAAAACTGTTTTTCAATCTGCGCCATGCATATTATAAGTATACTTCACCTTATAAATACTGTTTGGAATGCGAGTCATAATCCATGAGTGTGCCTGCCGTGCTTGTCTTTCTTGTTCTACAAAACACGTTTTAGAATTCAAATTTATATTGAAATCGCCTATTAAAACTGTTTTACATCGCCGGGCATATTCTAACTATACATCTCCTTTGTAATAAACTGTAGCATTTTCCAGTTTCTAGCCAAGTTTGTAAGATATCGCTAAGCTTGGTTTCGTTTTCAGGATTTACTTTTGGCGCCAAACTTTTTGATAAATCATCTTGCAAACCTTGATGGCTTTCAGGATTTTATTCTGTCCCCTCCCCCACACCCCACCCTTCTGCACTATTTGGCACTTTTAAGCATTTTTCACCATAGGCCGTAGTGTATGAGAAATGTTTTTCGTAGCCCTGTAAAAAAAAACTGTTAAGTCCTATAAACACCAAACTCAATATCAGTCGTACGACGACGGTCTGTGATATACAGTATGCCCACTAAAGTCCCCTGTCACCCTCTTAATTTCGGAAAGTTTGCTGCTATTTTTATAAACGTGGTGTCTAAGTATAGTAAATTGGATCTGTGCTACCGAATGAGACCGCTCACAGCGCCACCTGATGGAAAACTGCAGAGTTAGCTTTCGTATCTCGAAAACGGTACGAGATAGGGGAAAGAAATGAATTACAAAGTTGTAGAGTGTTGTCGATTTAGTTCGAAAAGACATTTCATTGACATTTATGTGAAAAACAGAACGATTAAAACGTGCATTTGTATTTTCGTGATTTCCTATACTATGACGTCGCGAAATGTGAACAGAACGTTGGCACAAGCGTTCGTAAAGCGTCGTTTAAGGTACTGCAATGTTTGTGGAGGGGTCGCATATACCTGCTGTTTTAGGTATCCCCACAGAAAAATGTTCAGCGGAGTCAGATCAGGCGAACGTGGAGGCGATTATTTGAAATGCAAGGATACAACTCTCGTGGCTTGAACCAGAGTCCTTTGGACTAGGAATCGCAAGCGATATCACTTTGCTACATTGAGGCGTAGTGTTTACCCAGAAAGATAATATTTACTCCTTCTGTTCACATTTCGTGACGTCACAGTGTAGGAAAATTACGAAAATACAAATGGACGTTTTAACCGTTCTGTTTTTCACATCCATGTCAATGAGGTGTCTTTTCGTACTAAATCGATAACGCTCTACAGCTTTGCAATTCACTTTTCTTCCCCTATCTCGTGCCGTTTTCGAGATACGAAAGCTAACTCCGCAGTTTTCTACCAGGTGGCACTCTGAGCGGTCTTATTCGGTAGCGCATATCCAATTTACTATACTTATACACCACAATTATAAAAATAGCATCAGCCGTTCCGAAATTAAGAGGGTGACAAGGGACTTTATTGGGCATACTGTATATATATATATATCAAATTTGAGCTCAGAAAATGCACGGTAATGTTGAAAGATTCAACGAAAACGTGTCGACCCAAGTCAGTCCACACACATGTGTCCAGAAATCATGTCGACAGAAAATACCGGAGTGAACGAAACAGCTCTGTAGTGTAATCAAAGTCTAAAAGAAAAACTTATTCTTTCCATTTTACTGCAACCGAGTTCTTTAACCAGAAATGTTAGCTTTAGATACAAAGACTGGCTACTGTTTATGAAATATCTTCGAAAGTATTTTAAAAGTAGAAATTGGAGCTTTTGTATTGATTTAGAAAACTATTGTTATTGAGGCTGCAGATCAGCTAACATTTATAAACATCTAGATCTAAACATGCGATCTGAAATAGATAAAATCTGAACTTTATGGATGTCTTTTTTTTTTTGTTTCTATGAGATCATCTAGAATATGTGAAAAAAGAAAAAACATTTTGCCTCTATCTTTCAATAGATATGGAATTTCGGAAAATGCTGTTTTATCTAGGGCCTGTGTTGAAAAGCTCACATGTATGCCAGATTTCGTTCTAGCTCAAATATCCGTACTTTGCATGGGGATGGAAATTATTTAAAAAACTAATAAGAATTAAATATATGTATTAATGACTATGCCATTTTATTTCTCACCCCTTTATTAAAAATTGTCCCAAAAAGGCGACATAAAAGTATGCGACATAATTTTACATATATTTAAATACTATTAGTTCTCAACAGTTTTAATCTATTGTTTCAATATTTCGTAAGCTGTAGAATATGCACACGTGTATTTTTTACATATATTTAAATACTATTAGTTCAAAACAGCTTTAATCTATTTTTACAATATTTCGTAAGCTGTAGAATATGCAACATATGTATTTTTCTATAAATAAGTTACAATCATAAAAATTTCAACATAGGGTTACCAGGCGGAATACAGCAACGCTACTCGCTTACAACTCTCTCAACAATATCAAATAATGAAAAGCAAAAATTTTGGTGTGTTAAGATAGATACTAAAAATTATATAAGTTACTTCAGTTATCGTCGACCCACGTTTGCAATTGCAAGGAAAGATCAGGAAGCCCTCCTACTTCCAGTCGATTAAAATAAATGTAAAGGAAGAATAAAAGAAAAAGAAAAAGGGGTGAGAGATAAAATGACATAGTCAATTAATATCGTTTTAAAATGGCAATAATGACACTAAAAAATTAAGGGGATTCAGTGGGCGGTCTCCCCCTGAGAAGGCCTCGAATAGCCGAGTTCCTTTGTTCATATATTTACATATATTTAAATACTATTAGTTCACAACAGCTTTAATCTATTGTTACAATATTTCGTAAACTGTAGAATATGTATCACATATATTTTTCTATAAATAGGTTAGAATCATAAAAATTTCAACGTAGGGTTACCATGCGAAATACACGAAAGATGTGAGATAAAATGACATTGTCAATTAATATCGTTTTAATATGGCATTAATGAAACTAAAAATTTAGGGGGTTCAGGGGTTCTCCCCCTGACGAGGCTCGAACTGCCGAGTTATATATATATATATATATATATATATATATATATATATATATATATATATATATATATATATATATATATATACAGGAGTAACCAAACGATTGCTTCAAGTAACTGAATTCTTTGTTTATTTACATTTTCCTTTCAAAATTTTTGTTTATCTTAAAAAAATACTATTGCACTAAGCGAACAAATCACAAACAAAATTTGTCCCATGAATCAGCTTTCCAGAAACGTATTAATGACCATCGAAAGACATGTAATTAGTGAAGAAGGGTGAGTTTTACTTAGTGCATGTGAAAAAAACCGCGTATGTATAACAACTTTGTTCATCTTTTAGGATCGTTTATCTTGTTATCACTTCTTTTAAGGGCTTAATATCTTATCTGAGTCACACCAGATTATAAGGGTATGACAGTTGTTTACTTTTATTTTGAAAGCTTAAACAGTTATTGAAACTGCATTTTAAGCACTCAACAAGTTTTGTTTAGCGATATAAAAACATGTTAGTTCATAAAAACATGCACCAAACATAAACATAACTTTCTACCTAAACATAACTTTGAGTGCTTAAAATGCAGTTTAAATAACTTTTTAAGCTCTCAAAATAAAAATAAACAACTGTGACATCCTGAAATTAATGCAAAGTGCATGCTCGATTGCTATATTTGAAAACGATGCGATATTTGGAAAGCGAGATAGGAGCGCCTGTGCTTCCTGTGCTCCCCGTTATACTTCTCTGCATTATAACGCTTGAGACAGAAAAAGTAGTTTTACAGGCAAAGGAAAGTTCATTAAAATTTTTTCAAACGATTCGAGGGTAATCAGAACTGCAAGCCTGAAAACTCTGATTACCGAAATGCAATTATTCAGTGGGACTAATCAAGCATTTACAAACATATAACTTGCACTAAACATCAAATGTAGTACTGTTTGTGTTAGTAAACCTAAAAGGGAATTTATTGTCCCATGTAAAAGAAATGGGAGTAGTTATAATGCAATGCAGCAATTTTAAAAAGTAAATAAATAAATAAAAAATAAATCTGTCACTTCTGAAATATATTCAGTGGATATGAGTATGATCAGAATTCAAGTCAGAAACTGACGACAGTAAAATGACTGTTCTTAATTGGAACAAAGCAAATACCTTTAAGCGCATTAAACTGACTAGATCACAAAAAGCTATCTGATCTCCAAAATTCATGTTTGACATTGTAAGCATGAGTTTTAAGTTGCTCGATATGAAGAGAAAGCTCGGTGAAGTAATGGTTTTGTACAATGCGCTGCCAAGCTAAAGGTCTGGTGCTCAATTTTTGGACTGGGCAAGATTGACTTAGCCGTTTATAAGTGGAGTGATCACTGAAAAGATAATTTTCACTACTCGTATCACCGACGGTTGTTTTTCTTTATGTAAGAAAAAGTGGCTTTAGACACAAAATATAATTTATGAAATATTTTCAAAGCACATGAGAAGAAACCCAGTGATAGATTAATGCGACATTATTGTAATATGCAGTATTCTGCTGACATTCCATTTAAAAACGTATCCACTTCCTAATATTCATTTATTTTTCCTTCGATTGATACTTTCGTTTTGTAAATATGAGGATTTTAATGTTTTAAGAATTCTTTTAGCACTTGAGTGCTATTTCGCTTGATCACGGTTTTTGTGTAGACACGATTTTCCTACAATTAGCGCGTCCTGTCACTTTTCAAATGTGTTTTTTTTAATGAATTGTGTGGTTTTTTTTTAATAATAATATCGTGTACATGGGAAATCAGAGCAGGAATGAAATGTTTTATGTGCAAAACAATAAGGATTGAATGTTTCCTAGACTATATGTAAAATATTATAGTTTGGCGGAAAATAAAATGGCTGCTATGCCGATTTTGAGACAGTGAGTTCTAGCGGTTTACACAGTTTTAGGCTTGGCGCAATTTACTGAGAGCTTAAGGAAATAACATTTTTGAAAACAAGTGTATAGGTTTTATTAGAATACAGCGTTAAATTTTAATTATCCGTGCAGAAATAATGCAGTTAGGGATTTCAAGCGATCTATCTTCAGAATTCTCGCCAAATTGAGTAAATTGATTTAGGTAGGGGGAATTCCGCCAAATTTCAGAAACCGAAATCTTCGCAATTAGTAAATCGGAGTTAACGATGAATAAAAAACGTTATACGTTGTTGATAATTTAAAAAAGGCTGCAACTTTTCAAATAAATGCCTGCTTTACTTTTTGGCGATACCATATAAGTGACAGATATTTCCCATTTTGATTGCTGTTAAGTCAATACTTCGAATGATTCCCTGAAAAAAAAAAAATCTTGCAAAATGGTGTATGTTGGCACTTTGGCGAGGCTTAGATTTGAAACTGTATATTATCTGAGACTGATATATCTGATAACATTGGTTGCATGTCTCCGCTTGCTAGCGGGGTTACACCCCTAGTTTATTATAAATATATTTCGAGTATAGTTAGAAAACGCCTGGCGAATATTTTAAAATAATTTTAGTAGGCAATTTTAATATAGGTTTGAATAATGAAGAAGTGTTTTATAGAACAGAGAAGACAAATACGGTACACTCATAGACTATGATACACTTTACGAATGGTATTTATAAAGGTGAAGTATAGTTTGACTATGCCTGGCGAAAATTTGTAAAGAGCTTTGGTAGGAGATTTTAATATAGATTTATATTCCGAAGCAGTGTTTAATGGAACAAAGAAAGAAGGCATGGTACTCTCATGGATTATGTTGCCCATTCCAAACAGTATTTAAAATGTTTACGTGATATAGTTGGAATATGCATATAGTTCGAATATGCCTGGCGAAGATTGTAAAACAGTTTCAGTAGGTGATTTTAAGATAGATTTCGATTCCATAGATGTGTTTTATGGTACTAGAAAGTGTTGATTCCTATTTTAACGCCCTCACTCTCGCCAACCTAAAAAATCCCCGCACTTTGGCGAACTTTGCAGTCATGGGTTTCTAGGAGCTATGCACAAGTTTCAACGATCCCAAAAGAATTAGATGAAAACTAAAATGATCGAATTAGCGATAAACGCACCAGTTAAGGAATTTGAGGACATTTAATTATTACAACTACATTAATTGGCAACCCAAAATAAATAAAAATGTAACGGAATGCTATACTTACATGTTGTTCCAATTCGCCATTTTAATTCTAAATTCCTATTGCCACATAAACACATAAATACAATAAATCGTCAGGATAACTGCATATGTTTAACTATCGCCACCTTGGCGAGAGTCGGGGTGTTAAAGTAGTAATGAACCTAAAAAAGACAAACACGGCAAACTCATGGATTATGATGAACATTCAGAACAATATTTAAAACGGCGAAGTATAGTTGTAATATACTTGGTGAAGAATTGTAAAATAGTTTTAGTAGGCGATTTTAAGATAGATTTGGATTCCAAAGATGGGTTTTATGAAAAAAGGAAGAAAATACGGCACACTCATGAATAATGATACACTTTCCAATTCAATGGAATAAGGAAGAAAAATAGGGACGGTGCATGGATTATCATACGCTTTTAATATTTAGCACTTTAGTGCGTATTTAAAATCTGAAAGTGTTTCAGATATTATTCTTTTCTGATTTATTCTTTTTTTAAACTTTTATTCTTAGTTTAAGGAGATTAAACTCGCACATTTTAAAATTGTCTTTTATTTCTCTCTCTCTCTAATTCGCTTTTTTGTCTGTTTTTCCTTCAAAACTTCTCTGTGGCTTCCTGAATTTTCTTTTTACGAATTTATGCTGTTTTAAAAATCTGGAGTGACTCCTCTCGACTTTTCAAACATTTGATATTTACCAAGAGTATAAATATATTTCATTCAACTGAAACGGATCTAGTGTTCAGGTACTAGTTCATATAAAATGATTTGAGTGTATAGTCCGCAATGTATAAGAATATTTTTTGTAACCCTGTAAAAAACTGCAGAGCGTACATTCGCAAAAATTTATACAGCATGTAAGACAGTGACCTATAAATATGTGCACCTTATTTGATGTCAATCGAATGCACCATTTAGATACCAGCTCAATTTAAATGATTTACGTCCTTAAGCCGTAATATATAATAACTGCTTTGGCAAACCTGTGATTAAATTATCCGCTCTACACACACTAACATCTATGCTGGCCATGAGACCCTGACTTATAATATGCATACCCTATTTCAGTTCAATCGAATGCACCCTATGGATAGTAGAACACTATAAGGAATTTCAGTTCATCGGCCATAATGTAAAAGAACACTCATTTGTTGCCCTGTCAAAAAACTGTAAGTCTTATAAACAGCAAAACCTATACATGTTGCGTGTTCGTGACCTATAATTTACATCCGCAATTTGAACCCAATTTTACACCATTATGACACAAGTTATGACCCAATTTTACACCATAAGTTATTTTAAATTATTTGAGTCCATAAGTCGTAATATATAAGCAATACTTTTTGCCAATCCCGAGAACAAACTATCAACTCCACACACACCAAAATCTATGCAGATCATGTGACCGTGACCTTTTATATGCATGTCTAATTTGAGTTCAATCGAAGACACCGTTTAGACTCTAGCGAATTTTCAAGAATTTCCGTCCGTTGGCCATAATGTAAAAACAATATTTCGTAGCCCTGTACAAAAAAAAAAAAAACTGTAAGTCCTATATACACCAAAATCAATACCGGTCTTCCGATGGTGGTATATAATGCATATACCAAATTTGAGCTCAATCGATTTTACCGTTTAGGAGCTATCGTGCTCAATCACAAGCACATACACACACACACGTAAACACAGACACATGCATGCATACATAAATCTCGTAAAATAGCATAACTGCATTCACAAGACCTCAAAACATGTAAATACACCAAAATCTCAAAGTCGAATTTTTTCATGATTACAATACTTTCCTTACATGGTACATGTTCGGAAAGTAAAAAGTACTTAAAAAGAACCATTTTTTTTACTTGCAAGATGTGCCCCAATGAATTCTTGGAAGGCCTATCCTAGGTCTTTGAATAGGATTGTCGAAAACTGTAGGCCAGAGGGGGCATTCAAAAACACTGAGAATCAATAATATTGTACACAGGAGGAAAATGTCCTTTTTTTTCGATAGTGGGAGTAGAGGTGCTTTCAGCATTTGAATGGACCTACACGCCAAACCTCGTTTAGACTCCTTAAAAGTAAATAAAGAAAGTAATAAATTTTGACAAGACCAACTTATTAAAACGGATATAAGATTTAAAGAGAAGTTTTGCAGTGAGTGCTTTTTTTAACGAAGACCATAGAAGAACTGTTTCGAAAATTGGAGTACACTAAAGCTAATTTTGCATATAATGCCAAGCAATTCTGACAATAAGTTCATGAATACTGTAGTGTGACAATAGCCCACACACGAAGAACAACGATAGAGGAGAAGGATTTACGATGATCATGCATAGTGGTGCCAAGTGATGTCAGCAAAGGACAGTCGAAATTGCTCCTAGTAAATTAAAAGAAATTTATAGGGAGCAGCTGGTGGCGACGAACACGCGAGAAGGGCGTAAAATGGAGGAGGCGAATTTAAAAAAATGGAAAAGAACCACTTAAGTGAAAGAACGAATCAGAAGGAATATAGCAACGGAAATTATGCACGAAAAGGGGCGATGAAGGAGAGGACTTCCCGATTGGTTTTTGGTGATGAAAAGTAAAAAAGAAGAAAGAGAGAGAGAAGAAAAAAAAGAAGAAGGGCGTCCAGGAGTTATCCGGGGAGTGTGGTCGGAGAGAGATGCCTGAGCAGTCGTCGGAGAAAGTGTGCCGGAGAGAAAGGTGAATTTGGTGTAAAAGAAAGAGCATCGAGACCGTGAAGAGAATGCCCGAGTCCCAGACGGCAGCCCCGCCGAACACATATGCCTACGTTTTATAATGCAGGCGGTGAATGATGAATCAACTGAATGCGGATAAAGTCGAGGGCCAATCTGCAAATTGAAGTCGACGTTCTCGAGATGAGCAGAGAGCCATAACATAATGAGGCCATCTTCTATTGCCATAGTCAACGCTTCCCTCTGTCCAAAATGCCTGATCATCGTATAAGCCAATAAGAAGTTAAAATTTATTGATTAATAGATAATTTGGGCTGCAATATATCTCCCCTCTATCCGTCTAAATGATAGCGTTTTTCTTGGAAAGAAATTATGTCATAGTTCAAAGTTTATTAAGTATGTTTAAAAGTTGATAAATAGAAAGAGTAAATTGTCGTATTATATTTGTATATTTGGAAATCAGGAATTAGTTATTAAAGGAAAATTAGTTTTAGGAATTATTAGAAGAAAAAATTTATTTTAGGTTAGCAGGTGTTTCTAATGGATATTCCAAAGGTAGAATTTTGGATTATTGCGGGTATTGCACAACCACTAACGATCTGTCCAAATTAATTAATTAATTAAATAATAACAATCTTCACCAAATAATCCTTAAACTACTTCAATTACCTCATTAAAACTTGTACAGTGTTTAAATTTCCCAACTTAGATCCTACATTAATAAAGTCGGGTGCAATTTATTTCAAGCAAGCCGGCCATTCATTTAACGAAGTTGATTAGACTGAGTGAAAGTCGTATGAGGTATGTTCAAACATTTATAATTCTCAACTTGTTACAGAAAATTTGTTAACGAGGTTACGAAACTACACTTCGGCCCATTTCTCTTTATTATGTTATAGGATGATACGTACGTATCATTCACTTCAGCCCTAAAAATCTTTGTCTTAAATCAGTTACTCTTCAATAATAATAACGCTGAAACTAAAATTGCTGAAACCATCGTTAAATTTTGAGATAAATACTGGTAAGCGTATCGTTTTATATAGTTTCAGTGTATTCCGATTTTAAATCATCTTGAAACACATTTGTTACATGTATGGTAAAAAAAAATCTTACTAGGTGGTTCAGTGTTGGAATAAAAGCCTAGGTGGTGACCTAGGCTTTTATTTCTTAAATACTGAAAACAGACACAGTATTATGCATTTATGCGATCATTGTTTCCTTTCGTAATTTGTGTACAACCCCTGAAACTTGACCATCGCACGTGATTTCCTTTCACGAGCCACTGAAATATGATTTAAGTCAACATTTATTTACTTTAACATCTAAGATCCTTTTTAGGGCAATATGCTCAAATTTTGCACATCACCTAATGAATGCATGAGGCACATGTTACTGATTGGGAAGTTTTTGGCAGGCTGATTGGGAATATTTTTGCATGGGGCTGAATAACAATTAGCATGTTGTATTTATTTAAATTTCATCTGCTGAAAGTTTCAATCGATACCATAAATTCTATACCATATTTTACGTAAATTTGTAATTAATTTCACATGTCTATATTGAATATTTAAGGAATAAAATTGTAGGTCAGTGTTTTGGGGACACCCTGCGGATATATGCCTTCTTTTCTGAAGTTGGTTGCTCATGAATTTAATGCGCGTGTGAGGATTCATCCGCGTCTAAAAAGTTAGTGAGTGTCATCGATAGATTTTACAGGAAAGTGTTCAAAAATGTGAACATATTTGAAAAAGGTATAATTAAATTGGAAATAAGACAGCGTTCTTTTTCAGAAATCTAGCTTTATTCGAGGCTAAACGCCTGCTTGACTAATTATAACTAATGGAGCTAGTTTTTCATTAGAATCATATAAGCCAATCGAAAAATGAAATTGGGGTGATATACCTCTGTGAGCGGAGCGGGACTCTGATGAGCGAGATCCATTTCCAGTTTGAAGATTATGTTGACTCGGCTGCCTTTCGGCGGAAACTGTTTAAAGAGACCGCTGTTCAAATATCCTCTCCAAATCGATAGGGGGAAGATCATAAACTAACTTCGTGTATTTGCTGTCCTGTATTCCTGTAGACTGGAATCTAGGCAAACCAAACAAGAGAGAACTAAACTTATCCTTTTTTATAGGTTTTTTAAATTCGAGTGGTTTATGGCAGGTAGTGATCTTGAGGAATACTTCATGAATTTTCATGACACAGTAGCAGTAGAAATTCAATAAATTATACAAGGTGTTTACGATTAATATTTTCCTATTAAGAGTAGTTTACGGCAAAAACTATTAGTCAGAATGCTACCGAATTCGCAGGAAAGCTTTATGTGTTCATGGGAGAGAGATTTCCGTGGGGAAAAATAATTTTAAAAATCACCACTAGTTTCGTTACTAGTGAAAATCTTCAACCAGAAAGGACTGGAGGCTTTGAGTCGATAATAGACTTTAAAGAGATTAAAAAATATCCATTGGTGCTAAGTAAAATGATGAGGAATGTGATAAGATAGTTGAGAGCGCGATCCGAAAACGAGTGGATAAGTGTTGCTGATAAATGACTTAAGCTGGATTTGTTTCACTTTTTATGTACACCCAAAGTGAAATACCCCGAGTGAAGTCATGCTGGATGATGCTCCTTGTTTACCAATTTTCATCCAATTCAGTGGTTTTACCTCATAAGCACTGCATCTATTGCGATTGGGGCGGATCGTTTGTTTACATATTCACCAAGCCTTCCCTTAGGATAAATCGCCGAATCGGGAAAAGACCCTTCCATCAAAAGTTGGTTGAGGATCCAAATATTCCATCGTTAATCTTTGGTGTACACTTTGGATGAAACAAAACGGAAATGTAATCTACTCATACCCCTTTGAATGATTCCAGATGAGCTTAAAAAGGGATAAAGAGCCGATGATGCTTTATAGACTACAATTATCAATGGGACAGGCCATTCTGAAGTTTCAGGCGGTAATGCGAATAAAATCAACAATATTTGTGTATGGTATGTACTAATGACACGACAAAATGATCAGAGATTTGTAATATTTTGTATTATTTTCTCTATTTGTCTGTTTTGTTCACATTATAGCATTGTGAGACGCTATCTGGTGGTGACTTTTTGAACTCTTTCTTTCTTTCTTTTTACAGAAATCGCTTTTCTAAGATCTGATTAAGGTTTATTATAAGTTTGCTTTAAGTTTGTTTCTGACCAGTAGTTTTTGTTGCACACCGCTCCAACTAGTGGAACATTTTGTCTTTAATGCAAAAAAGGGCAAAACAGTTTTTATGATTTACGTTTACAAGAAAAGAGGCCAAATGGTTTTTTCCGAGTAATCATTTTTAAGGCGTTTTCATTGTTTTTTTCTAAAACAAAAGATAATGAATTCAGACAAACTGTGAACAAAAATTTATAATAACAGTGTACACAAAATATAACTGCAAATAAAGGAGTGAGAGAGGGAACAATAACATAAAACTCTTAGAAAATATCCCCCAAAATAGCACATTTGTATATTAGTGGTTTAGGAATAATTTCAAAAGTAAAGCTTAAGGTACATCAATTAAAATATAAAAATTCCATGTTTAAGAGTTCGATCGTTTCATTAAACACCAAACTCTGGTGGAATTTAACTGTCAGGACCGAAATTCGAAATTAGGATTATAAACAATTGGAACCTATGGGGGAGAAAGAAATCTTTGTGTCTTTTCTGGGAGATGTTACCACATTAGGGAATTACCAACAGTTTTAGGACGGTGGACCTTTATTAGTAACAACCAGATTAAGCGATGGTCGCCTAAGTTTACCTTTTCGGTAATCCTAAACTGCTCATTTTTGATTTAGTACGTGAAAGATAGTGCCATTAATTACACTGCTCAAAACAATTAAAGGGTATTGTAAGTTTTATATAAAATAAAGATATAAGCGAATTTTTTTTGCCGAAAATGGAAGAGGAGAATCTCAAATGCAAATTTTTCTGATTTTCAAACTGTGGAGTATGCTAATTTTGAGTTCGACGTCAAAAACGTCGCTTCAGCTGCAGCGAATGAAATTGGACTTAAAACTGAATAAAAGACAATGAAGACAAGGATGATCGGCATTTAGTGACTGCTTTGTTTCGATGAGTTCGATGTCTCAGCAAAGTCATTTAACCGATTCAGAAGCTTGGAGAGTTGTCGGTACGTTAGAAGGGGGCCAAACTCAAGCCGAAGTAGTGCAAGCCATTGGAGTGTCACAAAGTGGTATTTCCAGCATCAGGAACCGGTTTTTGGCGACTGGAAGTGCAGGGAAAGGTCGCAGACGGGCAACAACGCCCAATGAAGATCCTTATTTAGTGTTAACGGCTCGGAGACACCGGAATATGAACGCTACTCTTCTACAACAACACCTTTGCTCGGCTACTGGCACCACGGTTTCAACTCAGACTGTCCGAAACCGGCTCCATGCTGTAGGTCTGTATGCTCGCCGACCGATGGTATGTGTTAGACTAACATCAAGGCATCGTCGCGACCACAAGGAGTGGGCAACAGAGCATGTGAACTGGAGGAGAAATGAATGGAGCAATGGTCTTTTTTCTGACGAGTCTCGTTTTTCAGTTCATCCTGATAATAGGCGTATTTTCATCTGGAGGGACCGTGGCAGTAGGAATAATCCTGCGTTCGTGCACGAAAGTGTCAGCTTTGGCGGTGGGGGAGTGTTGGTGTATGGAGGCATCTCCATTGACGGGTGCACAGACCTCTACATCATTCGAGAGGGACCTCTGACTGGTCGCCGATATTGGGATGAGATCCTCAGACCTATTGTAGTCCCTTAAACTGCAGCAATCGTAAATGACTTCATTTTAATGGACGATAACTGCAGGCCACATCGTGCTAACCAGGTGGAGGATTTCCTTTTCGAGGAAGGAATCGTACGAATGGAATGGCCAGCGTGTTCTCCAGACTTGAATCCAATAGAGCACGTTTGGGACGCTCTAGGAAGACGCGTTGCTGGCCGCCAACCACCCCCACAAACTCTCCAAGAACTGGAAAGAGCTCTTCTGGAAGAAGGGTACAGAATACCCCAACTCGTGATTAATAGCCTCATTGACTCCATGCCTCAAAGGTGTTCAACGTTGCTGGCCGTCCGTGGAAACCATACCCCCCCCCCTACTGAAAATTATTTCCTTTGAAGAAAACACCTTTTCTTATTCTTTTTTTCTCATATGCACAAATTGTGTTTTTTTTCCTTTTCTACACAAATGCGCAATAAATGCATTTTTTTTTTTTTTTTTTTTTTTTTTTTTTTTGCCAAGCATGTATAATTTATTCTCATATAACCTACTACGTCTGTCGACCATGTATCAATCAGCTAAAATGTTTCCCAGCCACATGATCCACCTAAAACCGCAATATCCTTTAATTGTTTTGAGCAGTGTATTTAAATGTTTCACAAACGTAAGGGACTACGGATTTTGAGAAGTATATCTGTTTTTCGTAAAGTTGTAGTCTGATACCGCCTCCTGAAAATTTGGAATATTAATTCAGAATCTTAGTTCATAATATTTCTAAAGAAGTACTCATAAGCGCCTTTGAAAAATATACAAAGCTGTTAGACTCTATATAACTATCTGCACTAAATTTTAACTACTAAAGTAACAAAATAACTATTTGCACTAAAGTTCTGAGTACTGTTTTTATGAAGTAGATAAGAAGTAATATGCCTAAAACTATTTATTCAGGCTCCGCGTTTAAAAAAGTTTGAGAACGGCTGTTTTAGAGATTTATCATACACTGAAAAAAAATTAAACAAAATCAACAAAATTATACGGTTGAAATTTTTGTTTGAACAAAATTTTTGTTGAATTAACTGAATTATTTTGTTAAAATGGTTTTAACCCACTGAACAGCTGGTTGAAAATTTCAGAAGTAAGGCTAATTAATTTATTTATTCATCAATATTTTCATTTTCATTTTTGCGTTTTTATGTATCTTCGATTTTAATATAAAGAAATTTAAGTCACCTTCTTTTTTTGGTGTTGTTCCTAAGAAAGACAGTCAAAATCGCTCTTCGGTTCACGGTAAAATAAAGATGCATCTTTAATACTAAATAATACCCAAGACTGCAGTTTAATTTTTAAAAAAGTGTTAAAAGAAGCTTACTTCTTAGTGTTATTTTTTAATGGAGTTGCCTTGCTTTCATCGCATTTGCAGAGATACATCAAATCAAATTTATAACTTCCGCCTGCAGTTTCAGATTTGATGCTACAAGTAAAAGTTGACTATAGGAATCCGTGAAATCCAAATATTGCTTCTCCGATCTGTTTCCATCTGCAATCTTCAGCCTGGAAAGATTGTTTAGTTTATGCAGTCCTAGCATGGAAGGGTCATTAATTTACAGTATGACCTACTTTTTTCCCTCCTTGCATTCCAAATACTAAACAGTCATAAAGGTTTCAATAAAAATACAGCGATATTTTATAAAGCACGTACCGTGAAATAGTTTTTTTTAAAACAAATTTTATGCTAACGGTTAAAACATGGGTTGCTTTAAACTAATCTTTATATAAAAAAAATAAAAAGTGTGTGCGTGTAATCTTTACGCGCGATTGAAGTAAAACTTCTTTGACGTTTACGATAAATATCACTGAAATTATTAAACTTTAACTTAAAATAAATATCATATTACAATTTAATTATATTTATTATTCATGTACTTACAAAGATTATATAAATGCTATATTCATATTATTCATTGGAAATAGGAACTTGAATGTCATCATAATATTTTATGTATGAAATTATAGGTTTGTGTTAACTATACTGTGAAACATAGATTTTACTCTCTAAATTTGCTAACTTTCTTGAAAATACAGCATCTATCGTTGTACCGAAACGCGTTGTTGATTGAAGTCGAGAAGTATTCATTGTTAGATCGAATTTTTCTTTTTAAAAATCAACTGACGGCTGAGATTCTCGGTAGCGAAAATTAACATTAAAATCTCCAGTAAGAATCACCGGTAATTCATGATAATCATTTAGAATCCGGGAAGTGTCCATGTTGTAGTATTATTCTTTAACTGTTTTCTTATACCTTTGTTCCGTCGGGAGTTTGGGTTTGAATGGGAGGAATGTCCATAGACTAGTATTATACTTTAACTCTGTTCTTTAACTGATGTTTTCCTCTGTTTGTTGGGTTCGAATGCAGGTAGTGTAAATTTTTTTTTAGTGTTTTTCTATCACAGTATTCTTAAGCGTTGATTTCGTCTGCTGGTAGGTTTCGAATTATTTATCTGTATCCGTGTTTTTAAACTGCAGGTTCTATCTATTGTTTGGGAATGATTGCAGCCAGGGTCCGTTTCCCTGTGGTGTTCCATCCCCGTGTTAAACCGTTGCTCCGTCTTGAGGTTGGGTTAGAATCCACGGAGTGTCCATTTGTTATTCTTTTATTTTGATCTTAAATCCTTTGCAGCCAGCGTTTGTTTCTTTGTGGTGTTACATACCCGTGTTCTTAAACCGTTGTTCCGTCTGGATATCCAGTTAGCATCCAGGAAGTGTCCGTGTTGAACTATTATTCTTTCACTGTTTTCTTAAAATATTTTCCCATAGGGTTTGAATCGAGAGAATGTCTTTGTTGTGGTATTTTTCTTTAACTGTGTTCCTAAACTGGTGTTTTCTTCTGTCGGTTGGTATCGAATGCACGTAGGGTCTATTATTGCGTGTTTCTATGGCAGTGTTCTTAAACCTTTGTTTTACTCTGCTGGTTTTGCTCGAAGTATTATTCTGTTTAAAAATTTACATTTGGCTCATTATTATAAATAACTCAAAAACACATGAGCAATATTAAAAGATTACATATTAAAGTACAGACAAACAATATTTATGTATCATGGCAACCAATCATGTCAAGTTTTTACTCATCATTCCATTAAATATTGTATTAATGCCATTGAAAACATGTGAGTAAAGCAACGGAATGCACCATAGTGCCACTTTCTGTATTCGGTGCGTAGGCCTTGTTTATCGGAGGTGACGGGTTGGGTCGCCGCCTGTAACAACAGTGAGAGACAGTCAGCAAGATCGCCGACTGTTCAGCGAAAGACTTCACACAGTGGCTCTGACACGAGCCGGTCCACTTATCCACTGAACAGGGTCATCAGACTTTATCTTGCTTCAAAACAGGTAGGGAGTAATGTCGACGCGCAGGGAGCACAGTCGACATTCTCAGTAACGAACGCCCGAGAGCTGTTCCGCAAATAATTAAACTTATAAATCTGGAAAAAGCTTGTTAAGTGTGACGTCAATATGAAGTAAAAATCACTTGCAATAGCTAATTTTGTCACTCAAATGATTAACTTTTTTGACTCTCGGATATGAAATGTTGCTGAAGATAGCGAAAAATCGCTTAAAAATGAGGGAACGTGTGGATTTTCAGATTTTTAAAGTAGCGCAGATTGTTTTCTATATTTTTATACATGATTATGGAAATTTTCAAGGGGATCGTACAAACGGTTTAGAAATTATCAGGCTTTTTGTCCTTGACATTACAATGTTTTTGCAGTCATGGCGGAATGATGAAGCAAAGGGGAAAAAGATACGTCATTTCCTTTACTGAGCGTTACTTCCGTCAGAAAATAAATCTCAGTTACTCCCTAGTTGCGCCTAAAGAAGTTTTACTTCAAAAAGCTAAAATAAAAATGTACACTTTAATAAATGTATAAAGTAATTACTTACCTTTGAAACTTTCAATTAACTTAAAAAATATTCAATTGAATCATCATCATCAACATTGGCACGACAGCCCCTTGTGGGCCCTGGCCTTCCTCAGAAGTATTTCCCATTCCACCCTCTTCTCTGCAATGGACCTCCAGTTTCTTATTTTCAGTTTGGCAAAATCCTCATCCAGGCTGTCCCTCCATCTAGTTATGTATTTCTTATCACAACCACCCATAGTTAAATAAATTTGGCAGACATTAGGGCTAGGAACACCCGGTCGACCGATTGACTAAAAATTATTCCTTGGCGACTAACTTTTTTTCTTTCTTCAACGTAATTCAATATATATATGGCTCCTAAAATTTTACATTTTCGATCTCTGTACATGCAAATATTCCAATATTCATGGACGACATACGGCGTTTCCTTCTCCTTTCCTCGCTACCTCGCTTACACCATACTGCACTCCTGCGCAGCGCTTATCCTTGACGTATGCGTGATTTGACTGTTCAATGATTTCAAATGCTATTGGTTCTTCGAAGTTCTTCGAGTTTGGCAGAAAAAGTTTTGTTGATAAAAAATCATATTGTTAAATAAAGTTGGTTGAATCAAACAAACTTTTGTTGAATCAACGAAATACAACTATTAAACCGTTTAACCAAAGTATCGGTTATCCCCAAAATGGCCCAAGATTTGAAAAATCAATTAAAGGAAAACGGAAGGCAATAGAAATTTTCGGTTTGCTGCATTCTGCACACAGAACCAAGGAATTTATTCTCACCATTTTTCAAAATTAGTTACAAAACTCGTCAATAGATGGCGGTTTTATTCTGTACGCATTCCGTCCTTTCAGATCGTTATTATTTCTATATCCTAGCGTATACTTCGAAAATGGTTTATTTGCTGGATCAGCATATTTTTACCATGTGGGAGTTCTATCACTTGGACCTCAGTTTTCTTGAAACGAATCGCAGTTTTTAAAGGAAATTCAATGACAGAAACGGTCTGGCAAACAGTGCATTGCCCTTGACTATGAAAAGCATATGCAAAGTGTCACAGATTGGCCTCCCTAGTCACCAAGTGTTTGAAAAACCAGGTATACCGCCACGATCCACAAATTGTAAATGAACTGGAACAATACATTTCTGCTGCTTTTCAGAACATTCCAACTGAAATGTTTGCACGGGCATTTGCGAATTTATCTTCCGATTGCGTGACATTGTTGCTGCAAACATTTCAGTTGGATTATAGTTTTTCTAGTCAACAGCGGCATCTGTTGATGGATTTTGTAAATAATTTAGAAAATTGATAATAATAAATTCCCTGGTTAACTTTGAAGAATGCAGTAAACCGTACATTTCTATCGCTTTCCGTTTCTCTTTAATTGATTTCTCAAATTGTCGGTCATTTTTGGGACACTCAATAGTTTTGTTAAATTCAACAAAACACTTTTTAACGCGTATGTACTTGAAATTCAAAGGTTAAAAGAAAATGGAAGTTGCATTTTTCATATCATTTGAATTTGATTTTAACATTACAGTGAATTCAAATTTCTTCCTCAAAAAGAACGAGAGCTGTGTAATATCTATAATACTTGACTACATATTTGTTTTTCGTTCAGCGAAAAGAAAAATAAAACTTTCTATCCTCTACAATATTCAAGAGTGATTTTGTTTTTACGTGTCCCACACTGAATGGAAATTTCCTATTTCCGTTGGCGACGCAGTACATTGCCATGATATTTCTTACGTATGCTCCACTAAATTCAACATCACTCTCGAGATAAGTCAAAATGCAAGATAAACAGAAAACTATAAATTATTGAGAGATATTTCAAGAAGTACTTTTAGAAATGTATCACGAGTATGTGTAATCGATTTTTTATCTACCATTAAGGAATGAAATGAAGTTTGGAAGGATGATAGATAGCTCACTCATGATATGTGCTCTGCACTATTTTTGTATAGTTAGAGATGGACGCGAGACGATTTTTTGCGAGACGAGACAGAGATTTACAACTTTTTTGCGAGACGAGACAAACATTTTTAACACTACGATATAGGAATTTTGCGAGACGAGACAAAGCATTTAGGCTGTTTTGCGAGACTCGAGACCCCTATTTTTCGTCTCCGTCCATCCCCAATAGTTTTATAGTGTTTGAATTTGGGTTTAAATTGAATAATTGTTGCTTATGTTGATACCCTCTCGTTAACCACCAAGTGACGCTGAATCCTCCACACAGTCAAGATAGAACGGCTTACAATTTGTAGAGCCCTAGTGGAAAGAAGACCGACTTAGTTCGTGGTGCCCTAATTTTGAACTCGTCTTAGCTGGAAACGCCCACACATACATATCGTTTGAACATCGAGGATATTGGAGCCAGAGAAGATTTTACGTGCACCAACTCCCTTTAAAGTTCATGGTGCCACAGCAGTCCAGAAAAAAGAGGCAATTATTAGCCTGCCAGCCGTTGACGAAGATAGGCGATGCTTCACTTTCGTTGTTTTTTTGGAAACCGAGCTTTAACAGATTGGTCCACAGCAGGAAACGCACACACACACACACACACACATATATATATTTTTTTTTTCCGCGCATCACTTAAAATTGGTCACAAACACATAAAATGAAATTGGGCGACATTAAAGGTCTCTTATAAAGAATAAAATAAATAAATAAATAAATAAAAAGGCTCTGGATGTTCAACATTTGAATTGATTCGAAGAGTTTTTCTCACTCTGTCAGAAATTGTACACTTTCTGACAGCTCAGAAATGTTTTCCGTTTTGACAATATGTCGCGAAACTTGGTATTGGAAATAAGTCACTTGGTTTCGTATAGACCATAGGTTTTTAAACTGCGATCCATGGACCCTTAGGGGCTCTCGCGTCTTAGCTTATATTGGAGGTACTCAAAATTATGAAAAATACTTAGAAGCAGTTTTCAAGAAGACGACGAAAAGCTAAAAAGCGTGGAACAATAACAACCTTTCTAGAGAAATGAATAAAGCATTAAACTCTTACTATGTTCTGTGATTATTTTATAATGATTTTGTGTTCTTTGTTTTTGTGTTCTTTGTTTTTGTGCTCTATGATTTTGTGTTCTTTGTATCACTTAAAAATTCTGCTATATACTTACGCTGATCTCTGACTAACGATTCAGGTTGAACCAATCCAAGATAAAACTTCTACTACCATTGCTCCAAAAAGACTAAAAAGTTAAGCAGAAAAGCGTAATGAAACCTCCACGGCTTGTACACGGCTTGTACCACGGCCTGCTTGAGAGTTTTCATAAACGTGTATGGAGAAAATAATCTGCGCTGCTTTAAAAATCTGAAAATCCACCCGTTCCCCATTTTTCAAGCGTTTTTTCGCTATTTTCAGCTCTATTTTATTTCTGAGAGTAAAAAAGTTTATCATTTGAGCGACAAAATTAGGTTTCACAAGTGACAACTACGTTATAGTGAAGTCACGATTATCAGGCTTCGAAGGGAAAATTGCGATTCAAATTCTTTTAAAATAGTTTTTCTAGATTCTAAAGTTTAACTTTTTTCATAAATAAAATGATTTCCTCTGCATGAAACATTGATGTACGGGGGAATATTTCTATCGAAATGAAATCTTTGGACTTTCAAAAGTTCTCGCACGTTTTTAGAAGGAAATGCAATTCCGAATTCTGTATATAATTGAAATTGAAATTGAAAGGCTTGAATGACCAGCTTAACTGCAAAGCAGCCTCAAAGCTTGTAATATAATAGAAATTGAATATGAAGTTATTTATTTTAAGTGGACAAAGATTAAATACTGTATAGCGGCTAGACATATTTTTGTCGAATGTTTTTTCTAGCGCCTGTTGTAATTGCTTCCATAACAGCCCGATCAAGGCAAGCTGTGGGCCCTGCGCAAAAAAAAAAAAAAAAAAAAAAAAACTGTGCCCTAAGCAACAATCTCCCTCTTTTAAAAACACAACTATGATTGGTTTATTCTAAAAAGTTTTAAATAACACCTCCCCTCCCACAAACAAATACGAAATTTTATTTGAAGTAATCTGAAATAAATGAATATATATGATCATAGGTAAAACTTACTGAGGGCAAGGGTGGCAACTGCACACCCCACCTAATAAAATTCAATAAAATTCTAATATCACCTACTTGAAAATAGTATTTTCTACTATAGGAAACATTTTGCCCCCAACCCACACCCAAATATTACGTGCAGAAATTACGGAAGAAAATCTTTTTTTCCCACTCTACCAATAAACGTTTACATTCAAAATCGTGTTAGCCCCCCTCCCCCCCGATCACCGTCTTTTAAAAAAAATCTCTGAGACGTTGTATGATGTAAGGCTGAAATGATGTTACACACTCTGTGGAGCGTAGCTTTCTCTCTATTCTAAAAAAAAGTAACGGCCGCTGTCAAAGCTTGTTGGGCTATCTCCTACTAAACGGTGGAGATTTGAGTTTCGACTAAGGTGACCACAGATTCGAAAAATTCCGAGAAACCTGATAAGATGACTTAAATTTTGAAAATCGAATTATTTTAGAAGATATTGATAAAAAACTGAAAAGATAAACATAATGGTTGCCAGATTTGGCATAAAATCATTCATTCCTTTGCAACAAAGCGTTTCCAAGTATGTAAAATCGCGTGAAATTCACAAACATGATGTAGAATTACACCCATTTTACGTCAAATTAAAAAGTATATGAAATGAATAACTCAAAGTGTGTCACACAAAGTTGAAAATTTTCAAATAGTAAGTTCGCTTAGACAACAGGAGTTTAGAATTATCGACTATTCGTTTTTCCAAAACAGAATAACTAATTGCAACTGATTTTAAAAGCACCATCTTGGCATTAGGAATGATCTGCCAAAATAGTGTTTTTCCAAGCAGCGTGAATCTAAGCTTGGAGTTCAACCCAGTAGCTTGAAAATGAAAAATAATTAAATTGCAGATTATTTTAAAGGCGGTTCGGTCCAGCTGGAGTATTTGCTACCAGTAGATATATTTGGTGGCGTTAACTATGCCTATTTGCCAGCGCGGCGACATGACGTAATTCGTGGTGCTAAATACGCCAATCTGCAAAGGATTATGCATATGAAAATATGGATAATGGTTTTCCGGGAACCTCGCATGAGCAGTAATTATACGTTTTGAGCATGTGTAACTCGCCAAATAATGAAAAGTCGCCGTTGGTGGCAAGCTATCCTAGCTGTTCTGTAGTTTTTATCAAAGAAAACATGTGAAGTACTGCTTTCTTAGAGCTAATTATTAACTATACATATACGCAAGTCGCCAAATAATGAAAAATCGCCATGGGTGGCAAATACGCAAGGTGTCCAATAGGCTTTACATAATTCAAAATACAGCTGAAACAGATGTTCTGATTTTATTACGCTTTAACTCCTAATTAATATAACTTTTGAATGGCAACATTAAATATCATTGCGTTTCTGAGGAGTGCAAATAATTTTTCCAGCGATTATACGCGGAGTCCGCACTCCAGGTGGAGTATAGCTTAGGACCCGTAGAACACGGATTCCTATAACAAAATGTCTACCGTGATATGGGTAAAAGTGGTCTAATGTAGTGTGAAGTTTAAATTTTTATGGACCAATGAACATGCAAGAACCAAGCAACGTGTAGCTTAGTAACATTCTATCTGATCCAATCTTTGGATTTTTCCTGTTGAAATTATGTCTTTTTTACGAATACACCTTATCAGGGGCCGAATGATTCATACGAAAAGCGAGCGTAGCGAGTCTTGGGGCCTTGGCCCCTAGTTATTTTAAAAAAAGCATATGGTGTTTTTAATTAGGCACGATGACAATTTTCTAGAAAAGTCACAGTGTGTCACACACACACGTATACGCACTTCATTAAGTAAAGGCGCCTTGTTTTAGCGTGATACTTAAACACAAAGATAAAAATGGCATTTAAAATTAAAACATAATTTCTTGATGTGTGAAATGTTACCAGTATCCGAAAAATGGCAGCACATCATGATTTTCTTCAGTTTTTTAAGAGGAATCCAAAAAATTAAGGCATTACAAAAAGATATTATTTTATGAAGTTTGCTATAATTATCACAAATCTTCATCATTGCACCATGGGACGTCCTATTCTCTGCCGTAAATCGAACTCGGGTCTCCTGGGCGAGTGCCAGGTATCCTAAACACTAGACCAAATGGGTTACATCAATGACTTCAATATTTCTACAAAGTTTAGTCATCCTATTTTTAAGCGTGACATGATGACGGAAAGACAAAATACAATTTTATTGAAAAGCTTCTAATAAGAACAATCTAATGTTTCTAAATACACTATTAATTGAAGTTATATTATTTTGATTAAAAAAATATTTTAAGCGTAAATTTATGACAGTTTGTTCCCATTTTTCCGTCCTGTTAAGATGCCATTATGTTACATCTGATACAGTGGCGTAGCCAGAAATTTTTCATGGGGGGGGGTTACGATTACTGCAACTCACATATATGTATACGTGTGTGTGATAAGGGAGTGAAGAATATACATTTTGTATGGCAAAAAATTCCTCATGGTGAGGTTGTGACCCCCCTATCCCCCGCCCCCTTGGCTACGCCACTGATCCTATACATCGGATTTATTCTCCCCCTGTCTATTTTCCTTTTAAAGAAAACATTCCGGACACCCACTACTAAAATACATCTAACGCTTTCTCATTCGATTTATCTTCAGAGAGGCATTTAGTTATATTCTCCTGAAAGACAGAATTTATGATGTTATCATTAGACGATTCCCAGTAATAAGTGATACATAACACGACTGCTCCCATAATCATTTTTGAAATACTGGAGTCTGAACGTGCGGCTGTTTTCTACGCATTATCTTTCACTATCATCCGAGGCATCCGGCTGACTTATTAATAAAGGCAGATCAGCAGCTTTCACCTCTGACGCATCAGAAGAGAAATGGTTAAAATAACGTAACATCACAGAGAAAATGGAAATGTGAGAGGCTAAATGCGCATAGCAGTAAAACTATCCGTTTTTTTTTTCTTTTTTTTTCTTTTAGCAGCCTATCACCATTTTCGATGCCGGATGTTTACAGAACCACGTACATTAATGCATGCAAATTCGATTTTTATACCAACCTCTCATTTTCTGGCGGCTCTCTACGTTACCCCGTTGAAAATGCATCGAAAACGTGTCGACGCAAATCGGTGTATAAATTATGTCGACAGAAAACATCGGAGTGAACAAACTAGCATTGTAGTGCTAAAAATAATTTTAACATGTCCTCATATTCAACCACCATGTTTTAACTCAATCTCGCCCACATTTCAAAAGTTATCAGGCTATTTTTTGATATAGCTCGATAATTGTCACCCTGTATATCAGTAAATATATAGTGATTCTAGTGAGGTCAAAAGACCAGATAGCCGTAAATATGCACAAAAATAAACGCTAAATTATTTGTTTAGTTCGCGAAACATGGTTTAAGTTTACTCGAAGCGTAATTAGATAAATTAAGGAAGATGTAAAGAAAATTGTAAGAAAATTTAAAAAGTGCGTAACGCTCTGATAACCACTTCCGCTATAAATACTACCATCATTCTGATCTAAAATACTATATTGATTTAATTTCCCCTTTTTTTACTAAAAATTTCTTGTGAACTGAACTATCTTTAACTTTTCTTATATTTATTCTTTTACCTATTGACTGTACTTAGAAGTGGCACAAAAGTAATATTGTTTTAAAAAATCTTTAATTTATTGTAACCATTTCTTGGAAAAATCATTACCCTATACATCATTTAATTAGCTACATCATGACTGCATGTCCTATTAAAGTAACAGTGTTTTAAATGGGTATCTTTCCGTTTACTTTAAAATCATTCTGAGCCGTCGAAAAAGCATTAGTGAATTTTCAGGCTTGGTTTTATGATTAAAGATTTAGATTTTCCAAAAGTGTTATTCGATGTATTACTTGACTTCTTCAGTTGTATTTCTGTTTCATTCTCTTTAAGAAAAGACTTATTAATGCTTATGAACTTGTCATCAGACGTATTACTAGTGTTGAGCAAAAGAAAAGAAACAGTTTCAATTTGATAGTCTCGGAAATTCTTAATTTTGTAGGTTGAGGGTTCATAGATGTATATATATATATATATGTGTGTGTGTGTGTGTGTGTACAGTCGAGCCTCGATTAAACGTACTTTGATTTAACGAATTCTCCGATTTAACGAATATTTTTTGCGTCCCAACAAAAGGGTGCTAAAATGCTCCGATTTAACGAATTTTCAGCTTTGATTTAACGAACAACAATCTCTGAAATAAAATTCGCACAAAAAATTAAAACTTTGAATTTTTCTCAAGCAAAATTTTAACCTTTCACACCCTAATCCAAGTGTGTAATACAATAATTTTTTTCTCATTTCTCCAAACAAAGCAAGTGCCTACAAAGTCAGCAATACATAAACAGTCATTTACAATTACGCCGTGGATAACGATGATCAAATGCCTGGATGGGAAGATTTTTCTAGTAATGGAAATTTTACACTATATGTGTCTTGCGATGTACAGCTAAGTACCTGCGATAGTGAACAGAAAGAGAATGAAGATTCCGAAAGCAGCGAAGAGATGACTAAGAAACGGAAATTGAATTAAAAAAGGTGACATTCAGAGAAGTTTGCTGCTTTGAATGCTTTAAAAAAATTATTTTGTCTCACGAGATTGATGCTGTTGTTTTTACGAAGAGAAAATATCGGCAAAGAACTTTGGAAAGTCAAAACAAAGCACTATCAAAGATTTCTTTCCAAAGTGCCAATAAATATGTATGTATTATGTATTAAATTTTAAGAGCAAGTAACATTAAAGAATTTAGAAAATTTTAAAGTTGATCGCCTAACGTATAACTTATAAGTTTTAAGCTCGTAGTAAACAATAACCATTCTTTTTTTTTCATATCTATATCTAAGGGTATTTTGCATTGATATTTTTATTTCATACTCTTTACAAAAATTGATATTCTATTTAATGAGCGGCTTTGTGGGTCCCAATCAATTCGTTAAATCGAGGTTCGACTGTATATTCTTTGTAAAGAGCTGACGCTTTACTAGCTATATAAATGCAGTCATTGTATATGTTAATGAATGGAAATTATCAAAGTAAAGATAACTTTAATAAGAGCTGTGATACAATCAAAATAATCCTCGTAATAAAAACAAGAACAACACCAAAATGATATTATTTGCACATTTATATATATATATATATATATATATATATATATATATATATGTGTGTGTGTGTGTGTGTGTGTGTGTGTGTGTGTGTGTGTGTGTGTAATGTATAAAAAGGTAATTTAGGTTTTACTAGTTTGGGTATTGTTCAAGCGGTACTTTCACTGTAAGTTTTGCTTTTCTGTCTTACTTGCCAGGCGCGCTCTGGAGCTATGTTTTATTTATTTTGTTAATTGTCAGACATCAGGCCGTCGATTCTGAGTTCTTTAGAGTGTACACGTGTCCCCACGCCTTTGTAATCCCGGATGCAGGTCATGTTCATAAATGTATATAATTCGATTAGAGATAAGAGAGAGGCGGAGTTATGTCTTACCAACCCACGTGGTATGATGAACGTAAATACAACCGCACCTCGAAAATCAAGAGATTTTGGCCACTGGAATTGCTTAATTAGTCCACGCTGATTTTTGTACCCGTCTCCCCTCTCCTCTTCTCACTCTATATTGTAACTTAAAGATAATGTTTATTAAACCGTTTTACCTGCCTTAACTCTGGAACTTTACTGAAATATCTGACGTCTCAAATAGTCGACAGGATGATTGCCTGTGTGTCAATTAAAAATTTTAAATTGTAAAAAATTAACTCTCAATAGTCGGGAGACGGGGTACACTGCTTACCCGAAGATGCGGAGTACGCCGGAGATGCGGCGTTATGCCGACCGCCTGCCGATCAGAGATACCCGACTTGCCTCTTCGCCGACTGCAGATATCTGGACTTCCTCATTCCCTGCTTTGATGAAACTACAATCGCCTGACCTCCCATCGAATCCTCCCTTAAGCCTATCGAAAAAATTTGCGCTCCTGAGTTTTCCATAGCGACTAACGACGCTGATGCGGACACGTAAATAAAAGAAGTGCCTGCCCTCCGTTATCTGAGATGATCTTTCTGTAGAGTGTTTACCATCCAGAAATCTGCGCCTCGTTTTTCATTTTTTTTCCGCACGTCCGCTGCTATTTTGAAAATCTGATGGAAATCGACGGAGTTTCACTGCCTTTATTGCACCCAAAACAGGGCCTCCCCTTAGGAGAAGTGTGTGTCCAACTGGTGAATCATTTCCTCCTTTTCTCCGTGCCGAATATTTTTGTTTTTGTGCGTACAACTTATGTTGACCGAAACTCCTCCTGCCTGCATTTAACTTGGGAGAGAAGATTTTTTGTTTTTGTTTTGTTTATTGTTGATGAATGACGATTTCAACTTGCAGATATTGATTAAGTGAAGTAAGCGACTTACATTTTTAGAGTTGAAGTGAACATTAGAGTATTATACTTAAATGGTTATTAATTGTGTGTGTGTTATTTTAAAGTGCTATTTTAGTATTGATTAAAAAATAAAAAATAATAAAAAAAGAAAGAAAGAAAACAAATTTTTGTATTGATATATCTGCGCTTGTTTTAATTAACATAGTATTTTCATTAAGGTAAGTTTACAATTGAATTGTGTTATTAAATATTTTATTTCAATTGAAGTTTTATACTAGTCTTACTATTATTAAATTAATGATTAAATTACTACTGCATTACCTATTTTTCCTGAAGATTTGAAATTTGAATTTTTGTTATTTTCATACTATGACGTAGTTTAGATTTATTTGATTATTTACCTGAAATGACTTACCGATTGGGACTCTCAACTTGACACAAATTCTAATTTACTTGAGATTATGTCATTTTATTCACTGAAAAGTCACTTGAAAATTTATGACAAATTCATGCACCCGGGTACGATAACTTAAATGAAAACAACAAATACTTATTGTGTCAATGTAAATAAAAATTTTCTTGCATTATATTAGGTTTGCTTAAATGTAGATGTTTTATTTTGAATATTTACTGTGTAAAATTTTTGTGTGCCAAAATAATCGTATATTATTTCCTTTATTGAATAATGATGCCAACCATTTTTGTTTCATGTAATAAAATTTAAATTTGCCTAGACGGTTAACTAGTAATAAAATCTCTGAGGAGAGTATTCGCCCTCAGATTGTTAAGAAGTACTAGTAATAACCAATTAAGAAAGCACAATAAGCCATTGCTAGAAATAAAAAATTGTTAGGTCACATAAATGCAGTACCTCATACAGTATTCTAAAAGCAGCTATGGTTTTCGAAATTTTCTATACACTATACACATTTTTTAAATTTACTTCATTTTGCCAACCATTTTGCAAACTCCATTTTTCCAAGTTATTTTCATTCCATTCACTTTATGCCATGCAAGCCAAAGCCATAAGTATTTGCCAAAGAAAATGAATGTCAGCCATGTTTATCCATTTTGTTTAATTATATTACTCAAGTGTTGTACAACATAACTCCAGAATTCTAGTCAGAAAAATTTAAGGTGTCTAAACTTGAAAATTAGATTAGTTCGCAGTTTTAAGATTAGGTTGCAAGGACGTCTGACTCGCAAGTGAGAGACTGGCCACCTCAATGATATTGCTCGTCAGACTTCTTTTGCCGGGGGGGATATTGTAATGTATAAAAAGGTAATTTGGGTTTTACTAGTTTGGGTATTGTTCAAGCGGTACTTTCACTGTAAGTTTTGCTTTTCTGTCTTACTTGCCACGCGCGCTCTGGAGCTATGTTTTATTTATTTTGTTAGTTGTCAGACATCAGGCCGAAGATTCTGAGTTCTTTAGAGTGTACACGTGTCCCCACGCCTTTGTAATCCCGAATGCAGGTCATGTTCATAAATGTATGTAATTCGATTAGAGATAAGAGAGAGGCGGAGTTATGTCTTACCAACCCACGTGGTATGATGAACGTAAATACACCCGCACCTCGAAAATCAAGAGATTTCTGCCACTGGAACTGCTTAATTAGTCCACGCTGATTTTTGTACCCGTCTCCCCTTTCCTCTTTTCACTCTATATTGTAACTTGTGAGATAATGTTTAATAAACCGTTTTACCTGCCTTAACTCTGGAATTTTACTGAAATATCTGATGTCTCATATATATATATATATATATATATCAGTTTGTAAATCGATTCATTCCGAAAATTAAATGGATATTCATTGAACCAACAGAAGCACCCAAATATTTTCCTCTAATACAGACAATAGGGAGTTTTTGCATAGCAGTTTCACTCACGCTAACTCCAACGTTAAATAGCATTGGACAGTTCAGCGTACGAATAAATTCAGAAACCCGATTGGTCAAAGTACTCAGAATAGCAGACAGGGTTAGCGTTAACGTAGGAAAAAACGGTAAGCAAAAGTCCCTTGAATGAGGATATCACCTGACATGCTGACATGAGTGTTGCTTTACGTGTTCTTGTTTTCCGATGATTAGATGAGAAAAAGCAGCTCATATTACTCCTGATATCATGAGTCCTCAAAGTTGTTCGACGTCCTTTTGTACAAGAATGCTGTTTGCAAAATCATTGGGGTTTCAATATTTCACTAAATTAATTTTAACCGTCCAATTCCCATGGTAGCATAAATGCTACATCCTTTAAACAAAATTTTTTTGCGGGAAAAATGTTTCAAAATGTAATTTAAGTCATACAGTTTTTAACTGTACCTTTAATTAATAATAGTATTAGTTTGTGTCCACAGATTTCAGCATTAATGGATGAAAAATATTTTAGAAGTAACACGGATGAAGTGAACAAATAAAAAATTTTTCCAATGATAATATTGGAAACTTGGCTTTAACAATTTTAATAATATTTAATATGAAGAAAAAATAATATCAGGTTGTAACGAAAGTTTTCCGCCATATCTGCCTGAAAAACTAACTTCTAACTCCTTAGATACCTGTTTTTGAACTTTCGGTACCAAACCTGTACCGTGTCACATAATACAATAATAGTACTTAAAGCTGTACTCGTAATTCGTTGATATTCTGTAGCCGACTTTTTGCAACAGAACTGGAAGTAAATGATGGTTCTAATCCTCTAGAGTGATAGTTCCATTTGAGACACCTTGTTCTTAAGGATAACTATATTTTTTACAGATTTCACAACACAGTGTCATAAAGCAAGTCTCTTTCTTTCAAATGCCAAAAATCATTTGACAAAATATGAGCAAATACGCCAACGCGATCGCGAACTGTGTGCTTCCAATGTTTTCGGTGGCGCTAAACTTTCGTTACAATCTAATAATTGCCATTTATATGTAAAAAAATATGCGTTTTTCCCCTGGATATAAAATAACTTTTTAAAAAGGGTCCTCGTTAATATTTAGAAGATTCTTAAAATCACGGTACAGCCATTGAAAAAAACATATAAATCACTTTTCTCACAATTTTTTAAATTATATTCAGGTTATTTGACTTAAAAGAACACCATTACAACGAAAAAAATTAATGTTTTGCTTGGAAATTTCTTATAGTCGGCATTATAGGATTAAATTTATATAAAAGAGCGTTTACTATTATAAAGTTGTAAACATTTTCAACATTTTACAAAGATCCATCTAACCAAAAAATGCCTGCTTCTTTAGAATTTGCCGCAAAGAAAACTTGGATGAAATGCCACCTATAAAATCATTGTTTACTCAGGGTATCCCAAAATTGTGGTAACGGGCTTTAATTCTTTATCTATTAGAAATAAGTGAGCAGTGCAAATGGAAAAAAAATGCTCAAAATAAGGTCGGGGAAAAAAAAAGTAAAAAAAAAAAACCTTGTTAATTTTCAAAAAGTTATATACTTTTGAAATTTGTATACGAACCCCGTACAAAGCAATTCCCAATTAGTAAAATGCGGCCCATACACTCCTCATGAGGTGACATACAAAATTTGAGAATTGTATCGTAAAAAGTGTCAGAGATATGAAGATAAATTAATTCTCACTAAACCACTTTTCCATGGCTCTCGAACGAAAAAAAGTCACGTCAAATGATCGCATTTCAGGGGTGGTCGTACAGAAATTACGAAAGAATGTATTTTTAACACGCTTTTATTAGTTTCACCTGTATTTTTGTTCGTTTGTTTGTTTGTAAACGACTCCTTTGAACTCGATTTTGACCCACTTTAAACATTAGACTTAACAAGGGCCGATGCCAAAACAATAATTTGATAAGTTTATCCCATTATCCTGATTAGGATCGTCAGGATTAGCAATTTTCTTAGAGATCCTGTGAGTGGGAGCGATTGAGATGGAGCAACACGCGGTCTACGCATGCGTACCATTTCGGCACTCGGCTCAGCAATATGGAGTAGAACCTCTCGCTATTGGTAACTGTATTCAAAAGGTAACTGTATGTTTGGGTAGTTAGGTTTTTGAAATCCAGATAGCAAATCTAAAAATTTTACCTCAATATTGTAAATTATTACATGGATGTTTGTGTTTGTTGTAGTCATTATGAAACTTGTTTGTTGATTAGAGACCTATTTTTCCTTTTTAGTGAGGAAGGTAGCATTTAACTGCAGGTTAATTAATACTTTGGTCTACAGCAGGGGCGTAGCCAGAGTTGGGCTTGAAAGGGGTGCTGTCCCCCCACCCCCGAAATGGAACCCTTTACTTAGCTTGAGCTTGCAATTTGATATTTAGCTTACAATTGAACTTTAGCTTTAAATTTCATACCCAGCAAAACCCGAAATAAAATCCTGGCTACGCTACTGGTGCACAGTAAAAATAAATTATCTCACAGTTTGTACTTTCTAACTTAGTGTTCCTTAGTGTCTTATGAGAGATATAGAAAATTAAAAAAAATTTAATTAATACAGTTTAAAAACAAACTAAAATACACGCTTTTATAGCAAATCGAACTAAAAAGTGAAAAATAAAAATATAGTTTAAAAAACTGAAAAACACTCTGATAAATTGAACTAACTAAAAAGGGAAAAATAGTATTAATGTGAAAAAAGCGTGGGGTTGCTCCATATATCAGTTCTTGAGAATATTCGATCGGTACGGTTAGTACAAAAATGAAACAAAAAATATAGCACAAAGCGCCCCACACTTTTTTCACAATAACACTATTTTTCGTTCATTAATTTATCTCTAGATTAAGAATTATTTTTCACGTTTTAGTTAGTTCAATTTATCACTAAAGCGTGTTTTTTAGTTTTTTAAACTATATTTTTATTTTTTTTCTCTCTAACAATAAACGTTCACTCTAACAAAATCATGGATGGCGACCGATCATCTTTCTGCGACGTTGAATGATGAAAGGATCAAATTTGGTACATCTCCTCATTAGTGTATGGGGTACATTTTACTAATTGGAAATGTTTTTCGTACGGGGGTCGTATACAAATTAAAAAAGTGTAACTTTTTGTAAATGTACGAGAGGAATTTTTCCTTAACGGAGTCTTATTTCTGTCCTTATTTTAAACATTTTTTCAATTTATACTGCCCACTTAGCTCTGATAGATAAAGAATTACTTCCCTTTACCACCACCCTGTATATGAATGGACACACCTCCTTCGGGCGTACATATTCTTCCTATCAGCTTCTAACTCTTTCAAGCGCAACTATTTCCCAATGCCGAAAAAGTGCAGCCTTTGCCATTACTCGATTTAACTACTAGCAACATGGATGCCGATCGAATCGCTCATCGTGTGCTACAGAGCTCAAGAACATTTTTAACACAGCTGGCTGTGCCGGCTCAAGCTGTGGAGGCTCAAGCACCCACTGGAAGAATATTGTGGGTAATCAGGAAAATGTAAGGAGCAGAATTAGCTACTTTTCAGGGGAAAACATGAAATTTAGAAAACCAGATAGGTTTTTTTTTTCTCAGAAAAAAAGATCATTACAAAATTTTCTGATTCCTTTACTCATATGTAAAATCATTGTCGAGGAGGACTCATCTAGCTGTGCGGCACAGCCAGCTGTGTGAAAATTGTTCTTCAGCTCTGTGGTACGTGATGAGCAATTTGATCGTCCGCTCTGTTACTGGTAGTTAAATTGAGCGATGGTAACGGCTGCATTTTTTTTTTTTTTTGGCATTGGGCAGTTTATCTAGTTTTCTTCTATATCGGTGTATATTTTCATCATATTCTTCCAGTTTTCAGCCAATGCCGGTACTGATCAAAATACTGACATCCATTTTCCAAATAACCGATCATTTTTATGGTAAATGCTGTGCTAAAAAGAAAAGGATTCTGGTGTAACTACGTCCTCCTTAAGAATTTTATTGAAATCAAATTTATTCTTCGTGAATCGAAACAGTCCAAATGTCAGGGATGTGTCCTCACGGCGAGGCCACGCCGCGTTAAAGGGTTAACAAATGATCAAATGAACAAAAAAATTTTAGTGCCTTTCACGCAAATTCAATGAATTTTACACCATAATTTATGTGAGGCTACGGAGATGACGTTATCACCAGCTTTTAGGCCTCCGTTCTGTGTTTTTAAGTTGGAATGAGGCATTTAAAGATTTTATGTTTGTGAGCTGCAAATTTTGGGGACATTTCGAATACTGCTTTTGCATGCCGTGTATAGATAGACGGCATTTTAGATAAGTCTTCCATTCAAGTTTCAGCGAATATTGTTCTGTTTAACCCTTTGAGGTGCAACCCTTTCCCAATGCTAAAAACAGGGCAGCCGTTGCCATCGCTCGACTTAACTACAAGCAAGATGGCGGAGGACCGAAACGTTCATCGCGTGCCACAGATCTAGAGACCCTTTTTTGACGACAGCTGGCTGTGCCCGCATACAGCCTAGCTGTCGTAAAAAAAAAAAGTAAATTTTTGAAAAGTTTTCAACTACAAGCAAGTTGAGTCTAAACACTGAATTCATATTGGTTACATTTTAAAGCAAGAATACAACGTTACAAAATACAACGTTTTAGAGTTATGCGAAATACGAAATAATTTTTGGAGCCAAATTTGGCGATATTTCGCCAAAAATCGCCAAGGACGATGACAGATGGCGATATTTTGGGCATGGATCAAATAACTGACTATCGCCAAATTTGGCGATATTTTGCTAAAACTCGTCAAGGTCAAAAACAAATGGCGAGATTTTGGGCATGCACCAAACAATGACTGACTACAGATGTAATATATTGAAGATGTCCATAGACACTCCATAGACACTCTATATTGAAGATGTCCATAGACACACCGTGACCTAAATGTGAAGTCATTGCGACGTGCAAGACCATCACGGGACGTCGCGAATGAGTCACAAATAAGTCGCTTTGACTGTCTAATGTCCTTCTGCGGCAACGTCACAACGTGACGTCAACATGAAGTCACATTGTGACTTCAATGCGACGTTACAGCGCCGTCACATTCACAGCACTGTGACTTAAATTCTCCACTGATTTAAAACTGAAAAAAAACGGTTTTTTTTTTTGAGAAATTCGCAAAATGACTTAAAATTCACATAATCATACAAAAGTAGCAATATCGTAAAGTCATAAAATTGAGTCGCATGTTGCTTTCAAAAGTAGCAAAAATTGCGAAAAGTCGCATAGTCGTTAAAGCAAGTTTAAGGAATTTCGGCCCATAGAGCGTAATGTATTTCGAATCTTTTGGACGGGCCTGCAGATAAACTATCCAGTCGAATGTGACCGAAAGGGGATTTGCACAACTCATGTTACAACAATCCTAAATATAAAGTTTCAACATTCTACGACCAAGAATTTTTGAGATATGCGAGTACATACGTTCGTACGTACAGACGGTATGGAAAAACTGGTCAAAATAGACTTGCCGTCGGACAAAATGAGTTGCAGACACATTTATATGAACGTGCACGCTAGCGTATGATGTGATCCATCAAAAAAATTCTTAAAAGTAAATTTAGAGGTAGCCAAAATCGGTTTTTTCATCGAAGTTTAGCCCCTGAAATTTTTCGGGATCACATTACTTCCTTATACTCCGTAACAAGCAAGGAAGTAAAAAAAGTAATAATCTAGTGAATTTTTTATCTTAAAATGTTTTAAGGTTTTATAGACATTTTATCTGGCAAAAAATTATACTCTCGTTTAAAAAAATATGCATTTAAGAAACTATTAGTAATTTCATGCTATTTCAATACAGAACTATATCTATATAAATAAAATTAGACTTTTGTCTGTACATTTCTTGGAATTCAAAAATTTTGCGATTTCTATCCGTTTCAAGCACCCGGGAATCCGATGCGGCCCTCAAAAAAAAGTTTGTCTGTCTGTCATTTTGTCATTCTGTCATTCTGTCCGTGACGCTTTTTTTGTTTAAGCATCACGTAAAAACGGCTGTAGCGAATGATATGAAATTGGGTGTCATGATAGGTGGTCACTCAACTTAAAACATAGGCGTCGAATTTTAAAAAAATCTTGATTGGATTTTGAGATTTTGCGAAAATCCTTTCAAACTGCGTAAATTTGTGTTCAAGCATCACGTAAAAACGACTGAAGCGAATGGTATGAAATTGGGTGTCATGATAGGTGGTCACTGAACTTAAAACATAGGCGTCGAATTTTTAAAAAATCTTGATTGGATTTTGAGATTTTGCGAAAATCCTTTCAAACTGCGTAAATTTGTGTTCAAGCATCACGTAAAAACGACTGAAGCGAATGATATGAAATTAGGTGTCATGATGGGTGATCACTCAACTTAAAACATAGGCGTCGAATTTTTAAATAATCTTGATTGGATTTTGAAATTTTGCGAAAAACATGTCAAACTGCGTAAATTTGTGTTCGCACATCACGTAATAACTGCAAAGGTGAAAAAATGATATTTCGTAACATGATAGGTGGTCACTCACCTTAAACTATAAATCAGATTTAGAGATTTTGTGAAAATCGTTTAAAACTGAGTGAATCTTTGTTCCCGCATTACGTAATAACAACTAAAGTGAATGATATGAAATTTGGTCACAGGATAGATGGTTGCTCAACGAAAACTATAGGAGTCCAATTTTTTAAAGATTTTCATTAGATTTTGAGATTTTGTGAAAATTCTCTCAAAATACGTTTATATTTCTTCAAACATCACTTAATAACGACTAATACGAATAATACGAAATTTAGTGATATAATAAGTAGTTGCTAATCTTAATTTATACGTGTTGAGAGAGAAAATTTTAAAAATATTTTGATTACATTTTGAGATTTTGCGAAAATCGTTTCAAAATGCTGAAAATTTGTTCCAGCATCACGAAATAAAGACTGCAGGGAATGAAACGAATTTGGGTGACATGATAGGTTGTCACTCAACTTAAATTCTAGGCTTCCAATTTTTCAAAAATGTTGATTAAATTTTGAGATTTTGCGAAAATTATTTCAGTATGCGTAAATATTCGTTCGCGCATCACATAATTACGACTAAAGCAAATGAAATGACATTACTTAGTTACTCTCTAACCTGTAATATTTTAACAATACATAAAAATCATAACTTCGCTTTCTTTACTTTGGCAACATACTACATCCATTCTGTGTACTCCTACAATGCTGACGAAAGTTCTTGCTTTTTGGAAATTTGCATTCACTAACCGGTCGAGGACGGGTACTTCAGCTAGTTACAAATAAACAAATAAATTTGATATTCAGCATAGTACCTTCATTACCCATAGCTTTATTCTGCCCAGAAACCTATAACAAACAAAAAAAAAAATTATCCCGTCCTGAAAATAACAAATTTTATAGATTTCTCATTTACGACTTCGTTAAAAATATTTATTAATATACTGCATAGCATTTTCGTCGCTGAAACCAAACTGAATATGCAATATTTATGGCTTTTAAAACAAAATATAGCCTGGTTGCTCGATTTATTACCCTTTGAATTTCCAGTCGAACAGATTTTATGGATATTTTCGTGAATCAGTGTACGGAACTTCAACATGCACTTTTTGGAAAAAATAAATAAATAAAAATAAAATTCTTCTTCCAGGATAAAAGTTGCGTGTTTGTGTAACTAATGATTCATTATTTCCTAGCTGAGTTAAATTCAGTTCATGTTAAAATAGAAAAGCGTAAGATAAGCCAAAAGTTATCTATGCATGGCAAAAGCTTAGCAAATCTGAATACATTTTGAAGAGTAAAACTACAAATGAACGGATCTAAACAAAATTAAAACAAGTTTTAAAATATTTTGCTCCTTTCAATGCCAGAGCTAAGCAGCATTTTGCACGAATAGTTTATCGAAAGAATTTGAAAACACTTTTAAACAAAATAACTTTATTCGGAAAATTCTAAAGTAACGTATATTCAGTATTAGGAAAATGAAAGTTTCATGTCTATATAGCTATAAATATACTACGCAGTCGGAAAATAGATCAGGTCCACACAACACTAGTTTAGGTAAAATCCATTTATTTGCGGTTACATTTGCTAAACAGTTGGATGCGGGAACGAGGAAGTGGAGAGACGAACTTCTCATAATTAATTAGACAAGTGAAGTAATGCGAAAAAAGTGTTCTCTACAGAAAAAAGATTGATACAGATTTTACAAGTCACATGACACACACTATAAAGTTCCAAAGGTTGCTATTCGTAGGTTTTGCTATTCGTAGTGACGTCACTATCTCAGTTGCATCAATATGCGCTGATTGGTTCTGACGTGAGGTTCAGTGGTGGAGAGCGGCTTGTTGACCCTCTAATTACTTTTTGCCCCTAGAAATTACTTCGAGAAAATCTCTCTGTTCCTTAACGATAACAGTTTTGAAAATTAAAAGGACGCATTGTAAGATGATTAGAAATATGTAAAATGAATTCCGAAAATGGCTAAATTTAAAATAAAATATATTTTAATTTGACGCATAGAATTTGCGAAATAACATTTTTGTACGAAAAAACATGCAGGAACTCAGGCGCGTAGCCAGGAAAATTTTTCGGGGGGGGGGGATATGCGCCTGGAAAATTTTTCGGGGGGGATATGAACTTATATGTGTATAAATAGACGGAATTTCATCACTAATCCAAAAATTTCGGGTGGGGATATATCCCGATATCCCCCCCCCCCTGGCTACGCCCTTGCAGGAACTGTATGGGCAAATATCAGTGCTTTTTTTTTTACATAAACTTCTGTTATTAGCATTTACAGGTAATATTTTTTATTAAATGTAAATATACAGAAATATATGATAGAAGAAAATCGTGATACCTGCTGTTTATTTTATTTTAGTGAATTCAAACTAAAGAATAAAATAAATCCTCTCAAAATTAATTTATAAATGTTTTTTTTAATACATAGATTTAGTGAAAGTACATACACAGCTTAAAATTGATATGGAGAAGATAAATACTCGTTACTAACGAATTAATTTTTTTTTACGCTTATTACGTAAAAATAAAATGTTCTTATGTTAAGTTTAATCAAAACTAAATATTTTATTCATATTTTTTTTAAATATTCTTCACAGCAACAAAATGCATTGCAACAAATTATATACTCACACATGCATATAGAATATGCATATATTCAAACGTAATATGCATACAGAGTGTCCAGGTTTAAGTTGACCATCCTTCCGTTTCGTGACCGATTGTCCTAGGTGCCTACTTCTAGTTACAAAAATGGTCACAATTAGATGCAGAGTGACGATACTGAAAGTTCGAAGCGATAGGCCATTTTTAACATTAAACCTCTACTATTTAATTGATTTATTCTATTTAGAAGTAGTTTTCGATTCTACTTTTGCTTTAAAGTTTTTATCTAACACATGAGAAACTTTCCTGGAATTAAAAAGCATTTTATTAGAAATATTTCGCCATTTATTTATGAAGAAAGTATTACCGCATGAGTCTTACCGATAGTTTTGTTCTGCATTCGTCGAATATCCCTCTAGAGAAGAAAGTTCTGTTTAACGAAGCTGAAGTGGAACGGGAAAAAAAAAGCAGAAACGGCTTTGTATAAATTAGCGGCATTTGATCGCCGTTGCTCAAAAGAATAAGTAGGAAGAGCTAGAAACTGAAGAGCCCATTGCAGGGAATGGGGAAATACAGCCCCCATACTGCACCACTCTTAAAATGGAATTATCCCGTTGCTTTACACGATGCTCAGCTACAAAATCGGAGCTGCAGTTTGCTGAAAGAGGATAAAATGTTGTTAGTAAGAAAGTTTAAAGAGGAAAGATGTCATTTGTTTTGTCAAGCGTACGTTATTCGTGCGAGGAGCAGTATAATTAGACAGTTGAAATGAACCTCATCGTTTTCATTAACACTCTCCAGTGACTTTTTTCCCCCAATGTCCTGTTCAGCTGCCGACAATAGGCTTCACTGTTACAAGGGCTGGATTGATAAGTCAATTCGTTATATTGTGGAGTCCCATTGTAGGCTGCCTCCTAATAAATGGCAAGTTTGAGCCCATTCCAGATGGGAAACCTTGCACCTGGATTGGCACTCTCAGAGGTATCGTTTGAACAAGGAGAACAGTGGATCTGCGAACTCTTTACGTGCGGTGACACCCAGGTAGCACAAACTTGTTCAAAGGCCGTAATTTCCACATTCAGATAGCACGTTACCATCCCGTACAGATTTACAGTGTCGCTTACGTCAGAATGTCCGTACAAAACACGTACAATGCTCGTCAAAATCTGGGTCCAGTTCAGTGTTATCCACACGTACTTAAAACGTTGTATAGCTAATTATGCAGGACGTACTATAAAATTAAGTAAATAACCGATATTCTACAGATTTTTTTGAATCAGTTTCGCCCCATATATTTTATTTTTCCACGCATTTTCCCCTCTATGCTGAAACCTCAAGCTATTTTAACCTGTTTCCGTCTACCGTCCGCGATCGATCTCGGGACCTAAGGTGTGGGAAGCCAGCGTCCTAACCACCATGTCAATCTAACTCGAGGTGACATAACTACAGTTTGAAGTGACTGTTATGGTTGTCACGCCGTTGTTTGGCGAGATTGATCAGTATTGCCCGATCATCTTTTATTTTTCCATGGTATGAATCAAAATTAAAATAATGTTATGTGTGATTTATAGACTCTACTAATAGGGAAATAAGCATAATATAAACTTAAAAGCAGCACACGTTTTAAAACTTTCAATATCGCAACACTCTTGTTGGGCAATATTGGCCGAAATCGAGACAAACAACTGATTTGAAATCAATTTTGTAGTATATTTGTATTTTATTTTGAAGAATTTCAATATTTGGAAATATAGAATCTTTTTTTTTTAAAATTCTATGGTCAAGTACATTTATGGCTGATGATAAATTATTTGTTATGTGGATGTAGCTTTCCAAATCAAGCATTCATCAAGTTGTATTCAAGCTTGACAGTTCAAATGACTTAAATTCGGCGGGAAAATATTTGCTGACTCATTTTTTTGTAATCTCCAAGCTTACTGCAAGCTTAAAATGAATTGAACTGTCAAGCTTGTATTAATACTTCAAATTCAAAGAAATGTCAAGCCTGATTTAAGCTTACACTTTGGTTGAGGTGAGGTGTTGCTGGAACTTCTTCTGGCCCTCTGGCGGGCGGTATTTTTGTCGTCACTGTGAACCGTACTAAATGGAACGTTTGTAGTATGTGGTGGCGTACTTGGATTATAGAGCGGATCATAGAGTCTGTTGTTTGTACGTTAAGCAATCCCAATAAGAAAATTCTTTCATAGTAGATACTTCAGAGTACTAGAGTAAAACGTGAAGCTGAATTAGCCGAAGCACACATTTTGAACCAGAACGCGTTTTGCACTGTAAGACGTGGTGATCACGTTTTGACTACATGTGTGTGCTATCTGGGACGGTGCCACAGCATTCTAATCGAGAGAGAGTGTAATCTTCCCAAGCACTGACCAAAGTCGGCGGAGCTTCACTCTTGGTGCTCTTATGGGAGATTGTTTTAATTTACTGGGCTGTTGCCGAACTTTCTTACTGAATCGAAGAGGGCTAATAATTTAGGTTTGCCCATCTTCTTTATATTCTCTAAGTGTACACTGAAATCGGTACATTTATTGCTCCGCATTATATCGTGTATTCTATTAAAAATGGCGTATATAGCTTGAAACAGAGGTATTACTAAGAATCTTTTCAAGGAGTAAAAATACTCCTTGCTTTTTTTTTAAGAAGTAAATTTAATTTTAGTAGTAAAATTAGAGGTTTAAAGAAGGGAAAAATAAAGACCGACATAAAAGTGACCAGTTAGAGGTAAAAAAAAGCTAAACGGAAGTTAATTGGTAAAAAATATGTTGTTTAATACTAAAAAAAAGTCCCTATGCAACATTTGTTTTACGTATTAAATTTTTAAAGTGATTGTGAACCGGTGTATGAAAATAACGGTTTTGATCCTTCATTGCTATGTGATTCTGAATTCTTTCCTTTTCTAAAAGTTTTTTTGCTATTTTTGGGACACATTATATTATGTATGTGGCAAATATAGTTTAAAAGATGTTTTATGGTCAATGAGTCTAACATTATTTTTCCTCGTAATGAAAATTGAAAAAAAATGTTTCTTAAACTATAATACGTGCAATATAAGCTACGAAGAAAATATGTTTAACTCTTCATGAAAATTCTCTACTTAAATGGTATCTAGTTAAAAATGTGACTGCAATTAAGGCTCTGGCTACAACAGATGCTGCCTTTCTAATTATTCATTTAATTTAATTTATATCAGTTTTATTTTTAGCAGTACTTTATTGAGATATAAAACTTAATTGTAATTAATGTTCTAGTTAAGTGCATTCAATTTAGAGTAACGCAGCTAAATATCTTATTTGCTTTGACTTTCGCTTCCGCTTAAGAAAATGCGCGAGTCTGCAATTTGTTTCCAGTTTAAGAAAACTTAAATCAGATCCATCAGTATTTACCCAAGCAGAAGATAATGAATATGTTCATATTGGAATATGCGTTGATGATTTTTTGATAGTGGCAAGCTCGGAGGAAATGATTGATATAATAATAAAAATTGTAAAAGTAAATATTGAAATTAGAGAAACAACAAAGTCAAATAAGTTTTTAGGATAATTCCGCTGTTGTCATTTTCTGTCTTTTAACAGGACACGATTGTCTCAATGCCCATTTCTTAAGAATTGGACTAGGCTTGCTGTCAATGTTACTCTAAATTCTAAATGGACAGTTACCATTTTGACACGTGTTTTGCACTTAAAAGTTTCAGCTGTATTGTTCAAATATATCGGGAAGCCAGAAAGTTTATGACTTGATTGCTAAAACCATGGCATTTGTGATAAATAAATAACTGCTTTTAGGATTAGAAATCAGAGAGGGAAAAAATGAAATAATTTTATCACATAGAAATTATATAATTCAAACTTTGGAAAAATTCAATATGTTGTATTTTAATCCAGCTTCACTGAAAATTTTATTTCCAAATCAAATGTTTATATATGTATGATAAATCAGTAGCACAGTATAATGAGCCCAATAACGATGACTCATGAAAAATGTACTATCATTAAAATTATGTCAGTGATTTTTTCCCTTTTCAACTTCGGCTGCAATTAAAAAAATTATATATTTTTTCAGCCTTTGGATTGAAGTATTTTGCGGCTGTAATTTCTACTGTAGTCATGACTGAATTTCTAATTATGTATTTCGTATTCCACCTAAGACGGTAAATTGACCATAAAGAACTTTTTCTCTATTTACTAGGCAATCGATATAAAATTTTGTACATCGATATAGTTTTCTTTATGCAAAATAGTAAAAGTTAATCTCGGAGTTTATTCTTTAAGAAAAATAATTAAAACATTCTAATGAATGATATCTAAAAATGTCCCATGCAAATTAAACTTGGTTGAATCTTATTGTAATTTGATATCATCCTTCATAAATATCTGAATGTTACCTTAGTACTAGTATTATTAGATTTATTTACTTTTTATCTTAGAATTTTTTTTAACTTTACTAAAAATAAAGGTATGTTTACCAAAGTAAATTCTTTTACTATAGTTTTGATTGCAAATAAAAATTGATTACCTTCTTTTGTTGTAGTTCCCTAAAGTAGCTTTAAAGAAAAAGTTTGCTGTCTCAGAAACATATGGATGAGCATGGAACTTTTTAAATACCATTAATTAGAACGTTTTAACTTTTTTCTAAATTAGTTGAACTGTGAAATTAACTTTGCATTAGTATTTTTCATAGTCAAACAAAACTGCGTCAGTACACAAAAATTTATACAAAAAAATGTTTGTATGATTCATTGTCTTTCAAATCTTTAGACAAGCATTTTAAATTTCATTTCACGTAGTTCGAGACTTGTAAATTAACACAAAGAGAATCTCTGAATTTTAGTGACCATAAGACAGGACGTTAGACTCAACCATTTACAGTAGTTTTGCCTGTCCCCGAAATCTAGTTAGCTTGAATACATTTGCTTGTGGGAAAAATTGCCCCAGGGCATACGGAAAGTGAGCGGTGTTGGCCTATGAAAAGAATTTTTTTCCGTCGCATAACTGAAACGGTGGACGTAAACAGAATAATGAATCATAATGCTGACATCCAAAATATATAAAAAATAAAATTAAAAATATCTGAAATACTTGACATTTTAAACATTTACCAAAGAGCATATTTTAAAAATGTATCACAATCCATACGGCAGCATTATTTTTCTTCCTTGCTCCTTTATGTTGAGAAGTGTAGCAGAATCCATGTTCGAACTCTATTAGTATTTTTTGTTCCACTGTGGTAGGAAACACAACGTAATCCAAATGTCAGTCCTACTTTTTTTTTAACACTGGTATACGGCTAAATTGTTCATGTCCAGGATTGAGACTTCTCTCTTGGCTGACGATCCAATGGTCTGGAGTTTCGGGCAATTTTTCCAAATGCAACGCGAATACTCGTTAGTATCCCTTAAAAAGTCCTTCATATAAAGCACTCTCCATCACCTTAAACAGATAACCCTTGGGAAGGACATATGTAGTTCTAAAGACACATACAGTGACGTGAGCTGTCTTCTCCTGGCAAAAAAACAAACAAACAAACACTCTTGCAGCGGGCCGTGGTAGTCCAGTGATTAAGGCATTGGAGTCGTAACCGAAAGGTTGCGGGTTCGATTCCGACGTGCCACTAAAGACCACCGTGTACCTTAGGGTGGATCGATTAAAAAAATATATTTTAATGACGGGTGACATGGCAAAATTTGCCAAATGATGAGGTGAGAATTAAAAAAAAACTTTTTTTTAAACATTCCCTTCAGGTGCCCCACTCGCTCCAAAAAATAAATTAAAAAAAAAAAAGAATATTTGTATGCATGTAATGGCTTGGTAGATTAGGTAACATGATTTGTCAAATAATCAGAAGTATTTTTCCATGAAAAAAAGGTTTTTTATAGCATTCCCGACAGACACTCCTGAAATTCGAATACAAAATAAAAAAATTAGGCTATATTTCCCTCGCCAACTTCGCCACGAAATAAGAGCTAACTAGCTTTTGCCAGCGCTTCTGTGATCTGACGTCACTATAATTTCCCTGACTAAAGAATAAGACATCTCGCTTAACCCTTTGAAGCGAAAGCGTTTTCATATCAATATAGAAGGCCAAGTAGATTGACTGCCCAACGCTGAAATAGTGCAGTCGTTGCCATCGATCCATTAAGCTACGAATACAATGGCGATCGATCGAATAGCCCATCTGGCACAAAAGATCTACAAAAGTTTTACGAAACGGCTGAATGCGCGGTAGTACAGCCATCTGTGTCAAAGAAGAACATAGTTCTTTAACACAAGAACCAAGTTGCATTTACCTTGGGCATCTAACTGTTTCGTCGGGATCTGGGATTAACCTTAAGAATAGAATATTAACCTTTTTTAATGACGAAGGTATATCAACTGATTCACTTTTACAATCGGATGGGATGGACAATCATCAATACTGGTACTAAGAAGTAATAAGTCTTCTAGAAGCTGAGTTAAATCGTGCACTTCAACGGTTCATTTGTATGCTGCATCTTAACGAACTTCTTTTACGACATCTTTTGGTTTAGCCTGATGGTGTAATTCATGGCCCCAAAGAATTTTTTGGTGCTATTAGCAAGTTACTGCAAACGTGCCATCCACTTTCTGTAACTCAATTCTGTAAAATCGAGATGAATCCATTTGCAGATGTCGATAGGAGTATTTTGAGTACAGATCAACGATATTTGTTGGATATGTTGAAAGCGGTGTCTTCAGGAGAATGCGACAAGATTTAGCTGCTATTCAACCAATACTGCTGGTGCATTCCAGGTGATTGATAAACGCTAACTGAGTCCTTCGTCTTTATGCAGCAATTGAAGAGCCTTCCGAAAACTTGTTACATTTAGTTACATATAGTAAGTTAGTTGAAGGTATACGTTCAGTATGGTTCCACATAAAAGGAAAGCCATTGTGCATTGAAGGTTCTAGACACCTCTGGAAGCCAATTATGTACTTAAGATATATGCTGGATCACCTAAAAAAACTGTTGAAGCTGCAAAAGAAATGGATTTTTTACAAATACAGAGAATTTGCTTCTAGCTATTTTATATGATGATAGAGATACTATTCGAAAATTAGCTTACCATAGAGTTATTTCTGCCAAAAAGGAAAATCAGAATACTTCATCTGTGAGAAATTTTCGTGTACTAGTAATAAACATGCAAGCAACTGATTATACGATTTAATTTTTGGAATAATAATAACGAGCGGCTAGAGCCTCCGGTTTTTGAAATACATCTCCAATGAAGATTTAAAAATATTCCGTCAAAGGAGATTGCTTCAGTGAAATTTACCCATGCTACACACAAGGAACTGAATTCCGTGTGAAACTGGTAACAAAGACTGCATTTCTTGCTTGTGGAGAAGAAAGGAGGGATGGATAGGGAATGCAATCCCGATCCCGCGGGAACGGTATCCTCCGAGATTCCGCACAAATGTTTGCGGGACTAGTCCCGCGGGATAACGATCCTAATCCCGCGTGATTGACACTGAGAAAGAATTAGTTTTTATTACAATTTCACGCTTCTTTTCGAATCAATAGACCGAAAACTTTTGCATATTTATCCCAACAAACACACACAGGTTCTCTGAACGTCTATTAACGTTCAGAAGACGTTTTCTGAACGTTAATAGACGTTCAGAGAACCTGTGTGTATTTGCTGGGATGTTTCTTATCTAACAATAAATGAATCAATACTTATAAATTTTAATTCAAAGTTTTATTTATTTTTAATTATCTTCCAATAGGAGACTGGATCAAACATCAAAATATAAGCATTGTAATCTAAATTATTCGCAAAATTCTCATTCTCTAAATGAACTGAAATATTTCATACTATTTTATCGCTTAGCGAAATGTCACTAATTAATTATAAAAAGTTTTCATTTTAGTTTTTAATTTTTTTTATAAAGTCCGCACTTTTAATTATTTTACTAAAATTAAATCTAGACTAGGAAAAAAATCCATTGGACTAATTGGATTTGCTCGATTTTGTCCATTCTTTTTTCATCAACTATGAAAATAATGTAAATTTGTGAACATATCTACAAATTGTGTATTTCTGTAAATTCCTCTCTTTTAGCAACTAACATTATTCTGAAAATCATGGTTATATTTTCATATTTCTGCAAGTTTTTGGTTCGAAATTAGGGGACCACCGGGCTAAGTCGGACTTCCTCCCTCTGGGGCCCACTAAAATGGAAGGCGCCCCCCTCTGCCCATCGCCTCCCTATCTGGGGTATCTGGCACCGCATGCGGTTATCAGAGGGCATGATAGAAAAAAAAAAAGCTTTGATGCTCAAAATGATCGAATTAATTGAAAACTTTTACTTTAATAATACGCCTTTTACTCTAAAAAAATCATACCTTGCTATATTGCCCAATAAAATGACTCTTACACTATCACATCATTTACTTTACTGAAGGGAAGTGGAAAACTTTCTAAATCAAGTTCCTTTTATTCCGCGGTTCTGCATCTCAATTAAAATATCTTTTACACTCGATATGTCATAAAGCGTTCAGCTAAAACATGAAAACGTGAATATTATTTTGAAAACTCATTACTTTTACACGTTCGTACGCATGCCATTGCGTTATAATCACGGCTTAATGATGGTATACACAGTAGTTAGTTGAATAGAATGAAGATACAATGACTGAAAAGTTGAAAATGAAAGCGGTGGGCTAAAGAGCATTCCAGCTGTTTGTCGATTGGGTGTGCAGCTGATTCGTTTTGAAAATTTGTTATTCAGTGTCATTTTTAACGAATATTTAACAAATGATGTGAGTTGAATTTAAATTGTTCGAGCATCATATGTCTTAAACATTAATTGTAATGAGAATTTAAGTATGGATTGTTTTGAAAAGTTTTAAAAACTAGAAAGAAAAATCATGCCAAACGCATCTATTATAAAACACTTCCCAACACAACAATATTTTTGCGCCAAATTTGACGATATTTTGTTCTTGAATCTGGTGAGATTTTAGTTCAGTCCTTAAGAGAAAGCGACACGAGGACTATCGACCCAAGGAGATTCCTTAACCTTAGGATCTTTTAAAGAATTTCGAACTCTTATTCACGTTATATCTAGAGAAAATCGTCCAAAACTCCAGACTGTTAGATCGACAGCTACGGGTTTGAAAAAATCCAGGACATTTACACTTCGGCGAAATTTAAATCTTTTTATAAAGGCTGTATATCACTATGAATGTAATTTTGCGGTGCAGGACTTCGTATAAAAGAACTTAAAATTTATTTATTTATTTATTTTTTTTACTGAAGGGTAAACAGTTATAAACATTTATATACTTATTGTATTGTGCATGAAAAGGATGAATGGTTACTTTGATATCCTTAATAACATATATGAATTTTGTTTTGTTTCAAATAGACAAATAAGTCTAAAATATGCTTTAAAGAATAATTAATTATAGACCGTTATGTATTGGAATTATTTTCAGTGTTTCTATAAAAGAGCTATAATTGCTTCTTATACCTTTTTCACTTTAATGCATGGTACTGTGTAAAGGAATAACATGTAAATGTTTCTTAGTAATCGATTCATATTTGCAACAGAAGGAGCACGGACGAACACGCGGACCTAATGATAAAAGAAAAAAATCTGATGTGTCCAACACATGACTTCCTTGCACGTCTATTAATTCAAAAATGTTTTTTACGCACTTCCTCTAAACTTATTTGTTTGAAAGAGATAAAATATAAATAATAGTAAGGTATAGCGATTTCTAGCCAAATATTTCGATATCGCCAAGCTGAGTTCAATTTGAAAGATTTCCTTCTGACACTTTATTTGACGATATTTCACCAAAAGCCGACAAACTTGAGATAGTTTGCGAGATTTTGGGGATAGCCAAAGTAGTCATTGACCACTGACTTTCAATGAATTTAATGCATCCATACACCTTAATGTATTTAAAGTCATTTGGCTCACCCTGTAAATAAATTCCCAGTCGATTGCTGTCAAAAAAGATATTGAAAACAGTTAGATATTATAATATAGTTCTAAATACAAAAGTTCAAAATTGTACGGGTTAAAGTTTTAGAGTTATACAAAATACGAAATAATTTTTGGCGCCAAATTTGGCGATATTTCGGCGAAACTCGTCAATGTCGACGACATTTGGCGAGATTTTAAGCATGGACCAACAATGACAGTTTATCGCCAAATTTGGCGATATTTCGCCAAAACTCGCCAAGAACGATGACAAATGGCGATACTTTGGGCATGGACCAAATGACTGAATATCGCCAAATTTGGCGACATTTCGGCAAAACTCGCCAAGGTCGAGGACAGACGGCGAGATTTTGGGCATATACCAAACAATGACTGACTACAATTGTATTATATTGAAGATGTCCATAGACATTAAAGTACTGAAATTCTTTTTGGTGGTCCTGTAAAGAAACTCCAGTAGATTGGAACCAAAAATCGAGATGCACAACTAGATGTTACAACAATCTTACATATGAAATTTCATAATAGTTTTTGAGATTTGAGAGTTAAATATGCACACACGTACACCAAAAGTCGCCAAGCTTGGCGACTTTTGGCATAGTTCTTGAGGGAGGCACGTGACCGTGGTCCAACCATTACCTAACTTATGTTGTAGGACGGTATTGTGCTTGAAATGGATGAATGCCCCTAAAATTGCCATTGACCGTAATGTATTGAAAATCTTTTGAGTGTTCCTGTAGCAGAACTGTAAATGATAAAGACACTTTTTTTAATGGAGAAATTCATTTTCTAACTCTTTACAGCATACATCACTCCTGAGTCGTTTGAAATAGCCCAAAACCTCTAAAAAACGCTTTGATGAATGTCGGCCCATAGAGCGTAATGTATTTCGAATCTTTTAGGCGGTTCTGTAGATAAACTATCCAGTCGAATGGAACCGAAAGGGGAGGTGCACAACTAGATGTTACAACAATCCTAAATATAAAGTTTCAACATTCTACGCCTAATAGTTTTTGAGATATGCGAGTTTAGTGAATTTCGGCCCATTGAGCGTAATGTATTTCGAATGTTTTGGGCGGTCCTGTAGATAAACTATCCAGTCGAACGGAACCAATAGGGGAGGTACACAACTAGATGTTACAACTATCCAAAATATGAAGTTTCGACATTCTACGCCTAATAGTTTTTGAGTTAGGCGAGTTTAATGAATTTCGGCCCATAGAGCGTAATGTATTTCGAATCTTTTGGGCGGTCCTGTACATAAACTATACATTCGATTGCGACCAAAAGGGGAGGTGCACAACTAGATCATAGAACATTACTAAATATCAAATCTCAACATTCTACGACCAATAGTTTTTGAGATATGCGAGTTACATACATACGTACGTACGTACGTACGAACATACGTACGTACGTACAGACGGCATGGAAAAACTGACCACAATAGACTCGCCGCTGGTCAAAATGAGTTGCAGAGGCGTTAATAGGATCGTGCATGCTAGCCTACGATGAGATGCATCGAAAAAATTCTTAAAATTAAATTTAGAGGTAGTCAAAATCCGTTTTTTTGTCGAAATTTGGCCCCCAAAATTTTTCGGGATCACATTACTTCCTTATACTACGTACAAGGAAGTAAAAACCATAAACACCTTAATCTTGTTGAAGGATGTTAAAAATATAAATTTTCCTATCATACAGCGTAACCGTACGGTACCGAGGAATTTGCTCTCAGTTAGTTTAGCAGTATAAAATGTTCCACGCGCTAAAAAATCAAAATTTGCAACTTTCTTCCATGTAAATCGATTAATTAGATGGCGAGTTACGGATTTTCAAAATTCCCATTGAAAATCGCCATATACATTAATGTTACCATATTAAGAATTTCTCGATTTCCCGCTAAAGAATGAAATGATCGCCAAGCTGGGATCATTTCTCAAAACAATTTTTCGTGTCATTTGGCGATTTATCTTCAGAAGTTGCCAAGCTCAACGACATTTGGTGCAATTTTTATGGGAGGCACGCTGACGACATTGGATCATTATCTAACTATATAGTAGGATAGTAATGTTGCTTGAAATGGGTGAATGTCTGTAAAACTGCCATTAACAGTCAAGTATTGGAATTCTTTTCAGTGCTCCTGTAGAAGCACTAGAAATGATAGACGCGTAAATAATAGAATGCATAAGAAGAAGTACAAATGTTACATATACCCTTTCTAGAGGGTACTTGGTACTGTACGTAGAAGTAGCATTTATAAATTTCGTAGTAATCCTTGCACATTTATGGCAATTAGAGCAGAGACGAACGGACAGACACGCAAACTGAATCCATAAACACTTTTCAATCTTGTTGGAAAGTGTTAAAAAAAATCACTCAGTCTTTTCTGTTAAAATTATCGCAGAATATACACGGTGCTTACGAAGAATCCCTAACTATGAAAATGGATAGTTCAAAAACGGTGATAAATAGAAACATTAAACAAGTTGCATATTAATTTAAAAAAAAACATAAGAATTTGATACAGAAGCCACAAAATTTTAGAAACAAATTGCATGGATAGGTGGTGCTATAAACGGCAGTACAGGTGCCAGAAAGAGAGCTCAGATACTGTGAACAATTGCATCAGAACAGATTTAATATGCGCATCTTTCGCACTACATGCCAGGGGCGTAGCCAGGTGTTTTGAGAAAAGTGTTCAGGTCGAGAGAATACGGAAGTGAATTCATGCTTTTGACCCATAATGGTCAAACAGTTCAACGCAATAACTTTATCATACAATTATTCATCCAGTAAGTCAAAAATGCATTGTATACGGTATAGGCGAGCCCCATCTTGCATGTAAACCATACCGGATCGATCACCGAGAAGTTGTTTAGTGGCGACAAATGTTTCAAAAGCGCAATATACCGTCAGTCGTCATCGTTTGTCGAAATAATAAAGGTTCAGTGATGCCTTTGGATGCGATTGCAGCCCAAACAGTTAGTTTTGGGCAATGGAGCAGTCATGACTACGGCAAATGAGAAATTTCTTAGATCCGTATTACCGCGTGCAACGCTACATATCGGCAAAATTTGCAAGAAAAATTTTGTAGCATATGTTTCAAACACTTCCATTTCTTTTTTTTTTATATAAAAGCATGAAATTAGCGATATGTTTATCCATCCCCGTTTTATTTTTTTATTTTTAAAGTCACGTGTCCTTCGTCAAACACCATGTATTGAAAAAAAATCTTTACATAGGACAGTTATGGAGGAACCTAATATTAGGATAAAAATAAAAACATGTATGTTAAGAAGACAATTACATTAATTTTGGTAAATTTTGAAGAAAATTACGAGATTCTCTTTCCCCTCAAAATACTTCAGCTTCGAATCGAATCACACGAATTGACCCTGAGGAACATGCAGTTAATTTAATGGGAAATTTCCATGGCCGTGCGGAAAAGATACTTAAAATTGTAGACAGCTGAAATGTGAAAGCCTAGCGTTCTGGCCTATCTCACGGCTGTCGAGCTAACGGCCTGGAGTTAGGGTCGATTTTCTCCTGTGTAACGTATATAGAACCCCCTTAAAACGTCGTGTTAGAACCCCCTAAAAAGTCGTACAAACAAGGCACCTTGGTCCTTGAGAGTCCTTGGCATATAGTCTCTTGCGTTGTCTCTTAAAACAAGAAAAATAAATCTTACCAAACGCATCGATTTAAAACACTTTCCGACAGAACAGTATTTTTGCAACAAATTTGGCGATTTATTGTCCTTAAATCTGGCGAGATTTTGGAGATACTTTTATAAACATTTTTATGGCGCTTGAAATAGATTAATGTCTCTCAACTACTATAGATCGTAATGCATTTGAATTCTTTTGAGTGTCTCTGTAGAAGAACTATTAATAATTCAGACACTATCTTCTGTCGATAACGTTAAGACAACTCTGCTTTCGTTGAAAAAAACAAATATCTCTAAAATTGCTTTCAAGAATGACTGATTATAGAGCGTGATGTATTGAATTTTTTTTTTCTCTTGGCTCCTGTAAAAGAACTTTAAATGCTAAATATATCATTTTGAATAGCGTACATGGCACTGTACATTGAAAAAAGCATATATAATTTCCCCCTAATTGGTGTATATTTACGGCAGTTAGAGCACGACCGGTGGACAGAAAAACAGAAAAATCGAAATAATAAACACCTCCCAATCTGGCAGGAAAGATGAAAATATAAATAGGTATTCCTCTTATACAAAATAACGCTATCGCATGAACACGGAGAGAGAAAAATTTATTTTTTTAAGAGGTAGCAGTCTAAAATTAATGTTCCACACTCTAAAAATCAATGTTTACAATTTTGTTGCATGTAAATCGGTTAATGCGTTATAAAACCTTTAAAATTTCTCTGACTAACGCAACCCCCTTCTAGGAACATAGTCCTTGCGTAGCTTTGTCTTAACGCAGCACAACACACTTCGAGCGCGAGTAGCCAATTTTCAAAATTCCCATTAAAATAGTTATAGCATAACATTATCACAGTAAATTTTGATATCCCGCCAAATAATGAAAATATCGCCAAGCTAGAGTTCATTTTTCGAAAAAAAAAAAAAAAAAATTCGCACCCTATTTGGCAATTTTTCGCAAAACTCGCCACTATTGACGACTTTTGGCGCAACTTTCGAGGGGGCACGCAATCGTCGTTACATCGCTAACTAATGACATGTATACTACTGTGCTTTAAATAGATGCCTATCGTTAGACTGCCATTGAACGTAATGCATTGGAATTATATTGAGAGCTCCTGTATAAGAACTATTAATGATACAGACACTATTTTCGTCGGAGAGCTTTAACTTGTAATCCTTAATAACATTTATCAATTTAGTTTCATTTGAAATAGTCAAATATCTCTAAAACGCACTTTAAAGAACGACTACCCATATAGCGTAATGTATTGGAAATCTTTTGAGTTGTCCTGTAAAGAACTATAAATGCTGTATACACCATTTTCAATAGGGTACATGGTGCAGTACCCAGGAACAACATATATCAATTTCGTAGAAATTGGTGCATATTTAAGAGAGTTAGAGCACGGACGGACCGACAGACCGAAATCATAAAGACTTTAAAAACAACCAAAAGAGGAATTTGAAAGTAAAAGAGGTAAAATTTAAATGAGATAGATGATAATGAAAGAATTTATTTATAAAGTATAATGTTTCCCCTGATTACATAAAACTAGAGATTGGACGTAAAAAATGATGTTAAAAATAGATTTTTACTTTGTTCAAGGCCAATTTTTCTCACTCAAATATAAATTACCTGTTTCGTTCTTTATTTTTTTATTAACGAGCTAATTTCTTATTTCTATATAATAATAACCTCATCCATCGAAGCATATTAGGATTAATTTAATTCCTATACGGTAGTTTGATCACTGACAATACGGTAGTTTGATCTGAAAAGACAATAGCGTGAGGATGCTACAAAGGCAGATTGTTTTCATTTCTTGCTTTAAAAGCATTTTTTAAAGATTACAAAAAGTGATTGTAAAATATTTCCGTCCTATTAAAAGCAGTATTGTAGGGGTGGGGGTGGGGCATGGATTTCGATCTGCAAATTTGGGTTCATTTGTCTGAGATAATAAAACTATGTAGTATCCGTTTTCCAGATTTCTATGAAGAAGCTTTTTAAGGACCATGTGTACGTATTTATTCTTAGTATAATTTAAAAATGCACTACAAACCAAATATATGTAAATATTTTTATCTCCTCAGTCTTATTTCCTGAGCCATTTCACGCGATATACAGTGGCGGAAATTGATTTATGAAATCAAAATAACTTTATTTCGATTCACAGAAAATGTTTCATATTTCATATGTTGTGCATGCTATGCATAGCCAATAATTTAAACTACAAGAAATCAATCACAATAGTAAACAAGAAAGATAAATCATACCAAATGCATCGATTTCAAAACACTTTCGAATACAATAATATTTTTGCGAGAAATTTGGCGATGTATTTTCCTTATAATTGGCGAGATTCCGGAGATGCAATTTTATGAGACCATGTAAAAGACCTTTATCCCCCCCCCATCGTTTTACTGAAGAATATGAAAATTTCATACTCATTGCCTTGCGGTAGAAATGTATTATTGTCTTTCAAATGCCACAGACTGTAATGTATTTGAATTCTTTAGAGTTCTCCTGTAGAAGAACTACACTGCTGGCCACCCAAATTGCAACACCAAGAAAAACAAGAGATATCACAACAAAATTTATTGTGTAGATAACATGTTGACCAAGTAACAAATGATTAAATTTACAGCATTCTATGAAGCGTGGTTCCTGCCAAAATCAGTACCCAGAGTAGCCGCCGTTGTTGGAGATCACAGCTGCCACACGCCTCGGCATTGATTCAAAGAGACTTTGAATGTGTTCTTGGGGTACAGCAGACCAAGCAGCTTCCACACGTTGCCAAAATTGATCTGGTGTGACAGCTGGGGATGAACTCTGGGTCAGTCGTTGAGCAACCATGGACCACATGTTTTCTATCGGCGAAAGATCCGGAGAGCGCGCCGGCCAGGGAAGCAATTCAATCTGGTGATTGACGAAGAACCCTTGGACAATGCGTGCCACGTGTGGCCGTGCATTATCCTGCTGAAATATGGCTGTTGGCAAGCCCTGAAGGTAAGAAAGGACAACTGGCTCCAACACCTCGGAGATGTAGCGCTGGCTGGTTAAAGTACCGGCAATGCGTACTAGAGGAGTGCGAGAGAGATATCCGATACCGCCCCATACCATAATACCCGGTGCAGGACCAGTGTGACGGTGCATAATGCAGCTGTTCAGCATCCTCTCTCCACGGTGTCTCCAGACTCGAATCCGACCGTCGTGGTGTTGCATACAGAAGCGTGACTCGTCAGTAAAGAGAATTTCATTCCATTCTGTCGTCCACATCCTTCTTTCATCGCACCATTGGCGGCGGAGACGTCTGTGGTTCCGCGTCAGAGGTAGACAAAGCAACGGACGTCTTGCGGACAGACCATTCTGCTGTAAACGACGTCGAATGGTACGCGCAGACACTGGATGATGCGTTACAGACTGAATCTGCTGTGATATGGTTCGTGATGTGACTGAGCGGTCCGTCACTGCCATGCGTACAATCTGCCTGTCATCACGTGACGTGGTGCACTGAGGTCGATGCGGTCGATCACGTCTGTCCGTCGTACCCTCCTGCACCCAACGATCACATATCCGCATCGCAGTTGTTTGGTTTCGTCCAATACGACGACCGATTTCCCTGAAAGATAACCCACAATCTCGGTATGCCACTATCCTTCCTCTGTCAAACTCGGATACTTGATCAAAAGATGATCGTTGTTTCCTACGAGGCATAATTTATCGTTTTTTTGAAAAAAAAGCAAGAAAAACACAATTGCTGTACTTGAAACCGTCGAAATCTCCAAGCCTTAAATAGCGCTTTGAGGTGGCGCCACAGGCGCGCTTGATGTGCGTCTGCGCTGAAATTCTAATCATTTGCATATCTCACCTCAGCTAATGCATGTTGTAAATTTCATATTATTTGCATGCTTTCTTCAGGGTGTTGCATTTACGATGGCCAGCAGTGTATTAATAATACAGACACTATTCTCAATGGAAAGAGTTATTTTGAGAACCTTAGTAATATGTATGCCACCTTTTTTACTTTAACACTATTTATATATTATATTATACACACACACACACACACACATATATATATATATGTGATGTCAGATATTTTAAGTAAAGTTTCAGAGTTAAGTCAGGTAATATGGTTTATTGAACATTACAATTAAGTTACAATTTAGAATGAGAAGAGGGGAGGGGAGACGGGTACAAGAATCAGCGTGGACTCATGAAGCAGTTCCAGTGGCAGAAGTCCCCCGATTTTCGATGTGCGGGAGTATTTACCCTTACCACACCACGTGGTCTGCGAAGACACAACTCCTCCTCTCTCTTATCTCTGATCGAACCACACACATTTACCAACATGACCCGCATCCGGACCTACAAGGGCGTGAGGACACGTGTACATCTAAAGAACTCAGAATCGACGGCCTGATGTCTGGCAAATAACAAAATAAATAAAACATAGCTCCAGAGCGCGCGTGGCAAGTATGACAGGAAAGTAAAACTTACAGTGAAAGTACCCGCTTGAACAATACCCAAACTAGTAACACCCAAATTACCTTTTTATACATTACATTATATATATATATATATATATATATATATATATATATATATATATATATATATATATATATATATTTGTAGGGTGAGATTACCCAAGCGCCGCCAGGAGGAGCTGGCCCGCCGGCTTAGAACCTCGGAGAGCCGAGCGTAAAAAAGGTTTGGGGAGAGCGACCAGAGACGCGGCCCGCGTCAGCTGCACGAAGGCAGCTGGGCACTTTTGTTTTCCATAATAGCGTTAGAAACTGCAAGAAGGCAGTGATCTGTTAAATATCGGAATGAAGTCCGTTTTCTTTTAACCCTTTTGTAAATAGATTGCATGTAAATAACTTTGTTTTATTATTAAACGCTAACCCAGAGCTTCAATTTGTGTCGATTGATTATTGGAGACCCTAGCGAGGGTCCCACATATATATATGTAATGTATAAAAAGGTAATTTGGGTTTTAGTAGTTTGGGTATTGTTCAAGCGGTACTTTCACTGTTAGTTTTGCTTTTCTGTATTACTTGCCACGCGCGCTCTGGAGCTATGTTTTATTTATTTTGTTATTTGACAGACATCAGGCCGTTGATTCTGAGTCTTTAGAGTGTACACGTGTCCCCACGCTTTTGTAATCCCGGATGCAGGTCATGTTCATAAGTGTGTGTGGTTCGATTAGAGATAAGAGAGAGGCGGAGTTATGTCTTCGCAAACCACGTGGAGTGGTAAGCGTAAATACTCCCGCACATCAAAAATCGAGAGACTTCTGCCACTGGAACTGCTTAATTAGTCCACGCTGATTTTTGTACGCGTCTCTCCTCCCCTCTTCTCATTCTATATTGTAACTTAAAAGATAATGTTCAATAAACCATATTATTTGCCTTAACTCTGGAACTTTACTGGAAATATCGGACGTCTCATATATATATATATATATAAATATATATGCATATATACATATGTGTGTGATTATATATATATATACTTACATATTATATATATATATATATTATATATATTCAGATATTTATATATATATTAATATATATATATATATATATATATCATATATATATATATATATATATATATATATATTGGCTATTTCCTAAACCGTTAGTCAGAGACATATAGTTCCAATTGCAAAAATGCTTTAAATTGTGTAAATTATGTGAGAAACAATCGAAGTCAATAAATCAAATCCTATAAAAATTACGAAATTTAAATTTTTACACGGTCCCCCGGTTACGTTTAGAAAAGTCAACCTAAAAATGGAAAACGTAAGTTTGTCGATTTTTAACTTCCATTCATCAGATTGGAGATTGTCCTTTTTGAGGCAGACCTGATACCACTTGAGACTAGAAGGAATGCTGCTCTTGTAAAATACTTCAATAAACTATCTAGTTATGGTAATTGCCATAAAACTTCAGTCTACCTAAACAGTTGGATATGCCGACAAAGGCTGAAGAAAAAGTCCTTTTAGCCAAGTTGCAACCCTGAATTTACCTAACCCTAATGTTGAGCCTCATTCATTGCAGTGCTGCCTCGACCCCTCAGAGGGACTCTCTGGGGTGTATTTTCATTTTAACTTCTCTTCCCCAGTTTCTAAAAAAGAACTTTTGGCAGTACATCTCAAACAGCTGGCTTTGGAAATTATTGCCAGTATTCCCGAAAATGCTATTTAGATTTTTACTGATGGTAGCAAAATGGCTGGGCTTGCAGGTAGTGGCATTTATATAGTGACCCCCTATGACAAAATGTCAATTAGCCGACGTAACCCGGACTTCTGTTCAGTGTTTAGAAGTGAGCTAATTGCAATTAATGAGGGGATTGAGGCTGTCCTATCAATGAAGGATTATGGAGAACTTTGGATATTATCAGATAGCCGTAGCTCACTTCAACATCTTCACAAATATTTTCTGATAGGTGACATAGCAACATCTAAATCTTACATAAACTAAATGTTATATCGCAGCATCACGAGATTCATTTACAATGGATCCCTTCACATGTGGATATCCATGAGAACGAGCTTGCAGACAAAAATTGCAAGAGTGGGACGCAATCACCCGATTCCAACTTCATCTTCCCTTACCTTCCAGGAGTTGTACTCCCGGAAAAAGGAACAAATTATGGCGGATTGGAGGGTTCCTCCAACTCACTACTGGTATATGGGTAAGAAACCGGGAATTGCCCTTGCCCTCGAGTGTGATAGAGCTTCCTCAACTGCACTAACAAGACTTGCCAGTGGGCACATTAAGTGCCTCTCGTTTTCTGGAGGGAGAAAGAAGTACGACTCCTGCTCAAAGTGCGGCGTACAAGAGGCCTCGCCCCGGCACATTTTGGATTGTTTGGGCATCTCTAGGGAGGACATCTATGCAACTCCCCTTCTTGTGCTGGACTTTTTAAGAGTCATTGGAATTCTGGATCTTGTCTGACTCCGTCAGACTTTGGAGGATAAGAAAGAAGAAGAAGAAAAAGCTAAATCGTCGATTTGGGTGGTACTATAATAAGTCTGCTTTAAAAATTACAACAAATCACAGTTATAAGTTTTGTCCAATTCACAAACATGCCGAATATTGCTTTAGTCCTAAATGTATACTATTAACATTTCGCATTATGCCTACCTAATTAGGTCAAAAATGGCAATCTGAACATTTAAGCTGTCAGAATTGGTTCTTAACTTTGTAATTATTGACTGTAACGTGAACCTATTATTGACACCTCCCTGTCAAACATTGGATCCCTTCGTTATTTTTAAAAGGGGGGGGGGCATAATTTCGTTAAAAATTGAAAAACAATGTTAATAATATCATTGAGCATATTTATATGAAATTCACAATTATTGACAGGTGTGGATAAATTGACTGTTTTGAAGTACCAATTATTGAAAACCCTTAAAAATAGATGTGCAACTGAAAATTTACGTTTGTTAACTCTATTCTCATAGTAGAAGTAGCAACAAAGTAGACCTAAAAATGCGTAAGGAATGAAACATGAATCTCGATTTCGCATAGTTATTACAGGCGAAATCGAGATTTTTTTATATATATTACTAGCTGAAGTACCCGTTCTTCGCACGGGAATGAATGGACTTTTTGATATTACGATTTGTGGTGATTACTATTCATTGTAATAAACAGATATAGCAAAGTGGATATCGCGTTATATTGTGTCCAATAATCATGCATACCGAATTGCAAGGCAATCGTTTGTACGGTGCAGAAGGCCATGCGGCGTAGCGCAATCTAGTGGCGAGTTTTAGCAAACCGGATACGGCGAAAATATTTTTCGCATTCAGATATCGATGTATACGAATTTTCATGACTATCGGCTGGACAGTCCTGAAGTTCATGTGTTGACGCGACATCTAGTGGCAAGTTATAGGAAAATGGATAGCGCCAAACTCTTCCCCGTGTTCAAATATCTATGTATACCTATTTTCATAGCGATCATTTGCACAGTCAAGAAGTGATACACTGCAGGGCCATCTAGTGGTTCAATAAAGTAATGATTTGCTACAGCGCCGTCAAGTGGCGAGTTATAGCAAAATGGATAACGCCAAAATATTCTCATTGTTCAAATAGCTATGTATACTGATTTTCATAGCGACCGTTTGAATGGTCAAGAATTTGGCCTGCTGCAGCGTCATCTAGTGGCGAGTTAAAATAATAATGCATTGCAGTGTCATCTAGTGGTGAGTAACATCAAAAGGAACGCAGTTAGAATATATTCTTCGTGCTCAAATGTGTAAGTATAAAAAATTTTATGCCGATCGGTCGAAAGGTATAGAAGTTGATGCTTTTCAGCGCCATTTAGCGGCAAGTTACAGCAAAATGGATAGTGAAAAATATTCTCCGTGTTCTAATATTCGCGTGTACCAAATTTCATCGAAATCGGTTGGACGATATTCGCATAGCAAACGGCTAAACGGAATAGAATTCGACGTTCTGCTGCGCCACCTGGTGGCAAGTTAGAGGAAAAGGGATGGCATAAAAAGCTTCTCCATGATAAAAGACTTAGGTGAACCAAATTTCATGGTGCGTGCAACGGTGCTGGAGTTTTTCAACCTCATACACTCATACCAACATTCATTTTTATCTATAACCAGTGTCATTATATATCCCAGTCTCAAATAAAATCCAGTTTCAAATCTAAGCCTCGCCAAAGTGCCAACATACGCCATTTTGCAAGCGTTTTTTCAGGAAATCATTCGAAGCATTGACTTAGCAGCAATAATATATGGGAAATGGTTCGACCGCGAAAAAGTAAAGCAAGCCTTTATTTGAAAAGTTGAATCCCTTAATACAGCCGAATTTTTTAAAATTATCAACTATAACGTGTTTTATTCATCATTACTCCGATGTACTAAATGAGAAGATTTCAATTTTCTGAAATTTGGCGGAATTCCCCCAACTTAAATCAATGTACTCATTTGGCGAGAATTCTGGAGATAGATCAATTGAAATCCCTTAATAACTGCTTTATTTCTTCACGGATCATTAAAATTTAACGCTGTATTCTAATAAAACCTTTGCACTTGTTTTCAAAAATCTATTTATTACCTTAAGCTCTCAATAAATTGCGCCAAACCGAAATCTGTGCAAACCGCTAGAACTCACTTTCACAAAATCGGCATTTGAGCCATTTTATTTTTTCGCCAAACTAAAATAATTTACCTATTAGCCTCGGAAATCTTCAATTCTTATTGTTTTGCGTGTAAAGAATTACATTCCTGCTCTGATTTCCCATGCACACGATATTATAATTTAAAAAAATATAACCTTACGAATATAAACTAACAAAAAAAAATCATTATTATTCTTTTATTTTTACTTTGAAAATTTAAAACATTTTATTCGGCAAAATCGCCACACATGGCAACCACGATCCTTATTTCACACTTTTTTCACTACAGGGGTTACAATTACGGAAAGCTTTTTGCGTGAAGAGCATAAAAAATCTCTTAAATTCCGGGAACGGGTGGACTTTCAAAGTTTTAAAGTGGACTACGATTTATTCTATATTATTTTACATATCTGTGCTAAATTTCAGGCCGATAGGTCCATTTTTGTGGATTTGTATACGAACGACATTTTATTCGGCAAAATCGCCACACATGGCAACCACGATCCTTATTTCACACTTTTTTCACTACAGGGGTTACAATTACGGAAAGATTTTTGCGTGAAGAGCATAAAAAATCTCTTAAATTCCGGGAACGGGTGGACTTTCAAAGTTTTAAAGTGGACTATGAGTTATTCTATATTATTTTACATATCTGTGCTAATTTTCAGGCCGATAGGTCCATTTTTGTGGATTTGTATACGAACGACATTTTATTTGGCAAAATCGCCACACATGGCAACCACGATTCTTATTTCACACTTTTTTCACTACAGGGGTTACAATTACGGAAAGATTTTTGCGTGAAGAGCATAAAAATCTTTTAAATTCCGGGAACGGGTGGACTTTCAAAGTTTTAAAGTGGACTATGAGTTATTCTATATTATTTTACATATCTGTACTAAATTTCAGGCCGATAGGTCCATTTTTGTGGATTTGTATACGAATCAAATCCACAAACAAACAAACAAACAAACAAACAAACAAACAAACAGAATTTCATTTTTATTTATAAGATTTGATAATTTGAGAAAAAGAAAAAAAATGTGGGATTCTCGCGTTCTCGCGCACTAGTGAAAATACTGCATTAGTTCACCCTAATATTTCATCGTTTAATTACATTAAAATTACGAATACACAAACCGTTTTTCGAGTGTAAATCGACTCAGCTGAACAAAATGAAAATAAAAAAAATTCTCCAAGCAAAACATGGATACGATAAGACAGTCCCATTCATTCTGGGATACTTTAATGTCAAAGTGGGGGAAAAGAAGCTCGAGATGCCTCAGATTACTTTTGTGTACTTATCAGCTTTGGGCGAGGAAAGAATCCCCCTCCCCGCATTGATCTGTGTTCATTTCGTTTGTTTTGCGTTGACCGGCTTTTGTTGAATTTGCAGAATTAGATGGTCGAGAGTCGAATGCAAAACCGGAGATAAGACTGAGGATTTGCAGCAGAAATACCTAAGTGGAGGATGTTCGGGCGAATCGTTTTGGAAACACTCTATATCTAAGAATAGTAATAAGAGACGCGAGCACGAATCTGTACTTATAAGATAGGTATCTACAGAGAAAGAAAAAGAAAATCTGATGTGGACACCACATGACTTCCTTCCACGTCTGTTAAATCAAAAATATTTTCGGCGCACTTCATCTAAACTTATTTTGTTTGAAAGAGATAAAATAATGCTGTAATACTAAGGTTTAGCGATTTCTAGTCAAATATTACCTATATCACCAAGCTGGGTTCAATTTCAACGATTTCCTTCTGACACTTAATTTGGCGATATTTCACTGAAAACCGACAAGCTTGAGATAGTTTGCGAGATTTTGGGGATAGCCAAAGTAGTCATTGACCACAGACTCAATGAATTGAATGTAGCCATACACCTTAATGTATTTAAAGTCATTTGGCTGATCCTGTAAATAAATTACCTGGTTGATTACAATCAAAAAAGAGATACACAGTTAGATGTCACAATAGTTCTAAATACAAAATATCAAAATTCTATGGGAAAAAGTTTTAGAGTTATGCAAAATACGAAATAATTTTTGGAGCTAAATGTGGCGGTATTTCGGCAAAACTCGCCAAGGTCGACGACAAAGGGCGAGATTTTGGACATGGACCAAACAATGCCTGACTATCGCCAAATTCGACGATATTGCGGCAAAACTCGCCAAAGTTGGCGACAAATGGCGAGATTTTGGGCATGGAAAAAATAACGACTGACTACAGATGCAATATATTGAAGATGTCCATAGACATTAATGTATTGAAATTCTTTTGCGTGGTCCTGTAAATAAATAAACTCTCCAGTAGATTAGAACCAAAAATCGAGATGCACAACTAGATGTTACAACAATCTTATATATGAAATTTCAACCTTCTACGACTAGTAGGTTTTGAGATTTGAGAGTCAAATACATACACACGTACACCAAAAGTCGCCAAGCTTGGCGACGTTTCACGTAGTTCTTGAGGGAGGCACGTGACCCAGGTCGGACCGTTACCTAACTTATATGGTAGCATGGTATTGTGCTTGAAATGGATGAATGCCCCTAAAATTGCCATGGAAATCTTTTGAGTCTCCTGTAGCAGAACTATAAATGATAAAGACACTTCTTTTAATGGAGAAATTCATTTTGTAACTCTTTACGTTGTAGTTAAAAAAACCCATGTGATTTTGGTACATAAATAAGGTTTACCAATTTCTACCCAAATATTTCGATATCGCCAAGCTGAGTTCAATTTGAAAGATTTGCCTCCGACACTTAATTTGGCGATATTTCACCAAAAGCCGACAAGCTTGAGATAGTTTGCAACATTTTGTTTTTAGCCAAAGTAGTAATTGATCACCGACTTTCAACGCATTGAATGTATCCACACACCTTAATGTACTTAAAGTCATTTGGCAGACTCTGTAAATAAACTACGCAGTCGATTGCAATCAAAAAAGAGAAGCACAGTTATATATCACAATAGTTATAAATACAAAATTTCAACATTCTGCATACGAAGTTTTAGAGTTATGTGAAAAGCGCAAATCTTTTTGGCGCCAAATTTGGTGATATATCGGCAAAACTTTCCAGGGTAATGACAAATGGCGAGATTTTGGACATGGAACAAATAATGACTGTGACGCAGTGGTTGTTAAATAAAGCGACACCAGTCAACTGCTTTAAACTAAAAAGAACATATTTTAATGAACAATATACAGGTACACAACGGCAACCGTTCTGTTGCACTGAACCGAACAACACATGAAGTTTAAACGTCCTTATATACAGCCACGCCATCTCTCGGGCGTACATTCGCATTTACCTGGTTTCTTCTTCTCTTGGACGTCGGAACGAAACCTTGCGACTCTGACAATCCGGCCCCCATCGTACCGACGGTCGAAGAAACTTGAATCCATCATCCAATTACAATAAAAATCAAACTTTTCATATGGCAAAGCTTTTGTCAATATGTCTGCTAAATTTTGATTACCAGATACATACAATAAATTAAATTTTTTCATTTCCAACAGTTCCTTTATATAAAAATACCTTGTATCAATATGTTTAGTTCTTTGACTATCATTACAATTTTTAGAAAAATGTATGGCACTTTGATTATCGCAATAAACTCTCGGTAAAGACTGAGGTAAATTTAAATTTGAACAACTTTCGAGTATTTTAGTCAACCAAATAATTTCTTTTACAGTCTCCGAAAGGGCAATAACTTCAGCTTCCATGCTGGAAAGTGCGACACATTTTTGTTTACACGTTTTCCATGAGATTGGAACATTTCCAATTAAAACAATGTAACCACTTATTGATTTTCTATCATCCCTATCGGATGCCCAACTAGCATCGGAAAATGCAATTATATCATAATTTGTACATTTACTTAAATTTATACAGTAATCGATAGTTCCTATTACATATTAAAGTACTTGACACAATAATCTCCAGTGAGTCTCTGTTGGTTTACTAGAATATTGGGACAGTAAAATAACTGGAAAACTTATATCTGGTCTTGTCCTACTAGCCAAAAAGAGGAGGGATCCGATTAAATTTCTATACGGATTTTCAGAAATACCCTCATCTTCTCCGGACTTTTTAATAACTACCCCAGAACTCATAAGTACTTTAACTTTATTATCTGGAATGTCCGGATAGGTTTCTTTCAATTTTGATATATAGGTTTTCTGGTGCATAATTAAATCACCATTAAGATATTCAAACTGAACACCCAAAAATGTTGAAATTATACCTAAATTTTTAAATTCAAACTTTAATCTAATCAACTCAAATACTTTTTGCACAATGTCCTCATTTTTAGCAAATACAGCAAAATCATCAACATATACAAGTATAAGAACAATCCATTTAAATTGATACACGCTGTTACATTTTTCTAACTTTTGAAATCCTAATTCCAGGAAAGTCTTGTCTAGTTTTATGAACCATTCTTTACCAGACTGATGCAGGCCATATAAAGCCTTTTTCAATTTAAATACATGATTAGGAAACATTTTATTTTGAAAACCTGGTGGTTGATTTATATACACCTCTTCATTTAATGTACTATATAAATATGCATTCTTTATATCTAAATGTCGTGAAATCCATCCTTTTCGAACAACAAGAATTGACATAAATAACCTTACTAAGGTAAAATTTACAACGGGAGAAAATACTTCTTTATAATCAATACCTTCAATATGCCGATATCCCTGAGCTACTAAACGGGCTTTGAAACGTTTAATTTTTCCCCTCAAAATTTTTTTTCAGCGTATATACCCATTTACTTCCCAATACTTTAATTCCACTTTTTGGGAACTATGCTATAAGCATCTCTATCTTGTAAAGTTTTCAATTCATTTTGCATTGCCTCAAACCATTTTTGTTTTTCGGGCAATTGTTGAGATTCTTCGTAATTACATGGAATTTTAACTTCAACTAAATTTATTTCGGTTTCTGAAAATGAATCCATAGTGTCACTATCAGTTTGATCTCCCTCCTCTTCTTTTTCTTAAGGGGAGGGCTTACTAGAAAAGTTAAAATTTTCAGGTTTAAATACAACTCTGTTTTCTGAACAATATTTTTTAACATCATTTAAACTTCTAAGACGAATTGACTTGTCTGGAAATTTTGGGTAGTAATAAACATATGTACGTCCCCATTTATTTGTTTTAATTTCACGTTTCCAGTCAAGAGGTTCGTCTAACTCACGCTCTTTTGAATTAAATTTTAACGTATTTTCTGGATCTATTATTGGAATTGCTATTGTTAAATTCTTTTCATGAGGGAATGTTTCAATTTGTGTAGGTGTGTTATTTAATTCGCCTAAAACAACCATAGCAATCTTCGTTTCATCGAATTTTACATGAACCGTTTCAATTACCTTTTGAGTGGAGGGGATGTAGATTCTATAACCTCTTGTGTTAATTGCATACCCTATCATAATACCCGGGATTGATCTTGCAGACAGTTTATCACGCTTTTGCTTCGGTAAATGTGCGTATGCTAAACAGCCAAATACTCGTAAATGTTTCACCGAGGGTTTTGAGCCATACCAAAGCTCTAAGGGATTTTTGCATTTCTTCCCTACAGTACAACGATTTCTAACATGAATGTAGGTAAACAAGGCTTCAAGCCAAAATGTTTTCTTGAGTTTTGATTCTAATAGTAGTGCCCTTACTGCATGAAATGCATAACCATTAAATCGCTCAGCTATACCAAACATTTATGGTGTATATATAACAGTCCTCTCATGTTTTATTCCGCGAGACATTAAGAATTGCGTAAAATTATCATGACAAAACTCTAAACCATTATCTGTTCTAATACTTTTCAACTCCCTTTCCGTTTGCTTTTCAGCCATCGTTAAAAATAATTTAAACTTTTCAAATACATCTGATTTTTGTTTCAGAGGATAAATCCAAACTCTACCGGAGTACTCATCAATCATGGAAACAAAATATTTAAATCCACTTTTGGTTTTAACAGGGGAAGGTCCCCATACATCCATGTGTACTCGTTGTAATTGCCAGTCTATTCGCGTTCTTTCCAATTCAGGAAAAGATCCCAGCTTTGATTTAGCTTCCTGACAAATATTGCAAATTTCTTTAGAAGGGGGAATTTTCGGTAAATCCCGTACGGCTCCATGTCTAGACATATCTGATAGCTTTTTAAAATTACAATGTGCTAATCTACGATGCCATGTCCAAATTTCATCGTGAGATGTCTCAGGCGCTTAGCCAGGAAAATTTTTCGGGGGGGGATATGCGCCTGGAAAAAATTTCGGGGGGGGGGGGGATGAACTTATATGTGTATAAATAGACGGAATTTTATCACTAATCCAAAAATTTCGGGGGGGGGATATATCCCGATATCCCCCCCCCTGGCTACGCCCCTGAGATGGTTGGCTTACGCTAACATTTTCCACTTCGACTTTTTCATCACACTTAATTACTTTTTCTAATTCGCTATCCCAAATCACATTTACTTCATAAAATTGAAGAGATAATTTAAATGAAATCCACTTAATCCCATAATGAAAGAATACATCGGCTCTACCTCTACCGCAAATAGTTTTATAACCGCACTTATCAAGCCTTATTCCTGAAGAGATTTCTTTTTAAATCAGGAGCATAAAGTACATTATATAAAGTTACGACATTAAACTGACCATAGCAATTTACTTTAAACTTCATATTCCCTATTCCTTTAATAGGCGCGCTTCCATTCCGAATAGCTACAGATAAACTTTGATTTTCTATTACTTTAAAGTTCATTAAACGTGTTCGGTCGTTTGTAAAATGATTTGTTGCACATGTATCTAAAGTAAAAGTGAATGGTGAATTAAATGAAGAAGGGGAGGGAGTAGCAATATTTGATGCAATACCAACATTATTCCCGAAATGTGCTTCAGTTATATTGCACGACCCATCTTTAAATTTTTGATCTTGTTTACGAAACTTAGGTTTTACTTTACAATTGAATTTTAAATGTCCGAATTCGTGGCAGGAAAAACAAGGCCCAATTTTAACGGAATTCCGTTTCCCTACCAAATTTTGTAATTTACAACTATCGTCATACTTATTCCGCTTAGTTAAAAGTACATTCTTATTCTCACTTTTCACTTTATCGTATTGCGTTAAACTTAAACGGTTGTTCTCTAAAAGTAATGCTTCTGTAATTTTTTCGACAGTAAATTCCTCATCTTTTACAGTATACAAATTCTGAACAACGCCATTATATTCACCTAGTAAATTTCTAATTAATTGAAAACTTATATACAAATCGTCTAACTTGTGTTTACTTTCATTACACCTGGACGCTGCTTGCTTTACTCTTTCAATAAACATACCATAGTTTCATTATCTGAATCAAACTTTATGCAAAAAAATTCATCTAAAAGTCTCACTAGTTTAGCACGGCTGTCCATATCGAAATTGTCCTTCATGATCTTCCAGGCAATTTTAGAAGAACTTACATCATCCAGTAGAAGTTGATACCTTTCTTCTAAACTGCCGTAAATGAGAGCAAAACCCTTCTCGTTGAGACGTAAGTAAAGGTCGCGCTCCTTGCTGTCGATACCGGTGCTTGAACTTCCATCCTTTCCGTCAGCGAGACCACCGGGAGCTTAAAATAGTCCGACGTTATATCTGCCATTCTGTAAGCTTTTCGCCTTTAAATTCTTTTAAATTAAATCTTTTACAGTTAACAGGGCACCTGGGCCCATAACCACTTGACGCAGTGGTTGTTAAATAAAGCGACACCAGTCAACTGCTTTAAACTAAAAAGAACATATTTTAATGAACAATATACAGGTACACAACGGCAACCGTTCTGTTGCACTGAACCGAACAACACATGAAGTTTAAACGTCCTTATATACAGCCACGCCATCTCTCGGGCGTACATTTGCATTTACCTGGTTTCTTCTTCTCTTGGACGTCGGAACGAAACCTTGTGACTCTGACAGACTGACTATAAACGTAATATATTGAAGATGTTCGTAGACATTAATGCATTTAAATTCTTTTCGGTGCTCCTCTAAATAAACTCTCCAGTAAATTGGAACCAGAAATAGAGATGCACAACTAGCTGTTAAAACAATCTTATCTATGAAATTTCGACATTCTTCGATTAATAGTTTTTGAGACATGAAAGTTAAATGCATACGCACGTACACCGAAAGTCGCCAACTTATATACTGGCATAATTTTTGAGCGAGCACGCGTGACCGTGGTCGGACCATTACCTAACTATATGGTAGGACGGTATTGAGCTTGAAATGGATGAATGTCCCTATAACTGCCATTGACTGTAAGGTGTTGGAAGTCTTTTGAGTGTTCCTGTAGCAGAACTATAAAGACCCTATTTTCGATGGAGAAATTCATTTTGTAACCCTTAACAACATATATCACTTCGAGTCGAGAAATAATTCAAATAAAACGTAGAAATTTATTACATTTCTTATTAAGAATATTATTACTAATTTTTCTATTTCTTGTTAAGAACATTATTTCAAATAGCCTAATATCTTCAAAATACGCCTTTTTTGCCCAAAGACCGTAATGTATTTAAAATGTTTTGGGCGGCTCTGTAGATAAACTATCCAGTAGATTGGGACCAAAAGGATGCAGAACTAGATGGTACAACAATCTTAAATATAAAGTTTCAACATTCTACGACGAATTGTTTTTGAGATATGCGAGTTTAATAAATTTCTGCCTGTAGAGCGCAATGTATTTAGAATTTTTTGGACCGTCCTGTAGATAAACTATCCTGTCGATTGAGACCAAAAGGGGCGGTGCACAATCAGATGTTACAAAAATCCTAAATATAAAGTTTAGTTTTTGAGATATGCGAGTTACATACATATGTACGTACAGGCGGCATGCAAAAACTGGTCAAAATAGACTCGCGGTCGGTCAAAATGGGTTGTACATGCATTTATATAAATATGCACGCTAGCGTACGATGAGATGCATCACAAAAATTCTTAAAATTAAATTTAAAGGACTCAAAATCGGTTTTTTTCGTCCATATCCGGCTCCCGAAATTTGTCGCGATCACATTACTTCCTTATACCCCGTACAAGGAAGTAAAAATGTCTCAAAAGTATCACACCAGGGAACTCTGATGAACGCAGGGGTGTAACACATTTATGATTTGCTAATGTAATGAGCAGGCCCGACGACAGGATTTTCGGGCCCTCAAGTCAGGTTTGTGACGGGGCCCCTTCCAATTTTTCTGCCAATAATATTTTTAAACAGTTAAGAATTAGTAAAATTTTAATTTAATCTCTTAAAATAGTTTTTTTTAATTTTTCATATCTGTTCTCATTTAATTCCTTACCGTTGCGGTCCTTGGAAAACAAACACCTTAAAAACTTTAGGGCAGGTTAAAAATAATACATCACCGAAGTAATTACAGCAAAAATTAATTTCGCAAAGAAAAATAAATAGAACTTGATTGCAAGCACGCCACGCACACACACACAAAATAATCGCTTTATATTACAACCTTTCAGCTACGCAATTTTTTTTTTTTTTTTTTTTTTGACTGAAACAATTCTTTTACTGAACGATTATCACCCTGGCAACCAATGAAAAAGAAAGAAAAAATCCCGGTTGCCAGATACCGCGAGTATGGAAAAGTTCTACAGGAAAGGAGAGTTCTGCTTAACTTCGCAACAGTTACTTTGGTATTACATTAGAGTCTCGATTGTTGGAGTTTCCCATAGAGTTATTGAAAAAATCAGCTTGGTGAGTCAAGGAGTCAGTGCGTGAGTCTAGGTGTCAGTGAATCCATGTTTCAAGGAGTCAGTCAGCGAGTCAGTGAAACATAAAGTCAAGCAGTCAGTGCTCAGTGTAACTATTTATTAGGATAACTGAACCACTGGTATGCTTGAGTCACGCAGCGACTATTTTATTAGCTGTAATCATTCATCGTGCATGTCCCGCAGTGTCACTACAATTCGTTCCCGTCAGAATACGGGGAGGGTATGCACGTAAAATCAGTCGTTTCTCCAGTGTCCTCCATGTTCAAACGATACCTCAGGGGGTGCTGATTTCAGGTGCTAGGTCTCTCATCTGGAATTGGGTCAAAATTAGGAGATCCCGAACTAATTCGATCTTCCTCCCACTGGGGCTCTTTAACCCTTTGAAGCGCAAGCATTTCCCAATGCTCAAAGACAGGCAGTCGTTGCCATCGCTCGAATTAACTACCAGCAAGATGGCGGGCGATCGAATCGTTTACCGCGGGCTACTGATCTAGAGTCCATTTTTGACACAGCCGGCTGTGTCAAAAATGGACTCTGGATCTGTGGTACTCGCCCGCCATCTAGCTGGTAGTTAAATCAAGCGATGGCAATGGCTGCCCTTTTTTCAGCACTAGGTAGTCTATCCAGTTGTTCTTCTATATCAATGCATTTCCATCGTATTGTTCAATTTTCATCAGATGCCAGTGCTGCTAAAGATAATCCTGACAATTTTACAAATAATCGACAATTTTTACGGGAAATTATTTTTAAAAAGTAAAGGAGTCTCGTGTAACTATGTTGCCCACAAGTATTTTTATAGAAATAAAATTTATTATTCTTCGTGTCTGACAACAGTCAGAACGTCAGTGTTGTGTCCTCACAGGAGGACGCCGCGCGTTAAAGGATTAAAATGGAAGCCGTTCCCTTTCGCTGATCACCCTCCTATATAGAGGATCTGGCACCGCTCCGCGGTTGCCAGAGGGCATTCGTGACAACAACACCAACAACATTCACAGTGCATGAATTGTATGTAAAATTAGTTACAGTGGAAGTGGGCCTTATGCGTTGGCACTATGATTCTCTCACAGTTTTTATAAATTGCTTTAAGACACATTCTCATTTTTTTTAACTAAATAGTAGAAAAATATTATATCTCTAGGACGATGGCAAGAAAAAAAAAGAGTGTGTACGTAGTTATAACTAATTCAGAAATGTCACTGAAATGTGCATCATTCTCGTACGAAACTCGAAACAAAAATTGCTGAAGTTTCGCAACAGGAAACGGAAATTCTCCATTCTTTAAAATATATTTGAATCATGAAATCAAAATGCTCGCTGGTGCATATTTATCTTGAGCATTTCTTTTTCTTTTTACTTGTTCAATATCCGGAGGGAAAAAAGTTCGGGAGGAACTGTCGAACAGAAGGAAGATAAACACGCCATAACCTGGAAAAGCAATGCACGAATTGTGGAAATACTTATTTGGACGGGGATTAAAGGTATCTGCCTTCTTTCTTCTAGTAATTTAAGTTGCAGGATTTCTTATGAATGTTTAAATATGCTATTGTTAAAGACTGTAGTTTGAAAAAAATGTGATTTTGGTATATAAGTACAAATAAGCTAATTTTATGAGGACTTGAAAAATTTTCAGGATGTCTCTTCACAAGCTGCACTACATACAATGTCATAAACGCTGAACTTGTATCAGTTATGAAAGCTTCAGAAAAAATCTGAAAAATCGAAAATTTTAAAAAGTTTGTGATTTTTAGAAAGAATTTTCTAAATAATTCCGTTTTTAAGATATTTTTTTCCTCATAATCTCACAAAGGATGCATTACTTTCCCCGTTAAATCAGAATATAGCACGGCTTATGAAGAAACATTCTCAATTTTTTAAAGTCTCTAGCTTAGTGTATGTTAAATTTATGTACCACGACCGTGAAGCCGGTTATGTTTTTTCGCAGCCTTCAATAAAAGTATTTCAAACGGCTGGAGGTAATCATGCTATGACTTTTTTTTTCAACTATTTAATCTTTTTTTTGTATTAAATTCTTGTTAATACAATTTTCGGTAACTAACATGAAATGTTTCAGACCAAATGCATATTTAAAAACAAAAAAACATTCTGATCTAAAGAGATACCTTCTATTCTAATTAATAAATGAATATAAAATAAAAAATTGGAGTCATGTACTTTGAAAAATTTCATCTGTTAAACCATCTCTCTTAAGAACTCTAAAACTTGACGTAGTTTTCATTTCATTGTTGAATTTAGCAGCATAAAGTGAGTACCAGTAATGGGTAGGGTCGTACTCAGAAAATAATTTCATAAGGGGACCAAACGATGCAAAAGGCAGAATTTTTCTCAAAAAAGACTACACCATTACCATTTTGTTAACAAAAATTGAAATTTAGGGGGGGGGGATAGGGAGACCGGAACCCCCCTCCGTTTTAAATATGTCCTTCGTAATGGATTCTGTTACTGTAATAACAACTATGATAAATACAAAGTTATTTTTTTTTATTTAAAATTCTAATCGTAAGTAAAATTGACATCATTCTGATGTTACGAATTTCAAATTGCACCAAAAACTTGGTAATGCGCTTTACGGAAAAATTACTCCACTAAGATTTATTTTTGCGACAGCCATGATAGCCAAAATGTTCACGAAACATCAAATGTTTCATGTATAGAAATACTAGCTGCTACCGGTGACTTCGTCCGCGTTGGCTTTAGAATTAGGTCCAGACAGAAATGAAGCTTGTGTGAATAATAAGTATGTTTGCACTATTGACAAAAGTGACTGTATTTACATATTATTTTGTTTTTAGCTATTTTAAATTAAGTATAATACATGGTAGTATACTTCATTAAAAATGAGAAAGTATACAGAGTTAAAGTAATTAAAAAACTTTGTAAAAAACACACATAAGAAGTAAAAGGAAAGAGGATACGCACGTTTCGTTCAAAAATTGTTTTGAACTTCTTCAGTCCAAGCCCTTCGTCGTAAAGAACACAGGGAACTGAAAAGAGAAAAACAAGCAAGATGTTGCCACAAGGGGCAAAGAAAAGTCGAACAAAACCACGGAGAGGGGAGGAAAAAAAATTAAAATAGGGGATAAAAAGGAAAGGAAAGAAGCACAAAAAATACAGAAATAAAAAAGGAATAAATAAAAATAATAAAAAAGGGAACACACAAGTACAAACACACACACAAAAAAGAGAAAACAGAACAAACAAAAAACAAATAGCGCACGATTTTTTTTTTTAATAAAATAAAAACCACGAACAGGACAGCACAATAAATATATATATAAATAATTTTTATATATATATTTATTGTGCTGTCCTGTTCGTGGTTTTTCGATGGCATAACTTGATGGCTCTTCGATTCATGGCATATTCAACTCTCAAATCCCAAAAACTTTTATGAAATTTCATATATAAGATTGTTGTAACATCTAATTGTGCATTGAGGTTCCAATCTACTGGAGAGTTTATTTACAGGACTACTGAAAAGAATTTCAGTACTTTAATGTCCATGGATATCTTCAATGTAATACAACTGTAGACAGTCATTGTTTGGTACATGCCCAAAATCTCGCCGTCTGTCGTCGACCTTGGCGAGTTTTGCCGAAATATCGCCAAATTTGGCGATAGTCAGTCATTTGGTCCATGCCTAATGCATCGCCATTTCTCATCGTTCTTGGCGAGTTTTGGCGAAATATCGCCAAATTTGGCGATAATCTGTCATTGTTTGCTCAATGCTTAAAATCTCGTCAAATGTCGTCGACATTGACGAGTTTCGCTGAAATATCGCCAAATTTCTCGCCAAAAATTATTTCGTATTTTGTATAACTCTAAAACTTTAACCCGTAGAATTTTGAACTTTTGTATTTAGAACTATTATTGTAATATCTAACTGTTTTCAATATCTTTTTTGACAGCAATTGACTGGGAATTTATTTACAGGGTGAGCCAGTGACTTTAAATACATTGAGGTGTATGAATGCATTCAATTCATTAAAAGCCTGTGGTCAATGACTACTTTGGCTATCCCCAAAATCTCGCAAACTATCTCAAGTTTGTCGGCTTTAGGTGAAATATCGCCAAATAAAATGTCAGAAGGAAATCTTTCAAATTGAACTCAGCTTTGCGATATCGAAATATTTGGCTAAAAATCGCTAAACCTTACTATTATTGATATTTTATCTCTTTCAAACAAATAAGTTTAGAGGAAGGGCGTCGAAAATATTTTTGATTTAATAGACGTGCAAGGAAGTCATGTGTTGGACACATCAGATTTTTATATATTGTTAAAATATTACAGTTTAGAGAGTAACGAAGTAATATCATTTCATTCGCTTTAGTCGTAATTATGTGATGCGCGAACGAATATTTACGCATATTGAAATAATTTTCGCAAAATCTCAAAATCTAATCAATATTTTCGAAAAATTGGAAGCCTAGAATTTAAGTTGAGTGACAACCTATCATGCACCAATTCGTTTCATTCCCTGCAGTTTTTATTTCGTGATGCTGGAACAAAATATCAGCATTTTAAAACGATTTTCACAAAATCTCAAAATGTAATCAAAATATTTTAAAAATTCAACGCCTATAAATTAAGATTAGCAACAACCTATCATATCACTAAATTTCGTATCATTCGTATTAGTCGTTATTACGTGATGTTTGAAGAAATATAGACGTATTTTGAGAGAATTTTCACAAAATCTCAAAATCTAATAAAAATGTTTAAAAAATTGGACACCTGTAGTTTATGTTGAGCAACCATCTATGATGTGACCAAATTTCATATAATTCGCTTTAGTCGTTATTACGTAATACGTGAACAAAGATTCACTCAGTTTTGAACGATTTTCGCAAAATCTCGAAATCTGATCGATTTCTTTTTAATTAGATGCTTATAGTTTAAGGTGAGTGACCACCTATCATTTCACCACATATCATTTTTTCACCTTTGCAGTTATTACGTGATGTGCGAACACAAATTTACGCAGTTTGAAATGATTTTCGCAAAATCTCAAAATCTAATCAAGATTTTTTTTTAATTCGACGCCTATGTTTTAAGTTGAGTGAGCACCTATCATGACACCAAATTTCATTTCAATCGCTTCAGTCGTTTTTACGTGATGCTCGAACACGAATTTACGCAGTTAGAAACGATTTTCGCAAAATCCCAAAATCTAATCAAGATTTTTTTAAAAATTCGGCACCTATGTTTTAAGTTGAGTGAGCACCTATCATGACACCCAATTTCATATCATTCGCTTCAGTCGTTTTTACGTGATGCTTCGTGAACACAAATTTACGCAGTTTGAAAGGATTTTCGCAAAATCTCAAAATTCAATCAAGATTTTTTTAAATTCGACGCCTATTTTTTAAGTGGAGTGGCCACCTATCAAGACACCGAATTTCATATCATTCGCTGCAGTCGTTTTTTCGTGATGCTTGAACACAAATTTACGCAGTTTGAAAGGATTTTCGCAAAATCTCAAAATCAATCAAGATTTTTTTTAAATTCGACGCTTATTTTTTAAGTTGAGTGACCACCTATCATGACACCCAATTTCATATCATTCGCTTCAGTCGTTTTTACGTGATGCTTGAACAAAAAAAGCGTCACGGACGGAATGACAGAATGACAGACAGACAAACTTTTTTTTTTTGAGGGTCGCACCGGACTCCCAGGTGCTTGAAACGGATAGAAATCGCAAAATTTTTGAATTCCAAGAAATGTACAGACAAAAGTCTAATTTTATTTATATAGATGAGCATGTGTTAATCGCCAAACAATGAAAAGTCGCCATTAGTAGCAAGATATAATAGATGTTCCGTAGTTTTTTTCAAAAACATATAAAGCGCTGTTTTCTTAGAAATAATTACTAACGATACGTATACGTAAGTCACCAAATTATGGAATATCGCCATGGATGGCAAATACGCAAGGTGTTTCATAGGTTTTACACAGTTAAAAATAGTGTGAAATTGTTCTAAGGAACATGCAAGTATCGAAGAATTTGTAGCTCGATAACATACTATCAGATCCAATCTTTGGGTTTTGTCAATTATGCCGTTTTTATGAATAAGCCTTATTAGAGGCCGAATGCCTGATATAAAAGCGAGACTACGGGTTTTTTCAAATGCATGCGATTGTGCAAATAGAATTTCTGCTTTATTTCAAAGCATAAATCATTTTGTGCGGGCGAAACTCGCCAAGCATGACCACGTAAAAACGATTTTTGATTAATAATTAAAAAAGTAATTGAAATTTCAAATTTCTGAGCCTCAGGTGCGCATTACCAAAGTCATGGGCTCATATGATCAAATTTTCAAAGGTCTGAATGCTGTAGATGTCTCTGGGGAACATTCATTTTTATAACTATAGATAGATATAGATATTTGGCGTGAAACTGGCATAATTTTTGTGGCATTTCATGCTTTTCAAATGCACGTGATTCTTCATTGAAGTAATAGCATTTCTGTTAGCTCAAAACACGAATCATTTTATACGGGCAGCTTAAAAACGGTTTTAAATTAATAATTAAAAAAACAATTAAAAATCTAAAATTCTAAGTAGCCTATAGCCGTCTCCAGGGTCCCTTCTATGTCTATGATATCAACAATATTTTAAGACTGTTTTTGTAAAGTGTTAAGAAGGTATTCTGCAGAATGACCGAGATTGCACATCGTTCACACTTTAGGAATTAGAAGACAAAATAAAACAGTTGTTCACACTTTTTGACGTTCTTTTTTTATCTAAAACAGAAAGACAAAAGTTTATCTTGCGGACACGCTTTGAAAGTGAATAGATTTGTTTACAAAACACGTTTTACGTTCTTTTGATCTCAAAAAACACCGACATAATTCTTGTGTTATCATTTTACAGTTACGCACGGCTGAAGTAAGTGTCTGTAAGGCAAAGTTTATGGCACCAGTCAAAGAATTTCTCATATTTTGAAATTTCGTGAACACATGGAATTAATGGAATTAATTTTACTTATATGAGTAAGAACATTTGATGTCTTTCCGTATGAACAGCTGGTACGCAGCTAGTATATTTATTATAATATGACTCACATTTCATCATTCTAATGGCTGCCGGTTAGCTATACCGACTATAGCCTTGATCGCTACGACAGCCACAGATGTTGCTCATTTCATTATGGGGGGAAAGGGGGAATCTAGCCGGAAGGCCAACGCTGCCCGTAACAGTAGAGTCCTAATTTTGAGCTCATCCCAAAGGAGACCTAGTACCTAGACTGGCACCCCTGGAGGTGTCGTTTGAACTTGGCTAAAACGGAATGCAGATTTTGAAAATTTTAAAATATCAACCTTGCATTCTCTTTGAACACGTGAATTCAACATGCCAAAGAAAGAGAAAGAAAAAAGTAAGTTTTATTAACTTTTAATGAGTAGCATATCACTGAAAAGCTAAACGGATGGAAGGGAAAAGGAATTTAAAGGTAAGAAGTAGTAAAAGCATTTGCGAAAACATATGTCAGTTCACCTCCGAGTGTGTATTGCTTTTAAGGAAAGCCTGTATAAGAGTATCAGCTTACGGAGTGGTGTCTTGAGCGGAGAACATTTAACGCGTATTCACGTTACAGCTAGAAAAACCGCTTAAAACTCCAGAGCGTGAGGTCGACAGCCGCATGGTAGGCCAGAATCCTGGACATTCACATTTCAAAAACCATATCATGGATCTGGAGCATGTACCCTATGTAACGGACGCCGCCAAGAAAACGAAAAGTTGCTGGTAACCCTAAAGCAGAGAGGAGAGCCCTCTCGAGCTGCGAAGGAAAAAGACGCAGAGATGATGGTCTCCGAGAGAAAAAAATCCCAGTTTATTCCGCAAGTTGTACAGTCCCCCAAAAAAGTATCCGAGTACCGTACCCTGTTCAGATTTTTTTAAAATACGCTATTCATTACTATCCTTCTCGTAATTACAATCATGTCGTCTAAAAAAAAAAAAAAAAATATATCCTCCCAAAATGAAGGAACCGAACTTTTTTTTTTTTAATTTCTGACACAATTAAGAAAATAGCAACTTTTCAATGAGTATTCTATAACTAAGCATGCACAAGTGAGTAAAATCTTACTGTTGTAGAAGGAAGCATACCTTTTCTACAATGGTTCTTAATATATTTTTTACAATGGCAATACTAGTTATACACCAATAACATCACATAATTACACATGTTTTGTCATCCTTGGAATTAGCAAAATCTGAAAACGGTTGAAAAAATGTATTAAATAGCACATTTTGAAGATACTTCATATAGTCTTCAATGAAAATGTTTGAAAAAAATTCTTCGTCATAATGACAAGTACATTTGTTCTCGCATATCTCTCTTGCAATATACGGCATGTCGACCATGAACCATGCTATACTACTTATAAGAACCTCTCTCTCATCAACATGTGTTCTATTCGAGCAAGCATGTATGTTCTTAAAAATTTCCTGATGTACTACACTGCTGGCCACCCAAATTGCAACACCAAGAAAAACAAGAGATATCACAACAAAATTTATTGTGTAGATAACATGTTGACCAAGTAACAAATGATTAAATTTACAGCATTCTATGAAGCGTGGTTCCTGCCAAAATCAGTACCCAGAGTAGCCGCCGTTGTTGGAGATCACAGCTGCCACACGCCTCGGCATTGATTCAAAGAGACTTTGAATGTGTTCTTGGGGTACAGCAGACCAAGCAGCTTCCACACGTTGCCAAAGTTGATCTGGTGTGACAGCTGGGGATGAACTCTGGGTCAGTCGTTGAGCAACCATGGACCACATGTTTTCTATCGGCGAAAGATCCGGAGAGCGCGCCGGCCAGGGAAGCAATTCAATCTGGTGATTGACGAAGAACCCTTGGACAATGCGTGCCACGTGTGGCCGTGCATTATCCTGCTGAAATATGGCTGTTGGCAAGCCCTGAAGGTAAGAAAGGACAACTGGCTCCAACACCTCGGAGATGTAGCGCTGGCTGGTTAAAGTACCGGCAATGCGTACTAGAGGAGTGCGAGAGAGATATCCGATACCGCCCCATACCATAATACCCGGTGCAGGACCAGTGTGACGGTGCATAATGCAGCTGTTCAGCATCCTCTCTCCACGGTGTCTCCAGACTCGAATCCGACCGTCGTGGTGTTGCATACAGAAGCGTGACTCGTCAGTAAAGAGAATTTCATTCCATTCTGTCGTCCACATCCTTCTTTCATCGCACCATTGGCGGCGGAGACGTCTGTGGTTCCGCGTCAGAGGTAGACAAAGCAACGGACGTCTTGCGGACAGACCATTCTGCTGTAAACGACGTCGAATGGTACGCGCAGACACTGGATGATGCGTTACAGACTGAATCTGCTGTGATATGGTTCGTGATGTGACTGAGCGGTCCGTCACTGCCATGCGTACAATCTGCCTGTCATCACGTGACGTGGTGCACTGAGGTCGATGCGGTCGATCACGTCTGTCCGTCGTACCCTCCTGCACCCAACGATCACATATCCGCATCACAGTTGTTTGGTTTCGTCCAATACGACGACCGATTTCCCTGAAAGATAACCCACAATCTCGGTATGCCACTATCCTTCCTCTGTCAAACTCGGATACTTGATCAAAAGATGATCGTTGTTTCCTACGAGGCATAATTTATCGTTTTTTTGAAAAAAAAGCAAGAAAAACACAATTGCTGTACTTGAAACCGTCGAAATCTCCAAGCCTTAAATAGTGCTTTGAGGTGGCGCCACAGGCGCGCTTGATGTGCGTCTGCGCTGAAATTCTAATCATTTGCATATCTCACCTCAGCTAATGCATGTTGTAAATTTCATATTATTTGCATGCTTCCTTCAGGGTGTTGCATTTACGATGGCCAGCAGTGTATATCCATTAATTGTTGTTTCGCCTCATCATAAATACAATGGGGTTCACGGTTACATTTTTGCGGCTTTAATTTTAAAATTAAATGGGGTAGGGTCGTCGTATATAGCGTTCTTAAAATGCATTCCAATATTTCATTTCTCATTTCGCAAAGTTTTTTTACTTGATCATTTAAAAGTGTTAAGGAAATTGGATTTAACGAGAATGAATCTCCGGTTCTGTAAATTTGTTGTAAGATGCATTTTCCATCATCATGAAATACAGATAATTGATTATTACAAATAAAAGAGCTATTGTTATGACCTATATTAAAATCTAATAGTTTTACAATAAATTCGATCCATGTGGAAGGGTTCATCACGACTCCCTGACCGGTTGGTATATAGTCTAATTGGGCATTCTGAATAAATTGTCTAATATGGATCTTCAAGTCAGTTCTTTCATCGTGAAGTGAAACGTAGATAAGTCTTTCCAAGTGCCATGTACTATTTACAGAAGCATATAAGCTATGGTAAAGATCGTCCGTCCAATTGTCCAACTTTGCCCTTTTCGGGGAAGGCTCATAAATGTACATTTTGGCAAATGTAAGGTGAATATGCGGGTCCGTCACATAAGGTTCAGAAGGAATACCATGCGTTAAAAGTTTGTTGGTTGGGGGATATATCTTACACATTGAGCCATGTTCTAATTTAATGGTAGTGGTTCCACAGTTCGCTGGTTTAAAATCCAAAGTTCGTTTAGATCCAAAACTTAGAATGCATACACCTGATGATAGGTCCAGATTAAAATCTTCGTAGTTACCGTCTTCAATTTTAGGTTGTTCTTCAGAGCCAAAGTTCACTTGTACCATATTAAATTCATAATTTGTCACTTTCTGTAGATCTTCACGTATTTTTTGCAAAATGGGTATCCAAGAGTAAACAGTGACTGTTGCTCCAGGTAAACTGTAATTGATTCCTTCATCAGCAAAAGTAATTACTTTACGGGTCGAGGAAATTTTCTTTTCACTACTTTGCAGAGGCTTTACATCTAAAGGCAATTGTATTATTTCTTGCAGCAACACATCAGCATCACTTTGAGTATAGAACTCGGGAGTGTATTCAATGTTAAAGTTATTTTCGATCGATTCAAGCAAAGACATTTTTTGAAACTCGGCGAAAAATCAATTAAAAACACACGTCTTAAGTATAGGCGCACACAGTGTAAAGGGAGTCTCGCAACACACACTTCCCTACTTTATCTAACTAAAATATCTTCCTATTGGTTTTTTTTTTTAAAAATAAAAATAAAATAATAAATAAATAACAATCTTATTTAATCACACTCATGATATACTTTCCAACTTAATGAGATAAGTAACGAAAATAGGGAGAACCCATGGAACGCTTTTAATTTAGGTTACAGAACAAAAGCGAGAATATTGAGTTCGAAAAAAAAAAAATATTGCTATCATGTGATTGTTCTTTTATTTTTTTATATTTTTATATATATATTTTTTTTTTAATATTCACAAACATATATAAATGAATTTCTGTGTCGCTGCTTCATTATTCATCATGGAACGAGTGAGCTGGACATGCTCTATAGATTTCGGAAAAGGGAACGCAGTTACGGAACCGGACTGTGTATATTTTAATAACGTACAAGAGAAAAATCTACATAAATCAATACATAACTGGGATACGGAAAGATTAACAAATTTTAAATATGATGTATATGAATATTACTCCAGATACGTGCATAAAGACGGAACGGTGGTTGGTACATCTACACCAGAAGAATATTTATTCATGTTGGAATGTGGAATACCGTGTATTTTTGTCAAAGAGAATAAGTTGCAGTACCATGAAGGTTATAAAATTCCAGACTTGGAAGAAAAGGTGGACTGGGTAGGAAATGGTTACTATCGGTCCTGGCGTCTTGCCCGCAAGATCGAAGAACATGTAAAACTGCGAAGACTGCGTTCTTAAAAAAAAAAAAATGTATATTGTCTGTACATTGAAATAAACTGATATTCTTTCAAATTGTATTTATTGTGTTCTTTTTTTTTTTTTTTTTCATTCCTATACCATGGTACTACCTGTAATAACAATTCCTCTGCAGTAGAAAAAAAAAGATTACTCAAGAACTATATAAGATTTTTTTTCACCCTCAATACAATATATATATATATATATATATATATATATATATATATATATATATATATATATATATACAATATATATATATATATATATATACTATATATACAATATATATATATATATATATATATATATATATATATATATATAAGAATACTTGCAAGATTGGTGTGTGAGAACAATTTAATAAATCTCTATGAATTGTTCTTGAAATTATTATTCCACTCCGTTATAAATTCTTGACAAAATTCTACTAGTGGTGGTTGATTGATAACTGTGTAATAGCCGCGTTCTAGCCATTTTCTAAAACATTCATTTATTTTTTCTATTTCCTCCGATGTAAATTGTGATATTTGGAACGCAGGTTTTTCAAAAACAATTTTTCCTTCAACTTTTTTCATGAACGATTCAACGAACGCAAACAGATCTTCATCTATTCTAAGATTCTTCAAACTATTTATTGGATCATTTCTAATTCTTTGGTTCAGGGGAGAGGATAAGTACCACGTTGGTGGTTCGGTTATAAAAAGAGGTCCTAGGTTCTCATAACATTCTCCCGACAGACAAACGTAAATTTCGACTTGCCCAACACAGTTCTCGGGGAAACGAAAAGTAAATTTTTTATTTGGTTCTAAATAGTTAAATTCCTGAATGTTACCGGTCAGAACATCTCTAATATAAACATCCATATAATAAGCACCATAACCCTCGTTATACCAATATTCTAATTCGATACTTTTCTTATGATTGGTATCTATTAAACCTCTCCATGCTTTACTACATTTGGAAGCATCTATTTCTTCTCCATCAACAATTATACCTGCATTCATTTCTTTTTTTTGGGGGGGTGGACTAAGATAGTTCGCACTAGTTATGAGAAATTTTTTTAACTCACACCTCCTTATATAATCGATTATTATTTTATTTTTATTTTTTATTTTATATATATATATATATATATATATATATATATATATATATATCTTATCTTAAAAAAAAGAAAAAAAAGAAAAAAAAATTCGAGAGAGAGAGAGTATAAAAATACGTCGTCCTGAGAACGATCATTCAATAACAATGTCTCTTCAAAATGAAATCATTTCTATGGTTAAATATGTTGCTGCTGTCGATTTTGGTTTTTTCAGGGATCCCGATGTACCGCATTATGTAAATTTCTTTTCTGTACGGGATCCCGAAAGACATGAACATGCTAGTAATTGGGGAAGAAGCGATTCTGTCGGACGTGTCGACTCTAAAGACTTTAAGGAATCTGTCAAACAAATATATCGGGATTTTATAGAAAATTTTGAAAATGGATATTTCGGACCAATAGCAGTTGCAAGTCAAGAAGAATATAAGTTCTTCATGTACGAATTGGGAATTCCAGCTGTAATTATTCCGATTGAAGATGTTAAAGATCCTTGGTATACTGTTCCAATACTACCTAGAGCTCAAATCAACGAATCCAATGCGTATTTCAGAGGATGGAAACTAGCCAGGTATATTGAAAATTATGTCGAAAAACGAAAACGAAGAAGACGTCATAGATAATGTATTTTTTTTTTTTTCTCTCTTTAGAATCAAATAAAATATATGTTCAACGTTCTTTTATATTGTCTTTTTTTCTTTCTTTCTTTTTTACCCCTCCCCCATATGTGAAGTAATTCTTTTCAACCACTTTGTCTTAAATTACTGCAAAGTATGCTTCTTCCGAAAAAATGAAAAAAAGAAGTATTTAAAACTATCCAATTACATATTATCTATATGTTAAGTAACCATGGCTGGATGAGAATAAAAAGTTACATATTATCTGTATGTTAAGTAACCATGGCTGGATGAGAATAAAAAGTTACATATTATCTGTATGTTAAGTAACCATGGCTGGATGAGAATAAAAAGTTACATATTATCTGTATGTTAAGTAAAAAAAAAAAAAAAATTAATCATGGTGGATGAGAATAAAAAGTTACATGTTATCTACTTCAAGTCTTGTACAAATAATTACAATAGTATGTCTCTATTTATACTATAAAAAAATTAAACATAAATCAATATTTTTTTTTTTCTACAAGGAACCGTAAAAAAAAATTGTACTTGTTAAGTTCCATTCTTTGCATGAACACTTATTCATTTTTTTTTTTTATTTTCGTTGTTGTTGTTCTTTCAATTCCCATTGTCAGATGTTAAATAGATAACGTCCCCATCTTTATCCTTTGGAAAAATGATTTGACCGTCCTTGGTACGAGCGTACTTAGGTTCTAATTTGACCGCTACTACTTGTTCATTTTCATTTTTCAATTTTTCCTTCATGATGATAGAGAATTCTTTATCGAATATACTGAACGGTGAACCCAGATATTCAATTGACATATTGTCATTTTCAAAACCTGGGTCACGTCTAAAAGCTTTTATGATTGCTCCTTGTATGGTGTGTGGAGTCGCATTGTGAAATTTTTGATAAAGGTTCCTGACATTCATCACGTGACGTTCTAATGGAGCACCTACCCAACCTGACGTTGTTTCTGTTAAAGGGTACTGTAAATTTTCGATGTAATATTTTAAACTTGTACCAGCTCCGAAACCATCGACTGCAAAAATTATATTCAGTTTTCGTGCAATATCAGAATTACAACTGGCGATACTGTCTAAAAATTCTGAAAAATCAGTAATAAATTCACGATCCACGTAATCGGAAGATAGAACAGTTTTCAAAAGTTTATGTTGATCTTTTGAAATGTTCACTTCTTTGTTCGACAGAATGTTCGCAATTTCTTTAGAACAGAGAGGATGAATATATATTTTATCTTGTAAAGGGAAAATATCCTTTTCGAAAGACATTTTAAAGATTTCCAAAATTTCCCTAAGACATCTAATTTTCAAAGTCCCAATGGAAGTGTGCTGTGTAGTGTTCCGTTCGTCTTTTTGCATAAAGCTCACTCGTGAAAGTACATTTTCTTTCCAAGAATGCTGTTGTGCGAAATGTGATGAGGTCATCTTTATTATTATTAAAAAAAAAATTAATATTTATATATAAAGTAAAAAAATAAATAATGGATAGCGGAACAGATACAAATGCACTGTTCGACTACATGACTAGAAGTAAAGATGGTCTTGAAAAAGCAGGGGTTAGATTTGATTTAACATTGGACCAATTGCGAAATCATCCGTCACACGATAAGATAGATGCATCACATCTTAAAAAATTTTCAGTCAAGCAAATACGCGATGCACAAATTAACAGAGAACTTAGTCCACAGGAATTGGATAACGATACCCACCCATCTCACTATTTACAATATCCAATATCAGTTGTTGGAGTTCAGGATTACAATAAAATGGAACTCAGTACCCTTACACAAGAAGACATACAGCTCATTGATGCGTCACATATTACTGCAATGCAAGAAGCAACCCGTCCTTCAATAATAACAAAATTGGGACAGGAGGAGGATGACGACGACGAACGCTACTACGACGTATATATGGAAGAATTACCTCTATCAAATTTGGACGACTTAGAGAGTACTTTAAGGAAAAAACTACACACTAATTTAAAAAGTTACTTAAATTTAATCAATTATTGTAAAAATCAGCAACGGCTCTATTCTTTTATCAATTTGGTAAAGAAACGACCTAGTAGAAATTCCTATGTCTTAGAACTTCAAGGAAATGAACTTACAGTAGTGCACCCTTTACACAACGAGCCACAATGGATTGCTGATGTTCTATTTCAAGTTCATGCACCATTGAACCCAAAATACTACAACGTTACAGAAGAAGTTTCATTCTTCTTAAAAGGTTATTTCCCTTACTACTACAGCAGGGGAACCTACATTCCAGACGTAAAGAATGAACACAATCAAAAGGATCCTCTTCCATTTAAAAATACTATTGGAAAAATTGAACCAACAAAAAGGAAAATGACGGTGGCACCTTATCCTACTAAAAAAAAAGTAAATAAAGATGTATAGTATCCATAATTGGCTTCTATCAATTAAAAATATAAGAACGAAGCATTTTATAATGTGTAGATTAGCTAAGAAAAATGCGCTTGGTTCGAACTGGGGAATTATACTCAATCAGGGTAAAATAAAAAAAGTTCGCATATATTGAAAGAAAAATAAAAAATAAAAAAATGATATTATGTTGGTTAATACTTATTTATTATTTTTACATAATAATTATATACTGGCTTAAAAATAAAACTTATGATCTCAAAATTGAACAACGACGATACAGCAGCAGCACGAGGGAATATGCAGTAGTTTTTCAATCTTGTAGCTCTGACAAGGAATGCGAGACAGATCACCTTTGTTACCAATCAAAATGTGTACCGAAATTAAAAAGAGGCGACCTATGTGATCCGGCCACTGGAGAGTGGATAATTGTTTATAAAAATGGAACTAACTATGTCGCCTGTCAATGCAAATATCCAAATTTAGTAACTCAAAAGTTCGTTGGAAGTAACTGCGATGTCGATCTAGTTTGTAAACCAGTCGGACAAATAAAAATTAAATCAAATGGAGAAATTTCTTGTAAATGCCCATACGGTTTTAAATCGGTCGTTAAAAATGGTGGTATACCGTACTGTAAAAAAATGAGTGTGGTGGAATTGGGTGAAAATCACGTAGGACCTTGCAAGGATGATGAAATCGATACATCCTTCGAAAAGGTTCCATTTGAACATATTTTTAATATAAAATGTATTAAAAAACCTTGTACTTTCGATGCATTAACCGGGCGACCATTGAAATACGCTCGTTTTGAAAAAGATTGGGGTTGTGTCTGCGATCCACGAAAAGGAAATATCGGAATAATCGTTCCAAATTATCTGAATGGCGTTCCAGGTTACAATGCATGTATTAGCATTTTTAAAACTGAACCTTTACACGACATCGAGAACGTTGCGTTATATACTTATTTTTACGTTCTTGATAAAGAACCCATATCTTTCATCCAATATACCAATCTAGATCCCGAACTGTTGGCTTATCCATTTCCTCCGTCTAAAAATCTTCAAGTTGAAGAGATTTGGCCTTACAATTACACGCAATATGTGTTCAAGAACTATGATTTTGAAGTAAGCACCCGTTACTGTAGAGGTACGCAATTTGAAGTCTGGTTCGGGGATCATACGTCATGTTACAACGATATACGCAAGGAACGTCAAATGGAAAAATGTGAAAATATTCATTCTCATTTAGTGTATTCGTACACACCATGGAAAAATCATTATTTATTATTACATGAATATCCAGCATGTCTGATAGAGAAGAACTCGCCACCGTCGTCGATATATAACGGTTGGGTTGTATCGAATCCTTTCCACATTACATTTGAGAAAGATGTGGATCATAAATCGAACGGTCTAGTCTTACGACCTTACCTATCCAAGAATAATAAATGGCATGTTCGGCAAGTTAGAACCGTTCCCGAGTTTATAAATGGATCAGATTTAGCAGTCGTGCCGAATTTTAATCACCTTATAAAAGAAATTTTACCCGACTAAATACTGTTGAGCTTACTAAATATGAAAAAAAAAAAAAAAGAACGAAGAACTTTTATAAATGTGGTTGTAAATAGATTCCATGTAATTTTTTTTTTTTTTTACATTTCTTTCCGTGGAAGATATCATTGTATATATAATTAATAATTTTATTTATTTATTTTATTTTTAATTTTTTGTAGTATAAATAGAGGTGCATCATAAAAAAATGGCCACTCAGAGTCGAAGATTCTGAGTTCTTTTATAGGGGGGAGATTACAGATTTAAATAAGAAATATAGTATATATTTCAATTTCACAAGATCTGTGAAGAGTTCCAGAGATTTTCAAAGCTCGAATCCTACAGAAAAAGCAGTTGTTTTGTAAAAAAATGTATAACTCTTCTATGACGTCACAAGGGATAATTTAAGGGATTTTTTTTTAAAAAAGGGAATATTATCGATTCAAATATACCAGATCTACGAGAGGTTTAGAAATTTTGAAAAGACTCGGTCCCAGACAAAAATGGATTTGTTCCCATACTCTTCAATGACGTCACAAATGATAATTTAATATATATATATATATATATATATATATATATATATATATATATATATATAGGTAAAAGTATTAAATAAATGTATAATTACTAATACCACTCTTCTAATGTTATCTATCAATTCATAGGTATAAAGTATTCTAGGTTAATCATGAAGCGTTCTATAGAAACCGAAGAAAACTCCTCCACTGAGAAACGACCCAAGTTAGAATCACAACAACAGCAGGAAAATATAGACTTAGAGATGTTGAATACTCTTAAGGAAAAGTACGATGGTGACCGCATTAATGAAGAGTCTGAACAGATTAAACAAAAATATCTCATAGAATATATGAAAAATGTAATCGAAAAACTTAAGCTCAGTCAACCAATGATTGAAACAATTCAAGGTATCGGTGACGAAGGCGATGCCTATTTAAAAATGTTCAGTATGGCTAAAACTTGCGTACATACTGACATGCATTTGAAAAAATTAATAGCCTTCAATTCAGTATTCGACATAATTGTTCACCTGATTGCGAGAGGAATTCACGACCGTATCGTTGGACCGACGTTGGAGAGTGTCGTTCCTCGAACGAATATGGATTTAGCTTATGATTCTTTCTTAGAATCCATGGAACCAGGTGATGAAAGCCTGACGAACGAACTTCACTGTATTACGTACATGCTTCAAAATGAAATGGACAAAAAGCAAAGTTTAAAAATTTCAAATCCACTGTATAATCGTTTTACAAAATATTTGAGTGCAACAAGTAAATATGTTACTGGTATTTTGACAGCACTAGCAGGTAAATCGATCATTTTACCACGAGATCGTGAATACGAAACATTTGATGTAAAGGAGAGATGAGTAGGTTATTTTTTAAAAGTGAAAAAAAAAAAAAAAAACATATATAACTATTTCGTGATGTCACAAGGTTGTAAAATATGTTCTACATTTCTTATTGACTCTTGATCGAGGTCTCAATAAAACTTCTCAGCCCTCGACAGAGAAGAAACAGTGTAAAAAATATAATATTTTTTATAATAAGTACTATACTCCCCCCTTGTAAATTTAAGCTGTCACCACAGGTGATCAGCTGCCATGTTTGATATTTGATTAGCTATTTTATATGATAAAAAATTAAAAAGAAAAATAAATAAATAAATAAATAAAATAATAAATATATTGACCAATAAGAACGGACTTAGGTTAATTGAGCACTAGAAATATTTATCCTCCTTGAAAAAAGTAATAATTTTTTTTTTACTTTCAAGGAGGTTAATATTTAATCTTGGTAACTCACATTATTTAGTCACTATATAGTAGTCACAACACTGGTTGAAAGGAACTTTGATCTATACACTGTTGCATTAAAAAAAAGAACAAATGGGGGGGAAAAAAATTACCCGCTCAATATTTTTATTTTTATTTTTTTTTAATATGTTTTATTAAAATAATATAGTACATAAATATCTCATCCTTTTTTCGAATTTTATAAAAAAAAAAAGAATATTCAAATGATAATGTCTCATCAAATCACCGCTAATATAATTACTAGATACGAAGCTTCCAGGTTAGTGGCTTTAAGAGCATTAGAAATTTCATTAAAGTCACCGCAAGACAAAAATCCAATCGCAACTGCTATTGATGAATATAGAACAGGAAAAATAGATTCTCTAATGTTGAGGCGATATTACTCTAAAAATGAGTTTGAAGATGTTAATATTAATAATATGATAAGGGAATTTTGAAATAAATGGAACAGTTACTATGTATTTTACATAACGGATAAAAAAAATTCTTTTTTTTTTTTTTTTCTAATGGATCTTGTATTTGAGAGTCCCTGTTTAAGAAATCTATTGATTATTCTATTTTTTTTTTTTTTTTTAACTGTAGTAACTTAACCTTGCAATATGTGTTAGGGAACAAATGCTAAAGTATAGTTCATCCCCCCTCCCGGTATTGATATATTAATCTATTTTTTTTGTTGTTGTTGTTGTACTTTTTTGAAATCTTCTTAGAAGTCTATTTTTAATGGTCGCGCAATCGGGTTCACACCCACGTGAGATAAGGGGGGGAGGAAATTATTGTTATGTCCATTTCTAAAAATACACATTTCCTTCCGGTGACGTAAGCCGCCGGATGTCATGAAAACATATATAAATGGCAGACCGGCTCCTCACAAATTATATTTCTTTTCTGATTCTTTTTTATCAGATTCAACATGCCCTGTGCTATCTGCTTAAACGAAATCACATCGCCTTCAACATTACCATGTGGGCATACTTATTGCTTTGGATGCATACATCCGTGGTTGTTAGTATCTGAACAGAAGACGTGTCCAGAATGTAGACGTCCAGTTCCAGAGGCTTTTTGGAACCCATTCGGGTCGTCAAGTAGTGATGAAATTCTTTCGGAAGCCGAAGATGTTCAGTTGTTATCGGACACACATCGACCATCTATGTTCAGCAGGGTGATACCAACGAGAACAAGAAGAAATCGAACCGTCTCGCTGTACAGGCAAGCAATTCCATTCGGCGTTTTAAGATGTCGAATGTGCTTGGGGCGAATCAGAGAATCAACCGATCTCTTTGTGTTCGCGTGTGGACATATTTTACATCTAACTTGTGTCCCACAAATACATTCGCTAAATTTACAGGAGATGGCCGAATTTGCTGCTAGAGTGCAGTACTGTACACGCTGCACTCAACCTTCTACAACAGAACGTAGAAGGTACCGACAAGCAGCCTTCTTTTACTCGTTGGAAAATGGCACTGGAGAAAGATGAATTGTTTGTTCACTCGGAAAAAATTTTTTTTTTCCGAGGTAAAAAAATTATCAGTTGGGAAAAAAATCCCCTTTTGTTCTCTTATTTCTAGAGAACGGCTCGTGGGATTTTTTTTTCCAACTGATTTTTTTTTTACGAAAAGTGTTAAGCCAAGGTTGGTACCCCGATCAGTTCAAAAATGACAAAACTTATATATTTTATTTAGTCTCTTGAACATAAAGTGTAGAAATTATTATTATTATTATTATTATTATTATTATTATTCTATGTCCTACTTAAAATTGGATACCCATGTTATTAAGATACTAATGCCACAAATGCTAAAGCAACATTAAATACCTTGATGTATTCCTTTTGTTGTTAATATGATGTGTTAAAATAAATTTAGTTTGGTGATCAATCCTTATGTCTCTGTTCTTTATTTTTCTTACCATTGGGTTATCTCTTTTTTTTTTTTTTTTTTTTTACTACTTAGCATGACACAACGCATGATTTTAACTTAACTTTTAATTTAGATTTTTTTAACAGTATAGTAAAATTGAATGAAAAAAAAAAAAGTCAAAGTACTTTATATGTTATAGGAGATCTACTGTAAATTATTTAAGGGGGGAAAGAAAGAAAATGGTGTGTGTAATATGTTTGAACAAGAACACAACAAGCAGTGTCCACCTTAAATGTGGACATAGTTTTCATGTAGAATGTTTACAGTGTTGGGCAGTAATAAATTATAATTGCCCTACTTGCAGGCAAATGCTAGATATTGAAAATATTAATTGTTGTCTGTATTGTTTTAAGAACAGTACAGATAATTATAAAGTTATACACGAAAAATGTCTAGAGCAATGGTTCAGAAAGACACATAATTGTAACAATTGTGCTTTACTTATTGCACAATTGACGATTTTATATGAGCATTTCAATATGTATAAATCACGTATGAAAGTAATTATGATAACTCTTTTTATTATTCATTTATATTTTATGTTTATTTTATTTTCATAATTGAAAAAAAATAATAAAATAAAAAAAAAATAGAATAATCATTTATAGAACACCTATTATGTCTCTTCATTATTTTGGACATGTTCGATTTAGAACAGATAAAATTTTTGATAGCCGAACACTTTTTTAAATTGTTCAGGTACTATAACAAATCGCAACTCACAGATCAATTTATTCATAGGTGGTTACAAATTTTGTCGGCGTATAGTCAAATTAAAAATTTCGAATGTTTTGATACGAAAATTCCAGTGATTGATCGACTGTATCCTCAAGCAAGAGCAGTTCTAGTTGTCCCGTTCAAAGAGTCCTATAAATTTTATTCTAGAACTGATAAAATTTCAATCTTCCCATTATATCCATTCAGAGCAAGTTATCTTAGGTGTGGTAGTCGTAAAAATATATGTTGTAAAGAGGGAGTTGAATTATTAAAAATGTATCTGGAGATAACTGAAATTAAGTTAATTTGTTTTCATCGCGTTCCCAACTATAAAAAGATTCTAGAATCTCTGGCAATAATAGATTTACGTTGTTATCCACCATCTCTTTTCAAATATTTTTATAAATTAGCAACTAGACAGTTCGAATAATATATGTTCGTTTGTTTTTTTAAATAGCGATTGAGATCTTACGTTCAAGTTCGGGATAGAGAAAAAAGAACACTTTTTCTCTTTCCCTCAACTCAGAAAGCGAAAGTGTATTTTTACGACCTTGTGACGTCACAAGCAAGAATGATCAGCTGATTGGGAAAAAAAGCGAATTCCCCACCATCTGACGTAGAAAGTATATTTTACTACCTTGTGACGTCACGAGCCACAGCTGATTGCAAAGCGACATTGGATATATTTTTTTTTTTCCTTATAGCTTGCTTACTTTAAAATAACCTTTTTTTTAGATTGCATTTTTATTTATATTTATTAATGCAAGTCCAATTCCTCTGGGACAATCGAATTTTTTTGAACATGAACATGTTCCATCGATACAATCGGATATGTGCCAAGTTTCGATGGCTCCATTCAACCAAAATTTGGAATTATTTAAAGACAATGTATAGAGTAAATGTCTCAACCTAATGGCTGTTTGATCTCTTACAATCTGTATATCTAAACGGCCTTCCTCAATCTCTTTCGAGAATTCTCTTTCGTCATCTGCTCCAAAGTATCGATTGCGGTCCAAAGTGTCTTGTAAACCAGTTGCCATCCAAGATTTGTAAGAGTTGAGCCTAACATAACTAAAAATTTTATGTTGGTGATCGAAATCATCATAATAACAATTATCTAAACTCAACGGATTCACTATTCTTTTAGAACATTTACACTTGGAATCGCTACAATCTTTAAAATGCCATTGTCCATCATTGCTACGATATAGTGGGATATTTTCGGTGGTTGCATTAGATAAATATTTTAAAATGAAATGCGTATTAATAATTATGAATCGTTTGAGGAGTTGTCGAAAATATTTTATTAGAACTTCCCGTGGTTTTCGTTTAATTACATTTTTAAAAAAGTGTATATCATCGGATAAATCACTTAAAAGAATCATCATTGTGTACTTCTTAAGAATGGTTCAAAAAAAAAAATCTATTTTTTCGTTCTCTGTATATATACACAAAAGTTCATTTATTTATTTATTTATTTATTTATTTTAAGAATATATTAGATTTTTTTTTTTCATATATTAGATAACTGATATAAAGTTACTCTTCGAAGAACAAACAAAAAAAAATCAATCTTTATTATTCGAGACATTCACGTACCTTTTAATTAGAACCTTTTTGTTGTTGCTGTTCAAAGGTAAGATTTTGAGAAAGAACAGCGTGATGTTAAAAAAAAAAAATGGTATTTTCTTAATGATGAGTACACCAATGATCGTACCATATAGTGAAATGTGAGTTATCAAGATGTTGTAAAATTTGTTACTTTCAAGGAGAACTAACTATATTATAGTGACACGACAATAATCTTTAAAAGAGTAGCTCAACTAGAATTACCTTCAATCTACATTTAAATATTTCTAGTGCTCAATTAACCTTTATTTTATTTTATTTAAGTCCGTTCCTATTAGTCAATATATTAATTATTTTTATTTATTTATTTTTTCTTTTAATTTTTTATCATATAAATAGCTAATCAACTTCAAAAAAATGGCAGCTGATCACCCGTGGTGACAGCTTAAATTTACAGGGGGGAGTATAGTACTTATTAATAAAATATTATATATTTTATACTGTTCCTCTCTCTCGAGGACTCAGAGGTTGGGTTGAGTGTTTTGATCAAGAGACCCAGAATGAATACGATTACATTTATCCTATGACGTAATTGATTACGTCAGTCAAAAAAAACTTCATTTTTGAGAGAACGTTATGAACAATCATATACACTTTGTTAAGCTTAGAGCTACTCAATAAATAATATTATAAAATGAACAAACAAACAAACAAAAAAAAAGACTTACCAACCTAGTGTAATATTGGATCGCTGAGGTAAAAAAATGTACCTAGCATTGCAAAGTTACTCTATTTATAGGGGAATATATCAGTTAAAAAAAAAAAAATGGTAAGGTTTAACCACAAATCTTAATTAAGAACACCTGCAAGTCAAATAAAAGTTGACCTTGTTTATTGTATAAATGAAAATTTAAATATGTATGTAACAAGAATGGTAAATCCCCCGAAGGTCAATTCAATGCTGATCTTGCATAAATGAATGTGTTAATTACGGGTATTACCACCTGTTCCGTTATTGTATAAATGAAAATTTAAATATGTATGTAACAACAAATGGCAAAATCCCCAAAGGTCACGTTAAAGCTGTTCTTGCATAAAAGAAAGTGCAAATTACGGGTATTACCACCTGTCACGTTAAATGGAGACAAGGAAATGAACCCACATGATTTCATACGGGTAAACCCTCATAAAATTATGTGGGTTTTTTTTTTTTAATGAAATTATGTTGTTTTTTTTGTTCTTTAAAAAGTATATATAAAAAGGGATGAACTGAAATCTTCCATACATAATTGGTAGTGTTCTAGAAGTCGACATCAGCAAATCTGTGAGTAAATTTTTTATCTGTTATGTAGTTCCTAAGTTCTTTTTTTTTTTTTTTTCAAATTGGGTATATATGTTATAAACCACTATCGGTATTTGATTTAAGTGGATGTATAAGTTCAAGTTACGAACAAAGATTTCTTTTTTTTTTTTTTAATATTTTATGGAAATTCTTGAAAGAACGCTAGCGATACATTTGATTAAGTCGTGACTTTCCAATAATTTTGTTAATCAAGATTGGTTAATAAGTTCTCTAAAAAAAAAAAAACAAGACACAAATTTTGAGCAAATATTTTTTTTTATTATCATTAAGTACAAATTTGGATATTTACATTACAACAATATACATAAACTAAAGTCAGGATGGCCGAGTGGTCAAAGGCGCCGGATTTAAGTTCAGGTTCTCGTAAATGAGAGCGTGGGTTCGAATCCCACTCCTGACATTACTTTACTTTTTTTTTTTCTTCTTTAAAGTCTTCACACTATAGACTTCATTAATTTCATCTTCATCAGGATGGAGGATTAAAATATCTCGATCGTTCTCTATGAATTGTACTAAATTATCGAACGATAATTTTAATCCAACCAAGTTCTTGAAACAAATACTTTTCGTATGTTCTTTGTTGTTACTATTAGCTTTTGGAATTTTCCTCTTTTTTTTAATCTTGATTAATCTTTTCTTTTCGATGGGTTCGATCTTATTATTGCTGAGTAGTAGTTCACTCGGTCCAACATCTTCTAAAATCGAAAAATCCATTTCTGCAATTGGGAGTTCGAACGGATTAGCCATTTTGACTGAATGTAGCTTTCTCTCTCTCACACACACATATATATATGTGTGTGTGTGTGTATATATAGTAAATATTTTTTTTTTTTTTTTTTTTTTTACGAACGAACCAATAAGAGCAAAAGTTATTTTTGGAGCATGTTAGTATAATTCACGATTTTTAAATTATTCTTATTTAGCAGTTCAAGCACTTGATCCTTGAGAAAATAGTTATATTTTTCGCTAAGATACTTGCGGGGATCCTTCAATGCGTTCCAACAGTGGCAAGTATGTGGTCCTTCATCCACAGAAACGCTCCTTATGCAGTCCGTCAGATGATGTTCTTTTGTTATTGTATTGAAGTGAATATTTAATTCACCGTCCACATTCATTGATTTAATAATAACTAAGAATTCCATTATGTTCGTTTGTTCTTGGTACAATTCGTACCATTTTAATATATTATCTCTATCCAAAAGTCGGGACTTGTAGAATGTCTCATCGTCTTCATACAGTTCAAAAGTTTTTGGTTCAGATTTATCCTTGATAGGATTGATGGGGTAATACGAAGAATTTTCCAATTGAGTTTGGAGATAAGCTTCCGGATCACGAAGCGCACAGTGACAATGACATGTATCTGGACCTGAAGAAACTTGAGGACAACTCCATACGCAATTATTTAAATGAAATTCTAAATTTTTATAGACCAAATTCAATATGAATCGAAGTCGACTATTCCATTTCTTAGATGTTACTTCGAACCGTAAAAGAGACGTTCGATAACGAGCTATGGACAATTTTTCTTTCAACTGCGACAAGGTTCTCGGGTGGGACATGTTAACCGGAGTTCTTTCTGAGGTGATGATCGAGTCGATTTTTTTTAATATATATATACACGATCGTTCAAAAAAAAAAAAAAAAAAAAAAATCTTTTTTTTTTTTTTCTTTTTCTCTTCAGACTAAGATTAAAAATAATAATAATAATAATAATAATAGAACAGATTGAGTATAAATACGGGTAACTTGCTATGACCCTTTAGTTATTCCTCTACTGCGATACTGTTCGTACGTCTGCTACGTCATTTTATTATTATTATTATTTTTTTTTTTTTTTTTTAATATGGACCGTTCTAAAATCCATATTACAACTGCTTGAATTGTTCGACATAAGTCAATTTAAATAATTTCTCCGCAATGGGGGATAAAAAAAAAAAAATAAGAAAAACAACCTCTAATGAGGTTGTCTATTTTTTTACATTCCTATTTATGCCAACGTAGGATTTCTTGGTACAGAAGTTTGTTACAAAATTGGCTCCCACCACACACAAAAACAATCAAATAAAAAAAAAACTAACACAAAAAAAAAAAACAACAAAAAAAAAAACAAAAAAATAAAAACACAAAAAAAACAAAATAAACTAATAAAAAAATAAAAATACAAAAAAAAATAAAAAAATCAATAACACAACAAACTACTAAAAAACAAAAAATAAATAATCAAAAAAATACACAAAACAACTAAACAATAAAAAAAAAAACAAAACAAAAAAAAAAACAAACAACATAAATAAAAACAAAAACAAAAAAGTGTGTGTTTATAATCTATAAATATTAATATAAAAACTATAAATTATAATATATATATTTAATTACATATATTTATATTACTATTATTATTATTATATAAATAACTATTCTCTTCAAAATTAAGTTCCTCATCATCAGATAAATCTGATAAATCACTTTGTTGTAAAAGTTCTTCAATTTCTTCTTGCGTTAATGGCCCTACAATATTTAAATTTTTTTAAGAACTTGTTATTACTTTCTTAGATAATAATATATTTGTAATATATAATTAATAACACAGATAAAATAAATGTTCTGTACATTCCATGATAGAAAACAGCATAAAAATGCATTCATTGTTGCATAGAAGAGCTATAAAAATGATTAAATTAAAATAACATGTAAAAACAAATCCAGCTCTTTTGAACACTTCATTCATGAAGAGGAAGAAGAAAATGGCGCTAAACGCCGAATGTACACATATGTGTACATAGGTATTTCTTCTAATTATACCTATTTATTTAGAGAAAAACAATTGTGGCTTTAATATTCTGTTTACTACACTATATACAACATTCCTTATAATTTGTAAGATTTAATATTAAGTAGAAGTATAAAAAATGTACTTACTTTTTCGAGGCATTCTCTTTGCAGACATTTTCAAGAAGTTGATTCTTTTCTTTTCTAGTTCAATCTTAATTTCTGACCGGTAGTGCCATCTACTGAGTGAAAATGAAAGCTAAATCTCTTTTGAATAATATAATCCCATTAAACCCTTTTAATTCGGCTTTTAGAAGAAAAAATGGGATTCAAAAGAAATGTACACATATGTGTACATCAGGACTGAAGAGGTTAAAGTCTTTAGAGTCGACACGTCCGACAGAATCGCTTCTTCCCCAATTACTAGCATGTTCATGTCTTTCGGGATCCCGTACAGAAAAGAAATTTACATAATGCGGTACATCGGGATCCCTGAAAAAACCAAAATCGACAGCAGCAACATATTTAACCATAGAAATGATTTCATTTTGAAGAGACATTGTTATTGAATGATCGTTCTCAGGACGACGTATTTTTATACTCTCTCTCTCTCGAATTTTTTTTTCTTTTTTTTTCTTTTTTTTAAGATAAGATATATATATATATATATATATATATATATATATATATATATATAAATAAAAAATAAAAATAAAATAATAATCGATTATATAAGGAGGTGTGAGTTAAAAAAATTTCTCATAACTAGTGCGAACTATCTTAGTCCACCCCCCCCCAAAAAAAAGAAATGAATGCAGGTATAATTGTTGATGGAGAAGAAATAGATGCTTCCAAATGTAGTAAAGCATGGAGAGGTTTAATAGATACCAATCATAAGAAAAGTATCGAATTAGAATATTGGTATAACGAGGGTTATGGTGCTTATTATATGGATGTTTATATTAGAGATGTTCTGACCGGTAACATTCAGGAATTTAACTATTTAGAACCAAATAAAAAATTTACTTTTCGTTTCCCCGAGAACTGTGTTGGGCAAGTCGAAATTTACGTTTGTCTGTCGGGAGAATGTTATGAGAACCTAGGACCTCTTTTTATAACCGAACCACCAACGTGGTACTTATCCTCTCCCCTGAACCAAAGAATTAGAAATGATCCAATAAATAGTTTGAAGAATCTTAGAATAGATGAAGATCTGTTTGCGTTCGTTGAATCGTTCATGAAAAAAGTTGAAGGAAAAATTGTTTTTGAAAAACCTGCGTTCCAAATATCACAATTTACATCGGAGGAAATAGAAAAAATAAATGAATGTTTTAGAAAATGGCTAGAACGCGGCTATTACACAGTTATCAATCAACCACCACTAGTAGAATTTTGTCAAGAATTTATAACGGAGTGGAATAATAATTTCAAGAACAATTCATAGAGATTTATTAAATTGTTCTCACACACCAATCTTGCAAGTATTCTTATATATATATATATATATATATATATATATATATATATATATATATATATATATATATATATATATATATATATATATATATTATATATATATATATATATATATATATATATATATATATATATATATATATATATATATATTGTATTGAGGGTGAAAAAAAATCTTATATAGTTCTTGAGTAATCTTTTTTTTTCTACTGCAGAGGAATTGTTATTACAGGTAGTACCATGGTATAGGAATGAAAAAAAAAAAAAAAAGAACACAATAAATACAATTTGAAAGAATATCAGTTTATTTCAATGTACAGACAATATACATTTTTTTTTTTTAAGAACGCAGTCTTCGCAGTTTTACATGTTCTTCGATCTTGCGGGCAAGACGCCAGGACCGATAGTAACCATTTCCTACCCAGTCCACCTTTTCTTCCAAGTCTGGAATTTTATAACCTTCATGGTACTGCAACTTATTCTCTTTGACAAAAATACACGGTATTCCACATTCCAACATGAATAAATATTCTTCTGGTGTAGATGCACCAACCACCGTTCCGTCTTTATGCACGTATCTGGAGTAATATTCATATACATCATATTTAAAATTTGTTAATCTTTCCGTATCCCAGTTATGTATTGATTTATGTAGATTTTTCTCTTGTACGTTATTAAAATATACACAGTCCGGTTCCGTAACTGCGTTCCCTTTTCCGAAATCTATAGAGCATGTCCAGCTCACTCGTTCCATGATGAATAATGAAGCAGCGACACAGAAATTCATTTATATATGTTTGTGAATATTAAAAAAAAAATATATATATAAAAATATAAAAAAATAAAAGAACAATCACATGATAGCAATATTTTTTTTTTTTCGAACTCAATATTCTCGCTTTTGTTCTGTAACCTAAATTAAAAGCGTTCCATGGGTTCTCCCTATTTTCGTTACTTATCTCATTAAGTTGGAAAGTATATCATGAGTGTGATTAAATAAGATTGTTATTTATTTATTATTTTATTTTTATTTTAAAAAAAAAAACCAATAGGAAGATATTTTAGTTAGATAAAGTAGGGAAGTGTGTGTTGCGAGACTCCCTTTACACTGTGTGCGCCTATACTTAAGACGTGTGTTTTTAATTGATTTTTCGCCGAGTTTCAAAAAATGTCTTTGCTTGAATCGATCGAAAATAACTTTAACATTGAATACACTCCCGAGTTCTATACTCAAAGTGATGCTGATGTGTTGCTGCAAGAAATAATACAATTGCCTTTAGATGTAAAGCCTCTGCAAAGTAGTGAAAAGAAAATTTCCTCGACCCGTAAAGTAATTACTTTTGCTGATGAAGGAATCAATTACAGTTTACCTGGAGCAACAGTCACTGTTTACTCTTGGATACCCATTTTGCAAAAAATACGTGAAGATCTACAGAAAGTGACAAATTATGAATTTAATATGGTACAAGTGAACTTTGGCTCTGAAGAACAACCTAAAATTGAAGACGGTAACTACGAAGATTTTAATCTGGACCTATCATCAGGTGTATGCATTCTAAGTTTTGGATCTAAACGAACTTTGGATTTTAAACCAGCGAACTGTGGAACCACTACCATTAAATTAGAACATGGCTCAATGTGTAAGATATATCCCCCAACCAACAAACTTTTAACGCATGGTATTCCTTCTGAACCTTATGTGACGGACCCGCACATTAACCTAACATTTGCCAAAATGTACATTTATGAGCCTTCCCCGAAAAGGGCAAAGTTGGACGATTGGACGGATCATCTTTACCATAGCTTATATGCTTCTGTAAATAGTACATGGCACTTGGAAAGACTTATCTACGTTTCACTTCACGATGAAAGAACTGACTTGAAGATCCATATTAGACAATTTATTCAGAATGCCCAATTAGACTATATACCAACCGGTCAGGGAGTCGTGATGAACCCTTCCACATGGATCGAATTTATTGTAAAACTATTAGATTTTAATATAGGTCATAACAATAGCTCTTTTATTTGTAATAATCAATTATCTGTATTTCATGATGATGGAAAATGCATCTTACAACAAATTTACAGAACCGGAGATTCATTCTCGTTAAATCCAATTTCCTTAACACTTTTAAATGATCAAGTAAAAAAACTTTGCGAAATGAGAAATGAAATATTGGAATGCATTTTAAGAACGCTATATACGACGACCCTACCCCATTTAATTTTAAAATTAAAGCCGCAAAAATGTAACCGTGAACCCCATTGTATTTATGATGAGGCGAAACAACAATTAATGGATATAGTACATCAGGAAATTTTTAAGAACATACATGCTTGCTCGAATAGAACACATGCTGATGAGAGAGAGGTTCTTATAAGTAGTATAGCATGGTTCATGGTCGACATGCCGTATATTGCAAGAGAGATATGCGAGAACAAATGTACTTGTCATTATGACGAAGAATTTTTTTCAAACATTTTCATTGAAGACTATATGAAGTATCTTCAAAATGTGCTATTTAATACATTTTTTCAACCGTTTTCAGATTTTGCTAATTCCAAGGATGACAAAACATGTGTAATTATGTGATGTTATTGGTGTATAACTAGTATTGCCATTGTAAAAAATATATTAAGAACCATTGTAGAAAAGGTATGCTTCCTTCTACAACAGTAAGATTTTACTCACTTGTGCATGCTTAGTTATAGAATACTCATTGAAAAGTTGCTATTTTCTTAATTGTGTCAGAAATTAAAAAAAAAAAAGTTCGGTTCCTTCATTTTGGGAGGATATATTTTTTTTTTTTTTTTTTTTTTTTTTAGACGACATGATTGTAATTACGAGAAGGATAGTAATGAATAGCGTATTTTAAAAAAATCTGAACAGGGTACGGTACTCGGATACTTTTTTGGGGGACTGTATTTAGAGTGATAATTAATTAATGCAACACTGAAGTATTTACTATCGAATGTAATGCATGTGTTTAATATTCATCCAAAAGAAAATCGTTAAGTCCGAAGTAACACGTGCTTTTTTGTTATTGCATCATTTTTCTTGCACTAACGCGTTCCCAACATGATGGTTCGAAACCCCAAGGGGTCGGATCTTTTGACGTCAACGTCTGCTTGGGAGGCGTGGTTACCGACTGCGCTGGCCAATCGCGGAGGAGATTGCGTTAGACAGTGGTGTTGAGCTGGTTTTATTTCAAGATTTAGAGTGAATGCCAACAGTGAGAATAGAAAAAGTTTTAAAAGAGGAAATTGGCAATAGCCTTAAAGATCAGTCACAAGTTGTATTTGTCCTTGATTGTATGGTCGAATTTTGCTCTTCTAAGATTGCATAAATCTCTGCACGCGTTACTTTTAATATAACATTTCTTAAGCTTTTTAGTTAGAATATACAGTATTTATAAAAAAATGAAGCGTTCTGGTGATAATTCGAAATCAGGAATGAATAAAAAAGTGCATTTTGGATATAAAGAGACTTTACCAAGTATTGAAGAAAATGATCTTCAAAAATCTGCAAAAGTGAAGTTAAACAACGACGGCTCTGAACTGTTTTCGATGGAAACTTTACCAACACGTGTGATGCATATTGGCGGTGATCATTTTGTAACCGTTTCGTTTTTTATTGGTCATACACGTGTACACCTAAGAAAATACTTGACCGATGAAGATGGGTTTCTGCATCCTACGAAAGAAGGAGTATCATTATCTCCTTCCGTTTGGCATTCCTTTAAACAAAGAGTGGAACAATTTAGTGAACAACAACCTTTAGTGATCGACAAAGACTTGCTAGTGTGTCGCGAGGTGAAAGACAGACAAGAAGTATGTGGATATGTCTTCCAAAGAATGTTCCAGCGTAAGAATCTTCTGTTTGAACTTCTACCGGAAGGTATTGTGCTTTCACCAGCTGAGATGAGACACCTGAAAGAAATCATGCCACAGGTAAGCACTAAGCTTAAGGAATGTTTAATTAAAGATACACTTGCATATTATGTAAGCAGCGAAATTAAGCCAGTCGACAACAAAGACTCTGACTCACACATGTATGATGACTACTATGATTTCACAAAACTCACAGACTTATTATCTGAATGTATAAACAATGTACTATTGGTAAAGATAAAAGAACTGTTTAAGTGTTTTGCGTGTGAAGAAAGTTATGAAATGTCCGATCTTCACGAATGTGTTTCGATGAGCTCTGAAGAAAAGTACGAACGTTTTTTTGATGTGTCATTTTATAAACTTGATTGGCGACATATTGCCAAAAACTTTTATGATGCCTACAAGAACTGTGACAATCAATTGGACTTATCTGACTTTTTCTTTACCTTAAATGTAGCAGAATTGTTCCGAAAAATTAGAAATATGTTTATTGCTGAAAATGAAAAAATGTACAACAAGTATGTATGGTGAAGTTGTACTAAATATATTTATTGTAAATTTAGTGTAATAAACTGTTTTGTTAAATAATTTATGGTTTGTGTGTGTTTTTGTTTCACATTTTTGGTATTTCTTGTTTACAATGCTTTAAAATATCTTTGGGGGAGAAAGAGCAGAACTTTTATGTTACATAATTGCGTGCTGGACATGACACAAAAAACTCTTATTTTACAGGTATTCCTAAAGGACATGTTTGAAAACTTTTATTTTACAGGAATAGTTTTCAGACTTGGTAGAAAATGTTACAGGTATGCTTTGTGAATTTTTTTTGCAGGTATATAAAGGAGCTTCGTAAAGGTAAGTGAGTCATTTTGTATTTTTATTTTGCCTGATAAACATTAAGTTTAAAAAATGTCAAAAGAACTCGATAAGTTGTATAGTAAACCAGATTTACCCGGAAGTTTTGGAGGCGTAAATACATTACACCGTGTTTTAAAAGGTAAAATTAAATCGAAGGATATCAAAAAATGGTTACGAACAAAAGATTCGTATACATTGCATAAGCCTGTGAGACATAAATTTCCTAGGAATAGAGTGATTGTTGGAGGTTTAAACGAACAGTTTCAAGCTGATTTAGCCGACATGCAATCCTTGGCCTCTTTCAACGACAATTACAAGTACATTCTTACTTGTATCGATATTCTAAGTAAATTTGCATTCGCAATAGCCCTGAAAGATAAAAAGTCTCAAACGATTGTAGAAGCATTGAAAAAATTATTTTCGGAGCGCAAACCTCAGTTATTACAGACAGATGCCGGTACGGAATTTACGAACAGACTTGTACAAAATTTCTTGAGAAAGGAAAAAGTTGATTTTTTTACAACCCATAATTCTACTAAAGCGTCAGTTGTTGAGAGATTTAATCGAACTCTTAAAACGAAAATGTGCAAGTACTTTACTGAAATGAATACAAAACGTTACATAGATGTACTGGATAAGTTAATACACAGTTACAATCACACATGGCATCGCAGTATTAAAACAGAACCTGCCTCAGTAACCATAAATAACCAGGATCAAGTATGGCGAACCCTTTACGAAAATACTTCTCGCCAACCCCTGAAACCCCATTTTAAAATAGGAGATACGGTACATATAAGCAAATCAAAAATGCGTTTTGAAAAAGGATACGAACAAAACTGGACCAGAGAAATTTTTACTATTCATAAAATTATAAAACTAAAACCTATCGTGTATCAGTTAAAAGATTTGAAGGGAGAAATAATCAAAGGCACATTTTCAAAGAAGAACTTCAAAAAATAACAGATTCTGGGTATTATCCGGTCGAAAAAGTACTCAAAACGAGAAAGCGCAACGGAAAAACAGAATACTTTGTCAAATTTCAAGGTTATCCTGAAAAGTTTAACGATTGGGTAACCGATGTAAAACGGATATAAATAGGAACCCAGCTTCGTATTAATGAACACTTATAGAGATGTCTTTCTACGTGACGCTCATCAGCGATAGCTCTATGCAATATTTTGAAAACAATCGTACTTCTCAGTTTACAACTCAGTTACCACTGCCTATTGATTTGAATGGAGAATGGGAACTAGGTCTCGTCAATATTATCTATCCTCATAGTTGGTACAATGTGACATCCGTTAACAATTTATTCGGCTTTGATTTGGGAGACGGAAAAGAAAACGGACGAAGAATTCCCCCTGGATGTTATGAAACTGTACCCGACTTGTTAAAAGCTATGACTTTGTCTTCTCACAAAAATAAGATTGAATTTTCTTACCATGCCGTCACGAAAAGAGTGACGATTAAAACGAAGGAAGGTTGTAAGGTAATACTTCACGAAGGAATTGCTGAACTGCTTGGTTTTCAACCAGGTGTCTACAGCGGGGTGGTCCAGAGTCCTTTTGTGGCAGATCCTAATGCGGCTTTTCCCTTTATGTACGTGTACTGCGACCTCGTAGAACCTCAAGTCGTGGGTGATATACATGCACCTCTCTTAAAAATTGTGAAAGTAGAAGGAAAAGACGGTGAGGTCATCAACGTTCATTACACCCGTCCTTTCAACTTACCTGTTATACGACAACATTTTCAGACGATACAAATTGATTTACGGCTGCATTCTGGACAGTTGGTACCTTTCGAAAGAGGGAAAGTGATACTCGTGCTGCATTTCCGTCTACGCCAAATTCTATAAAAAGGTGATACCCATTGAACAAACGTCATTTTTGTTGTGTGTGCCTTATAAGCAGTATCAAGATGTTGGTGCCTTATACGTGTTGTACGCAAAAATTTGAAGATTATTATACGGCGCAAGCTGGAAATGGATTACCTTATTATCAAGGAACAGTTTTACAGAAAGGATATGGAATAGGTGGATTTTTTGCCAAGCTTTTTCGCAGTGCCTTACCGTTTTTAAAAAGCGGGGCGAAAGCCGTAGGAAAAGAAGCTTTACGAACAGGAACAATGGTTGCCAATGATGTGTTGTCTGGTGAAAATTTGAAAACTTCTCTGAAAACAAGAAGTAAAGAGGCGGGTAAAACGCTGGCTAGAAAAGCTGTGAAAAAAGCCGACGAGATGATTGGTCACGGAAAGTTTAAAAGGAAGCGCAAAACACCGAGAAGTATCATTCGCTCTAAAGTCAGAAAGGTGAAAGGACGAGATATTTTTGATCCGTGATGGCTTTTCTTTTAAAGGATTCTCCAGAATGCGCCAAGTCTGAATTGGAATTGTTCACCTTGCCGCCTACTCAAACAGTCATAGAAAAAGGTCAATGGGTTGAATTTCATCCACTGTCCAGCGTATCCTCTGGAAGCCCTGTAGAATTTCATATTTCAGGAAGCGGAGAAGAGTATTTGGTTTTATCGCAGACTCAACTGTATGTGAAAGTCAAAATTTTGAAAGCGGACGGTAATCCTCTCGCAAAAGACAGTAAAGTGGGACCCGTCAATTTATTTTTGCATTCGATGTTTTCGCAAGTGGACATTAGTCTAAACGAAAGACTCGTTTCATCTAGTGATAACACGTACCCTTATCGAGCCATGATTGAAACATTACTCAATCACGGTTACGATGCTAAAACTTCACAGCTCTCGTCGGAATTATTCTTCAAAGATACGGCAGGTCGCATGAACGTATACGATACGACTGATAAGAATCCTAACGAAGGATTTAACAAACGAGCCGAAATGTTCACGCTCAGTAAAACAGTCGACATGATCGGCCGTTTGCATCTGGATATGTTTCATCAAGAAAGACTTCTTCTGAACATGGTGGATAGGAAATTTAAACTCATACGCAGTAAACCTCAGTTTTGCCTGCTTGGTGACGGAGAGTTTAAAGTTGACTTAGAGTACGCTTCGCTATTTGTGAGAAAAGTGAGAGTTTCTCCCGGAGTTGTTCTTGGCCATGCTAAAAGTTTAGAAAAAACAACCGCAAAATATCCGATCAATCGAGTAATTTGTAAAACTTACTCTGTTCCATCAGGAAACATGAGCTTTGTTCAAGATAACATCTTTAACGGACAAATGCCTAATCGTCTCGTCATCGCTTGTGTTGATAACGATGCCTTTAACGGCAACTACCAAAAATCGCCTTTTGAGTTTAAACATTTTAACATTAATTTCATCGGCGCCTATGTAGATGGGCAGCCTACTCCACATAACCCTCTGCAACCTAATTTTTCTAACAACCATTTTGTTAGAGCTTACCAGAATTTATTTACAAATGCGGAAGACCGAGGTTTATACCTATCAAGATCAGAATTTTCAGAGGGTTATTCGCTATTCCGATTTGATTTCTCGCCTGATCTGTGCGATGGTTCTCATTTAAACCTAATACGTCACAGCAATTTAAGATTAGAAATAAAAGTTGCCTCCCCCTTGGCACAAACCGTTTCGTTATTAGTATATGCTTAATTTGAAAATCTAATAGAAATTAACAAAGCACGAAATATCCTGTACGATTTTGGAAACTGATGAATTCGTCACAAATCGACAGAATTCTGTCGAGGGATCCTTACACCTCAAGATACTATGCCGGCGTTTTTCCTTCGCACAAGATACCTGTTATTAAAAACTTTCCTGAGGCAATGGTGGTCAATACTGACAAACATCATGAAAGCGGTACTCATTGGTTATCTATATTCATGCCAGACGAAAAGAGTCTTGAATTCTTCGATTCCTACGGAATGCCTCCGGAAGCTTACGCTGAAGATATTACAGAGTTTGTGAAACAATATCAACATGTTTACTGGAATCAAGTTCAACTTCAAAGTTTAACATCTAATGTGTGTGGACATTATTGTATTTATTTTATTGTAAAACGGTCTCAAGGCTTATGCATGTCACTTATTTTGTCTCAACTAGCTGGAAAAAAGAATGATTTTCAAATGTTTCAGTTTGTTAAGAAACGATATGGTGTAACTATGATTTTTAAACATTAATAAAGATAATTTATTTTATAAAAAGTCTCATTTCTTCCTTAGTGTGTGTGTGTGTGTGTGTGTGTGTGTGTTTGTACATTATTTGGTATATATATGTAATTTTTCTTTTTTGTCTTCGGAAAAAGAGTATAAAAGTCGAAAGTTAATTTTAAAAAATTTCATTTTCAAGAATGGAACTCATAAAGTTAGTGCATCCGAGCACTTGTCTCCTGTCCGGACCAACAGGCTCCGGAAAGACGGAGTTTGTTAAAAAACTAATAGAACACAAAATGTTTGAACCTATGCCGACCAATATCGTTTACTGTTATGGAAGTTATCAGCGACTTTTTAATTCCATGAAAGGTGTTCGTTTTGAAGAAGGACTGCCTTCCGACCTTAATACTTTGCAAAATGCCCTCATCATTATTGACGATCTCATGACTGAATTAGCGGGCGATACGCGACTAAGCAATCTTTTTACGAAAGGAAGTCATCACCGAAATCTGTCTGTCATTTTTATCACCCAAAATCTTTTTCAGCAGGGTAAACAAATGCGTAACGTTCATTTAAATTCTCATTACTTAGTTCTATATAAAAATCCCAGAGACAAAAGCCAAGTGATGCATTTGGCGAGACAAATGTTACCAGGAAAAACTAAGAGTTTTCAAGAAATCTTTCAAGACGCAACAAGTCCTGCTTACGGGTATCTGTTCATCGACTTGCGTCCCGAGACAGATGAGCGTTTGCGCATGCGCACGGGTATATTCCCCAGAGATAAACATTATGTGTATGAGCCGCGATAATCATTTGCTTATCAGGTTTGGTGCGAGTAACATGTCCTCCGCAGTAGTAGAATTCGAGGGGTTCCAGCTGGAACCCGACATTTTCATCGTGAAAGAATTGGCTTTCTACGACGTCGATCACGGCTATCATGGTCGGTGGACATTTCTTCCTCCCTCTTCTTGGGAACATTTATCAAAAAAACATAAAAAAACATTCTCGTGGTTAACTCATCATTGTCATCGACTCGCCTGGGACAGTGGTAACCTACCCTATATTAACCCTTTGAGGGGCGCAATATTAAAATTATTATATATTAAAAAACAAACATGCAGAAGGAGGTCTAATGGTCCTAGAGACAAAAGAAATGTGATTAAAAAAAAATTAGGGGCCCGCGTTACCTAGAGGGCGCCGTTTGCGCTGTGCAAACGGCGCCCGTCTAGAGTATTTCAGTTCGAACACTCACTTGCCTTGCTTTACTCTGGCTACAGGGGCGTAGCCAGAAATTTTTCATGGGGGGTGTTACGACTACTGCAACTCACATATATGCATACATGAGTGTGATAAAGGAGTGAAGGATATATATTTTGTATGGCAAAAAAATTCTCATGGTGGGGTTATGACCCCCCTAACCCCCCCCCTTTGCTACGCCCCTGCTCTGGCATATGTAAAAAAACCACTGATCTTCTAAGATTATAATAAAATTTCTTTCGCCAAATAATTTTAAAGAATTCGAAATTTGAATTAAATTTTTAAAATTAAAAAAACTAAGAAAATTTAAGAAATACAATTTTAATATCGCATGCTTATAGCATGATAACAATAACAATCAAACAATTTTCAGCAAACATACTATACTTAAATACACTTAAAATGTGAAAGAATACTTAATACTGAATACTTATATTCGTAAAATTTGAAAAGTATTAGTACAAAACACAGCTTCTGACTACTTGCAGAATATATGATGGAGGGAATATCTAATGTTGCAGACGGGCGGCGTTTGCGCTGTGCAAACGCACTATAAAAATGCAAAAATACAAAGGAATAAATTTATTTTAAAAGAACTAAAGACGTGCTAATAGTCAATGAGGACTATTTATAAAATCTAACCAGAAAAATTAAAATATTTTAGAGTTTTAATCCTTAAAAGAATTGAAAATCGAACTACATATGATACAGCATTGAGCAAGATTTATAATTCTCCGTGTTGAAGAGCAGATAAATTGCTTGTGCTGCCATCTATTGCCAGTTTAAAGAAGTAAAAGTAATATAGAATGTTCAATGGGGAAAATTTTTAATTTTTTTATGGTTTAAAAAAATCGCAAAAATGCGTTTGCACAGTGCAAACGGCGCCCCTGAAAGGGTTAATCTGAATGATATTTTAACATTTTTGTTTTCTACCTATTCTAATATTTATGTCAAAGGCTTAGAAAAAACCAAGTTTTTCGAAAAGCTGTCTGGTCGTAAAATTGTGGATCTGAATTCATTGAAGTGTCCTAAAATTCAAACACTCAATTATGTAGCACTGGACTGTCCTGATCATTCATCTTATTATCACCACTGTGCTTTAGCAAAAGCAGCGGCTTATGGGACCTATATAAAGGAAAACAGTACATGCGTCAGTCATCATTCGTCGGGAGGATGTCAAACATAGAACACCTCAAGCTTTTAGGCAAGTCTAAAAGTAAAGGGGCTGTATTACGTAAATGTCCTAACAGTCTCATCAAATGTGTTTGTGAATGTGCTTTGAATCTTTTAAAAGGGAACGTACCTATATCTAAACGACAGAAAAATCAATTGTTACCTCATAAAAGGACTTTGCGACGCCTGGCAGATAAGAAAGTACCCTTGTTCAAAAAAAGACGTCTTCTCGTGCAAAAAGGCGACGGCTTTTTATCCATTCTGATCCCTGCTGCTGTCAGTCTTTTATCAAGCATTATTCATGGAACACGCTAAGAAATACGCTCTCGTACCAGTAGATCGTATGCACCAATTTGAAGAAGAACATTTGAGCGAATTGGATACACAGATTCAACACATCCTGAAAAGTAAAATGAATGAAAATGAAAAAGCTAAATTATACATTCAAGCACTGCAAAAATATGCAACGTTTCCGAAGGCCAACTCAGTTAAACCTATGAAAAAAAGTGCTGATGAGGAAATGCCCTCTAATTCTACACAAGAAAATATTTTGGATATAGAAGGTGATGTATTGAAAACGGTTCCTGTGAAACATAAAAAAACAGCACAGAATATACTAAACTTTTTAGAACAGAACAAAATTTCATGGACTCCAAATAAAGAACTCAAGTTAGAAGAAGACGTCATACCTGGTTCTGACATCGTCGAACTCATCAATTTTCTCTTAAGAAACAGAATGAAACGACCCGCTGCTTTTGATCAGTTTCAAGACAGGCTGAATACTATTAACTTTCCTCCAGAATTTGTGAAAAATTCTTATTTATCAGGTGCCAAGAAAATGTATGCAAAACCAAAAGCTGCTAAAAGAAAAGTGCAACATACTGTGAAAGACAAAATTGTAACTCCAAAACAATGGTTAACACTGTAATTCTGAAAAAAAATCATACTTGTAATTTTTCTGAAAAAAATAAATAGAGAATGCTGTAACTTTCATTATTATTAAAATAAAGTTACTTATTTTTTAAAAAATATTTGTGTTTGTTTACTTACTTACTTCTCTCGCATGTTCATTTCTAAACAAAATAAAAAACAATAATAATAAATAAATAAAACTGAAAAAAAGCTGTTGGTTTCCCCACTACTCGTTTGGAGTACAACAGTCAGCGCGTTATCTCCTTTAAGGCGAGATTCCCCTGGAGGCCTATTTTCCTTTTTTATACATAAATATGTATAAATAAAAATTAATATCCATAGGGTACTGTACCGTAATCATCTTGTACGACTCTTTTGTCGTATACCAGTCGATACCTTTTATCTTCATTTTTATTCATTACTTTGCGCTTTTTTGCATCTGTCACTATTTTTCTTGGGTTATTAACGCTCAATACAGTTGTCATGTCCAAGTCTTGAACAAGTTCTTTCATAGAATCAAAATTTAATATCTCCGAATTTTTGAAGTTCAGTGTAAAGCCGCGAATTTTACAAACTTTTATTCCATCACTCCTTTCGTACGCATAATTCTTTGCTCCTCCTGAAAAAAATTACAAGCATAGTAAAATTAATTTTAAAGAAAACATTCACAAGTATATAGTATTTTAAAAGAAAAAATGTTAATTTTAAAGGAAACTACCTGATACAAAAGTTTTGATGTATTTTCCTTCAAGCTCATCCGTAAACTCTCCTAAATATGAGCCTATAGGAGGATCGTTTTCACCTGTACTGGCATAAATTATGCTAAAAAATGCAATTAAAGATTAGATGAAAATACTTTTGTTTTTTCATACTAGTGTTTTTTTTTATTTTAGAAATAACAATAAAACATAATATTTAAATACCTGTCCGTATCAAAATAGAGAACGTTTTCATCCAGCTTTTCAAGTTCAGAGTATAACTTCAATCTAGCCCAAGCGGTGGTAAAGGTAGCCAAAAATATGTTGGTTTTGTTTGACTGCGGCACACACTCATTTTTCCAACAATATTGTATGGCAGCTACTTCTTCAGTAGGTAAGTATAAGTCTGTAACCTAAAAATTTAAATTTTATTAATAAAAAAAAACTTTAATATTGTAAAAAAAGAATGCCTACTTATTTAAAGAAACAACAGGGTACTTTCTGTTGTTAATATTGAATAGTTGTAATATTATTTTTAACTTACAGTTATTGTAGGATCTGCAAGTGTTTTATTAAACTCTACTAAATCTGTCACATAACGCAGTTGTGTCTTATTTTCGCACATTCCCCATCTGCCCCAAAAACTAAAAAAAAAGAGAGAAAAAAAGTAAATAAACAGAATTAAATAAATCTATGTATAAATATAGATTCATATATTAGAAGTAATATTTTTCTAACAGTATAGCTTACCTGTTCAGGCATAACTTAGCAACCTGCCGTCTACCAGGATTTGGCACTATTGAAAGTTTCTCCAGTAAAATCCCTTCACGCTCTTTATATTGTTTGATGTACAAGTTCTTTTGCTCCTCTGTTACGCAGTCCGAAGGAAAACCTGATGACTCCTGCTTTATCTTCAAAAATGTATCAATGTAAGCCGAAAAGAGTCCGGTTCTTGATTCAGTAAAAATCATAAAACCTAAATTAAAATAAGTATGTAAATAAATGTATAATAAAGAATTGCCTAGTTTACAGGCTTAAATTTTGAATCAAACTGTTTACCTCATAAATCTTTATGATTTTATAGCCCTTTTCTACTGCTTTTTTAACTTCCTCGGTAACCCAAGTACCTGTTAAAATACGATCATCATCATCATGTTCGCATATTTCTTGTTGCTGTTTATCAACACATGTTCTACAAAGCGGAAATGTCAATTTCTTGTTTGATCTGTTAAAAAAAGATACGTTAGAGAAAAGTCTTTTAAAAAGTTAAGCATTATTTACTTATCAAAAACAAATTTACTAAATTGAAATTACCTGTATGGTAAAACAGGAAGATACAATTTTCTAGGTGGTAGAACTTTGCACTTTATCAAACCAAAATAGTCGTTCACATGAGTGAAATCTTTCGTAAGTATGTTTGGATGGTTGATTGGATATCTGTTAAAAAGAAATATAAATATATTTATATATAAATATATGTACTGTCTGTCTTTGTAAAAATAAAAAAATAGTAACTACTTAAAAGTAAAATAAAGAATATTGAAAAAATAATAGTTAATATTAATATACCTGCAATATTTGTTTACATAAGGATATAAACTGGTAAAATCAATGTATTTGGCTTTTCCTTGATAGAAGAGCTTTGTGGCGTTTGTCCGCCCACCAAAAAAAGAATCCCTCGGGTTTAATCTGGATACGCTTTCATGTGAAAGCAGGAAGGTTTTTAGTTCGTTGCAGGTCTTTTTTTGGTTTTCGAAATCATGCTCCCAAATTTCTCTGTAAGTAAATCCAAGAGATTTCAACTTCAGTTCGGTATTTTTGGTTTTATACTTTAGCATCCACATGCATTCTCCATTCAAATTATTTATCATATCTTTATCTGGATAACACTGAGTACACCCATGGAAAAAGCAACCTGTAAAACATATTAAAAATATATGTAAGCAATATTAATTAATAAAAAGAAAACAATATATTACAACTTCAGAAATTTGTACTTTCTTATTTACCTTGGAACTGAAACACGGTGTTTGTTTCTTCACAGAATCCGTCAACAAAGATACCTCCAAAACTTCTTTCGCCATGACCGTTTGCAGAATGTTGAATATTTATGTTTTCTTTATGGCTGATAAAATCTAACCATTCATTTGCAGATTTGCTACAGTTCATATTATTTACGTAGCCATGAGTAGGTATCATACCTATTGTTTTTTCCTCAAGAATTTTATATCGAAATGTTGCCATACATGCACTGGCTATAGTGGTATATTGGAAAGGGTCAACCTCGGTCACCTTCAGAAATTCCTCCCTAAATGTAAGGCAACACCGTCTTAAAATATCTACGTCAGACCTAAGAAAATAATAAAGCAAATGCATTATTTGTCAGGTTATAATAAATCATATGTGTATTTATACGTATTAAATATCACGAACAATAATCATTAAAAAATATATAAACATACCTGCAATATTTTAGCATCTCTCCTTGAAAATTAAAATCAACCTTTCTTCTTTCTTCGTACCAACCAAAGAATTTAGTTCGATTTGCCGGTGACATAGATTCAGGAGCGTAATATTCTTCTTTAGGTAGTTTGCCCACGTACGATTGGTTTTCTGGGATATTAAATAAATGTGGAAAGAAACCTTTGGCCATTTCTTCCACTCCGAACGTTTTAGGTAGTTTTGCCAAACTCATGGGCAAAAAATTGTAGGAGTCTATGATCCTTAATTTTAAAGAAGTTAACTCTATCATCATAATTTTTGAGCCATTTGGTATCACTTTTGGTTTTAAACCCTGCTTCAGCAAATATGCCATAATAAACTGGCCGTCAAATCCACGCATGTTGTGGGCAATTGCAGTAAAGTTTTTGTGATCATCGCAAAACAAAAACTCACAAAATTGATCCAACGCATCATATCCTTTGAAAATTCTTTCCTCTCCATCATAATATTTAGCCAAAGCAAAATTAACTTTATGCTCTTGGGAGCTTTGGTCGGTCTCAAAATCAAAAAATAACAAATTTTGGGATGCCTTTTTCGGTGGTATTTTTTTCAAATCGCACAGATGCTTTGCAAGAAAATAGTGCTTGCAATTCGAGCAGTAGGTTTCTCCACATCTGTGCAAATGCATAGGTCTGATTTTTGAGCTTATAAATTTATTGCAATTTGGACATTCATAAAATTGTTGACAATAACTCTGTTTTTTGCCATTTAAAGCAGCGTGATATGCAAAACACTCGTCAGACCTGCATGTGCGGTGGCAAAATGGACAGTTTTGTTGAGCGCCCAAAGCGCACTCTTCTCTAAAACATACGTTGCACCTAACAGTACACCTATGTCTTTCAACATGATCGTATGCTTTGTCACAAGTCGTGCAATAGTAAGCTCTACCGTGGAACCCTGTCATACTCGTTATCGCGTCGTAATGCCCGTCGTGTAGATACAAAAATATTTTTTGTGGTCTTGTAGGTCCTTTGTATGAAACCTGTATAATAATAAAATATATATATATATAAATGATCACATGAATATGCCGATATAAATCATGAAATGTAAATGGTAATAATTGTAAAACATGTTACCTTATTGAATTCACTGGCCGATACAACATGAATTTGAATATTTAAGTGATCTTCAAACTTTCTAATTTCAGAATACCCACAAGGACCTTTAGGCACTCCAGCATCTATATGCAATTGTTCAGCCATTCTTTTTTGTAACGGCCATCTTCCATCTCTGATCGACTTATACTGGGGATGGTCATTTAAACAGGCTACGGCGACAATTATAGCCCTTGAGCAACATAAATTGTCGCTATTCTGCGGAATACATACAATCGATTTTTTCTTTAGACAATCGGTACTAATATTAACTAGTTTCCTCTTGCCACCCCCATGCGGGTTTTTTACCGTCAGTACGTCAATTCGCAAACTGCTGTCGTCGATCGGTATGTTATCCTTGCTCTAAAAATATAAAAAAGGTAGTTTCATGTATTTATATAGTTTAGACAATTAAAATATACATCAATTAGCAAATAAAGCAAATATTCGTACCTGCAATACTTTCATAATAGCAGATAAAATACTTTCCACAGTCATATTTTTAATCTTAGTAAGGCATGTAGAAATGGGTCTATCCAGGTAGTCAGAGAAAATACAAAATCTGGAAAAATACATGTATAGTTTATTCATTCTAGAAAAAAACTGTCAAAAACATTAATAAAATATATTACAGTTTAAAGTGTAACATAGAATTACCTTATTAGGTCTTCATCCACTAAGTTTATAGTTGTTTCACTCCTCAGAGCAACCAATATCATTCGTAAGAATTCTATGGCCCCATTAACTGATTCATTTCTAAAACGTACTGGAATTTCAGAAGCATTTAGTTTGGCTGAAAAACATATTTCTTCAGCCTGAAACTTTTTGTTTACACGCCTACCAATTTCAGTCAACGTATAAGGCAAATCGACCTAAATATTCAAATTTTAAAAGAAAGAAAAAAAACAGTTATATTAAAAAATGCGCTTACAGTAGAATATTTACAAAAAAAAAAAAAAAAAAAAACTGTTAGCAGTATCATAAAATCAACCATCATACTACAATAAATAAATAAAAATTTCAACATACATCAGAAGAAGCTCCATTTCCTGTTTGGACTTCAAAATCGTGTACCTAGTTTTAAATATATAATCAAAATAAGTACTTAACACTAATAAAACATCAGTTACATGCACACAAATTCTGATTTATCTTTAATAATATACTATAAAGAAATAATTTTCTCGAAAACTTACAAATTCATCACTCTCTACTTTAGTTAGCAATTCTTCAGCATGAACTTCAAAAAATTTGTCGAGCTCGTAATCTTCCTAAATAGTGCAAAAATTATTGTTACTATATTTATATTCATTAATAATAATAATAATGATAATAATAATAATAACAGTTAATATTTACAATTGCTTCAAGTTCCAACATCCGAATTTCGTGAAGATCTTCATTCGTGTAATGGTCCAAATTCGCTTCAAAATGCTGAGTACAAGACACGGCCTTGTTTAAAATTAAAACACGTGTTATATGTTTATATATATATATATATATTAACTTAAAAAATATATAATAAATAAACTTTAAACATACCTCATTTTCCAATTCAGCAGGATTTGATATATCCATAGGATTATCCATTAAGCACCTCTTAGTGTATTACAAGCTGCTCTTAGTTAAGAAAGCTAGTGTCTCAAAAAGAAAAAAGCAACACTCACCGCAAAGTAGAAATGACTAAATATTCCCTTCAGTCCGCGGTTCCAGGACATAATGGTTCACAGTTAAATCTTTCAGCCCTCAAATCCCCCACGCTGATTGGCTCCTGCCCCTGGACGTCACTTCTCAGACCCGGTGCACTTCTGACAGGTTCAGATTACCTCGGTCGCGGATAGGTTGGCGATCATCTTACGTCACTAGTTCACCCACCTGGGGTTTCGAACCATCATGTTGGGAACGCGTTAGTGCAAGAAAAATGATGCAATAACAAAAAAGCACGTGTTACTTCGGACTTAACGATTTTCTTTTGGATGAATATTAAACACATGCATTACATTCGATAGTAAATACTTCAGTGTTGCATTAATTAATTATCACTCTAAATACAGATTATTAATACATAACCATGGCAATTGGTATGATTAATAATAAATCAAACAAGTGCAATCCAATATTGGTAGCACGTGGGGTAAAATGTATCAAGTCGGGTAACGTACAGATTCAATCGTACTTATTAATTAATGAAGTATAGTTAATTAATTCTGCGAATGAAGACAGCCACGTGGTTTTTCATTCACACTCAGCAATAACTAGTTGTCTTAATTAAGCTATGTAATTAATCAGTACAAAATACTGACATTCGTTTCCACGCGGTGTTTCAATTAGCGCTTATCAGTAATTATATATCTTTACTAGGGCATAATTAATTAATACATTGTATACCACATGTTGCTTCAATTAACACATAATTAATTAGATATAATTAATCAATACCCTGGATACCACGTGTAACTTTCGAGAAAAATTGCAAGCCACTAAAAAGTGTTGCCATCCCATAATAAAGTAACTTGTTCACTAGTGACGTCACAAAGCACGTGACTCCACTTGTAAAATTTTCAAGAAATAATTCCAAGTTCCATTTCGAAAACTAGTTTTTAAAAATAATTCCTAGTCCTCAAATTAATTCTAAAATTTAATAAAAGATGGCGGTACTAAGATTAATTAATAATTAAATAAAATTAACTAAAATTCATTTTACACTCGTTACCACGTGCCACTTTTCGAGAAAAGATTACAAGTCCGCATGTTACCGACATTAAATTTTTCTAAGTGCTGAAAACTAAAAAAAAAAAACTTCAATCTTTAGCGATGTTAAGTCGCTGGCCGACTGGCCCGTTCGGTAAGGCTTGGGACTGCGGAACCAAAGGTGCGTGGTTCGAATCCCACTGCCGGTGAGTGAAAAAGTAATAATTTTTAAAAATAAATCCAAGTCCCCCAATTAGTTCTAAAAATTAATAATAGATGGCAGCACAAATATTAATTAAATAAAGTTAACTAAAATTCATTAATTAAATAATTCATTAAAATCAGTTGCAAATTCTGGCCAAAGATTCAGCGAAAAATTAAGTCCCATACCGAAACTAAACACTGTTGCCTTTCCGTGAAAAGAAATTCGGTGTTGCCACCCTGTAAAAAAATACACTCGTAACCTTCTACAAATAAAAGCGAAACTAGTAGCAGACGCCTCCATCCAGGAGGCTTACAACTCAACTCAACCTCCTCGCTATAGTAACGCCTATACTACTTACGTGTAATTCTAGTGCAGCTCATAAATTACATCAAGAGAGGGGGGGGGGGAATGAAATCAACAATTTTATGATTTTCATTTGCACATGCTATCTGAGCAATCTGTGGTGTTAAGATTAATTTAATGTCAGAATATAAAATGTATTTTTTGTATTTTGAAAATACAAAATACTATGAAAATATATTTTAAAATACATTCTCAAAATACTTTGTTTTTTGCAAGTGAAAATACAAAATACAAGATACAAATGTATTTTGAAAATACATGTATATTAACGATACTGCCAAACTCTGCAACTCACATACATGTATATCTGGGTGTGATAACGGAGTGAAGAATATACATTTTGTATGGGAAAAAAATCCTCATGGGGGGAGGGGGTTGTGCCCCCCTCTATCCTCCAGGGTTTTAAAAAACTTCCCTAAAAGACCCTCTTTAAATCAAATTTTAGTGTAACATGCAAGGTTTTTGACAAATTTTCATTTCTAAATGCTAAAACAGAAAAAAAAAAAAACTTTTAAAATTATTTAAAACTCACTTCTAAAAATGTAAAATATTTTTTTTAAATAACTGTGACTAAAATTAATTAGTTAATTAATTAAATAGCTTTGTTCCAATAGTTCTAATAATAATACTTTTACTATTATTGATATTGTATAGCGTATTGCCACTCACCAACTTTGATTAAACATATCTCTGAGCCTTTTTATGGGAAAGGCTGAAGTATTTTTGTAAGAGGGATGTATAAAAAGTAAAATTTTGTAATTAATTACCTCTGATTTCCTGAGAGTTTTATTCGATAATATAAAGTAACTTTGTAATTTATTCTATATGTCTATGATCAATATTGAAAGAAGAAAACCCTAGATCAGTGTTATTAGGATATCTCTATAATAGGGATCGGAAGTGATAATAATTTTTACCCTATATTAAACATTTTACTTCCAATGAAAGTTATCATGAAAGTTGTTTTGGTTTCATGGTTAAGGGATGTCTACACGAGGGCAGTCTGCTTTATTAAGGGATGCCTTGGGCGAAGGACTTCCTGAGGGGTTCTAACGCGTATTCGGGTTACATTTGGAGTAAACAATTGCTCGGTAGCCCAGAACTCTAAACCTACACACTTCAGCAGTTTACCAAATTGCCATGAATTTAGGAAAAATTAATTATGACGCAAAAGGTTATTAAAAAAATCTTTCCTTTTAAGCTTTATAAGATAAACTTATAAAGCCTTTTCTTTTTATAAAACTAGAAACTTTCAAAATAAACTTTAAAAAGAACTTCCTGAAATACTCAAGAATGACGATAAACAAAAAATTGGAACGATAAATTATCAAATATTGATCTTCATACCTGAATAAAAGACAATTAAAAAAAGGATGCAATAATCTATTTTAACAATCAATGTAACTTTATGTAAAGCTGTGAGAGTTACTTAATTATGAAAAAGGAAAACATTATTCACTTTATTTACCAAATAAAGCCTTTTTTGCATTGCTTAAAATAAAGAAACAAAAGTTTTAAAGAAGCCCTATTATTCAAAAGCTTTAACTAGTACAACAGATTTGATATTGAAAATATTGTTTAACCAAGGGCATAAAAAACTAATTTTGTTTGAATTAAACAACCCTGACAGTGGACAATTTTTTTTACAACATTTTGTCAAGGGGAAGAATGGAGTTTCCTTCTACATTTTTAGCTGGATCGGTTAATACGACCCGACGAACAAATTTTTAAAATGAAAAGATTTTGAGACAAAGTTGGGGGACAAGTGCCCCCCTGTGTTCCCCCAATACTACGCCTATGCTTCATATGTATTATATGCTTAAGAAGACTTAATAACATTAGCTTTAAAAGATTGTTTAACAGAGTTTGAAATGAAGTTGGGGGGGGAGAGCTCCCCCTGCACCCCCCCCCGAAACTGCTGCTATGATTCATATGTATTATACGCTTAGGAAAATCAAATAATAATAGTAAGGAAGAGTTTATCATTGCTTCCAGACCTACTGAAATTTTGGAGAGGTACAGGAAAGGTTTGCGGGGGGCACATATCGGATTTAAGAGCAGAAAAGGGAAGTTTTTTTTTTACATTTTCAAGCAAATTTTTACTTAAAAAAATTTTTGTGGTGAATTTTGAGGGGGGCACAGGGGGGTAGGTGACCCCTTGTGTCCCCTCCCGACGCTTTCCCTATGGTTCATATTATTACGTGCTTAGGAAACTCGGAAACCCTAATAGCAATAGCTTTCTCACTCCCAGATCTACTGAACATGAAAGTTTACCCCTTTATGCCAAAACAAAAGAAATTTGGCATAAAACACAATTAAATATATTCCTCATGCATATTACAAAACAAAGAATTTTATGTCCAATTTTTAGTAAAAATCAATCATTTGGGCGTTCTTACCGTTCGCGTTTTTTCAGTCCAAGTTTTTCCCCCACACCTGGCAAATTATAGCTGATCAGCCAACCCCCAAAAACTGTGAGAAAATCTAATCCTAACTATTAAAAACTCCATCCCTACTAACTAAAATGATAAAATAACCTCCCGTAACAACACTGAATTCCACTCACAAATCAATAAATTAAGAGATATCGTATTTTTTCTCCAGTCCTACATCCAATGACGACATTCTCAAAAGCAATTTATCCCCAGATTTCTTCCTATAAGCTCTCATCTCATCTCACTAATAATGAATGACCTTTCAGTCTCCTTTGGAATGTCAACCGTCCCCCGGCATCAACTAGTACAAGACTATCTTTCCACAGGAAGTGAAACAGGTACCTCTTTATATCCCCCCACCCCCTGTAATTCTCAGAAAGCCTATGTTCTTCACTCGATCAATGGAAGCGGGTTCGGACAGAGAGGACCGAGACCGACTTCGAAACCGAATGACCGAAATGAATGGATCCGGCCAGAAATGACTGATTTCGGAACCAGATGAACGAAAGGACCGGGTCCGGACCCAAATGACTGATTTCAGAGCCAGATGAACGAAACGAACGGGTCCGGATCCAAATGACCGAAAGGAGCGGATCCGGATCCGGTCCGGATCCGGAACCGGACCGGGTCCAATTTTAGAGATGGATCCGCTCCGGACCCGGTCCATGCTCGGATCCGTTCCTCCGGACCCGTTCCGGTCGGAACGACACACCACTAGTGTAAAAAGTTAATCTTTCGTCACAGTAGCAAAAATAAATAAACAACAGGAGCAATTAACAACAGGAGCAATTTAGTTAAGCATTTCCCCCCAAAATAAATCTGAATTCTTTCTATCTAATATGTAACATGTTATTTTCAGCCTTTTTTTTTAATGTAGAAAACTTAACCATTTTAAATATCGAGATTGACACCTATAAAAAGGCAATTTCAAAACAAATATGGAAAGTCAACAACTCGACTTGCAAAATCACAAATTTTTTAAATCTTTGTAGTAGTACAAATTTTTTACTATTTATTTACTCCTTTCCGGCTGAAAATACTAATTACTAGGCATTGAATAAAGCAACATTTGCAAGCACACACACATACCACGTGAAGGAAACCAAACAATCATAAGTTTTTCAACTCTTAAAAGAAGTTTTTTTTAAATAATTCTTTTACAATAAGTAATACACGTACGTATGCATTTAAAAACTTACTTTATCTACATGAAGGTATGAAGTTCAAATACAGGTACTGTAGTTTATTAACTTCGCAAGCCACTCGCCACACTTGCACACATTTTCGCGCTCAACAAAATGGCTACTGTCTTCCGATCACTCCCGATTCCGAAAGTTCTGATAACTGCGCATGCTTGTCTAAAAGTGACATCGGCAGGCATCCGTCGGATTCTCTGACTGGATCTCTAGCATCTGTCAGATACAAAGTAGCCAGTGGATTTCTATAGACGCCTACAGTATGATATGACGGCTGCAGGATCTAAATGATATCTGTAGGATATCCAACGGATGTAACTGGTTATCTGGGTGGGGATTTGCAGTCCCTCCCTGTGACGTAGCCAAGGGGGGTCCAGGGGGTCAGCTCTCACCCAGGCCCTGATTATCGCAGGGGCATATGCCCCAGGCCCCCAATTTTGAGGGGCCCCTAAATTATTACAGTATGTGAATTTAATTTAAGAGTTTTTTTCCAATGCAGTAAATATTTCATTTTTTACACTTGTGAGTTTACAAATTACAATAAACTTTTTTTTTCTTAATTCCCCCCTCTCGATAGAAAAAGTATCACAGCTCTGCAAAAAGAAGTAGTAACAACCCTAGTAGCAATGACTGCTTGTTTTCTGCTCGGTCGTTCATCGACTCATCGTTAACTCATCGACTCGTCGAATTCAGTCATCGGCAAGTGCACTTTTGTTTATCTGCAATAGATGAATTTTTATTCATGGATAGAAGTGATCTAGACGAGCAGTTTCGCCGATGGGAAACCGAAAAACAATATCTTATCCGAAACTGCAGTTCTATAGTCATCGGGCCTCGCAGGTGTCCCCAGTGGTTTACACTTTACCCAAATTCCTATAAATATTTGCGTAATTTAGATGTGCCTTTGCATAATCTAAGGGAAATTTTGAAAAATTCTTGAATTAATCGCATAATTTACTTCAAATTTCTTGTATTAGGGTTGGGAGGGGGCAGGGGGTGGTATCCTGCCCCCCCCCCTTGCTCCCTCCAAAAAAAATTAAATTTGAAAAGAAATATTTACAAAAAAATGTAAGTGTTTATTATATAAAAATGGTTTGTAATATTTAAATATTTTTTTAAAAATGTGTTTAAAAAAAAGAAAAGAAAATCTATTTGAGCGTCAGCTGCATTATAAGAAAAACGGAAACTTCATTACACTGAGCAACTCTTTTGAAACCTCTTTAATGTAAACAGCAAGAAGAGAAATCAGTTAACTTTTAAAAGTTATCCAAGAAATATGAAAGTTAAAATAAACATAAAATAAACAACACATAAAGTAGTTGTCAGAGACAGTAAAAACATGTAGGGGGCCCCCATTCAGACTTCTGCCCCAGGCCCGGTTTGTCATAATCGGGCCGTGTTCCCACCCGAAACTAGAGAGAATAGGGGTCCATGCATATAAAAATTGGGTCCGTTTTGCAATCCCTTCACAAATCGATGCAATCGATTAAAACGGCCCTTCACTGGCATTTTACCCTACATTTTAATGTGTTTTATCAATTATTTTAACAAACAAAAAAAACTGACTTTCATTAAAAAATGGTATGAAAATTCACAAAAATAAGTGTTGAAATTCACAAAATTAAGTATTGAAATTCACAAAAATGGGACCCTAGAAAAAATTCCTGGATCGACCCCTGAAGACAGTCACGGATAAAGGCAGTTTTCCACTTCTTTTATTGTAATTGTAATTGATACATAGATGAGAAAATTTCAAACCCCCTCCCGCGAAATGAAATCCTGGCTACGCCACTGGCCCCTCCCCCCAAAATTTAACCCCTCTCTCTTTTGGTGAACTAAATTAACTTATTGTTCTTGAATACTCTTACTTGGTTTAGCAAATAGACTGGGAAGTCTATTTGCGTTCATCACTTCCTTGCATCCCGCTACAATATTATCACCAAATCTATCCCCATCCTTTCCTAAGCCCTGACTGAATTTTCCTTCCTGCGAAGGCTAAAAAAGTTAGACAATTTCTTCAAAAAACTTCCCGAGTGTCAAATATCCTAAAAAAAAAAAAAAAAAGACTAAATTAGTTAATATTGGCTAAGTTTCTAGCAACCGCATAAAAAATAGCCAAAAATTAGCCAAAATCAGGTTGGCTATTTTCTTCAAAACTTTTTTAGCCAAGCGTGATCAAAAATAGCCAAATTGACTAATATTAGCCAAATCTGGCAACCGTGGGTTGAGGTCGGGTAGACGGCATGCTGAGCTAGCAAACTCTCCGACTACTACTTCCACTTTCTGTTTTCCTTTTGCGTTTCGACCATGAAGCTCGGGAGGAGAAACATCGGCTTGTTATCCAACTTGGACCAACTACGCAGAATTGCCGACGAAACTGTGGCTACCATTGATGGCGCCATCTATTGACTGCATTGAAAAACAACATCGGGCGCTTTCCGATTTAAAGCTTCTCTAATTGGGATTTATTCATTTATGCTGAAATTTCATGAAGTATACACTAACATTTGAATAAATAAATACGATAATTAATATGCATATATAATAATTTTGTTTCTATATTACTTAGTTACAACGATGTAACATCAGTTTGATAATTTAATAAATTAATTAATAATTTAAATAAATTCTCTTTAAAACTGCATACGAATGATATAATAGATCAGTTTTTGACAAATATTTTTGGTAGCAATTAGCTAAAAATTAAAAAATATTTCCTGCCTTCTTTCAGGCTATAAATTCCTCTTATATACCCACTCTTCCACATTATATTTTATTTATTTTTTTTGTCTTTAGTCTTAAAGTTGGTTAGTTAAACCAAAAAACAAATATGGAAAGAGAAAAACATTTAACGCCGTTTTTCAGCACCACCAGAGCCTGATTATAACCAACAAGGCCCCCAGGAATTGATGAATTTGGGGGGGGGCATCTATGAAATTTGTTTTATTTTGATATAAAGAAGGATGTTTCAGAACAAGATTTGAAATTGGGGGCCCCTGGGCAAAGTCCCGATTTGCCCGTACGATAATAAGGACCTGAGTACCACAAAAAATTACATAAAAATCAATGTCTTTTCAGTATCAGTATCATTTTTCAGTACTACAAAAAATTTCATAAAAAAGCATAAAGGAAAAAATTATTAATTCAATAAATGCACGCATATTCAGTGATTGACTCTTTTGCATCAGTTTTGCAAGCTTTCACATATCAGAAAAAATCTATTATTTAATTAATTTTGAAAAATTTTGTATTAAAAAAAAAACAGACTTTGAATTGAAAATATTTGTTTTTGTATAAGTTTTGCAGACTTATGCCAAAAATATCTATTCTGTATTAGTTTTGAAAATTTTTGTGTTTAAAAAGAAAATTCTATATATTTATCAATTTCGCTGCCATTTGTGTATTTCTTATATAATATAAAATCCCCTCCCCCATCCTAATTAAATTAATAAACAGAAAAATATTATTTATAAAACTGTTATTATTTTTTTAAAAATGGACAGAAATTGTCCATTTGTTGCGAAAGCGACATTTCCACCTTTCCGCAAGGCTAGGACTAACTCAATGAAACGCGGGTAGAAACTTGTGTTTCGTTTCTTCGTTGTTTTTTTGTGGCAACACAGAAAATAAATAAGGTGTTGTTCTTTTTTTCTTGATATGTAATATATATAATGTGAAATGTGATGTGAGTGTGTATTTTTGTTGGCTGTGAAATATATGTTTTAATTAAACCCAGCTTTACTGTTTCTCATTTATAGCAGAGTTTTTTTTGAGACAAGAATCCGTAAAAACTGCTTATGCAAGGTTAGTTGTAAGTTTACTAGTTTACCTTGTCCTAATTTAATAATATCGTTATGCAGGGACGCGATATTATTTGGCATCCATCTGCTGGGATACGAATTGTCTCGAATTAAACTGTGGATCGAAGATGATAACGGAAATTCTAGTGATGAATTATGGATAATTTAAGAAAGTTAAGAACACCACTTAGAACTGCATTTACGCGTATAGCTAATTCACTTGAGAATAACTTAGAAGCAGATGTTAGGAATTTTGAAGAAATCGAGATTCTGTTTACTCAGTTAGAGGGAAAATGGGCCGAACTCGGTTTTGCTGAAAAAGAAATTCAAAATCTTCTGCTGAACGATGAAAAGTGTTCTCAAGATAATTTTGATAAGGAATATGAGGGTTTTAGCTTATACGAAGAAAAATTTGTCAGATTGAGAACAAAAGTTCAAAAAATCTTAAGCAATGTTAAAGCCGAAAATGAGTCTCAGTTTGTTGAAAATTCGCCAAAACGAAAGTTTAAGCTTCCAAAAATTGAATTTAAGTTGTTTGGGGGAAATGTTAAGGAATGGTTGCCATTTTGGTCACAGTTTGAGAAAATACACAATGATGAGGACATCGCCAACGAAGATAAATATCAGTATTTGTTACAAGCAACCTTGAAAGGTTCAAGAGCGCGAGAAATTGTCGAATCATATCCTGCTACGGGTGATAGTTATGAAAATGTAGTAGACTGTTTAAAGGCCCGCTTTGGCCGGACAGACTTGTTAATAGAAGTTTATATAAGAGAAGTTCTTTCTCTGATGATGAATAATGTGATGGGTAAAAGTCCGAAAACACCGTTATTTAAATTGTATGATAAGATTGAAACATATTTAAGGTCGCTAAATATGTTAGGTGTTTCTAGTGAAAATTATTCTTCAATTTTGTATCCGTTAATTGAATCTTGCTTGCCCGTTGACGTATTGAGAATATGGGAAAGAAATTTGAATTCAATGTCGTTGACGTCTGGCAAGAAGGAAGAATCTGTTAATAAGTTGGATATTCTTATGAATTTTTTACGTCACGAAATTGAAAGCGAAGAGAAAGTGAGGTTAGCTCGCAGCGGATTCAATGTAGAAATAGAAGACGTAAACAAATGTAGTCCTGGTAGGAGGGAAAGAGCTAGCCCAACAGCATCTGAGTTGTTTAATTCTTCAGAAACGAAGGAAGAGGCGTGTGTATTTTGTGGTAAATCACACTCAAGTAACCTCTGTAAATATGCTGATAATTTGTCTCACGAAGAGAAGAAGCAAATACTAATGAAAAAAGGTGCATGTTTCAAATGTCTCTCGATACGTAAACATAAATTTCGATTTTGTAAAACTAAAGTACCCCCTTGTGAGATTTGCCGCAAATTTCATTTTAAAATAATGTGTACTGAAGGAAGCACTCGGGCGGATTTGAGAAAATCTCAGCTTACTGAAGGGGTGGAAACTGGAAAAAAGGACTCTGTTCTGTCTAATAGAACAGCTACTCGTAAAGTTCTTTTGCAGACACTTGTCGTTCGTCTTAGAAGTGAGAGTCAAATGAAATATATTAAGATACTGATTGACTCAGGCAGCAGTAAATCTTATTTATCGAATTTCGCAATAGCGACAATGGGATATGAATGCATTGCTGAGGAAAATTTGACACATAGTTTATTTGGAGGTATAGAGACTACAGAAACACACAAAAAATATTGGGTTTATCTAAGCGACTTTTTTGATAATTATCGATGCAAGTTTGAAGTATTAAACCAGGAAAAGATTTGTTCTGAAATTGCAAAACTACCAAAAGGGGAATTTCTACAGGAAATTAAGAAACGCAAGATTTTTCTCTCGGATTTAAATGATGAAGTAGATTTATTATATGAATTTTCTCCGGACGAAATCCATGGGCTCGTAGGAGCTGATATTGCTGGAAAACTGTATACCGGAAACATAGAACAATTAAAAAGCGGATTGGTTTTAATGGAAACACGTCTTGGTTGGACCCTAATGGGGAAAACAGACGCACTTGAGTCTTCAGATAGCACTAAAAGTGTTATGTCGCTGCACGTTAATGATGCGAAAATTTCAGATTTATGGAGGCTTGATACTCTAGGAATCTTAGACCCAGGAGATAAAGGTAGTCGACAAGAACTTGAGAAGGCAGCGGAAGAACATTTTAACAAAAGTGTGAAAATTGATGGTGATGGAAGATATGTTGTGAGCCTCCCGTGGATAGAAGGCCATCCTCCTTTACCCAGTGGCAGAAAAGTTGCATAGATTCATTGAAGAAGAGCGCAAATTTAGAGGCATACGAAGAAATGTTTAGAGAGTGGATTCAAGAAGGAGTCATAGAAGAAATTCCTAAGAATTCCTCTGACGAAAGTGAACATTACTTGCCTCACAGAGCCGTAGTTAAAGAAAATTCCACCACAAGAGTGCGACCTGTTTTTGATGGATCGGCCAGGGAGAAGAATTCACCTTCGATCAACGATTGTTTAGAAAAAGGACCTAACACCGTCGAGTTCATTCCTGCCTTGATGAATAGATTTCGTTTTCAGAAAATAGGTGTTATTGCAGACATCCGTAGAGCCTTTCTACAGATTGGAATAAGTGAATCGGATAGACCCTATCTGAAATTTTTATGGTGGGAGAAAGGAGATTCAGCCAAGCCTAGAGTTTTCCAACATCGAAGGGTAGTTTTCGGGCTGACTTGTTCTCCATATCTGTTGGGGGCAACCCTTCGATTTCATCTGAAGAATGTTCCTCCCAGTTTTGCAAAAACTGCAACTAAGTTGTTAGAGTCATTTTACGTGGATAATTGTGTTACCAGTGTGAATGATCCAGAAGAGCTTGAGAATTTTATTGAAGAGTCAAAATTAATTCTCAGCGCTGCTAAATTTGAACTTCGAGGGTGGGAGCACAATTATAATAGTCAATATTCTGAAGACCTTTTGCCTGAGAAGGAAAAGAATATTCCTGTTCTGGGACTAAAATGGAAATTAAACAGTGATTCTTTAACTGTTGATTTGCGAGATATTGTTGAAGATGATACACCAGTAACTAAAAGGAAAATTTTGTCGGCTGTCCATAAGATCTTTGATCCTCTCGGCTTTACTTGCCCAGTTACGTTGGGACCAAAAATTCTCTTGCAAGAGTGTTGGCAGTTGAAAGTATCTTGGGATGCGGAACTTGCACCTTCCAATGCTAAAAGATTCGGACGGTGGCAAAAAGAAATATCCATGTTGAAGGAAATAGAAATTCCGCGTTGTCTTACTCCCAAAGGTGAAATACCTAAAAGTATAACTTTGCACGTGTTCTGCGATGCAAGTGTCAAAGCGTACGCTTGTTGTGTATTTTTAAGAAGTGAAACTGAGAATTCAACTACCTGTCAACTAGTTCAAGCAAGATGCCGATGTGACGAAGTTCACATATTTTTCGCGTCTTAAAATAATGTTCCTATGTTTCGTCTTTCTAAATCAAAAGTACGTATTCCGTATTAATCTCTCTCCACTTTGTTTTTTCGGCTCGATAAAATATTCTTCCTTTTGCGCGACGCTATGTCTGTGATTTTTCGGGGTTTCCCTTCTAAATTAATTTCGCTTTAGCATATGCTGTGTTAGTTCATAGCGCCTCCCGGTCTCCGTCGGTGTTTTCTCACAGGGTTGTAGCCTTTCGTATTGGCATCCGCCAAATTCTGGCACTTCTGTATTGGCATCAATCATTTAAATCCGTTTGTTTCAAATTTTTATATTGTTTACGCCTACCGGACGGTGGTTGTCACGTGGGGCAGTGGCTTATGAGTGCTCATATTTTACTCGCCAACCTGTAGAGAGCTGGCAGTTTTTGTAGAAAGATTTGAAAGGACTTCTCGATTGCTCTCCGTCAGAGGAGGTTGTGTTCGTTTTTTTTATGGAACTCCGGCATGCCGTGTGGCCGGAACAATTAGATATGTTCCTGGTGTTGAAGCAATGTACGGTGCGTAATTGAACTTGTTTCTTTAATAACTGTTTTGTGAAGATATCTACAATAAAGTGCAGCCTTTTTGTGTATTCCAGTTGTCCGTCAGTTTTTCTCAAATACCTTTCGTACACTATACGTCATGTGAGCGGCCGAGGGAACGTTTCTCTTAATCGTCCTCCGACAACTCCCTCATATAAACTTGGTGCGTCATGACCAGCTCGTTTCCACGAGTAGTTGTTTCCGGCACATCACCGGCTGTCGGAGTTTCCTTTTGCCCAAGTATGAATGTGCAAAAAAAAAAAAAAAAAACTGTTCTTACTTAAGCAAAACAAATTTTCTGTGGACTCTCCCGTCTCCATGTCATCGGAATTTTGATTACCCGGCGGTGTGTGACCGAAAAGAATTTGCTGTTCCTCGTTCTGATACCTGTGCCTACTAGCCAGCGGTGTGTATGACGCTCAGGAAATCGAAAGTCATAGACTAGTATTGTTCTCCGTGTCTACATTTTCCGTAGTGACCGTTCCGGTGTTACGATGCTCTTCTGGTTTCGCCTCGCGCTTCTGGTTTCGCCGCCCTGTGTTTTTCCGCTACCAGGGTTTGTTGTTCCTATGTTTCCTGTATTTCGCCGATACTTCTGAGTCAACTCTAGCGGAAACCGTGAGACGAGTGTGGTGTTCAGAATTATGTGTGTTTTTATAATGGATTCGGAACTTTTATGTGTGTCACAAGGATAAATGTTTTGATTTTTTTCATTCATAAGAGGATAATTTTTGCGTTTTGTGTGTTTTATGTCATTTTTGTAGGTAAGTCATTTATTTTATTATTGTAGAATGTCTAAAATTTCTGATTTTTCTGTTAATATTCCATCATTTGATGGTAATGCCGTAGAATTAAAACATTTCTTTGGTATATTGGAAGACTTAGCATCTTTAAACAAATGGTCAGAAGAAAAAACTATTTTGTATTTCAAGACTAAACTAATTGGTCCAGCATTACAGTTTTTTATTGAAAATGAGGTTGTAAATAAAGCGAGAGATTTTGATGTAATTAAATTAGAATTTGAAAAATATTTTTGTAATAATGAAATTCTAGCTCCAGTAACCGAGCTTAATAATTTGAAATTTGAAGATTTTAACTCTGTAACTGCTTTTGTTCATCGATTAAATGTTTTGGTTTCTAAGGTATATAAAATTAAAGATTCTCAAGCTCTTGATGATATTAAATATGTTAAATTGATGTCGGCTTTGCCATCTAACATTAGAGTTAAAATTTTGGAGGATAACATAACTGACTATTCTAAAGCTGTTGTGCGTGCCCAGCAATTACAAAATATTGCACAATCTGAATCACTTGTTTTGGCTAATCAACAAAAAGCCCCAGTGTTTGCTATTTCTGAAAAAATTGAAGAATTAGCTTCAAAAATTAATGATTTGACTTTTAAAAATTCTACTTCTGGTTCTGCTGACACCAATCGTAATGCTTCTGCTTCTGCTTCTGAGCAACGGAATTTTTTCAGACAACGTAGACCTCATAATACGCAGTTTAAAAACAGAAATACAGTTTTTCAAAATTATGACAGAAATAGAGGTCAAAGTAGTATTATCTGCCAATTGTGCTCCGGCAGACATCATTCTGCACGCCAGTGTAGAAAATTTAAAGTTTTGCACAATACTCCACAAAATAATAATGTTGGTCGTAGACCCAACTTCCGAAATTCAGGAAGACATTTTTCTAATGACTGTAATTTAAACTAATTTCGAGGTGTGATTTGACTGGTGGGAACACATCTCGTTCTTTCATACATACACCAGACAATTTCCCAATTTTGTCTAAAAATTTACCAAAAGTGTCTAATGAGCGTAGAGTTCGTTCTTGTTCGACTCAGACTATTGTACCTGTTACCATTGCTGAATCTAAATATGTACAGACTGATAATATTTTTGAAGATGAAAAACGAAATGAATATTTTATTGCAAATGTGAACAATGATTGTAATTTATTACCAATAATTGAAGTGATGGTGAATAAACAAAAACTTAAATTCTTGATTGATACTGGTAGTTCTATTTCTTTGCTTACAAGGGATGTTTTTAATGAAATTAAATCTAAAATCAATTACAAACACCTGGCTTCTTCAGTCACTATATCTACAATTAATTCAAAAATAAAATTCTCTGCTTGTATTAAATTAACCTTTAAAATTAAATCAATGTTTTTTCACCACTGCTTCTATATTGTTGACATTCCAGTTAATGAACATTTTGATGGTATTTTGGGTTTTCCTTTTTTAAGAGAAAACAATATTTCAATTGATATGAAAAATTCTTGTCTTATGGTTAATGATGTCAAGGTATATTTTCTAAATAATAAAGACTCTAGCAATATGCATGTGTGTGCAACTGATAATAATGAAAAAGGTCCTAATTCAATTAAAGTAAATGACAATTCTGTTTGTCTATGTCAAAAGGTCATTTTAGAGCCGGATGAGCATATTTATGCTCAGGTTTGTTGTGATAATAAGTCTAGCACTGAATATTTTCTTTTTTCACCAAATGATGCTGAAAATTACATTTCTTATGAGGCTTGTTATTTAAATGAACACTTTAATCAAAACAAAAATGGTAACAAGTGCTCTCAAAAATTTTCTATATTTATTCATAATGTATCTGAACAGAAAATTCATTTAAATAAGAATACCAAGATTGGCAATATTTATGATATTGATGAAGTTAAAGAAAGAGACCTAACCCATGATTCTGAGAATTTTCAAATGTGTAATTTAATACAGCCTTCATCGGAAGTGCTTAATAAAAGAAAACAGCAATTAACTTCATCTGATTTTGACTTAGCACATTTAGAATGTAATGAACAAAGTGAATTAAGTAGTTTATTACTAAGCAATTTTGCTGCTTTTTCAAAAGATATGTCTACTTTAGGACACACTGACAGAGTTATTCCTGTGTTGAACTTTACTAATGATTTTCCAATAAAAACATTGCCATTTCCAATTCCTCAGGCTCTTCAAAGTGAAGCTAAAGAGCAAATAGACCAATTACTGAATGCAGGTATAATTGAACGTAACTGTTCTGAATGGGCATGTCCTGTAATTTTAGTAAAGAAAAAGCCTGACTCTTCTGGCAAACAGAAGTATAGGTTAGCCCTTGATTTGCGTATGTTAAATTCTGTCATACAAGGTTCATCATATCCTTTACCTAAAATTCAGACAATTATTGCTAATCTATCAACATATAAATTTTTTACCAGTTTAGATTTACAACAGGCTTATCATCAAATAGATTTACCAAAAGATTTACAAGATAAATTAACTTTCACTTCTCAGTTTGGCTCATTTAAATATAAAAGAATGGTTTTCGGTTTGAAATCCGCTGCCTCAACTTTTCAGGCTCTTATGGATCTTTTACTAGACGAGGTTAACTCAGATGGAATTTTCGCATATCAGGATGATCTTATTATAGGATCACATTCTTTTGAAGACACTGTACATAAACTTGAAAAAGTTTTAAAAGTTTTATGTAAATATAATTTGACACTTGCTCCTACTAAATGTTCTTTTCATAAAACATCAACAAACTATTTGGGTTTTCATATTGAAAATCATTTTATCAAGCCTATTCAATGTAACATTGAAAAAGTTGTTTCTTTTCCAACTCCTACAACAAAAAAACAATTAAAACGCTTTATTGGTTTGGCAACTTTTTACAAACACTTAATTCCTGCATTTTCTGAGTTATCTCAACCTTTGATTCAATTAACTACTCCTAAAGCTAAATTTGTTTGGACTTCTACACATGAACAAAATTTTCAAAAGATGCAACAAATATTTTTCTCTGAACCTATGGTAAGACTTCCTGACTGGAATAAGACTTTTTATTTAAATACTGATGCTTCCAACATTTCTATAAGTGCTTGTCTTTTACAAATGTATGATAATAAATTACTTCCAGTTGCTTATTTTTCCAAATCGTTAAATAAAGCTGAGCAAAAGTATCCTGCTCTTAAGTTGGAACTAATGGCTATATATAAATCTGTTAATGCCTTTAAATATTATTTGTATAATAGACATTTTATAATTCTTTCTGATAGTGCTCCTTTGAAAAAATATAAAAAGACTACCAACCCAGCTGACATAATCACAAGGTGGTTACTTGAGTTGTCAGAATATTCATTTAGTTTTCAGCACATTGCTGGATCTAAGAATGTACTTGCTGACTATTTATCTAGGGACAACTTTGAAAATAATACTGAAACTCTTGACAGTAATCCTCAGTTAATTTATGATAAAGGTGTTATACCAATTGTTGATAATGTTCCTAAAAAAAATGAATATGTGAACTTTTTAGTTACAAAAAATTCAAATAGTACTGATCCACTGTTGGAAATTTCAAATGAAACTTTTTTCAGAGAGCAAAATGCTGATCCTGAGTTGTCTGTCATTTATAATGAAATTTTAAGTAAGGGTTCCTCTGCAACTCATCCTTCCTTTTTTATTCATCCAGAAACTATGTTATTGATGTGTGAAAAGTATAATGTTCATAATCAAACTTATCATCATGTAATTGTTGTTCCACATTCGTTAAAAGCAAAAGCTTTAACAATTTCTCATCTGTCACATTATGGTTTAAAAAAGACTTACGAATTTCTAACAAGGAAGTATTTTTGGAAAGGTATTTATACTGATACCGTGAATTTTGTTGCCTCTTGTACTGTATGTTTACAGGTGAAACATCATCCTACTCGACCTGCTCCTTTACAACAAACATACACACCAACTTATCCAGGACATACTATTGCTATTGACCTTGTTGGTCCCTTCAGTAATGGTCGTACTGTTCTAACAATCACTGATCATTTCTCTCGCCATATGGAGCTTGTGCCTCTTACTTCTACGTCTGCTAATGTAATAGTCGAGGCTCTTTTTAAATATTTTACAACTTTTGGTCGTCCTGCAGTGATTTTGTCAGATTTAGGGCCACAGTTTGTTGCCTCAATTTATAATCATTTTCATGACAAACTTGGTATAAAAATTAATCATTCTTCGGCTGGTCATCCACAATGTAATTCGATTGCTGAACGCATAAATACTTCCATTAAATACTCTGTAAATTCTTTATTACTTGATGGCCACAACTTCGAACATGCAATTTTAATTCACAAATCTTTGTATAATGGTTCAACACATTCAACTACTGGTTTTACACCCAATTTATTACATTTTGGCAGAGAATTATCACTTATTTTTGACACATTTAACTTTGAGACAACTCCGCCAAATCTTAATGACATACACACTTATAAATTAATGCAAGAATTAGACTCTATTTATAAGAAAGCTTATCAAAACATTATTTCTTCACAAACGATTCGCTTTCAGAGACACTCACAACATGCTAGGCTCAGAGATTTAAATGTAAATGACATTGTTTGTAAAAAGTCTTTGGATAAATTTAAACCTAAATTCACAGGTCCTTATGTGATCACTGAAAAACACTCACCTGTTTCTTTCTCTATTAGACGTTTGCAAGCTCCCCATCTCGAACCTCAGAGAGTACATATTGATAGATTAATTTTAGCTCCTCCACGTTCTGAATATCTTTCTTTACATAGTAATAATCACTACCATAATGGTGTTACAGATAATTTTAATCTACCTACAACTTCACATAATCAGTATAATTTAAGACCTAGAAAGTAGATGCATGTTTTCGTTTTAGTAATGGCGTGTTTGTGAAGGTGCCCACAGACACTTCCTTGCTTTGTACACTGTTGTATAATATCTTGTTTGTATCTGGCTGGTCCAGTATTTTTAAAGATGTACACTTCAGTATACTGTATGATATGTATCTCTTTTTCATGAAACTTAGTTAATCAAGTTGTTGTTAATATTTAAAAAAAAAAGGGAACAATAGTTTTCTTAGGTGAGCTTACGGTTGTCGGTAATCTTTTTCTTTTCTACACAATTTAATGGGTTTTTCTAACCTGCACCTTCTTTACACACACAAACATACATTTTTCTTTTGTGTTTACCATTTTTTGCAAATATTGTTTATGTTCCTGTTTCGTCTGTTTGAAAGTTTCCTGTTTTTGGTCACAAAAATCTTAATTTGTTTTGAAGCTCATGTATAAAAAAAAAAAAAATATTTATATATGTTTTGATATTTTTATTCATTGAAAGTTTTTATTATGTTTTTCACGAAGTAAATTGTGTTTCATATTAAAAAAATATATTAATCAATAAATAAACAAACTTTAAGAAAAAAGAGAGAGTTTGTTTTGAAAGTTGATAGCAATACCTGTACTGCAACTAAATTGCATTGGACACATTTCAGGTATTTGATTGCAATCATTTTGACTTGATTTATTTAAATTATGTCATGACTTTTATTAGAATCTTCTTTGACATTCATTTAATTAGAAGCTTCATCTTTGAACTTTATTTTAAAATTTAAACCTGATTAAGTGCACTAAATATATTTGAGATTTGTTAATAATATTGAGAAACTTTCATTTCTTATTTTGCATGGACGTTGATAATGCAAAGGACTTCGAAAGTAAATTTTTTGCCAGTTCAAAGCTATCTGCAATGTTATCTGCAAAGTTATCTGCAATGTTTTCTGCAAAGTTGTTTTTATAAAGAGATCTCACATTTATGACGTCATATGTACATATATTATTTCGAATATTCAAGGTTATTTTTCTTTAGTTTCTGCACATGTGTAATTTTGATATGTAATGGATAATTGAATCGTTTTATATTGTTTTATTTGTAGCAGAATATTGTTGATATTTTTGCAAATGGTATTTTGTGATGTATTATTTTATAATTTGTTATGTTATTTGGTATTGTATTTTTGTGATGAGCCCTCATAAGCGCTGCATGTTAGGCTTTCTGTTTAATTCAAGGGTTAAAGTTCTTTGTTAAAAAAAATTTCTGGCGTCAAAATTTTTTTGTTGGGCTGTGGAGAGATATATGTGACGAAGTTCACATATTTTTCGCGTCTTAAAATAATGTTCCTATGTTTCGTCTTTCTAAATCAAAAGTACGTATTCCGTATTAATCTCTCTCCACTTTGTTTTTTCGGCTCGATAAAATATTCTTCCTTTTGCGCGACGCTATGTCTGTGATTTTTCGGGGTTTCCCTTCTAAATTAATTTCGCTTTAGCATATGCTGTGTTAGTTCATAGCGCCTCCCGGTCTCCGTCGGTGTTTTCTCACAGGGTTGTAGCCTTTCGTATTGGCATCCGCCAAATTCTGGCACTTCTGTATTGGCATCAATCATTTAAATCCGTTTGTTTCAAATTTTTATATTGTTTACGCCTACCGGACGGTGGTTGTCACGTGGGGCAGTGGCTTATGAGTGCTCATATTTTACTCGCCAACCTGTAGAGAGCTGGCAGTTTTTGTAGAAAGATTTGAAAGGACTTCTCGATTGCTCTCCGTCAGAGGAGGTTGTGTTCGTTTTTTTTATGGAACTCCGGCATGCCGTGTGGCCGGAACAATTAGATATGTTCCTGGTGTTGAAGCAATGTACGGTGCGTAATTGAACTTGTTTCTTTAATAACTGTTTTGTGAAGATATCTACAATAAAGTGCAGCCTTTTTGTGTATTCCAGTTGTCCGTCAGTTTTTCTCAAATACCTTTCGTACACTATACGTCATGTGAGCGGCCGAGGGAACGTTTCTCTTAATCGTCCTCCGACAACTCCCTCATAGCCGAGTTGCCCCAATGAAGACTATTTCCATCCCAAGACTTGAATTAATGGCCTGTGCAATCGGAGCGCGATTGGCGCGAAGTGTGAGTGAGGATCTAAGAATTGAAAAAGTTCCAAGATTCTTCTGGTCGGACTCCTCAAATGCATTGCACTGGATAAAAAGAAGTGAGAACTGGACTCCGTTTGTTTATAACCGCGTGCAAGAGATTCGCTCTTTGTCAAATACTGAAGACTGGCACCACGTACCAGGGTCATTGAATGCAGCTGACCTACCTTCACGAGGTTGCAGTGTAGAAAATTTGGCTAAATCAAGATGTGGGAAGGTGCAGAATGGTTAAACGGACCACCAGATAAATGGCCTCAATCTAATATAGTTCCCGATTTCGACATCGTAAATTCTGAGAAAAGGAAGACTGTTATTGCCGCAGCTAACACGGACAATCCAGAAGAGAAATATTACAACCGATTTTCTTCTTACGATAAATTACTTCGAGTTACAGCCTGGATTCATCGATTTATCATCAACTGCAAAGTTGAAAAGTGCCAGCGAATTTCTGGAGTTTTAACAGTAGAAGAAATAAATAAAGCGGAAACTTCCTTGTTGAAAATCGTACAGAGGGAAGCATTTTCGGGACCAGAAGACAAACAATTAAAATCACTTCAGTGTTATATAGATTCATCAGGCATTTTGAAGGTGAAGACTCGGATTTTAATGAGAAATGACACCAAAGATTTTCGATATCCAGCAATATTGCCTTCACGTCATCCAGTTGTTGAAATGATTATTCGAACTAGACACTTGAAATTTAGCTATGCAGGAGTTCAGATCCTGATGAGCAACTTGAGAGAGGAGTTTTGGATTCTTAAATGTCGGAAGACAGCAAGAAATGTTATTAGAAATTGTGTGCGATGTAGAAGATTTAATTTACAGGCAAAACCGATAATAGAGGCCCCTCTCCCCGAAGACCGCGTGAAGGAAGCCGCAGTGTTTGAAGTCGTCGGAATAGATTACGCAGGACCATTAATTCTGAGAGATGGACTAAAAGCTTGGATTGTTATATTTACGTGCGCTGTTTATCGAGCTGTACATTTAGAATTAGCTACGTCTTTATCGACAGACAATTTTTTGCAGACTCTTAGAAGATTCATAGCCCGCCGGGGCCGACCTGCAATAATATACAGTGACAATGGTACTAATTTCTCAGGAGCTGAATCTTTACTAAAGAAAATTGATTGGGACACCATTTCTCAATTCAATGGATCTCAAAAGATCGTTTGGAAATTCAATCCCCCATCTGCCCCATGGTGGGGTGGGTGGTGGGAACGTTTGATAGGAATAGTGAAAGGAGTTCTACGGAAAGTCCTAGGAAGGAGTTCACTAAATTTGGAAGAGATGAACACTATTATTTGCGATACAGAAAGTGTAATAAATCAACGACCTTTAACTTATATTTCCAATGATGTAAATGATTTAACACCACTTACTCCGTTTATGTTCTTGCATGATCTTAGAGAAACAGGAATTCCTGATCTTGATAATTTAGATGCAACATCGCTGAATAAGAGACATGCGTACAGACAAAGAGTCAAGGAGGATTTGAGAAAGAGGTTTCGTGCCGAATATTTGGGACATTTACGTCAGTACTCAAAATCTTATAAAAACCAGAAACCTCTTGAAATTGGGGATATTGTACTAGTTGCTAATGAGAATGTCAAGCGACTTGAGTGGCCCTTGGCAAAAGTGATAGAACTGTATCCTGCAAAAGATGGTCACATTCGACTAGTAAAGGTCAGAATGAAAGGTGGAGAATTTCTCCGTCCAGTGCTCAAACTGATTCCTCTTGAGGTGAATCAGAAAAGTGACATTGGTGTGCCTTCACCAGAAGCCGGTTCCACGTCCAATCGACCGATCGTGCACCAGACTGTCAGAGAATGTCCTGTAAAAAGTGAAGAGTGTCCTGCTTCAGCAGTTCCTGTGGTCGAGAAAGCTGACAGAGACATTTTGCCAGAGACTGTTCCAGGAAAACGGTCTAGATATGGACGGTTTATTAAGACAAGAGTTAGTTCGAAACTCAAAGGTGGGAGTGTGTTGCGAAAGCGACATTTCCACCTTTCCGCAAGGCTAGGACTAACTCAATGAAACGCGGGTAGAAACTTGTGTTTCGTTTCTTCGTTGTTTTTTTGTGGCAACACAGAAAATAAATAAGGTGTTGTTCTTTTTTTCTTGATATGTAATATATATAATGTGACGAGCCCATAGCGGAGCAAAAGTAAATTCTCACCTTTCCAGCCAGCGCATGCGCACTGCCGATCTCGAGAACTTAGAAAAATTTCTTCATAAGCTGGAGAAAAGGGACGGTATATTAAGTTACGTACTGTGTACGTAGCAGGAGAGCAGACCGCAGATCTGGCTGTATTTTTACATGCGCATTAGGCTAGCAGCCGTTTAAAAAATAACATTTCGAAGCACATACAAATCCAAGATTGTTGCATGCTTATACTTTTAAAAGCCTTAGTGTTTATTACTACGAGGTGGAAAAAATGTCTTCAGACAAAAATGACAGTACCAGGAAAAGGAAATATTCCAAGATTTGGAACAGCTTTAGTATGGTCCCTTTTTGGCGATTTTTTGATTTGGCGACAAAATCTTGTCGCCAACCCAAGTTTGCCTTGCCGATGCCAATTGTAAACAATATGGCGGATCGGATGGCGCTGGTTCCGAGATAATTGATCGTCGCCGTTAATTTTGCTATGATTTATTTTAATGGCTTTTAAATATTTTTATGAAAAAAAATTAAACAGATAACAAGCTTACATGTACATATAGATTCGGTTTAATAAAATTTAATAACTTTTCTTTTTGTGTGAGGGGGGGCTGTGCCCCCCCTCAACCCCCCCTTTCTCTTTTTAGTTGATTAAATTAAACAATGCAAACAAATAATATTCTAAAGGCAATACCTCACAAAATAACAAAAAAAAATTAAAATACATCTTAGCATTCTGACAAAAGACTACGTAAGCAAAAAAGAACTAATTCAAATCATAACGAACAATGCTTATCTAGTACCTTAATTAAAATCGCTAAATTGTTTCAATATTGAAATAATAAAATCAAAATATCAAATATTATATTAATAACGGAATTATTTGTTGCTCCTACCATTAACAAATAAACAAAGGTAATAATAACAAATAAAAACAAACAATGCTTATCACATACCTTGATTAAAATCTCTAAATTATTCCAATGAATATGGAAATAATAAAATCAAATTATTTCACTGTATAAAATATTAATAACGTAATTATTTGTTGCTTCTACCCTTAACAAATAAACAATGGAGAACGCAAATATTAATCTGAAACGTACTATCAAAAGAATGCTTATTCATACAAAACTGTATGTAAACAGTCAGTATGAACCTGAACAGCCGTTTTAAATTTCAAAAATAATTAAATAATAATAAAATTTAATGTAAAATAAAGCCATTAAAATAAAACCATAAAGCACATGGCAGATCAACCATTTGAACGAACCTCCCGCGCTAAGAAATACACAGGGCTCAAAAAGTTCATGAAAGGAACAAATGATCACGATTTGCCGGACGAACACGAGCGCATCCGTGACGTCACGGAAGAATCCACTTTTAGCCCGAGGTTAGGGTTACCGCTCCGGAACATCCGACGGCGGGGTTACCATATTGGCATCCTTTATCGCGCCAAAAAAAGTCGCCAAAAATAAAGCGCGCCAAAGGGACCATACTAAAGCTGTACCCAAGATTTGTGCTTGCGAGAAAGAATTTAATACGACATATTATTATAAGCACATTAAAAAATGTGAGGCTGCGAAAAACAGTTCAGGTGAGTGTTTGATGCTATGTGATGTATATCGTTTAAAATGTTCTTATCGATTTGACATTATTTTTAACAAAATTCTTTTTTTATTTCCATTTACTCCGATCGTTTTGGCCTTAGAAAATTTTTAAGGAATTCTTATTTTACTTCGTTAGAGGTAACCCGTTAATGTGTAAACAATGCGTAATTAGCGAGATATTAATTAGATAGATTCATGTTAAAACAATGAGTAATTAGCAAGATATAAAACAAATCGTTCATTATGACTATTGATTAATATTACGTAATTATTAATTCAGTAATACTTCACTCTAGTTGGGGGGAAATTCCCCCCCCCCCTTAAAAAAAAAGAACTTACATGAAAAATGTAAGAATTCAAAATTTATCTCCATAAAACGGACATCTAAAATAACTTGGTGAATCTTAAGTGTCCCCCATAATGAATTAGACTAATGTTAAGATAATGAATAAATAGCAATATATTAATTAGACATGCGTAATTTTAGGGACTTAGAAAATTTTTAAGGAATTCTTATTTTATTTCCAGTGAACGAAAAAAACGCGAATGGTAAAAACGCCAACATGATTACTTTAATACATGAATTATAGGCTTAGCATCGGTGGGGGGGCACAGGCGGAGACGGCCTGCGGGGCCCCAGGCGAAGCGCAAGAGCGGGGCCTTAGGCGATCGCCTACATTCGCACCCCCTTGGGCCGGCCCTGGCACAGGGGGTCATGTGTCCCACCCCCTACACACACACAATGTTGACAATTTTTTAAAAAATAAACATGTTTGAAGTTGTTAAGGAACTTCCCTTTTCTGCTCTAAAATTTGATACAAATTTTAGTTAAATGCCCTTGCCGCTTCGCCAGGGATTCTAGCGGCGATATAGCTTATAAATATTTATAGCATATTTGAATAACAAATATATAATGTCTAAATAAATAATACCTGAATGCCGCAAAAGCATTTTTTAAAATGTATTAGATATGAATTGAAAATACATACCCATTAATTTATTCATATTTATTTTGCTTCATGCCTTTATCAAAATCTTTTATGATGTTGAATTTCACTTCGATAGATATTTGCTTTCGATTTTCACTAAACAAACTTCAAAGTAAACAAAACTCATAAATAATTTAAAATATCCTCGTGTAATAATTGACCTCGATTGGATTTATCGGAGGTTAAAATTCTTACTCAAGTTTAGACAAAAGAACGTATCGTTTATCAGTTCCGGTGAAAGGAATCCTTAACCATTTTTTAAAGAGGGGGAATCAAAGATGTGTCATCCAGGAAATGCCAACTGCTCTTACACCTTACGAGAAATGCACTTTCTCATTATCATAGTGCTACATCAGCAAAACGAAACTTAGAAGACGTTCTTTGGCAGAGGCGTGGTCCAACCACATTTTACCTCGACTTTCTTTGTGTAACTTCCAAAGTGTGTGCATGAGTTGGGCTTCTGATGCATCGTAGAAAAAAAAAAGATATCGTAGTAGAGAGAATTATTGTGATGTAAGGGATAATTATTACCATCATTGTAGAGAGAATTATCGTTTTAAAGGATATCGTAATACAGAGAACTTACATTAATCTAAAGGGAATTCACCCGGGACTATGAAAAAATATCGTAATAGAGAGAATTTTCGTTATAGAGGATATCGTTTTAGCGTTTAGGATATGTTTTTAGGATATGTTTTATAATTTTTGTGTATTTTCAAAAACTTACAAAGCCACCAATGGTATTTCTGAATTTCATCACTGTCATGTCTTGCTGTTTCATTTAAAAAGTGATGAAGACTTTCCATAGTCTTTTCATTATTCAATTTTAATATTTAAACTGCTGCAAAGATATTTTTCAATTTTTTCATTCTCATGTTCTGCTGCCACTACCAAATGTTTCCTGATGAAGGGAGCCCCCATTTTTTCTGTTTTATAATTTTTGTGTATTTTCAAAAACTTACAAAGCCACCAATGGTATTTCTGAATTTCATCACTGTCATGTCTTGCTGTTTCATTTAAAAAGTGATGAAGACTTTCCATAGTCTTTTCATTATTCAGTTTTAATATTTAAACTGCTGCAAAGATATTTTTCAATTTTGTCATTCTCATGTTCTGCTGCCACTACCAAATGTATCCTGATGAAGGGAGCCCCCATTTTTTACTTCCTTGTACGTAGTATAAGGAAGTAATGTGATTCCGTAAAATTTTGGGGGCCAAATTTCGACAAAAAAAAAAACGATTTTGACTACCTGTAAATTTAATTTTAAGAATTTTTTCGATGCATCTCATCGTAGGCTAGTATGCACGATCATATTAACGCGTCTGCAACTCATTTTGACCAGCGGCGAGTCTTCTGTGGTCAGGTTTTCCATGCCGTCTGTACGTACGTATGTATGTAACTCGCATATCTCAAAAACTATTGGTTGTAGAATGTTGAGATTTGGTATTTAGGATTGTTCTATGATCTAGTTGTGCACCTCCCCTTTTGGTCGCAATCAAATGTATAGTTTATGTACAGGACCGCCGAAAAGATTCGAAATACATTATGCTCTATGGGCCGAAATTCATTGAACTCGCCTAACTCAAAAACTATTAGGCGTAGAATGTCGAAACTTTATATTTTGGATAGTTGTAACATCTAGTTGTGCACCTCCCCTTTCGCTTCCATTCGACTGGATAGTTTATCTACAGAACCGCCGAAAACATTCGAAATACATTACGCTCAATGAGCCGAAATTAATTAAACTCGCATATCTCGAAAACTATTAGGCGTAGAATGTCGAAACTTCATATTTTGGATAGTTGTAACATCTAGTTGTGCACCTCCCCTTTCGGTTCCATTCGACTGGATAGTTTATCTACAGAACCGCCTAAAAGATTCGAAATACATTACGCTCTATGAGCCGAAATTCATCAAAGCGTTTTTTAGAGGTATTGGGCTATTTCAAACGAGTCAGAAGTGATATATGCTGTAAAGAGTTAGAAAATGAATTTCTCCATTAAAAAAGGTGTCTTTATCATTTACAGTTCTGCTACAGGAACACTCAAAAGATTTCCAATACATTACGGTCAATGCAATTTTAGGGGCATTCATCCATTTCAAGCACAATACCGTCCTACCACCTAAGTTAGGTAATAGTCAGACCACGGTCACGTGCCTCCCTCAAGAACTATGCCAAAAGTCGCCAAGCTTGGCGACTTTTGGTGTACGTGTGTGCATATTTAACTCTCAAAGCTCAAAAAGTATTATGAAATTTCATATATAAGATTGTTGTAACATCTAGTTGTGCATCTCGATTTTTGGTTCCAGTCTACTGGAGAGTTTATTTACAGGACCACCGAAAAGAATTTCAGTGCTTTAATGTCTACGGACATCTTCAATATAATACAATTGTAGAGAGTCATTGTTTGGTACATGCCCAAAATCTCGCCGTCTGTCCTGGACCTTGGCGAGTTTTGCCAAAATGTTGCCAAATTTGGCAATAGTCAGTCATTTGGTCCATGCCCAAAGTATCGCCATTTGCCATCGTTCTTGGCGAAATATCGCCAAATTTGGCGATAATCTGTCATTGTTGGTCCATGCTTAAAATCTCGCCAAATGTCGTCGACATTGACGAGTTTTGCCGAAATATCGCCAAATGTGGCGCCAAAAATTATTTCGTATTTTGTATAACTCTAAAACTTTAACCTGTAGAATTTTGAACTTTTGTATTTAGAGCGATATTATAATATCTAACTGTTTTCAATATCTTTTTTGACAGCAATTGACTGGGAATTTATTTACAGGGTGAGCCAAATGACTTTCAATACATTAAGGTGTATGGATGCATTCAATTCATTGAAAGTCTGTGGTCAATGAGTACTTTGGCTTGTGTGTTTAAACTTTTATCTGTTTCCCGATTTTCTTTTAAATATATCCCCCTTTGTTATTTTTAGATACAGAAGAATTTCTTAAATTTGGACTGCTAATTTACGGAATTTGAATTATCAAGACAAAATTAGACCTTAAAAAAGCAATAAATCCATATTTGAATGAAAATGTTTTAGATTTAATTAAAAATGTTTAAAAGGATAGCATCTTTCTAATGAGCAATTTCTCCGATTATAACGATTTTTTTTTTTTTTATAATGCTACAGGATTTTTATGATCTGGAATTTTGTGTTATGCAGAATCGTTAAAGTCCCTTCGATTTGGAATTTGAAAAATTCTATTGTATTTATTTAAGGTACTTTCTTTGTTAGCACATATTATACTTATTTCAGGATGATTTAAAGAAAAAAAAAATTGTTTTAATGATTCCCATAAATTAGAGGCTTTAAAATACTAAGTTAATTGAGCTATTTTGATAGATTTAAAATGCAGCCACATTTTTGATAAATTTACGTACTGCAAGCTGTCTTTCACCAATAAGTAATTAATAGAATATTGATATCTGCTTTTTGTGTGTTTTATAAATTTAAGAAATACATTATGTTATAAAAAATTATATCATTATATTATTTAATTTCAGTTTTTTCTTCTAACATACACTAAAAGCATGTAACTATTTCTGAAAAGGTTGTATTGTATTGTGTAATGGTAAACCCACATGAGGTGTATTTCGTATTGCCAGTGTAAGGGGGGGGGATCTTGCACGGTTGACTTTCTTAGTGCTTCTGAAGCGTATTTACGTTACATCGTGAGAAAAACCGTCCAAAACTCTGAATTTTTAGATTATCAGCCATCCGGTAGACCAGAACCCTGGACCTTTATACTTCAGTTATCTACCATCTTCACTATCTTATCAACTCGGCTGGGGTGGGCACAACATCTTGTTTTAGATGCCATCTCCGACCTTTAAATGTCTAATACAAAATATAGTGCATGTATAAATTTAGATTAATTAATCAAATTTCTATCTGAAAAGTATTGAACAAAATTTTAAATCTGGTATTTAAAGGAATACAAAAGAAAAGTGAGAAAACCTAAGATTTGGAAAAAAATTGGTCTTAAAATTATAATTCACTAATTTCAATAAATTTTATATATACATGAAGAGTAAAAGAATTATTATTAAAACTAGTTAGTATGTAAAAACTAAGATTTATTTTCCTTTGAATACTAAATAATAATTATTATTTATTAATTATGTGAGCTTTCTGAAGAGAAAAAAAATCATTGAAATATTAATTACATATTGAATTTTTCAAATAGAGTTAATAATATTAGAAAAATAAAGACTTAAGTTAATTAGAAATAGATTCAAAATAGTAGAGGAACAAAATACTTAAAAAAAAAAGTTAGGAAGGAGTTTTACCAAAAAATACTTAATTATTTTTTAATTCAAAGTCTTAACTATTTTTAATTATTAATTATTGCAAAATAAATTACAGAAAAAAATAAGTAAAGTATATAATAATATGTTATTATTTTTTAAAATGAAATAAAACAAAAACGACAGTACCACAAAGCTCATCTCGCAAAAGTGCAACGGCAGGGATAGAAGTCAAGTCATTTGGCCAGAAAGTGGAAGCAAATCGTACTAGCTATCCAGGACCAAACTGGTTTACGATATCAGTTAACTTGTTCAAATCTTGTCACGGATCTACGTGACATCTGGGATAGTTGAGAGTGAAAAGCAAAAGGAAACAAATATTATTAAAAGAGTGACTAATTTAAAACATAAGGGATAACATTCAAAGGGAAGAATGAACAGAATTATTATGTGTGTATTAAATCATAGATTGAGATTGAGCACAGAGTCATTTCCCTTTAGATTTATTAGGTCAATTCTTTGCATCAATTTTGTCCAGAGCATATTTATAACAATTTGGAATACTGTAATGAAAATTGATGATTAATTGAACCCCCCCCCCCCCACACACACACACACACAAAAAAAAAGTTAAGAGCCTACTTATCCTTAAAAAATTCTCTCACTTTCGTGCCCGGCTACAGCACTGTATTCATACTCCCTCCCTTCCAAACAAGATCATTTTCCGTATTTTCTTATGTGGGTTAAAGAGTTCCCTCTTTGAACTGGATTAAATAAATTAAAAAAAAAAAAGAGTTTTCCTAGCTTAACCGGCTACGCCGCTCGTCGAATTTGGCACCGATTAAAATTATATATTAATTGTAAAAAATTCCTTAGAGCGGATTCCAAGATCCAGAAGAGAACTTTTAAAAATAGAAAAGCTAGCTGTAAATATAAGTGCCGCAAAGTTTTACGGTTGGTTGGTTGGGGCTGGCTGCGTCACTCGTAGAACTGTCCTTATATATCAATGGTTCCCAACCGGGGGTCGCGACCCCCAAGTGGGTCGCCATGTCGTTTTTCGGGGGTCGCCGCAGACCTCTTTTGTAGGAAATGAGTAGTAAACTATTTTCACGTTTCTTTGCCTTTAGACGCCCTTTTCCCCTTTTTCCTTTTGAAAGAAAAAATCCTTATTCTCGTCAGGGGCTTTTGTATCAAAGCTACAAAAACTGATGTCGGTGAATCTAGGAGTGTTAACTCATGCTTCAGAACCTATGCATTAAGACAGAAGAATCGGAAATAGGAACTGCAACTAATTTAAAGGAGGTAATTAGTAGCCACCTTGAAGCCCTTGAATCTGAAATTCAAAGATATTTCCCAGAGTTCGATGAACAAGAGGTTGCACTCGTGCGAAATCCATTTCACGCATCTTTAGATGTCACCGATCTTCCTGGTGAAGTGCAGGGTGAATTTTTGAATTCGCAAAATGACTCCTCCGCAGAAAAACCGTTAACTCGATCAAGAGCGGATTAAAGGGGGCGACCGCCCCCTCCCCCGAGATAAAAGAAATTAATGTAAAGATCCTATTTTACTTAAAACATGGAAAAAATACAAGTTATAAATCTCGTATAGTGGCATTAAAAAATGATATATTTAAAACACGCCGAGAAAAGAGATTTTGCATAATAAATTTAAAAAATGGAAACGCAAAATTCCCCATATATCGTAATGTTAAAAATGCGTGTCTCGTCTCGCGTCCATCCCTATCCGTGGGTGCACTTCTGTACAGTTCATCGCTGTAACGCAAAGAAGCTAACATCCAACTACTGGACGACCCACTACTCACTCTTCCTATCTTTCAAAATCGCAAAAATAGGTGCCGATTTTTGGGGCCGCACTGTGCGACCCCTTACTGGCAGCAGAAAAGCACATTGCGAGAATGGCAATTCTATGCAAATATGCAAATTTTTTAAATTTATTATGCAAAATCTCTTTCCTCGACGTGTTTTAAATATATCATTTTTTAATGCCACTATACGAGATTTATAACTTGTATTTTTTTCATTTTGTATGTTTACTTTCCATAAAATGGATGTACATGTCAATCTTCTAATTAACCGCCCCCCCCCCGACAAACTTGCATTAATCCGCCAGTGAACTCAATTTTCGGTGTTCTGTACTTTGCTCATATCTGATAACTTCTAAGCTTTCGTGTCAGATGCTAACAGCCATTTGCATACACTTACCTGCGTGAAGTTGGATTTTCAACTCTTTTGCAGATTAAGACAAAGCCAGTAATAACTTAGATGTCTAAGATGACATGCGGTTGGTTGGCTTTGACTAATATTCAGCCAAGAATAGCCAAACTTGTCAGTCAAATTCAACCTCCAATCATCCTAATCAGTACGTATTAAAAAGATATCAATTTTAAATCTCAAGATATATTTTTTCATTATTAATTTTTTTATTGGTCACACATGGCAGATGAGGGGGGGGGGGGTCGCGAAAGCTTTGAAAAACCTAAAAGGGGTCGCGATTAAAAAAAGGTTGGGAACCACTGTTCTATATGATAAGATCTAAAAATGTTTCATAATATATTAAAGAAAATTAAAGTGTTTATATTTGTTTTTTTTAATCAGAAAATTCAGTTTTATAATTCTATCACCTTCGTTCTATCATGGAGTAAATTGAGTATGAAGCATACACGAAAGTAGTAACAAATTTTATGAAGCACTATTCAAAAAATTTTGGAAGTTAAAAAAAATTTGGGGGGGGGGGGAATAGTTCAGTTTTTATGACTGTCGTGAAGAGTGAAATTGCCTGCTCTGGTGGATTTATACAAGATTATTTGTTTCTAGGGATGAATTGTGAGCCTGTTTTCACTTATTTATTTTTCGAATAAATGGTGCTGTTACCTTGAATTTCTGTGAATGTAAAATGTATTTATGCTGTGAAAAACTATTATATTTACCATTTTATTGCATATATTTAAAAAAATAATGCTAATCAAACAACCATTTTCTATTGATTATTTTTAGGTTTTTCATGATTATTTAGAAGAGAGCACGATCATCCCTGAATGATATATCTTTCTATCTCATGCAAGCTGTCGTTTTAGCTTTATACATGTATATTTTATTTTGTTTTGTAATTTGTATATCAGGAATAAATAAAATTTACTGAAATGAACCTGCCTCTTTTATTTATTGTATGCATGTATATATATATACCTTACGAAAACCCTTAACTGGTTAAAAGTTTGTGACTCAGCATTTTACTTTATAGCTATGAATTCCAAATCAGAGTCTAAAAAATAATGATATCAAATTTTGAGTGACGCCCTGGTGTGACGTTATAAGATTTGATTTTAAATTCCATTACAATTATTTTTGTTGTTTCCTAAATATTTACACTTTCAAGTGATGCTTTTAATTATCAGATACGGTAGTGAAGTCAGGATTTTTTTTCGGGGGTGGCTGAGTACTCAAAAACTGGAAGGCAACATAACTTATAAAAATCGATATAATGTATCCCTTTTTGAGGAGTAGGGGAGGAGGAATGGACCCCCTTTTGGCATAAAAATGTTCACATATAAAAATAAATTGAAGTAAAAATGGAAAAAAATAAATTTATAAAATCGAGTTAAAAATTTTTGCCGTTACGAAACACAATTAGGAAAAAATATTAAGTTAGTCTTCGCTCCATAGATGAACCTCAACTTTCTCAAGGTCATCTTTGAAATTTTTCTCAGAAAATGTTTTTCTCTGTACCTTATATTAACTCATTTCAATCGTAGCTGCAGCCCATCAGCAACCCCTGGCTACATCCCTGTGGGTAGGTAGTTGGAGGGTTACCATATCTTTTAACTCTCATGTGCCCAAATGTTTATTTTTCACAAAAATAGTTGAAATTTGAAATGCTGGAGTCTACAACGATAAGTTAGATTTCTATTTCTGCCAAGTAAAAATGAAATGATTACATTTTTATTTCAAAACAAATAATATAAAAAAAATTAAGAAAATTCCTACTTAGGTTAACAAAGAAAAAATTTATTTTAATTACATTTTAAATAATTATAAATTAATATAAATATGTATATACGTATGACAGTATCACAATATTAAGTGGCAAAATAGAAAGTGAATTTCCTATTTCTCAACCTAGCACATCTAAATCTATATCGACATAGCAACAAAAGCCCCTTAAATCAATTGTGTTCAATTAACATTTTTCAAAGTCTCGCACATCTCAATGAGCAGGTTTTTTGTTTACACTGAAAATCCCCAACGCTACCACAATTCAAGCTATCATGCTGAAACATCTTTGTACGAGGATTGTTCTTCGGAAAAAACATTTGGACATTATTCTATGTTACACATTTTATTTTCCTGCTAAACTCATGTACTTTCAATGCCATTTCATGTTTTTCAAATGCATGCGATTCTGCATAGTAGTAATAAATTTATTCCTTGTTTCAAAAGCATAAATCTTTTTATGCGAGCAAAACTCGACAAGCATGGCATCCTGAAAAAGTTTTTTAATTAATAATTAATGAACTAATATTGAAAAAACCATATTAACATCAAGTGTCATCCACTACAAGTTTAAAAAAATGTATGTAAACTTGAGTGGATATAAAAAAAGTATTTTATTAACGATTAAAAATTTTAAGATATATAGAGTATGTGAACTAATAGCAGAATTGAATAAAAAAAGGCCCGGTTTCCTCAGTTGGCCAACATTATGTTCAAGAAGAGGCGGACCACCTAAAACAAATATTTAAGTCAAACCGGTGCGCAACTCTTTGTTTCACATGCTTTGTATGAAATGAAAGCGGTTTGCTCAAAAGCACCGCAAATGCAGCTTTCAATTTTTTTTTTTTTTTACATGAAATTCTGTATTTGTCGGAAATTACTAAGGAAAGTTATCTTGAATTCAATTTCGGCTTAAGTCTTTTATTTCAGGTATTTTTTGCAAAGCTCACTAAAATAAATGGGGGGACAGACAGTCGCCCGGTCAAATGTTAAAGTTGTTGGTTTTTTTTTTTTTTTAAATGAGTGCACTTATGTGTGTACCCTACTTTTAGTTACAGATAGCACTGCTTGCCTGGAAAAAAAAATAATTTATAAAATAATTCACATTCCATTATTAATAGTAAACAAAATTTAATGCTTGTAGGTTTTTGACAGTTATAACTGGTTAAGCCTCTGTTATATGGCAAAAACCAACATTTAAGAAAAAAAAAAAAAGTTATGTCAAAATTTTTTTAGATATCTTCATTAGCTGTACTACACCCTTTAATATCAATTATAAAACTTAGAGAATAAATTCTGAAAAGAAATGTTATTAAACGTGTCACTTAAGGCTGTTCTACCTGAAAACGGAGGATTTCGGTTGATTTTCGACCAAGATAGGGAGTAAACTTATAATCACATAACTTTGAGAATTTTCAGAATGTTTCCTCTAAACCTAGAATAAAAACTGACATTGCGATAAAATTTGAAAAGTTATTTAATTTTTTTTAAATATTATTAAACTTGACACTTTTTTAGAGAAAACGCTATTTTCTCGAATTTTACCCAAGATTAGAAATAAATTTACGATGATATCATTATGAGAATTTTCAGAATGTTTCCTCAGAAACTAGATTGGGAACTGACATTGAGATAAATTTTGAAAAACAATTTAATTTTTTTTTTTAAATAGTGAAACTTGGCACATTTTCAGAGGAAAACGTTTTTGATAGACTTTCACTACAGATAAAAAATAAACTTACATTCCTAGAACAATGAAATTTTTCAGAATATTTCTTCGGGAACTGTACTATAGACTACTGCAAATTTAAAATCTGAATAAGCAGTCTTCATAAAAAGAAAGAAGGAAAAACATTGTTTGTTAAACTGAAATTCAAAATTGGCTGACTGAAAAATTTTCTTTCAAAAGTAACTTTGAATTATAAATTTATAGATGTATTTAAGAATGTTTTGGGGCCAAAAATGTACTGCATTTTGCTTTTTACAAATTTTATAATTGAAACTCGTAATTGTTTATGAAACCTAATGAACATGACTTCTGATCAAGATTTAAAATAAAATTACAGTAGAAAAGCTACTGAAAAATTTATAATGGTTCTTCTGAAACTACTTTACGATGCTTTATGAACATTAAGTTTATAGGAGCAATTTAATTTAAAAAATAAGTAAATAAATGAAGATGATATTTCAGACGGAAATTCAAAGAATTTCAGCAGTTTTATCGCGTTTCAATCGAATTTCATTTGAAAAAATCAACTCGCGCTGATCTCTAATACTTACTACAATATTTTACATCAAGAAAAGTCCATTTTATCGTTTTAATTTTAAAGTTATAATTATATTTCTAAAATTTTTCAGAGAAATTCTAAAAAATACAGCTAACAATTGTGTCCATTACATGAATAAAGATGGCGTGACATGTATGCTTGGACCCCCAAACCACCCATATTTCAAGCTTTTCCCCTAGTCCCCGATTCGACTTTCGCTTGTCAGGTTAAACAGCCTTAAAAGAAGAAAAAATATATAATTTCTTGTCCATTCAAATAGCTGAGCCACCCCGAAAAATATTCCTGCGTCTACTGGGGATTCGACAGGGGCGGATCCAGAAATTACTCAAGGAGGGGGCAATTTTGTACCTCAAACAGGGGGGTTGAATGCACAAAATTATTTTATAATTAATTAATATAATCAATTATACCAATTAATGCAATTAATTATTTTATTGATAAAAATATATGAACGATGATTAAAAAGGACAGGGAATAGTACCCGCAATACACCCCTTAGAAAAAGGCTACTTAATTTTCATTATACTTTCATAATATATTTTAACAGATTTTTGGACTTCGCCCAGGACGAAGCGACTGCCCTCCCCTTGGATCCGCGCCTGGTATTCGAGTGTAATTCTATTTTAATTAATAGTTAAGAACTTTTTTAAAAATAATTTTTTGGGTAAATTTTTAAACCACCTGTTCATTTAAAAAAATGAATTTATCAACCAATAGAAAAAGAAAAAAAGGGACGACTGCAGACTGGTATCCCGACAGCCATATTTTATTTTTCATTAATTTGCATTTGGTTTAAAACTAACCTTAGTTAACTTTTTACTATAATTCTTAATCAAATCAGAATTATGTTTTTAAGTTAATTAATAATGAATATAACGGTTCTATTCTTTAAATGTATTGTAATTTACTAACTTGCATTCAGTTTAATGTAATCGCAATTGAACTTCAGTGAAAATTATTAATTAAAAATTAATTTCTTAATTAACCTTACGATAATCTAATTACTTGTTCTATTGTTTTAATGCAATGTAATGTATTAATTTTATTTAATGGAATTGTATCTGTCAGTTAACAACTAAAATAATGATTAATCTATGTTTTTAATTAAATTACTTAATATAATTATTGGTTCTTTATTTTAATGTAATAAGTCAAACGATGAAATAAGGGGAAAAAACCGTAATATTGCTTCTGGAATACTTCAAGTTGTACTAAGTTATTTTAGATATTCACTTTATGGAAATAAATTTTGATTTCTTACATTTTTCAACATATTTTCTTTTTAGGGGGGCGATTTCCCCCCCCCCCTTAAAGAAAATGTTAGAAATCAAAACTAACATTTTTCAAAATTAACATTGGCGAAAAACACTAAAGTCAAACGGACGGGTTATGTCTATGGGAAAAAAATAAGAATTCCTAAAAAAATTTCTAAGTCCCCAAATTACGCGTGTCTCATTAATATATCGCTAATTATTTATTATTTTAACATTAATTAGTCTAATTCATTACGGGGGACACTTAAGGTTGTACCAAGTTATTTTAGATATCCACTTTCCAGTATTACTGAATTAATAATTGATGAATATTAATCAATCGGCATAATCAACGTATTAATAATTGATGAATAGTAATCAATCGGCATAACCAACGTATTGTTTTATACGTCGCTAATTAACAACTAAAATAATGATGAATCTATGTTTTTAATTTAATTAAGTAATATAATTATTGGTTCTTTGTTTTAATGTAATAAGTCAAACGATAATTATAATTTTTAGAAACACACACAAAGACTGCAGGAAAAGCGTCAATATAACATATTTATTTACCCAGAAACGTATACATGCACGCCAAGTAATTACATATTATTTTATCATTGGCTGCACGCATAATGCGCATGTTCAAACAGATAGCCAGGTACGCTTCCTCCTAGGCACACAGTTGTAACGTTGTAACTTAATATACCGTCCCTTTTCTCCAGCTTATGAAGAAATTTTTCTAAGTTCTCGAGATCGGCAGTGCGCATGCGCTGGCTGGAAAGGAGAGCATTTACTTTTGCTCCGCTATGGGCTCGTGTGTTCTTGACCTGTCGTAAACATTTCCCACGATAGCGTGCATCGGTGTTGTGCTGACACCCGAAATCTTTTCTATAGATTAAACGTTTCCCAGCACATTTGTGAGTTCTGGCCGCTCTCCAAACAGTTTTGCTGGAGCTTATAAAAGCATCGATCCACTCCTGTAATATAGATAAAGAAAACTTATTAAAATGTGCGTAAATATTGTATCAATTTGATTATAGTGAAATGACAGTGGTGTATAAAAAGTAGGAAACCACGTGGTTTACACTTAACGGTCCAAAAAATGAAAAAGTAGGAAACCGCGTGGTTTACACTAAACAATACACGCATAAAAAAATAAACTTCGCGATTCTATGGAAAGATAAAACGCATAAAGCAGAAACATCGAAATAAAAGATGTAAAAGTAAAG